>UNSF01000007.1:585000-1185000 GCA_900538255.1 Ulva mutabilis | reverse complement strand
TGTACCGGTCGTCTTCATCTTCAGTGTCGGTGGCTGGCAGACGGAACCGCCCGTAAAACCGCTGTACGGTGTCAGTGTCTCCCCTGAAGTAGCCAACCGAGGTGTCCGGAAACACCGGAATGCGCAGCTCTGACCGCCCATCAACGAGCGTTTGCGTGAACCTCATGAACGTCTCGTCAACTGGTATGTCCCACTACACAAAAGGGGGTATGGTCAGTCATCAGTACGCTTCGGGCCAGGCCCAAAACCAGTGGAACACGATGGCACATGTACACACAGCACACACACTAGAGCGGATGCATCCATCCTGGGCACGGCCCGTCCAAGGTAATTTATGATAACCAAAGCGCACGGCAGACCAAACCATAACGCCCCTTCATTGTTGTGACCATCGCACGTGACGCCTCGGCCTGCAATGGCGGGTGGTCCTCGTCTGATGTCGGCGACAGGCCATAGCTAGGATGGGAGCTTTGAACCGGACATATGCTTGAACAGCGTTGGGTGCTAACACCCCACATGGTGGCCATGAGCTCGACTCTGTGCACTAGTACTCATGCGTGGTCACCGGATCTGTCTGGATATATAGCAAACGCCTTGCATGCATTCAGAATGGCTGCGGCTGTACATGTGCCGTGTTGTAGATCGACTCCAAATTGTTTGTTCATCTCGCAGAAGTGGCAGGCAAATGGTGCAAGAGGTGACCCCACTCGCAATCGGAGGGGGCTTCACCAGCGCCGCACGCAGGTCGCGAAACTGGTACTCGTGGTCGATTTCAAGCGTGCTGGCGGCACCGATGAGCATGATGACCACATCATGACTCGGATGTACAGCATCAATTCAAACAGCTGCTTGAACTGTCCGCCAAATCAATGGCAGTGGCCATGTAAACAGCATGCATATGCGTACACTACGGCACGCCAAGTGCACTGCCGGTGCATACATGGCAGGGGTGCGTTGCCAACGTTGACCAACATTGTATCAATCAAAAATCTGCACCTATGAGGGACGCACCATGTCCCAGGTCTGCAGGTTGAAGTCGGGGCTGTGATAGCACCGAAGCCTGAGGTCAAACTCGTTGTCTTCAGACGTGGGGGCCTGCAGCTTTGATACTGAGAGAACATCCCTGAACTTATCTTTGGAGCCAGGGCTTGAGCTGTCGGAGCAGTCTCCATCGGCACCGACGAGGCAAGCAGAGAGAGCAGCAGCGGCCGCCAGGAGCATGGACGACGTCTTCAAGCTGATCAACATGGTGGACTCCTGAGATCTAGAGGTGTCAGGGTGCCTGCATGCATATATGCGAATCTATATGTGGCCCAATATTAATACTGAGGCATGCGATGTGCATATGAGCACATCTGCCCATACCTAGGCATGCCTGCAATGGTGCAGCCATGATGTTTTGGAGTTCAGCAGTGTTTAAATTTCCTGGCAGCGCGCATCCAATGAGTACTAGCCATGCCATCAGTGATGTCAATTGCAAGGTGGTGCCTGACGATGTAGATGATGTAGATGCTGATCTGCGCTTTGGGCCTGAGAAAGATGACAAAAAACCAAACCCAATTGTGTTACACAGTGATAGATCTAGGACTCAGCAGCGCCGAGGCAACAGACCAGGCAACAAACCCAATTGTGCAATGACCTGCAGCTGTACATATATATGCTACATTAATGCTGTGCCTCCGGGTGTGACGGTACATAGTCGAGCTATGCATCCGTCCGAAGATCAGACCTTTTCGTGGACTACGTCACAGTGGTATCGATCTGGTATGAGGGGGGGAGCACTGTGACGTAGTCCACGCAAAGGTCTGATGTTCGGACGGATGCATAGCTCGACTATGTACCGTCACACCGGGTGTCAGGTTGTCATTGCATGCACGTGGCAAGGGCACTGATCATCATGATGAGGTTGCTATGAAATTGCAGTGCAACCACGATAGCTGGATATTCTACTGTAACGTATCTCACATTTCAACACAGCCGCAGCCGGTCGGTGTGCACAGCTGTAAATGCATCTTCTGAGAGCTCGGAAGGGTGCACGTACCGGTGAAAGCTAGCTTTTCTTGTCGTACGTACGTCCACGCAGGATCCGGAGGTCGACGTCGGAATCGGAAGGTCAGCTGCTGTACTAGTCTTGTATTGCAAGTTGGTCGCTAGCTATAGAAGACGATGTCCAGCCTTCAGGAGGTGTTCATGGTAACTGATATATACGAAAGAGCACAGGCACCTTGTATATGCATATGCATCTGTCCAGGCGGTCCACAGAAGGCCTGGCTTTCCAATGCAACACAACAAGTTGCCATGGCCAGCTGGCAATAGGATGTACAGGCGAACGCAGACCAAAGCGCTCTGAAAGGTAAAATTATCGTTTTCCGGGGGTTTCCCCGGGATTGGAAAACCCTGCCTCCCAGGAATTGGAAAAAAGGCTTGCAAGTTGACAGGGGCAATCGGTAATGTGTACAGCAGCACTTGGTCGACGGGGACTGGTACCGGTGTGTATTCAACGCAGCTGTGCGCAGTTGCTCGTAGGCTAGCTGTACACATGTAGCTGTACACATGTAGGTTAACGTTTGACGCGTCGACGATCGCGCGCGAATATGCCGTCCGTTTTTGGCCTGGGATGCTCCCTGCAGACCTGCGCTTCTGTCGTCGTTTCGCGTGCATGCATGCAGATGCCTCTCTCTGTGCTCTCTGTGCCATGAGCTCGTGTTTCAATACCATCTTACTTCATTTCCTGTGCCATGTTTAGGGATGCATGTTTTCCATGCACCCAGACCGCTGGCAGCGTCTTTGCAGTGGTTGCCCGCGCGGGGGAAATGCGCCCAACACCGATTTCCACCAAACAGCTCGAGATTAATATACTATGAAAGAAGGATTGAATTGCTGCTCGTGTTTTTTACAGCTTCGCAAGCGGACCTGTCTGCAGCTATCTGGTGGATTTCGAGACAGTGCGACGGCGCTGATCACTGGCAGCTGTGCAGTGGCTGTGCTACTCACATTGTTTGCTGCGCTAGCTACACTACAGGAACCTTAACGAGTTCCAATCTCATAATTCGTCCCTAATTCTATTTAGCGGGGGAGATTCATGGCCCCTGGCCATGTACGTCCCCCTTGGGGAAACAGGGTCAACTTGCCACAGAATCGGCCCTTAAAAAATCTGGCCCTAATCCAAAGCAAGGGGAATATGCAAGGGAGGGGGAGTCTCAGTGGCTCGGGCCAAAAACAGGGGGGAAACGCATCACGTTTGCAGGGTGAGTTCCAGCAAACGTGGCCTAGAGCCAGGTTGGAGACGAACGTAGAATACATACTGATTACTGATGGTATCCTCCGTACTCTATGTAGTGCAGGCCTATACGATAATGTTTGCTGAACCTTCTCTGTGCTGTGGCCACAGCAGCCACAAGAACGATTGTTTGGTGCTCGCGAATTTGCTGTGACATTGTGTTGTGGCAGCATAAATAGTCTGCATCATCAGCGGATGAGACAGCAGCAGATGAAGATTGCTTTTGATTCCACCTGGCCAGATGTGTGGGCTGCCTTGAGCTCGTGTCGACTGCGACCGGTTCAGTCACGACCAGGGCATGCAGCTTTGTGTTGCCAGCGGCTATGCTGCTGTACGAACAAGCCATGGTTTCTTGGTATGGGGCAATGCTGCCAGTACCTTGTTGGTGAACAGAAGGGGGCATGTGTTTCTGATGGGTCCACTGCCTACCTCTGCACGGTGGTCAATGTAGGCAATGACTCACATAATCACTGGGACAGCAGATCTGCCCTAAGCTGACGATCGTGGTCGGAACTTGGTGCATCACGTTATGGTCCATGCCTTCCCACCTATGGCTTTGAGGATGGCATGCTATGCCGTGTGCAAGCACGGTTCAGGGTGCAGCAAACTGGTGTTGAACGATTACACAAAGAGCTCTTCAAGATGGGATCTCTGCTAGCCTTTGTTGACTCATGCTGAACTTCAGCATTGAATAGCTCATTGAATGCTGAAATGCTCACTTGTTATTCGCTAATGCAGCATGTGTTGTGTTTGTCAGCATTGTCAAGCTCAAGCTGGTGGTGGCAGCATGCCAGGGCACACTCAGAAGAAGCCGTTTTCAGCAATCATATGTACTGCAGGGAATGGTGAATTCTTGCCTGCGGACGGCTTGCATGTCAGCTGGTTCTGAAGCTTGTTGCGGGAACGTCGCCCATGTCTTACCAAGAAGCCACAATGCGAGACAAAACCACCTTACCAACAGCAGAGCGCTATTAACAGGCGTTGCTGAACTTAGCTACGTATGATCGAGCTCTCTAGAAACGTTGAGAACCACATACAGTCCCTCCGCAGCTCATTTCCGTGTGCATCACCCTTGTATCGTAAGGGTGATCATCGCCTAAGATAGCAAGTGAACGGTTGTTGAAATCAGGCGTGGAGTGTGTTCACCGCGGTTATACACTGCACACCGTCAACGTTTCTATGTGCGGCTGTCCGCGCACCTCGCGATGCCTCGTCACAAACGCCCCTCCAGACACTTCAGATTTGGCACTCGCAACGGCCACAGTTGACCAGAGCACCTGCTAGCTGCAAGCTGACGTGAGACAACAAGTACCGCGCGCATCGGATGCAGTACCTCATCTTCATGTTATGCGAAATTCAAATATAATGCACAGGCATAAGCCTTTCTGCCGTTGCGCGGACTAGATAGATTCTGTTGGTTGCAACATCACGCGACTGACAATGCAGACTGCTCTCAAGAGATTGTGCCAACAGGCTGCCTTATTATAATATTCATATTAGCGTCTTCGTGTTTGCTTGGAAGTATTCGCGCTGCCAGTGCGCGCAGCTTGTCCGTGCGTATTCCGATTGACTGTGCTGTATTCGTCCGGGTCGCACCACCTGCAACTTGCCCTTCGTAAGGCTCTATCGCATGCAGGAACTCCTTGATACCTATTGCTGTTTATGCTCGCTCAAGTCATGACTGCTTCGACGATGCTGTTCAGGTTGATATCCGACACTCCTGCCATTTGGCTTGGCAGTACGTGTTGCAACTGAGACTGCACAGCTGTGTACAACACAGAGGCATTGAGATCAGCGTTGAATGTTAGCCCTCCCTTGCAGGTGCAACATCTATCACGCCGGGTGACATGACTTGGACACTCAGACTGCCAGTGCAGCCGATCACAGCAGTCACATTGCCCAGGCTCTTGCACATACTCACATACTACTGCACTATTATGCATGCGCCTACGATGCGTGTACCATGTCGTCGTGGTGGTCGGCCCCCGTGTCTGGGTCAGGTCCTCAGCCCTGCCTCAACACGGGGACCCACTCTCACAACGCCATGGTGCAGCATCGCACGTAATAACACAAACTCATGATATTACAAGCACTACCGCATAGCAACGAGCATAGCACATGCTGTGTACTCATGTGCGCATGCACTTTCAAGCAGGCAAACTGCCCCTTTTCCTGTCAAACAGGGGCTCCCAGACCCCCCCAAATCCCAGAATCACCCCTTTTCACAAAAAGTGCCCATGTACAGTGGACAGATTTTCACCCTTTGCTGTAAACAGGGGCACTTAAGCACATTTGGTGGAGTACGTGTCAGAATGACGTTTGCCTATGTGTTACACAGTGATAGATCGTTTGCCTATGTGTGAGACGCATCCAGGCTCTCTGACACACACAATCGATAATGCGAGGCTATGAATGTATATTGATGAGCTATACATCCGTGGATGAGGTATTGGTGTTGCGCTTGACACAGTACACTTGACACAGTACGCGAATGCTCAGCAAGTGCCCCCTAGCATTGGGCAAAAGGAGAACTTCGCCACTTCATGCCATGACCTGCCAGTATCACAGCCTGAAGCAATACAGGTCAAGCGTGTAATACAAGGATGCTAATAGTGCAATCTAATCTGCTGTGCGCCTCCGATTGGCCATGAAACAGCACAGAACTGTATTTGCCATTGTTCCGAGTATTGCCCCTGGCCTCACAAATATTAACCCTTTTGTCTACCCCAGACTAGAAAAAGGCTAAAAATGGTTGACCCTGTTGCCAAAAAGGGCGAGGCGAGATTCCTGTAGCTAGCATCCGGATGCACATGTACACATGTGTGCAAGGGCACCTGCTCACTTTCATAACTGACTTTGGATTCAGTTTTGACAGGGCACAACCAGTAATTGAAGCTGCAGCTGGGCAATTGTATGAAGATAAGATATCTGGTACCACTGGCAGTGGCCATATGCATGCTCGTGCTGGAACTGATGACACATGTGCACAGTGGTGTGTGCGTGGTGTGTGCGTGTCTGCTTTCGCGCTGGCGATAGATCGTTCTGGCATTTGCTCGTGCGGCGCGTGACCTTGGTGCTTGCGGTGGCCGGTCTGTCTGTGTGCTTGTTGCCTGGTCTGTTGCCTCGGCGCTGCTGAGTCCTAGATCTATCACTGTGTAACACATGTGCACCGTGGCTCAGTGACCTGACCTCAGCTGCACATTGAAGGCATTGCAGCTGATGTCAGTTCTTACTGGCCCCAGGCCCAGCTTGCACCGCCAGCTAGCGCTGCTCAGGCTGCCTGCTTGCTGGGGTTCAGTTGCTGGCTTGCTTGTTGTTTCCCTTGCTGCTGGGCTCTTGGCTCTCGCGTTGGAGATCGCAAGAGATTCAAGAATCTCTTGCGTCTCTGTGTTGAATCTCTTGCGATCTCTGTGTAACACTGCCAGCTGCTGTCAGTGTTACCAGCTGCTGGTAGTGCGCAGCTGTAGCTATGAACTCCGTGACCCGTGACCGTGACCCGTGACCCGTGACCCCGAAAGCTGGCCAGCTGGCCATGTGTGTGATAATTCGATTATAGAGAGGTGTGAGATAGCGAGGTCGCTAGTCCACAGTACGTTGTGTATTGTTCGATACCCTTGAAGGTCCAGCCGCCTTATATATAATTGGCGACCTGTGTGCGACTCCTGCCTTTAGCCCATTGCCATGTGCTAATTCCCCACACACGCCAGCACCCCTTTCGTGAAGGGTCTATGCTCACGTCAGCTCTGCTCTTCGTGATCAGGTCAACGGAAGCAGTGCTGGTGACCACTTAAACAGTGTCCCTACGTATACGGCGGCGCCCCTGTGTACCACATGTACACGAGGAGGCTAGCCCGTACGCAACGGGTGTACCACCGGGACCTTATAAGCTTCCTGGAACCTTCCGGAAGTCTTACATACTGTGTGCGCGCTGGCACGTTACAATGTGCACCAGCTGAGTGTGGCTTGAGTGTAAAGGTGTGCCACAGCGTTACACTGAACCGGATGTTTGCCTCAGCAGCGCCAAGGTTTGTGTTCCGCTGCTCGTGTCACTGTGGTGGAGGAGTGGCTCATGGAACCAATTGCAATGCATTCCACATATGGATGACCTCCACATATGGATGACCTTACGTTACACGAACTAGTTCGACCAGTAGTACCGGAGCACAGGTTTGCTAAGAAATCTAGGTGTGCAGTGCACAGGGCTGTGCAAAGCCCTTATATAGTTTTCTCGATCACGTGCGGCACGTGCACTTGCACTGCCGGCACGCACAATATTCTCTCGCACGAAGCTTAAGATGCCTTCGAATTCACCGCCGCCACCGGCGTGGAGCGTGCGCACAAATGTACATCCATTGCAAAAGGTGCATGGATACTAGTAGTCTAGAAAGCTCTTCTCTCTTGCATTGTGCGCGCTTGCGTTCTCCAGTGTGTACCGGTACGCATCCTCCCTGAGCCATACGATCGGTACGCATTAATCCTCGCGAGGTGGATACATTCCCCCGGGCCGCGCGCCACAAATTTAAACGCGCGCAAAGGTGCACCGACGCGCGCAAAGGTTCACCATCCGCGCATGCACGTCGTCCACGCATGCTCATGCATGAGAACTCACATATGCACTCTTACATCGAGGGCCTGGCCGGCTCGCATCTGCTGGGTAGCATGTGAGGCTAGAATCTAGTTGTACATTCGCTTGGTGCGCTGGCTCGGAGCCGATCACCTGGCACGAACTGCGCACCCGTGAGCCGTGCTACCCTGGACATGGTCTTTCTGATCACAAACCTGGACATGGTATTTCTGATCACAAACCCGTTTCCTTTCACTGTCGCCGCACTGAGCTCCCGCAACTCACATATGCACACTTACATCAAGGGGCTCCGATCCAGTGCACCAAGCAGCTGCGCCTGTCGTGTTGCCTCACTGTTCCTTGATTCCCTCCCAACCAACCGCATGCTGACTCTGAATGATGGGGATTTTGTGCATGGGATGCGGTTCATGTGGCAGAATGTGCACTGTGAGTCTACGATGTTCGCCCGCAGCAGCATGCAACGTCACAGCCTGCCATTCAGCCAGTCAAACACAACTGTTACAACTTCACATATTGTACACTACTTAAGCTGTATGGATCTCACCTATGGCAGAATGTGCACTGTGAGTCTACGATGTTCGCCCGCAGCAACGTTAACCCTGCCTCCCCGGGATTGGAAAACAGGCTTGCAAGTTGACAGGGGCAATCGGTTATGTGTACAGCAGCACTTGGTCGACGGGGACTGGTACCGGTGTGTTTTCAACGCAGATGTGCGCAGTTGCTCGTAGGCTACCTGTAGACGTTTGACGCGTCGACGATCGCGCGCGAATATGCACCACCGAAGATAGCTATAGTATATGTCGATGGACTCGGCGCGGTCGACGCACACAGGCAACATCGAAGATCGCAATATGGATTGAATATTCGGTCAATATTGCGAATGTCGATGTTGCCTGTGTGTTCGCGAATACCCATGCACCACTTGGCAGTGACAATCTTGCAATTGTATATGAAGGTCATGCATGCACCATGTTGCCCGCGCGGGGGCAATGCCCTCAACACCAATTTCCACCAAACAGCTCGAGATTAATATACTATGAAAGAAGGATTGAGTTCCTGCTCGTGTTTTTTACAGCTTCGAAAGCGGACCTGTCTGCAGCTATCTGGTGGATTTTGAGACAGTGCAACAGCGCTGATCACTGGCAGCTGTGCAGTGTGATACGTTACAGATGTATGCTCCACAAGGTGGTAGAACACAGAGGCACGATTCATGGCAATCACAATTCATGGCTGTGCAGTGGCTGTGCTACTCACATTGTTTGCTATGCTAGCATGCATCCGGATGCACATGTACACATGTGTGCAAGGGCACCTGCTCACTTTCATACTAACTTTGGATTCAGTTTTGACAGGGCACAACCAGTTATTGAAGGTGCAGCTGGGCAATTGTATGGCAGCAGCACAAGATATCTGGTAGCACAGGCAGTGGCCATGCTCATGCTAGAACTGATGACACATGTGCACAGTGGCTCAGTGACCTGACCTCAGCTGCACATTGAAAGCATTGCAGCTGATGTCAGTTCTTACTGGCCCCAGGCCCAGCTTGAACGGCCAGCTAGCGCTGCCTGCTTGCTGGGGTTCAGTTGCTGGCTTGCTTGTTGTTTCCCTTGCTCCTGGGCAAGCTCCATCGTTGGGGGTGCAAGAGATTCAGGAATCTCTTGCAATCTCTGTGTAACAATCTGTGCAACACTGCCAGCTGCTGGCAGTGTTGCCAGCTGATGGTAGTGCGCATGCTACCAGCTGTAACTATAAACTCGTGACCCCAAAAGCTGGCCAGCTGGCCATGTGCACCAGCTGAGTTTGGCCTGAGTGTAAAGGTGTGCCACAGCGTTACACTGAACCGGATGTTGGCCTCAGCAGCGCAAAGTGTTGTGTTCCGCTGCTCGTGTCACTGTGGTGGAGGAGTGGCTCATGGAACCAATTGCAATGGATGACCTTACGTTAAACGAACTAGTTCGACCAGTAGTACCGGAGCACAGGTTTGCTAATAAATCTAGCTGTGCAGTGCACAGGGCTGTGCACAGCCCTTATATAGTTTCCTCGATCACGTGCGGCACGTGCACTTGCAGTGCCGGCACGCACGATATTCTCTCGCACGAAGCTTACGATGCCTTCGAATTCACCGCCGCGGCCGGCGTGGAGCGTGCGCACAATTGTACATCCATTGCAAAAGGTGCATGGATACTAGTAGTCTAGAAAGCTCTTCTCTCTTTTGTTGTGCGCGCTTGCATTCTCCAGCGTGTGCCGGTACGCATCCTCCCTGAGCCATACGATCGGTACACATTAATCCTCGCGAGGTGGATAGATTCCCCTGGGCCGCGCGCCACAAACGCGCGCAAAGGTGCACCGAGTATCCGCGCATGCACGTCGTCCACGCATGCTCATGCATAAGAACTCACATATGCACTCTTACATCGAGAAACTCCGAGCCAGCGCACCAACTCACATATGCATATGTACAACACCAACTTGAAGCTTAAGGGATGCACGTAATGGGCAGCATGGCATGCAAGCATCACAGGCGTCTGTCCCAGTAGCCACAGCCACAGGTGAATACATAGTGTCAGCTGCGCATCTGCTGAGGCCTCCAACGGAGCTGTGCCAGCACTGCTGTCTGCTCAGGCATGTAAGCTGGTGATTGATTGCACTCGTACTCTAGCTCGACCTATATAGATCTGTGCTGAGCTCGAGGCAGCTTGCTTACATGGCATGCAAGCGGCTTGGCGCCCCACATGTGCGGACTGTCCACGTTTCCACATGATCAGTATAATGTAATGGCTATGGCAGTTACAGCTGCATCCACTGCTGCGGCTGACTGCATGATTTCGGAGTCAATCCCATATGCACGCCTGCAGGAGGGGGGCTGGCAGTCTGCCAAATTGAGACAGTTCTGGTTGCTGAACCCTGTCAACAACTTGAAGTCACATGCGCTGTTGCCATTGCATTGGCGGAGCGACCTCGCGAGGTCGATCGCAGATCTCAAGGTGGCCGCATTGGGCAATCGATGGCAATCTCAAAGCAAACATTTCCCATGCACGACATGTTCATGACGCTGTGCTTTGCCTCCATGCTGCACGCAGGCAACTCTTTGTACCAGGTTTCCTCCTGACACGCCACCGCGACACCAAGGTCGACGAGGCCAACACTGGCACATGACTGTGTCTGGCAGGCCAATACTGCCAGCCTTGGCAGGCCAAGACTGGCAGCCTGAGTGCGTGGTGAAGGGGCACAATCGAGCGTTCTGCCAGGCCCGCCCCCATGTCCACAGGCCATGCGTGCCGTCCTGCAGCGATTGTGCTGTATTGCTCGCCAGTGTGGGTGTACGCGCACACCGTGCATGCAGTGCTGTGTGGCCAATACAGCGGATCCAGTCGACTGCTGGGAGCGAAACACCAAAAAATCAAAGCGTGTTGCAGTGCAGTCGGGCGTGTGCTCACAGTCGCCTCCCAGCAGCAATGTCCATCCAAGCACCCAGTGCGCAAATCGGCATGCGCAACTGGCATCCCGCAATTGCATCCAACACACACATGCAGGCCTACACCAACTTCTGCTCCATGCTAGTCCTGTCCAGGTGGAATTCTCTTGTGACCACACCATGCTGGTCACCGCTTCAGACTCGCCACTCGTTTGAGGTTCGAGCCGGTGCGCATGAGCACATCCAAGTTCCATTGGGCACCGTCAGAGGTTCACACTACGTAGCTACGTGCATGGCACTGCCAGCCCAGAGCCGATGGAGAATGCCGGCGGGGTCACACAGGGCGGCACAGTCACCTCCTCTGGCGGGTACACAGTGTTGGGAGCCGGCGCCGGGTCCGCCGCATCCGCAGCAAACGTCAGCCCGTCGTACTTCGGGTGGGCCGGCATCTTCGGCGCGTCCTCGGCCTCCACCGGGTTGCCGTCCTCATCCAGCTCGGGGTCGGCGGCCGCGCCGGCGGGGATCGCGTACACGCCGCGCTGCGTCAGCACCGGCCCGGCGGGGCTGCGGATGTGGGCGGCGGCGGCGTGCGGCACGCGGGCGTTGAGCTTTCGGAAAGCGGCCGTGGTAAACGTGCACGGCCCATCGGGGATGCCCTTCGTGAACTGCGCCTGCAGCGTGTACGCAGGCTGCCGGTAGGTCGCGCCGCCGGAGAGGATGCCATGCTGCCAGTCGCCCACCATGCAGCCACCTGACTTGTCCCAGTACGTGCCTGCACAGCGCACTGCGGCGTACAAACCACACGCTCACATTCAATAGAGCTCTGCCTGCTGTAGCACCAGGCAGCCGGCTGCCTGATCACTGCCTGGCTAATGTTGGCTCTCCTCTGGGTGACTGCCACGTGACACAGGCTGCTCCCGCGAGCGGGATTCCTGGACCTACCCACTTATGGGCCTGCGCATTAGTGAAGCAGTTCGCACAATTCAGCACAGCCCAGCACATTTCGCCCCTGCCGCCGGTGCGTTTATGCGCAGCGGTGCTGAATTGCAAGGGTCAACGGCCATACATCAACATGGGCGAGCTAGCACAAAGGGAAGACAGACCACAATTGAGCAAGTGAGGTCGCCCGTGGCCGCACCTGCGCCATGCTTCTTGCCGGCAAGCCATGTGCCCACGTAGCAGCTGCCGTCGGGGTACTCGTACGTGCCGGTGCCCTCAAACTTGTCGCTGGCAAAGTCGCCGGTGTAGGTGCCTCCGTCTGGCAGCAGCATGACGCCCTTGCCGCTGCGGAGGCCCTCCACGTAGTCGCCTGCAGCAAACCCCCACTAATTAGGCCAATAAAGTGAAGCAACCAGGACATTCCATGCACCATTCACGCACGAATTTTGTTTGAACCACTGAAGCCATGGACATCAGCTGTGATCAAGCCTCACAGCGAAGCTCGGTCTTCCGCACAACCTGTCACCGCCACAAGCGTATGTAGTGCCTACTGGGACCTCGGTGTGCCGTTCGCCACACACCCCTCTGTGATTAGTCCCAATCTCGATGGCGGAATGTCCGGCGTGAATTCACAGGTGCTCAGCCAGGGAGGCAAGCTCAGGCGGGTAAGCTGATACTGCCACCAGCGGCGGTGTGCCTCTGCAGCGCACCAGCGAAAGCGCCCTTGTTCGCATGCAGGTACATGCCCTTGCCGTGGCGCGCGTCGTCCACGTACGGCCCAACATAGCAGTCGCCGCTCTCATACACGGCGCGCGCCAGGGGCGCCTCGCGGCGGCCGAGCGCATTGTACTGGCCCTCGTACGCCGCCGTGCGCCGGTGGTCACCCTCCGCGTATGTCGCCGCGTCCTCCGCCTTGTCCAGCACGTGCACCTCGGCCGCACGCCACACGCACGGCTTGAGTTGTGGCTTGTCCACGTTCTCCTGCACGCCAGGCCCGCCTCGAGGCTTCGTGCACCGTGCGGAGGGCGGCGTCAAGAGCCAGCTGTCCTCACGAGAGCGCTGCTGCCCCGCCGCCAAGGCATATGCTGAGCCATGAGCCCCACCATGGAGCTGGAGGTTGAGCTACAAGCGACAAACGCCGCTGCAGGTTGCCGATGGGCATACAAGGTCGTCCAGATGTATGTGTGATGTAGGTGCCACCGTGTATGGGCACTTGCCGCCGCCATCCGGATGCACAGTGCTCGTTTGAATGCACCTGGGGGCTGCCAGGTCATCCACAGCAACACCAGCAGAAAGCAGTGCGATCCCTGACTAAGCAGCCAGCCAGAGCATCCACCACGCCAGCTTTGCCGTGATGCCAACCACATAAGCGCGAACGGACGAAAATGGAGTGAGCCGAGCCAGACGAGCCAGCCACCACAGCGCACAGCAGTACAGCAGTCATCACAGTGCACGCTTATTCTTACGCTGTGCTATATCTGGCCGCAGCGGGAGGGCCGCAGCATGTGGCTGTTGCTGTTGTTTTGACGCGGGGCCACACCTCGCCGTTCTCCTCGGCCTCCACCGCCGCCGCCATGGCCGCCTCTGCCGCAAGCTCGGCACAGTAGCCGTCGCGCAGCGCGGTCAGCGTGCCCCGCACGGCCTCTGCATCATCCACGTACTCCTGCAGCGACCGCGCCGCGCCATCCCGGAGCATCGCAAACGGTGAGTCTGCAGCACGCACACCACCAGTCAGAGCCACTGTACCTAGAGCCACTGCACCTAGAGCATGCGGCCGCGCACGCAGAACGGCCGCCATGCGTCCTCCTCGATCTCAGCAGGGCAGATCTCTGGTACGCTGTATACGTACATGGTGCTCGCACACCTCCCGTCTCCGTGCCCCTCTTCATGTCCCCGCTCGGCCATGAAATCACAGCAGCACAGCAAGGACAAGCGGCTTGTGAGCATTGCGGCGAGCAGAAGAGGAACGGCAGTTCAGCGGGACCGCACCCGCGTTCTCTTTGTGCACCTTTGCCAGAACGGCAATCATGCGGTTGCCGTGCTCACCCTTGCCATTCCTCAGCACCGTCACAAACAGGTCTCGGTGCCGCACAGGGTCTGCGTTTGTTGCATCCACCACACGTGCTGCCAGTGCCTTTGCATTCGCCATGCCCGCGCCACCAAAGTTCGTCACCTGGACAGTGATTGCACGCACACGAGCTGGCAGCTCTGCGGTCTTGATGTAGAAAGACGTCTTCAGGGGGAAGCCGTGAGGGTCCGTGTCCTGCCCCTGTGGAGCGGGGTGCGCCTCGTCGCCGCCTCCTGCGGCGGCGCCGTCCTGCCCTTCCTCGGCAGCCTCCTCCTCCTCTTCGCCATCGCCCTCCGGCGGTCCGCGGATGCCCTCCACGACGCCCTGCTCCTCCCCACACTCCACGATCTCGCCGGTGGCAGTGGTGAAAACGAGCTGCATGCAGCTGCCCGAGATGGTGGTCAAAGAGGATGCTGACACAATCTACACGGCTGACTCGCATTGCAGTGAGGGGCGTGCACAGAACAGCATGGTGGCTGCATGGACTGTACCAAGCGCTAGGTGATGTCTCGACCATGCAAATGGAATTGGGACATGACATGAGCGATACATGGGAGAGCAGGTCTGAACATGCCAGACATGCAATGCGGATTGTAAATTTCATGCATCAGGTCAAGATGTGGTACATGCCAGACAGCCAGAAACTGTGTGTACATGTGGTCACAGCAGCATTGCTTCAGGATGAAATCATTGCTTTGACTGCAAGCCAGGAAACGGGTCTCAGGAGTAAAAACATGACAGGTATCTGTCAGGTATAGGCACCTGATACTGAAGGTCTGTGCCCTCATCTTCCTCCTTCCACAGCTGCCAGCCCACATCAATCCTCATGCATCCTGGTGCCGCTGGCGCTTCAGGCGTACCTTCGGGCAGAGCTGGCCATGCTTCGGCCGTCAGTGGAGCTGCTGCTGGTTTGAGGACGCTAGTCGCAGCTGCTGCCCCAAGAGCACACTCCGTTGACTTGGGTCGAGGAGCGATGATCTCAGAATCATCTGGTACAAAGTTTGTAGCAGATTCCAGTGACGGAATTGCTGCAGCGACCCGCTTCATGGCGGGTACAAGGGAGCCCCAGTAAGTGGCAGTTGGGTCTGCTGGCAGCCCATTCCCGGGATACAGGGCAAGCCAGCCATTCCCAGAGCGATAGATGGTGAGAGCCACCACAGCAGAGTTTCCAGAAAGCACTGGCAGAATGTCTCCACGAACGACAGCCTCCTGCGTATGCCCAGCCAAATCTTACTGCGTTGTCGGCAGGCACAAGATATGCAGATCCCGAGTGCTGCATAACGTAGGGAATTTTTTCACACCTTTCCTTTCTTGCGCTCTTTTGCATGTACGGCTAGTGACAATGTGCTGCAAGAGCTGACTTGCTCTCCCCCGACAACAAAAACCAGAATGTCACAATCCTCAGGGATCAGCGCTGGAAACGCATGAATTATCTCTGACTCGTCATCTGGGTGCGTGGATCCCACAGGATTGCTACCGCAATGCCTCAGAGCACCATTTGCCGCAGATGGGTTCCCGTAGTATACAGCATCTACCAACCTCCCATCTGAAGCGAACATGACGCCAGAGAGATCAACGCTGATAGTGCTGTTTCCCTCTGCAGGGCATGCACAAAGGCCAATGCTGCAAAGAACCAGGCCTAGTTGCTTTGCACTGGTTGCCTGATCAGAGTATCAAGCAGCGTAATCACCCGTTCATCAGCCGTACCACGGACATCGACAACAGAGGGACTGTTTATTTGACTGAAAGCTTTCGCACCTGAATTTCTCTGCCCGGATGGGCAAGTTGTACTGTGTGTCGAGCTCGGCATTTTGGATCACCTTGGGGGGCGGTGGAGCCTCCACCTCTTCGTTATCCTCCATATCAGACATGCTTGAGCTGCTATTTGCACTTGTCGACGGCGGTGTTCAGCTGCTGGCAGAGCAATACGCAGGTCACAGCCTGCCACAGCAGACTCGAAATGGCAAGTGTAACATTCCAATGCATGTGAGATACATTATATGTCCACATGAAATCATATTTCAATGCCGATGCTTCTCACATTTGCTCCCGGACAAAGCGCATACGTGCCTGCGACGTTTTTTTCGATCACGCAGTGCCCCTGTGGCCATCATCAGTGGGCCCAGCCACCTGGGACACAATCGTAGTTGTGCACCACCGTGCAGAGGCTAGTCTCCAGCGGCACGGGGAACCGTAAACTTTACAGAATCGATGAACCTGTTTTTTTCATCTTTGGTCACTATCGACTGCGCATGGCACTGGGCTCACGCCAGGCTCAAGAGTCGATTCCCATGCAATGTGCACTACGATCCCTGTGTGCCACACATACCACTTTGGCAATCAGCATTCTCCTACTCTGTGATACATGTGCTTACCAAGGTAGAAGATGTGGTCGTGGAAGCTGTGGCAGGGAAACCAGTAGCATACTGAATCGTGGCAATTTGGGTCCTCACCGGAGCCATCACAGATCATAAACTCATAGCTTGGTTCGGCGACGGAGCCTTCCTTTGAGCAGGCGAGACTCAATTTATCAGATGTGCGCCCTGGTGGCTGCTGTGGCACGAACGCCCCAGGCTTACCATCCGGATGCAGGACAAACGAGTCCATGTGGACACTGGAACCGGTGTCATTATTATCGGCTGCCAGCCTCCCACCGGTCTGGCCGTTGGCCAACACAGTGACTTGCCATACTTCGTGGGGGAAGTGGCGGAAGCCAAGGTATGGTGGCGGCAGTGAGGGCACGACGTCATGGTCATGGGTGAAACGGACACTGTAGTCCACGCACTGCATGACCAGGTCCACGAACGCCTGCAAGCAAGCGACCAGCTCAAAGGTCCATGCTCAAGTTGGCATTTGCCATCGACCACATTGTGGGTTGAGCTGTGCACACTCTGCATCTCAGCTCAACACCCATCGGTAGACGATACAAGAGCCACGATTTGTTCAGGCTAGGCTTCACAGAGCACAACAGTGGAACTCCCGAGCATAGGTATGCATAGTCAAAGCAAGCATCATGCCATGCATAAGGAGCCTGTACCCAGGCTCGCTGCCACCCGGTCCAAGCTCCACACGCACGCATGCACACGTCCCCACAACCGCACACCGGTACAACAACGCGCACCTGGTTCCCGGTGCGAGGGCAGCCAAACGTGTACAGGCGAACGGAAGGTGGGGAAAAGTCGCGGACCAACATCGGAACCGCAAGCGCCGCCATCGCGGCCCCCAGGCTGTGGCCCGTAACGTACAGCTGCGGCAGCGCGCCGCCAAGCTCAGCGCGCAGCGTGTGTAGCGCGTCATGCACGCCCTGGTACAGGCCGCTCTGCATCAGGCTCCGGTAGAAGCCGTCGTGCACGAAAGCCCGTGTGTCGTCGCCCACACCACGCTCTGCCGAGTCTTCATCTCCGCCCCCCCTGACAATGCTTCGCCCTGCAGTACGTGTGCATGTCTGACGTCAGTAGCAGCTGCACGGAGCGCCGGTCTGAGCCTTACGTCCGGACCGAGTCCCACCGAGTGACAGCATGCTGGAGTGAGCAATGAGCACTGGGTGCACGCGTCGGGCCCGCTGCTGTGTGGTACACACACCTGTCACCACAGCATGCCCCACCGTCCCTTAAAGAGTGCTTAAAGAGTGCTTAAAGAGTGCTGCAGAACGGCCATGGTGGCTTCGAAGGCACGGCCAGGGCTGCGGACATCACTGCACAGCCACACAGGTTGGCAGAAGTAGGCCATGCATACAGGTCTGGTGTGGCATGGCTGCGCAATCCAGAACTCGTTCAGTGGTTTTCAGCGCACAGCCTGCAACGCTGCGTGGCACACCACGCTGCTGGCCAGCCAGCATGACGTCACAGTTGCAACACACGCGCCGGATTGTCACGCGACGCGGAGAACGCGTACATGGCACAAAATACACTACCCTCTCAGGATGAGGCGCCTCGCCGGCGGTTCTCCCCTATGCCAGCCTGTGTGGGAGGAAATCTGTCACAGCACACAGCATGTCGCAGTCCTGCCCTCGGCAAGATTGAAAACGATCGTGGTTAAACATCGGCAAGAGCCCCCATGCAGCTGCGGCAGACGGTAAGTGCTGCGCCATGCAGCGGCCCAGCGCGTTACACAGGCATCCGGAGCAGCAGTGTCAGAGCGCAGCATGCATGCTGCAGCACACCGTGGTGCATAGGGTCGATGGGGTACTCGATCATGCGGAAGTCTATGTCGGCGATCCAGTTGCCCAGGTCGTGTGAGTCTGTGCCGCGGAAGGTTACAAAGACCGCGTCGAGCAGCGGCCACTGGCCGACCATTGCCGTGAGGTCCCAGCTGTCCGAGAACACGAGGCGGTGGAGCTTGTACGATTCAACGTTGCCGTGGCAGCGCGTGCAGTTCCAACTGCGGACCATCTTCCTCTACACCACAGCCACTGTCAGAATTCAGTGTATACTACAGCCTGGGCGACCAGCGTGCGGAATGGTTTGTAAATGTAAATGTAAATTGAATTACTTGCCGTAGCCGATTATGCCACTGACGACTCCGGCGAACCGGGACCCAGGAGCCGAAGGGGTAAAGCAACCAGGAACCCCCCTCAGACGCGCACATGCAAGTCACAGGGTGTATTCCTGTGCTATGCGAGCTGGTCACATGCGCACGTGTTGGACCGCCAGGTGCACGCACGCACGATCGAACCGGCGAACTCCCACGACAAAATTCCGCGGCGCGGACGGGGTCAGCTTTTCCAGTCGCTCCGACCACTGGACATGCAACAGTTGTACGGACTGGTTTGCTGATTTCCCATACATGTTGACCCAGCCGCAACGTGAGGGGTCAAACGGGGTCAAGGGTGGACGGGTCAACGGGCGAGGACGTTGGTCAGATTCAACACAGGGACCCACAGGACTGTGCCCACAACTGTGCACGTTTTGCCGACCGGCGATTGTTTTGCAACATTTCGCACGCAGGCGCCAGTCCCGTTCGCAGCGCGCAGAGAGCCTGAGGCGGCCTGGTTGATGGAATTCGAAAGCCACGCAGCTGGAGAGCAGTGCCTGCGATTGAGAATGGCTGAAAATGGAAGCGGCGCGTCGTTTGAACGGCGGTCTCACACACTGCTACCTGGCTTCAAGCCCCCCCCCTCCTCCGTGGCTCGGGGTGAACTACTTTAGTGAATCTGGTGCAGCGGAGGCGGTGCAGCAGCCGCTGGTGTTCGTGAGACTGAGGCCAGTGCTAGAGACACGTCGCAAGGACGCGAGCACAGCATCACACGAGTGCGGAGCCGATGGGGCGGTTTCGGCTTTGACTGGTGGTAAAGTGCGCACCACGGTTGTCAGTCAGGGCCCGCCAGCCTCAGCTAGAACTTGATGAGTCAGCAGTTGGCAGTGTGATTGCCGCCAAGGGGCTGCTGAACAGGCTCATGCAACGCCCAGATGCACAAGAGCACACAGAAGAGCACACAGCTCGCTGTTTGGCCACTTTATGGTGGGGTCCGCCCGGTAAACTATGCGGCTAGGCATACGGCCGACCACAAACAAAGCCCGGACCTCGCAAGCAGAAAGGAGCAATGTGGGAACGCAGGTCTGCATGTCGCCTCGGCAGTTTGCGGAACTGCAAGGATTGCGCACACCAGCATCCATTCCAACAGATCAATGCGCTCTTGCCAGCCATTTGCGGCCAGAACTTAAACCTAGATAGCAGGTATGTACGTTTGCTGCTTGGCGCATGGCTTTCGCAGTCTTGCTCAAATGGATGCAAGCTGCCTTGTTTCAAGGGGTAGGAGAGCACGCACGTCGCAGTATACGACGGTCTGCAGCTCGGCAACCAGGTTTGCTTCAGTGAGTTTGAGTGTGAACGGAACTGGAGCCGGGCCATCCGCGCCCACCGCGTGGCTGTCGGCGCTGACTGAGTCTCGGGAGTGGCTTGCGTCTGAGGCTTGTTCATCTGGCCAACACTCAGCGGGCCTCGCGGCGTCAGATTCATCCAGCGCCTGCAGATGATAGCATGGCCGGTCGTTGGTTGCCGCCCGCGATTGGCCGTAATGACGGCGAGGCGCGATGATTGGACGCTTTCCGGCGCCATTCGTCACCCGCTGTGGCAGCTTCCGCGCAGTCTATGCTGCCACGCTAGCCCCGACATTCCTCAGTTATTCATGGGCATGGTGGTGACGTGTGCTCGTCAGTGCGGCATGCAAGCTCGAATACATGCACAGGCGTGGACGTACTCGTACTATTTCGTCCCATTGTTGATTCCAGTCTCCCGCCAACACTTGAGCGCTGGCGTGGCGCGAGTCAGGAACGCCCAGGCCATCAGCAACGGCTGATAATGCAAGGAAGGTGAACACGGCAGCTGCATATGTACAACACCTGTGTCAGGCACAACTGTAATTCCACCCCATCAGAGCTTTTGATTAACGAATTGCTCACGTGCAAACGGCGTTCACAAGGGCCCATGAATGTAGTGCTACCCCTCTCAGTCTGGAATTTTCACATTCGTGTGTATACGTCCTGGCAAGAGCACGCGCTGTATCAAATACACAGCAGTACTTCTTGCGTGGAAAAATCTTCACTCGTCGTCTCTGTGAAGTATCGCTTTGCGATCTATGTCTGGGGCGACCACTGCGTGGCGTGGCATATCGTCGATGCTGTGATATCATACCTAGACACCCCTCCCACATCTGCCCTTGTTGTTGTCTCTCAAAGTAAACAGTATACGTCATGTCGATCGGTGTCGTTGTGGCTCGCTGCAACCTCGCGTTTGTGCTCAGAGCTAACGGTCACTATCTCCACACTGAAGTGGCCAGCATACCCGGCCGAAGCCAATCCTGCTGAGCAAGCCATCCCGCGCTCAGCCACACTCGCAATATGCTCTACGTTGGCTTGTGATCGCGGTGCATGTTTCAGCCGGACCTCAACGTATGGAATATTCGTGCATCGACATGAGTGGTTTAGGGGGTGACACTGTTGCTGCGGTACGTGGCACACTGAGTGTCTCCGACATTTAAAGGCAAGAGCCCCTTGTTGTCCAGCAAGTACGTGGGCCAGCGATAATTTCGCTTCCAGGTCCAGTGTCCAGCAAATGCGTGGGCCATTGCTGATGTGCACAGAATTATAGCAAGCACACATGCTCCTACTCAACATGCTGCCTTCTCTACCAAGAAGCCAGTTTTAAGAGGAATAAAGGAAGCAGTCCAATTGCAAACTTTGTAAAATGCTCACGCAAAAGCGTCTCATGGGCATAAGAGCGTCTGATTCCTTTTGCAACACTGGGGCACACAGATGTACATTGATCACTGCTGTGACCATGCACAAGAAATCAATGGGAAAGGTTCCCTGCCGCCAGCATATTAGCGAGTGCATTGCAGTGGGCTCCTGTGAGAATGCGGTACTTGCTGGTACTGGAGTAATGGACCAGGACCCGCTTGTTGTGGTCCGTATCTACTGGCGGGCAACAAGGCCGCATTCTGAAGAGTTCGCCGTCTCGCACCTCCCAGGGCGTGATGGCATTTGTGATTCGGTCAGCCACCTAATGTGCACTTGATGCACCATACATGCACTGTACGTACCCGACGAATTCCAGCACAGTGGAGACAGTGCCTGTCTGCACTGCTGTTTTGAAACTGCGATCAGAATTTGCTCAAGTCATCCATGCCCAGGTGTACAAATATTATCTGCTTCCCGAATGATAGCTGAATGGACAGGTGGTGCACCCACTAGACAGAAGGGATGTCTACATCCCTGCCCATTTGAAAGCCCGAGCATACCGCCATTCGGGAGATTGCATCATCGTGACCATGAGGATGTCATACTAAACCTGAGCACAAGTGTCAAGTCAGACTGGCAGCAACGGGACCAAGCCGTGCGGAACTCAGAATCGACACCTGCACCTTCCCGTGACCCACATCAACCCGTACTTTGAGCATCCATAGCTGATGTTGAATTACTGCAGAGGGGGCCCAACAAAGGCGAGGCACTGCCGCTAAAAGCACTGACACTCGTGGATTGGAACATGCAGTCAATGTGAGGTTGCAGCACACTGAATGCAAGTATTGTCATAGCGGCAGTGCAACAGGCTCCCAATGTAGGTCGCCATATATGTAGGCCTAAAATCTGGAATCGGATGCTGTAGACGGGATCTGGTGAGGTCAGAAGGCCTGCACCGCAGCCACCTCCCAGCATGGGACTGGCTGCAGAGCCAGGCTTTGTTCCAACTTGGTCTGCGCACTTCACGGGCGCGACTGCACATTCAGTATTCCATGCAGCTCCCTGCCCTGCATATCAAACTCAAGCGACTGCTAGGCTAGGATGCAAGCACATGTAAGCACGCGCAGCTACTGCAATAGTGTACAATTCATCACAATTGCAGTTCCTCGGCAGTCGGCGTATCCAATGTTGGGAGCTGTAGACAGCTGCGATGGTCCTCAAGCATCACATGTGGGATATGCGAGATGTTGCTTGAGCATTGCCTAGAACGAGTCCCTCAGGTATAGCTCACCGAGCACAATCAGTCCTGATACTGAAGTCCAAGCCCAACATCTGACTCGAGCTGCATGAAGCGGATTACCGCTCCTTCAGTTATATCATATGCAGCTGAATCGGTGATGCAGTGAGCCGGACGCATTTGCTCACCTTTGTGATCGACGTATCACTGACTGACGCCAGCTTCTCCCGGCGCTGGCAACCGCAACAGCACATCGATGCAAGCCGTCTGCAAGGCAATTCTCGCGCCAACCTGCGGCTTTTATCCCAGCCGAGCAGCCAGATCGTCTAAGCGCATGTCGTGTTGCATCGGCCTGTCTTTGCAGCCACCACCCCGCCAACATGAACGGATGCGGCATGCAGTAGACTGATCAATACCGCCATGCACAGCGTTTCACGGACGCGTGGTTCTCGCTGTTCAGTTGAGTGCGTGATTGTCGTGTGCTTCAGCGCGCCTAACATCAGAGGTGGGTGGAAACACCCCGCGTGCATCGATTCTTGCTGAGAAACGGGTGACAAGCGGTTCTGTGTGATAACGTGGGTTTGGTTCACTGCCAGCTAGATGTGGAATTCTGATAGGATACACACGATTGGGCGGACCAACGGGCAGACTGGCGCTGCAGCCGCTGTGCACAAACAGCACTGCCTTCGTCGCGACGTACAGTTTTCCAGCCTTTCATTTTTCTGTGAATGGTGCGTCGTCGGCCAAGCTGTGTGCGCGCGTGTCACAACTTCAGCCCGCATATGCATGCGGGCGGTGTCTTCATGAAATTGACCCAACGCGCCCTGTGATGACTGCCGCTTGGGAGCAGTCTCAGCGAGTCGGCGTGCTCGGCGCGCTGGTCACGGGAGCATGAGCAGTATACAGCACCCCGAGCTGTTTATGTCGCGAAACGGAAGACCCTTTGTGGATTAGCATGGTGCTAGCTTGCTCAACTTTTGCATTGGACATGCTGAAGACTGCTGGCCCATCGATCCGCCCGGCCACCGCCATAGCAGTCACGATATTCGCGAATTTCATATGATTTGAGTTTGCACTTGTGGCTGTTTATGTGTTAGCAGTGATCTGCTGCAGCTCGACCGCAAAGTGAGGGACAGCTTCTGTCTACGCGGCCAGATGCAGCGGAGCGCGTTCAGCGCGAACTGCAGGAAGCAGGCCTGTTGATACAAAGCACCTCTGCCCTTGAATTGCGGGTCTCTTGGCCGGTACGTTCAGCTATTGCACTGGCTGTACGTCAGACTGCCTTGCGCATCATACTCATTACAAATCCATGTGCACCGAAGCCATGAGCAGCTGCTCTGACTGCTACATCGAAGAGTGCACATGACACGAGTTGCAGCTGGAAGCTCAGCCAAGTTCTGTGATGGGCCCAGTTCCCTATCTAGTCTTGGTGCCAATGAGATTGAGCGTACTCATGGCCATACGAGATGCCAAACCGCTGGCCAGGCGTCTCGTATGAAGCCAAGCTTGACCCGCTGAACCGGGCCAGGCTTGGGCTCCAGGTAGCATATGCCGGCAGTTCCACGTTCCATCAATGCCGATCATGTATGTATGCTTTTGTTGCTCCACTCGGCTCTGCTGCAGGAGGACGAGGCAAGCCCAGGCTGCTTCCACACCGCGATGCTCAGCCTCGCGTCGATGCTTCTGGCGGTTGCCAGCATCAGCAGCGCATCAGCCAGATCAATCGACATATTAAATCCACGACACGAACGCGGTCAGGTGTGCACGCTGGCCCTGCGTCCATGCGATGCGTCGCTTCTGTGACACCGCACTTGTGATGGAAGATACCGGAGCTGCGTGCACGCACCGAGAAATAGCTTCACCG
Source organism: Ulva mutabilis (assembly GCA_900538255.1). Taxonomy (NCBI): domain Eukaryota; kingdom Viridiplantae; phylum Chlorophyta; class Ulvophyceae; order Ulvales; family Ulvaceae; genus Ulva; species Ulva mutabilis. Next base: position 1,160,434 of record UNSF01000007.1, on the reverse strand, counting down.
TTGTCAATCTCTGCCGCTACAGAGCGTCTTCAGAACGAGCAGGCAACGTCTGCACGCCAGAGGTGTCATGGTCAAACCTTGGGTGCGTCGACGCCGAGGCATCAGTGCACTACAGTGTTGGCACGCGGGACTGTCAGCATGGCGGGGCTGCGTCGGGCCCCTCACGGCCTAGCTCCCCCGGGGTACGAGTACCAACGGGTAAGATCGAGTGCAGGATACCGCACACTCTCGAGGCCTACAAGAGGTGGAGCAGGACCAACGCAAAGGCACGATAACAACAGTCGCAAGCTTCAAAGACCTAAAAAAGGCGTGGACCGACGGGGCCGCACACATCGAAGTTACGTCACACCTCGACGCAACGAATTTTCCCCTGGTGGAGGCCGAAGTGAATAATGAGGTCTTTCAACACCTCCTGCCGATGCAGCTGCCCACGACGCGATCCGTTCGGGTGCGCTGCGCTGCCCGATTTTCACACTGTCGACCTGCGCCAGCGAAGCGCGCCTCGCGAGCGCGGTGGCACCGGCGCCGCGGCCTTCCCAGCGAACCAACTCCTGCTCGAGCGCATGTACAGTCATACTAGCGATAGCTAGCGCGCTGTAGCGTCCGACACGTACTAATCAGTTCGGCGCAACACATGCTATACATCACACGTGCCTGCTCGCAACCCTGTCTGCACGGCGCTACATTTCCACCAGCAGGCAGTGCCATGATGTGTTACACAGTGAGCTGCCATGATGTGACAGGCGTGTGATGGCTGATCACAGGACTGGGTCAACATGTCATCTTGTACAGCACCTCTGGTGAGCATGAGCATGGCAGCAGCATTGCCATGGACATTTTGAAACATACTGTGCTGCTGACAATCTGGCAATCTCTCAGATCAACACGGAGCACATCTGCAGAAATGCGCAATGGTCCCAAAACCCCACCACTGCTGCCTCTTACAACCACACCGCTTGCATGTATGTCCTACCATCGCTGTGGAGCGTTGCTGTGGTATATCACTGCATGCGCATCCTGATTGAAACCGTGCATGTGTGCACCCACCTACGCATGCTCCATGGCATCCTCCATGGGCGACATGCTGTTGCACATGTCTCCCCAATGACTTGGGCACATGTGGCATCTCGGTTGACAACACCAAACACCTACAGAAAGCAATGTAGGCTTGTACATGTGTAGCCTTGTGGATGGCGCAGTGGTTGAGCTGCAGTGGCAAGCTCACATGCCTGTGTGAGTTTCACGGGGCACAGTCTGTTGCCTCGGCGCTGCTGAGTCCTAGATCTATCACTGTGTAACACATGCCTGTGTGAGTTTCACGGGGCACAGGAATGACAGCTGGCAACTGTGGCTAGCGCGTCTGCATGGGGCCACTGCCACTCACAGCAGCTAGTGCAAAGCTCCAACGTTTCACCCGGTCAACCAGTAACATGATGCTCCTTGGGACCATGGGGCCACTGCCCTGCACCAGCTCCCATCTGATTGAGAGGTCATCTGAAGTCATGTGACCTTTGCAGTGTGGTGGTGCCTGTAGATCGCCCTCTCTCACCCATGCCCTAACATTCCACGCAGGCCTGTCAACAGTCGCAGTGGGACCCCAGTGAGCATTTTCACACCCTCCTGGATCACCTAGTCTCCTCATCATCAACCTCACGCTCTCTCCTATCTCACTGCAACCCCCCGCCCCCCACATCAACACACAACGGCGCAGCCATGCAGCAGCACCACATGTGTCCACATGCGACTTGTATCATAGCCTGACACAGCTGCCATACCTGGGGACACCCCCCCCCCCCTCCCCGCCCAAAGATTAGCCCTGCGAGGTTGTCCTACCTCTACCTCTACCGGCAGCTCCACCGGCTCTCGACATGCTGTGAATTCCAGAATTGTGCTCTCCAGCTGCGCTCGCACGACCGGCGCCTCGTGCATACAGGGAAACTGCAGTGAGCCGCCGACGGACGAGTTCCTGCAGTCCATCACCGGCGCTGCGATGCTGCCGGTCAAGCCGGGGCAGTGCCTCATCCTCGCGAACGAGCACGTCGTGCCGCTCGCGGCGGGCGCGCTGTGGTGGGACAACATGTACCTGCGCTTCGCGGGCATGCCGCCGACGGAGTTTGCTGGGGAGTCCAGCCGCCGCAGCACGGCCCCGATGCTCTTCCACTCACACGGCGGCCGCGCCTGGGTCACCAACACCACAATCCAGGGCGACGGCAGCAGCCCCTGCGGCGGCATCGTGATCTACCCTAACGCAGCACTGCAGTTCGTCGGTGTGTTCCTCCCGACATATAATATTCCTGCGCGTGCCGTGCTGTCCGCACGCGCTCTCATGCATCTGATGTTCGTTCGGAAGCAGATCTCAACACAAACAACGGAAGCCAAAGGGTCACTGACGGCATATGCAAATTGCCTCATGCGGTGATTTAGATGCATGGAAGCTTCCTAGGGGGGTTCGGAGTGCTCGAGCTCGATCGAGTGGGGCGTCAGAAGAGACGCATGCATGCAGACGTGACGGTGCACTCAATGGTGAGCACACATGACGTCACCGCGAGCAAGCTGCCGCCGGTGTATGTGCGCGCGTCCTCCGCCTCCTTCCTGCGTTGCCGCTTTGCACAGAACTCTGTGCCGGTGGGGGTGCCGCTCGTGGGCGCAAACGAGCCGGGGTCGGCGCCGGAGGGCAGCGCGGACGACCCCGGCGCCGCGCTGCGCTTTCAGGAGTGCACGTTTACCGGCAACAACGAGACGATGCGCATCCAAGCCTACAGCGGCGTTGATGTACGCCTCCCTCACCCTATCTCCGCACTCGCACTGAGCGCTTTATTCTGAACCGCCTGAGCGGGTTTTGGGCGCGCGCCTCCTGCACTTGACCGGCTCGTACAGGGTTCCCTCCCCGGCTGGGCGTGCTTTGTACTCTGTACAGTGCCTGATGGGATATAATGGGAGTGTGTGCGGGATGCAGGTGTTCAGCGACAACGTGACAGAGGTCAACTTCCGGCCGGAACAGGGCCACAGCATGGGCCCCGCGACGCCGGTGCCGCAGCTCAGCATGGGAGACACGCGCAAGGACCTCACCTTTCTGCACTTTGCCTCCGACCCCGACTTTGCCATCATTCAGGAGGTGCTGCCCCAGCCGTCCCCGGGCCATCGCTCCAGGCGCCTCCAGGGTCTCATGGAACCAAAGCTGCCATGCGTTGCATGACCCGTCATGCATGGTTCACGTCCCATTCAGCACATGTCTGCAATGGCCTGCATGGCCACCCCCACATGCTGCGCAGCCGTGCACCGCGCCTGCCACCCTCCCGCCCTGTTGTCTTCCTGTGCCACAACACCCAGTCGTGCTCCAGCCTCCAGCGCGCTGCACCCTCACGGTGCCACAGCCTTGTTGCTGTTGAACAACAACTCTGAACAGACATCTGACAACGTGGTTGGACAGACATCTGACAACATTGCTGATTAGACATCAGACAATAGTGGTCATGTTCAAAAAATGAAAATATGCCTCAGGAGCTCGAGGCGATCCACCTCGGGCTGCCGCTGCCGCCGTCAGAGCTCATCTTTGAGGAGACCGACGGGGACAGCTTCGGCACGGACGGCAGCGCGGACGGCCTCGAGGCCTCTGCGGAGGCCGCCGCGCCGCCTCCACCGGACGACGACAACGGCGGCCTCTCCCCGGCGGCCGTCGGCGGCATCGTCGCCGCCGCCGTCCTCGTCGCCGCTGTCTCCCTCGGCCTCGCGCTGTGGATGGCGCGCACTCGCATCGAGAAGCCGGCGGCGGACCTCACCTCGTCGTCGCGCCGCAGCTACCTCATGGGCGCGGACTACGAGAAGAGTGAAGAGGGCGAGTCGGTGCGGGAGTTTGTCAAGACGGCGCTTGGCCGCGCGGCGCCGCGGCGGAAGAGCAGCGGCCACGTGGGCAGCATGGGCAGCGGCGTGTCGTCGGCGCAGAGCATCGCGGCGAGCAGCCACGGCCGCAGCGACGCACAGCTCGCTGCTGTGGCCTGCCCAGCACACCACGTGCACCCTTCGCACCTACCGCACTGCTGCTCTCACGGCGCGGTGCGTCCGCAACCACCCCCACCTCCCCCCGACCTACCACCAATAACTCAACACCATTGTCTTCTGTTCATCTGTCACGCCCTGCTCAACTGAGCACCGGCCAATCGCGTTGAACAGCTGCACCTGTACGCACATGCAGTGGGCTGATGCACTGGCTTCTGCCAGAATTATTCAGTGCACAGTCTGATGGAGGGCTGCGTACCTGATGGGGTGGCGCTGAGCCAACTCACTCTCTGCAACCGCATGTAGACAGCAGCGCAGATGCTGCCATCCTGTTCATGCCGTAATGCATACTGGTGTCAGAGTGCCGGGTGTGCTGCGTGCTGTGTGTGACGTGCGTGATGTGCTGTGCAGAGGAGTCTGGCGGGCAGCAGCCCGGGCATGCTGGCGCCGGCAGAGCGCTGCCGATCGGCGGGGGGCTCGGTTTCGTCGAGCTCGCACACCGGGCGGTCACAGCACAGCAGCGTGCACGGCCGGCGCACGCCGCACAAGAGCCCGGCGCACCGTGGCCACTCGCCGATGTGCTGCGGCAGCGCCGGCGCGGCACCGGGGTGGGACTGGTCGGCATCGGGGGCCAACGGCGTCGTGCACGCCGCGCTGCAGCAGCAGCAGTACGAGGACGGCGTGCCTCATTGCCAGGGCGCGGTGTTTGAGGACGCGATGGCGCCGGTGGCTGAGGTGGAGCCACGGCTATCAAGCTTCGGCTGGAAGTCGGAGGGCACCCGTGGCAGCCGCCGCAGCCGGAGCGAGTCCCGGTGGCAGGTCCGCTCGTACTTATACCCTCCGGTGCATGCCCTGTACTGTGCTGTGCAATTATGGGATCCGGCTGACCGTTTGTGAGGCGGGGCACTGATCAGCGTGGTGCGAAACTGAGGGAGTCGATGTGCTGCGTGCAGAATGGCTTCAGGGGGCCACAGCATCACAGCAGCCACTCGGCTCGGACCGGGAGCAGCCGGGACGATGGCCGGAGTGACAGCGACGACATGTGGGGGACCGCTGCGGACCTGTCGGTGCAGAGCAAAACCAACAACACGCCGTCAACCGCAACGCCAAGTGCCGGAGTGTTCCCTGCCGGCCAGCGCAGCCCGGCTGCTGCCTCCGGCAGCGCACGCAGCGCGCGCAGCGGCCGCGGCGGCACGCTGCCGCCGTCGCCGCAGCAGCTATCGCCACCGCCGGTGGCCCAGCGCAACGTGCTGGCGGACAGCAGCGCACTGATCCCGGCGGGGGGCCCCAGGGGGGGGGCCGCGTCTAGCGGCGGCGTTGGGGAGGACAGCGGCAGCGAGCAGCACACACGCATCCTGCCGTCGCCGTGCGCGGACCCTGACGGGCCGTACGCGCGGCCATCGCCGGACATCATCATGCGGGGCATGTCCACGGCATCCGCGGAGGAGATGGCCGCGGCAATGGAGCACGGGGGGGGCATGGAGCCGGTGGGGCCCCCTGTTCCGGGGGCCTCTGTCGACGACCGGCTGAACCGGTTGTGTCGGCAGCTAGACACCCTCATGCGCCACAAGATACCAGTCCTTGGGGAATACATGCTACTGGGGATGGATGCGAGAAGACAAGGCGGTGCGTCTCCCCTGAACACAGCACGCAGCATGGCCTACACATGTCTTGATGTCCTCTTTGTGGTGAATCATCCGGTTGCGCCCGGAGGGAGGAGCGGCTTGTGGCAGTGAGCGGGTGAAATACACCTGAAACTGCTCAGATGAACACCCGAAATCACTGTTATCATACACGTGAAATCAGCTGGAACATAGCTGGCACTGCTGCTGCGTGAGCCGGATCCACATGTCATCAACTGTACATCTACGGTGCCGGCCATGCTGCGGCCATGCTGCGGCCATGCTGTTAGTCAGTGTGTGGTTGGCTCGCAGGCTGCATGCTGGGTTTGCACAGGCTGAGTCACCAGAGTTTGCATAGAGGTGTTCTGGGGGCGGGCGTGTGACTGTAGTGACCTGCTGCTGGCCAGTGCAGGGGCACGCCAGAGTGCCCGCATGCCATGCATACTTGCCCAACAATCCAGATACTCAATCTTGCGTTGGGACGAGCCTGGCCAGCAAGGCATCTCTCAGCCATGCACCTGGGTGAATGCATGTGCTGGCTCATGTTGACCTTGGCTGGCAGTCATGTTCATGTCTTGGGGAGCCCAGGTCAGGGTCATTGCCAGTGCTGCAACTGGGCCAGACGCACAGAGCTGTGGAACCATCCAGCGATCTTACAATATGGTGAACTGTTGGAACACACATCGGTTACCAACAGCAGGCAGCTTGGGCTGACTTCTGGGGTGCCTTCCATGGCTGCTGCAAGTTTGGCTTGGACCACTGCTCATGTGCAAGACTACTTCCCACAGTCATGCAGTGTTAGTCATTGTCCCTCTGCTGAGGGGCGGTGGCTGGTGGCTGGTGCAGCGCACAGCGTGCAGGCACCCGCTCATCCGTCACACCAAGCACCAAGCGCACACCACACCCACCTCTGTCACCCGCAGCGTCAGTGCCCGCCAATCTTCTGGCGCTGCATCGGTGCTGTGATGTTGGTGGTGATGTAATGTGGTCACCTTCTGTTGTGATGTGGCACACCCACATCCAGGCACTCCGCCCCACAATTGTGGGGGACACCGCACCTCTGACAGTACCCTGCACCCAGCCTCCTCGACAACGCACATGCTTGCGTCCGCATGTGTTCAAACAGTGCATGTGTTCAAACAATGCACAGGCCGCCTCACATGCCTTCGTACTGGTTTTCCCTGACTGGTTGCAGTTGGTCTGTCAGGTCGGCATGGGGGCGGACCTGCCAGATTTGCTCAACAAGTCGCCAGTGTTACCAGCTACCAGCTACCAGCGTTACAACGTTGTCAGGTAGGATCCAGGCAGAGGCGCTGTGTACCTATGTATAGTGTGGGCGCTGCATGAGCATGAATTGTGATTGCAACCATGTCTGTGGGCGCATGGTGGGCCATGAGTACTGCGATCTTATTCACACTGCTTGATCATCCTGGCCCAGCTGGATCGATTCACACCCACCTGTGCATTTGGGCCTGTGCCCACCATGTAGCCTGGTCACCCACCACGACTTTCTGCATCAGTGTTCTGCATGGCCCAGGTTGATACACACAAGTGGCCGGCTTATTACAGACCTCGCCCTTGCAGAGCTTGTCTAGCTATGGCAGAGCATGGGTGCTGGCCAGCACGGCCGGGCCTGATCAGGTAGCATCTCATCTACATGGTGGGCATGCATCCTCATTCATCCCGAAAGCCCCACCATCACTGTTGATGAGTAGCACATGGCGCTCCATGCAGCATGTCTAAACCTGGACTGTGGGCACGCTCTGTAGAAGCATCGGCCAAAGCCTGTTGTTGCATGTGTATAACATTCCCCACTGCACACTCCACATCCGCACCCATGCGCGGGGTCCTGGATCTATCACTGTGTGACACATCCGCACCCATGCGCGGGTGTGTGTGTGTGTGTGTGTGTGTGTGTGTGTGTGTGTGTGTGTGTGTGTGTGTGCGTGTGCGTGTGCGTGTGCGTGTGCGTGTGCGGGTGCGTGTGCGCGTATGCAGCACATCACACTACACTACAGCACAGTGAACAGTGATGTACCGCACACTCCACTCCACACTCCACTCCTCGTCACTCAGCATGCGGGGCTTGCATGTCTACGGAGGGTGTGCAGCGTGGACGCGGGCCGCACCCTCAAACCCCCCCATTGATTTCAGGTTGTGCACTCCTGACCGCTGCCCTAGACCATGAAACATGCGTGCTCTGTGCTGTGTGCGTCGCGGTCATGCACTCCAGCCATGTACAACAGATCTGCTAGCCCCCCTGCTACTCGTCACACCTCCCAGTCATGCAGCTGCGGTTCACACCAGGTGCCAACAGCCAGGCCGTCTGCGCACAGCTGCTTCCCCTGGCAGTGGCGCACTGCTCGCCACACATCACTCATCCTCACATGCTGAGCCGGCCGCTCACGCCCAGGCTCCACCGCATTCGCACGCCTCTGCAGCCTCTTGAAGTCGGCCTCAATGCCACTACTCTGACTCATGTCTGTTGTCCGGCCCCTCTCAGGTGGGGTGAGGGCGGTGGTGTTAGACGTCATGCCACGCGACGTCATGCTGCGTGCTGTGCAGGGCAGGGCGTTGTGCAGTTTGCGCGCAGCCTGGCAGACGGCCACGAGCACGCCCTCAAGTTCTTCGTGTCACCCAACGCGTTTGACCGCGAGCGGCGGCTGTACGGCGATCCGACGCTCGGCGTGCTGCTGCCGCGGCTCGGCCGTGTCTGCCCCAACGACGACGGCGCCATCACCGACGCCTTTGGCGAGCCGCTGCCGCCGTTCATCGTCATGGAGAAGGGCGAGGCCCTCGACGAGTGGAGCCGCCGCGCCAAGCCCGACCTCTTCCAGTCCGTTGCGGTGCGACGCCTGCCAGCGCGATGGGCGTTGAATCCTATGGATATATAAAAAATATACCGAATGCATGCTGCCCATGCTGGCACCCATTCACATGTGCAACAGTAGCTATCCATTCGCATGACCACGACCTGCACCGGCCGTGCAGTCCTCGCTGGTTCCATGCTGTGCCTGCTGTGCTTGAAACGCGGTGGAGCCTGTGGCGAGAAACACCGCCAAGTGAGCATGCACGCTGACGGAGCATGCATCCTTCGACCGCTCAGCTCGTTCCGCTGGGCCCGGTGGTCCGTGCTGTGCTGGGCACAGGCAGATGAGCAGGCACGGCGCGGGAGCTTGCGCACATCATATGTGACTGTACCTATGGGGGCGGTGTGCAGATGCTGGCGAACATCGCGAAGCGGCTGGAGTACCTCCACAGCCACGGCTTTGTGCACCGCGACCTCAAGCCGAGCAACGTGATGTGGCTGCCCCGGGAGAACCGGTGGACGGTGATCGACTTTGGCTGCGCGGCGCGCATCGGCCGGCCCGCGAGCATCAGCTTCTCACTGCGGTACGCCGCGCCAGAGGTCATCGAGGCGCTGACGCTCGGCGCGCGCGAGATGACGCCCCACCCCTCCCTCGACTCATGGTCGCTCGGCGTCCTAGCCTTTGAGCTGCTCACTGGCGCCCCCGCCTTTGATCTCCTGCAAGAGGGGCCAGCCGAGGTGAACACGCCCGCTCCTCTGAAACAAAACAACCGCGCCGAGCCTTACCCCCGCACCAGTCTGTCACCATTTCGGACCATATGATCCGAAAATGCACGGCGATCCACCTGATGTTGGACAGAAGCCTGTTTCAGAGTTCGGGTGTCTGTTGCAGTTTCCGGCATCCGTTGCTGTTTTGGGCACTGCAACAAGTGTGTGGGATATTCCAGTTCTGATTCATGGCAGCTGGCCACGTGCAGCGGGCCGAGCGTGCAAAGGGCCCACGGAGATGTGCTTGCTGCGGCATGTGTGAGCATGCACTCTCTCGGGCCCGAGCCAGGCACACCTGCCGCGCTTGTCCACAGTAGCCGTCATGGATGCACACGCGTTCCCGCAGCAGAGAAGAACCTGAATCAGGCGCTAGTTTGCACAGTCGTGTATCTTCAGGGACCATCATGCCAGTGGACCGGCATAAACTCGAAGTTTTCTTGCACTGGTAGCAGTGACCTTGCCTCTCATTCAAGGTGGCCGGATCCCATGCCCCACTGACGTAGGCGCAACGGCCTGTTTCCATGCATAGGTCAAGTGAAGCGGCTTGTTCCCATACAATGTTACTCTGACGTGGCCGCTGCTACAGGTGGCGGCGCAACTGCGGGGCGCGCGGGAGCTGCCGTGGGAGGGCGGCCGCGCCATCGATGGCGGCTACATGTCCACGCTGCGCGCCATGCGGCACCCCGTGCTGCGCCTGCTGCACCGCGATGCGGGCGGCCGCCTCAGCCTCGAGGCCTTTTGCAACATGTGCGACGACATCTTCGCGACGCGCACCATGCATGCCGCCGACGGCAGCGACGCCATGGACGAGATGCAGGACACGATCACGCGATCGTGAATCATCGTGTGCGTTGCCGCATGCATGCGATAGCCGGGGCGCGGGGACTGCACGCGGATTGCAGGCGGGGCGCGTGACCGGGGGCGTGTTGATTGTTAGAGTTGGGAGTGCCGTTGAGTTGACTGGCGGTGCCTGCGTGGTAGGGCGCTTGATGCGGCGCGGATGTGTTTGAACTGTTTTCAAGTGTTTTCATGGTTATGTACGCCCACAGCATGTGTGGGGGGCATGATTGAGAGGATGGCCGCACCGGCCCGATAGCGGGCCGGGCAGGCCACCATGCTGCGCGCTGTGTGCCAGCTCCTTCTGACTTCTGACATGTGGGCGCCGATTTGTGCGGACCCGGTGCCACGGCGGCGCCTGTACGTGGCTGTGGGGCACCGGCCGTCCGCAGTGGCGTGCATCTGGCGCGGCCCCGCCTTGCGGGATTGCGGCCCGGGCGTTTCTTGCGCCGCACTTTTTCTGCGGCGCGTGCGTGCTGCCAAGCACCACCACGCCGGCGCGGGGTCGCGTCACGCGCAGCGCGCAGCAGGCCTTTGACGCCGGGCCTCCTGGCAACGACGGCCCGGCCGGCGTCACTGAATAACGCATGGGCCGTGGAGCATTTCGGCACTGCGCCCAAGTTTTTTTGGCTGTGGGCCCTGCCGGCCGCAGGCCGAAGGGGCACGGTCTGGGTGGCATATGTATCTATCACTGTAGGATGTTGGCATGCATGCAGACTGCGCGTTGCCCCTGTGTGGCAGTTGATACTGGCAGCGCTGAGATGGGCTGTGTGTTGTGCGTTTCAGTATGTCCTGCGGCAGTCTGCGCATGCCATGCCATGCGTTGCGGCAGCTTGGTGGCGCAGGCGGGGGCATGGCCAGCATGCATGACCAGTATGCGTTTATGGAGTCGGGTCGGCGGCGCGGGGGCTGCTGGGATGTGTTGTTGTGAGAGTGCTACGGCCGCCGGCGCGTCGGCGCAGTGGCGTCGCGTTGTGGCGGCGACGGAAGTATGAGCGCATGGGGCAGCTGCACGCCGGCCGGAATCAGCCTGGCCCGGCAGCTGGGCCCCGGTTGTAAATTGACGTGATGCTCCTGCTGCCGGTAGCCTTTGTGCCTCCGCACAAGGCATGTGTGTGGACCCCGAAATCGCTGCATGAGTCGTGGCCGGAACATGTACACCGTGCTGGTCGATCAACACATTCAACCATGCAGGATTTCAGCGTGACAGGCGACCGCAGGAGGATACGTGTGTGGACTTGCGCAGCTTGAGAGTCGTCTAGTCACATCTGCCTCACGATCGGGTGAGTTCCGAATCGGAACTTCCGATGCCACACTGTGTGGCGGTACACTGAATCTTCAGCTGGAGGCGACATGCATCGGGGCTGGTCGTGTGTTGCGCGGCCCTGCTGCAGTGTGCTACCTGGACTTTTGTAGTGGGCCATGACATGTAGGACGGTACAGACCATGATGCTGCGCTGGGTGAACACCTGTGTGAACGCGAGGACAGCGTGAGGGCCTCTGCTGCGGCCTCTGCTGCGGCCTCTGCCTGCGGCCTCTGCCTGCGTGGCTCGCCGCCACGTGTCAGGCACCCAGCCGCGGCGCACGAAGATCGCACGCTGCCTGTCGGCGCTGAACACTGGCGTCACCACGACCCAGCCATTCTCGGCGATTCCCATTTGGCTCTTGACCCTCGGGTCGACGAATCTGCAGCGCAGCGGGGGGGTCCTGACCAGTGACCGGCGGGCGATAGGGAGCGAACTAGAGCGAACTACCTTGTGGCAGAAGTCTCCGCACAAGGCTGATAGCAGCATGCGGTGCGATGCCCATGCCCAACAGGTGCGGCATCATGATCATCATGATGGCCAGCAGAACCTGTGACAGACACCAGCCAGGGCATGATTTGCTGTCGCCTTGCAGCACATCAGTCGAGAAGGCTACTGTGGCCCTTTTGCGAGAGGTCATGCTGCAGTGCTCTGTGCCGTTGGTCCATTCATCCGTCATGGTTTGCGCGTAGGACCACCGCTGCAGCACTACCAAGTTGTGCAATGCATGTGCAGCATGCTGTTTGTGCTCGTTAGGCGATGCAGCGGTCGCTGTCCTAAAGCTGCGCTGCTTGGCGAGGCAATACGATGGCCAGATACTTAGCGACAACGATCTGGATGATCTGCTGAGAGTGGTGGCCGTGTTTCTGCCGGGGCGTGTTCGTAGGAGTTAGCGTCGCTAGAATTGGCCTGGATACTCGACCCTACCAGATACTGAACAGCTCGCGGGAAGGCTTCTTCCGCATTGGCGATTTAGGCTAGTAAAATGTTTCCTAGATGCGCGCACCGCCAACCCTCGAGCCGGGCCAGCATTGTGCGCCGGCCGTGGCAACACAGAGGGAGACGTTTGTCGCCAATTTGCGCGATCCCCACGGAGGAAAAGGTGCTGCGCACAACCCGGTGCATACTCACTTCCGTAGAAACTGTAAATTTGGCGGTCACGATGCGCAATGTCCTGACGGTCAGGTGTTTGCAGGAGATGCTAGAACAGGAGTTCGAGAAATCTATTGACGCGGCCGGTGCCGGAGCTACATGGACGAGTCCCGGCTGGCTAACACAGCTGAATCAACTATGGGGAGGCAAATCGGTGCGTGAAGCTGCTATGCACTTGCTTCAGTTCAAAAAAGCCAAGCGGCACCGCTGTCACAGGCCCAATGGACGACCATGCGAGACATGTAAGAGTGGCAATCATGCCTTGCAGGATGCTCCAGTAGCCGATGCGAAGCCAGATGATATTAAAGACCTGCTGGGAGGCGCGCTTTTCAAGGCGCTCTTCAAGTGGATGGAAGAAAGTGGTCCCATCTACCTGCTCCCCACCGGCCCGGTCTCGTCTTTTCTTGTGATATCGGATCCGGATGCGGCAAAGCATGTACTGATGAGGTCAGATAATCCCAAAGACAACGTATATGGCAAAGGGCTCGTGGCAGAAGTATCAGAGTTCCTGTTCGGCGTTGGCTTTGCAACATCAGGTTTGGTGCTGCCACTTTGCGTTGCTGTATAGCCACAGCATAACGGCGGCTGCCCTGCCAAAATACCAAGTTGCTTCGCGTTATGCTTGAAATCTGGTGCATATCCCTGTGAGGCTCCTTCTCTTGCCACAGTCACTGCAACATCCGATGTAGTTCCACCAATGTTCTGCCCTTCCATTACAGATTTGACCACATCAAGACTATAAATGTACGCACTTGCCGAGTCTGCCAGGTAGCTGACCACTGCATCTGTCTGTTGGCTTGGTTGAACTGGGTCCAGATTGCCGATGTGCAACTACGACGCCCGAAAAGGCCTCTGGACGTGAGCACCCATGCCCACATCGAAAGGCAGCCAAGTCTTGCAACGCTGTGCTTGTAATGTCGGCCACAGCTGCTAGGTCGAGGCATGGGATTGACATTGATATGGCAGACCACTTCCGCGGCTGAGACCTTGGCTTGCACATCCACCACCACAACCGTGGCCAACTGGCCTTGTCACTCCACCATTGTGATCACTGAGTGCCCAGATTGATACCTGTTCACGCCCGCAGGCTCCTCATGTGCACGCTGCGCACACTGTGCGAACTCCCACACCCCAACCGCTGCAGTCAGCTGCTCAGCACTCTCACAGCCGGCCTTGGATGTCCGCCGGGGTGACAACAGTGCCGCTCACGTCCCTTGTACTCACCTGCATCCTGTGTGTGTATGGCACTCGGCCATGGTGAATGTTTTTGGTACATTTCCATGTATCGTACCTCTGTGTTCTACCACCTTGTGGAGCATATATCTGTAACGTATCTTATACCTGCATCCTGAACGGTTATAAGCGCGGCTTCTGGGCCTTCTGATCTGACCGCCATTGCTTGCCTCGTTAGCTGACCGGCCCCAGCAAATGGCCCACCATTCTAGCAGCACTGTGCTCTGCAACCCCCTGCTGGACAACCCCTATGGCATTGTGCCCATGCCTGCGCAAGCCCGAGCTTGCCCAGGAACCGCCCCCCCTCCCCAGCCTGCTTACACCCTAGCTGCGGCACGCAGGTGGCGATGACTGGCGCGTGCGGCGGCGTGCTGTGGGCCCCAGCATGCACCGCGCGTACCTCGAGGAGATGCTCGACCGCGTGTTTGCGGCGAGCGCGCTGCAGCTCAACGACAAGCTCGCGGCCGCCGCCGCGGAGGGCCGCGCTGTGGACATCGAAGCATGCTTCTCACAGCTCACGCTGGACGTCATCGGCAAGGCCGTCTTCAACTACGACTTTGATGCCCTCAACAGGGACTCCCCCATCATCCAGGCGGTGCGCTGCCGGCCTGCATGCATGCATGCCTCGTGCGTCCCTGTAGCCACCCCTGATTCATTGTATGCGGGACCTCCCTAGTTTCAGGCCACGGTGCCGGGGCTGGTGCTGCAGGCGCCACTGCAGTGCTGGAGCCTGCGTGGGGGTTCCCGCATGTTGCCGCATGTTCCACCGATGGCAGAGGCGGTACTCGTCGTTCTCGCGGTGCCGCGGCTGGGTGCGTTGGAGTGCGGGTGGAGCACGCTGCTGTACTTGCGGCATCAGGCACTGCAGCGGTGTGGGTGCGCCTGCAGGTGTACACGGCACTGAAGGAGACAGAGTCCCGCGCGACGGACCTGCTGCCGCTGTGGAAGGTTCCGGCGCTCGCGCCCTTCATCCCGCGCCAGCGCCGCGCGATCGAGGCCGTCGAGCTCATCCGCGCCACCACCGAGGAACTCATCGCCCGCTGCAAGTGCGCACCACGTCCGTCCGTCCGGTGGTCCATTGCAGCTCACTGGGCACGGTGCATCATGAGGCAGCGCTGTTCCGGTGTCAACTGCATGGTGGCCTTGCCTCGATGTGAGCCAAGGCAGTTCCGCGCTTCCCGCAAGTGCTCACTGGGGTAGGCCCCAAGGGAGCGACCATGCGCATTTACAGCAGAACAACAGCACGTCGTTTTCCTCGCCCCGAATTGCATGTCATGTTACATCAAGCCACACCCTGTGTGGATCTGTGCCATGCTTCCAGTTTTCAGCATTTCGCGGCCCTTGTCGCCCTGGCGACCACGTGGCCCAGATCACAGCTCTTGCGGTGCATGCATGCCGTAAACACACAGTGTGCCATAGCCGCCACGGCGTGTCGATTTGCCATGTCTACTTGCCATGCTGACGCGTCACACAGACTCACGTGGCGCTGATGCGTTTGATTTGCCAAGCGCCAGAACGAGGCACAGCATCACCTGCGACTGTGGCAACGTTTAACTGCTACGCACGGCTGCCCAGGGTGACCGTGCTGCTTGTGATGCTTTGTTTTTCTCGGTGCTATCTCTTCCCTCGGCGTTGCGGGGCCTTGATCTATCACCGTGTCACGCACGCTGCTGCACACGACTGGGGAACCTTTGCAAATTGCGGCTTGCTTCCGCCAGCTTGCTGGGGTTCAGTGTGGGCCTGCTTGATCGTTGTTGCGGTCGCTGCTGGGCTCGTGCGTTGATCACCGTGGCTACAGGGAGATGGTGGACGAGGAGGAGCGCGCTGCGGCGGCTGGCGATGAGGAGTACCTCAACACCGAGGACCCCAGCATCCTGCGCTTCCTCATCGCGTCGCGCGACGAGGCCAGCGCGCAGCAGCTGCGCGACGACCTGCTCGGCATGCTCGTCGCCGGCCACGAGACGACCGCCTCTGTGCTGACGTGGACAACGTACCTCCTCTGCGGCCGCCCCGAATGCCTCGCGGCTGTGCAGGCGCGCCGTCCGCTCCGCGCCACATGAGCATGCACGGCGCCAGTTTGTTTTACACATGCATGTGGCCACCTGGGCTCGGGCAGGGAGTGGCCTGCAGGTCTTCTGTTTCAGAGCGTGCTGGCTTGTTTCTGGTAGATGGGTGGGTTGGGGGTTGGCAGTGCGTTGGTGGGCGACAGGAGCATGTTTGCGTGCAGTCTGATCCGGCGAAACTAGCCAGGTGGACTGAGTCCGTGTGCTGTCGATTGTCGCTCTCCTTCACCCATTGTCAATCACAGCATGCTGTTGGCTCAAACCCAAGCCAGCGTGAGTCGCCTCACCGTACAGTCAGCCTGACATGACACCGCATGTGTCGACCCAATTTGACCAGACACCGGCAGTTCTGCTCTAACACTCAACGTGTAAAACTGTGGTGGCAGCCCTGGCATGCATTGCAGGAGGAGGTGGACCGCGTGCTGGGCGATGCGGAGCGGCCGACGCTGGCGCAGTACCGCGAGCTCAAGTACACGCTGCGTTGCGTGAACGAGAGCATGCGGCTCTACCCACACCCGCCCGTGCTGCTGCGCCGCGCGCTGCGTGAGGACACGCTGCCCAGCGGGCTCAGCGTGCCGCGGGGGCAGGACGTCATGATCAGCGTGTACAACATCCACCGCTCCCCCGCCGTGTGGGACGGCCCCGACGCCTTCCGGCCGGAGCGCTTTCCGCTCGACGACCCGATGCCGACCGAGCTCAACACCGGCTTCCGGTGCGCGTGCCCTGCCCACCCCATGCAGGATCCATTGCTGTCGGATGCTACGTGATCCATCGCTGTAGGATGCTGTATGATTACATTCATGTGTGTAGGATGTTGACAGTGCATCTCGAGCCCGCACCAGGCCATGTCAACTGCACAGGGTTGCATCGACTGCAGTGTCAGCGAACACCGTGAGACCTAGCCGGTGTATCGCACGCCAGTTCTGGACCCTGGGCGTGGGCATGCAGGTTCATTCCATTCAGCGGCGGCCCGCGCAAGTGCGTGGGCGACCAGTTTGCGCTGATGGAGGCGGTGGTGGCGCTGGCGCTGATGCTGAAGCGCTACGACGTGGCCATGGTCCCCAACCAGGAACCGGGAATGACCACCGGCGCCACCATCCACACCGTCAACGGCCTCTACGTCACCGTCTCCGAGCGCTCTGCTGTGCCTGCTGCGCCCGCCCCGGCCGCCGCGTGACGCCGCAGCGGCGCGACACACCGGCCCGACCGCCACCGGCAGTGCCTCATCACGCAGCCCCCAATTGCAGTGCCTGCAGTCTACCGTGCACCAGGCTGGGGCAGACACAAGATGCCACGTGACACGGCGGTGCCCACATCGCAGCGATTCGCGGCCATGCATTCGTCTTTGCACGCAGCGTCCGGCGCTGGGAGAATGGACGCGGTGTGGAGCGCATGTGTGATGACAATGCATCCATGACGCTCCATCCATCACTGCGCAATGGCAGGGGCAGCGACCGTCGTGCTTGCGTCTGCTAGACCCGAAGGACTCGCAGCAGCATGAGGGGTGCTCGATCAGCGGTCACCTTGCAGGCCTTGCGTGGCTTCTGCTTGCCACGCATCAGGCCCCAATGGTGTCTTGCGCTGCTGGCACAACAACCTCTTCCCCACAACGCCTGCCGGTAGATTGCGGTCGTGGTGCCTCGTCGTGACAGGCATGAGAGTGCAGGCGGGCGTGAGGGCATCTACAAGAGGGCATCTTCCACATGGAGGCATGTGCGATGTCAGAAGTTCAGTCAGATGCAACACCATTTCCGCAAACGGGATTTAGCCGCGCCTGTTGGCAGTCCTGATCGGGATGCGATCCAAGCTGGCTTGGAAGAGTCTTGCTGGGGACAGCAATTGAACTGCTGTACCAATTCTGTAACAGTCAGCATCTCTCTAAGTTCATCAGCCTTGCCAGGACTGCTTCCAGGTCGATGGCATGTTCGGGGTGGTGGTGCAATTGTATTTTCTGTTCTCTTTGTAAAGGCAAAGTCTGACACGGCAGTCCGACCAAGAGCTGTCATTCAAAAGACACTCCACCAACCATGCAACTCGATCCAGCCATCAGCCGTACATACGTCAATGGTGCATCTGTTACAGAATGCCGGCGGGTGCCCAAGTTGGCAAGACAGCACGAAACGAACTGGTGATTGTGTTACACAGTGACAGATCTAGGACTCAGCAGCTCCGAGACAACAGACAGGAACTGGTGATTGTGCACTCCTGGTCCACCACTGAAAGCCGACATGTAGATGTTGCAAGACCACACGATAGCATGCTTGTTTGGCGTCTACGATTTTGATTCGCAAGGGCTGGCTGTCCGAAGCTGCAGCACTGCCAGGTGCCGGTGTAGATGTGAAGAAAGAGAAAGCTGATGCAGCCACCACCCAGCTGCTCACGCCGCGAACGCCCCGCATCATGGGCCATTGACCATTCTGCCAGCCTTGGCAAGCATCAACGTCGGTGCCTGTTGGTCAGGCAGGCCAGCATTCACCCACGGCATACTGGCCTGCTGTCAGGCACAGTTTCCCTGCTGCTCACCGGGAGGCCCTTCAATCGGAGCCCATCTAGCTTCCATGGTCACATCTCCCAAGCCCTACGCACGTGGATCAAGTGCATCGAAGGCAGACAATCGTGCCACACATACTTCTGTCCCTCTGCTCGAAGCGACATAATGGCCCCACTGTGGCTAGTGTCTGCGCTGCAGCTATACAAATGATTGGAACACCGGTTGACCGCACCGCGCCTGATGGCATGTCCGCGGACAGACATTCCCACACTGCTTTCACTCCTGCCAGTGCAAAACATTCCGTGGGCATGCGCGACAGAGGTCAACAATGCAACCACTGCCACCACCACCGCATGCATGCACAGACTGGCAGCACACAGCATGCGGTGGCAAGCGCTTGCCGGTCACGCACTAGTCCTTACAACAAACAGGTTCTATCTAATACTCATGCCTTCGCGTCAACACCGCCGTTTGGCATTGTCCGGTTTTGCCTTCTTTTTTTTCGCGCCCTGTACACTCTGCCTGCGCCCGTCGGCCCCTGTCCGCCCCGCACCCGGCTGACATGCCATGCGCCGCGGCACCCACACCTCATGCCGCGCAGCACCGCCTCTGGCACGGGCAGACTGCGGCGCGGGCCCACCCGGCCTGCGATCTGGGATCGGCGCACACGCTGGTAGCCGCGCACGCTGTGGCTGCAGTGTGCTGATGAGCGCACACACTGGGGACGCTAAGCATACACGATTCGCAACAGCGGCTCTCCAACACACACTCCATTCAACGAAACTCCAAGGTCCAAGTTCGTCGTTTCTCATCCTGCGCTGCGCTGCGCGAGCGCATGCGTGCAGACACCTCAGCCACAGCTGGGGGCGCCGCGTGCTGCGGGCGCGTGGCACGCTTTGAGTCGCCGATACACCAACACATGCTTTGTGTGAAAATCGCCCAAAAGAGCCCAGAATCCTATGCAACAGGCACCGCACACTCTAGCTGGCCACACAGAGCCTGCCCCTTGCACACACCCCACCTTTACCTACAAAATCGCAACTCCCGCCTGCGCTCCTGCTACCTCACACTCTGCATCGCGGACCTGTGCTGTGCGCTCCCGCTGTGAACATGGGGCGCCGCGCAGGCTGGCCGGCCGGCGTCACGTGGACACGGCGGCAGACTCTACAGGGGAGCTGCTGCCGCGCAGCCCAGCAACGGCAGCAGGCACAGCGGCGGCAGCTGCAGCGGCATCGCCGCCGCTGCGGCCGTCCGCGTCTGCGGCGGCGCCCGCCGCGGCAGCGGCGTCGCTGCCGCTGCCGCTGCTGCTGGGCGCGGCGCCGTCGACGGCGGCAACGCAGGCGGCGAGGGCCGGGGAGGCCCAGCCAAGGCGGGGGGCGAGGCGGTGGAGGAGGTGCGCGTGCAGCCAGGCGGCCTGCATAGTGTACTGCGCCTGCGCGGCTGACAGCGGCCATGCGGCCCAGTCGCTCTGGTTCAGCGCCGTGCTGGGCGAGATGCGGACGCCCAGCACGGACAGCACCACGGCCGGCAGCTTGCCCTGAGGCCCCTGCATGCATGCGCGATGTGAGGTGGTTGGCTGGCCGCACACCGCAGCAGTGGCTGTTGATTCGAGGGCGGAGCATGGATCAAGGGGAAAAGGGTGTGGGGAGGTTTGGCTTGTGGACACTGAGTACTGATGCATACACATGGCGCAGGTTGCAGAGGTTGTTTGTCGCGCCATGTGTCAGGCGTAAGTTGGATTATTTGCCGGAGCTGATTAGGCCATTGATGTCTGATCGGGTCAGCAAAGCAGGCTTCACAAGCGCTGCTGATTGGATGCACTGCAACCCCGCGCATGGCCCCACATGCATGGTGCAGGATGACAACGACGCAGCGCGCAGCACACCGCAGCACGCGGTTGCAGTCAGCAAGTATCTGTGCTGCTGTAATGACTGGAACGAGAGAGTATATGTGGGAGTACAGCATTGCCTGGTGGCCGGGGCTTTGGGGGTTGCTTTTGGCACAAATGCCCAGTGGCCCGGCAGATTTGATGGAGGCAAGACGAGCATGACAGCAGCACAGCACGCAGCGCCTTGCCAGGGCATCACCGTGACACAAGAGCAGGGTGTGCTCTGCATGCTGGATCACGTAGGCACTGCAACGACTATTCGTAGTCACATTGCTGCACGCTGGTGGAGATGGCAGCACAGCATGGCACAGCACGCCTGCCGCAATCTCAATCTCAGCATCAAGCGACAAGTTTGGGGTGTGCTGCTGTGGTGGTGGCGTCAGGGTCTGCAGGACGCAGCACAAGAGCATGGAGATAGGCCTGGCGCAGCGTGCACAGCATGCACCACCTCACAAGCATTCTAGATGTCAAAGCATGTGCATGCAGCGTTTTCAAAGGCCGCCGGAGCCCGCCCGCCTGGCTACGTGTGGGGCCCCCATGGGGCTAAGTGTTGGCGTGAATTGAATTGAAAAAAGAAAAAAAAAACCATGACAAACAACAGATAGTGTGCACACAAACACAGAGCCAGAGCATCCTGGTGTGTAGCAGCTTGGGTTCTGGTTCTGTGCGTTCACGTGCACTCTTTTGTTCTTTTGTCATAACATCGGATACGGCAATGTAATCATATAACAATACATCCTGGTGTGTGGCTGCATGTGATGAGTAAGGGAGGCGACAGTGCTGTCCTAAAAGAGAGGGTGTGCCAAAAGTACGGCTATGTTACAAGTGCAGCTCAGGCTGAAGACATGAGATGCAGTGAAGGAAGGAGCACGCCACAAGTTACAGCTTACACCATGTGTACCTACAATTAGGTAAGAGCTGTCGCCATGTTTGGTGTGAGGCAACTGGAGCTTGTGGATCTGTATTACTATCGACTGTCACACTGGAGACCTCAGTAAATAGCAGCCAAGGCAAAGCAAAAAGGGGCCAAGGCAAAGCATGTGAAACGGCTCGTAAATTGGCTGACCAGGCACAGGCACGCGGCTGAGGACAGACGCAGACAACTACCACCAACGTATTTGCCACATGGGGCATGCCAGCTGGCCCTGGTCCGTGTACCTGTGTGCATTGCGCATGCATGGAAAGTGATGAGCGACTACGGCATGCGACATGCGGCAACTTGGGACCGCCATGGGCACTGTGCGCCATAGCACGGCTCTCAGCCGTTTCTGTCGATTGGGCACGCCGTTGCTGCTTTCGGGGAGAGGTTGGAGCACACCTCTGCTGCGTTTGGCTCGACCTGCGCATGCATGCGCCGCAGGTCAACCACGCCGCATGCGCGCGCGCCCTCCGTCTTTGCCAGCGCGCCGACGAGCGCCTCCGCAGAGACCCGGCACTTCCACACGCCCGCGTCCCCCAGCCACGCCAGCAGCTGCTGCGGCAGGCCGCCTGAGGCCACGTTCCACACCAGCGCCGCCTCCGTCGTCGCGAGCGTGAGCAGCGTCACGCGCCCGCCGCCGCCGCCGGGGCGGCCGCTGCCGCCGCCGCCGGGGCGGCCGCTGCCGCCACCGCCGCCCGACAGCGACGCGCCGCTGCCGCTGCGCGCCACGGCCGCAGCAGCCGCGGTCTTGCAGTCGAGCCCCCAGGCGCGTGCCCCGGCGTGCGCACCAAGGAACGCCTCCAGCACAGCAGGGTCTGCTGTGGGCCCCCACAGGTGCACGGTCGCGCCGAGTGAGGGGTACCCTGTCTGCACAGCGGTGATCGGCGGCGAGTCCGACACGCTGGTGCCCTCCGGCGCAGCCGCCGCCGCAGCGGCGGCTGCGCCGCCGCTGCCGCCGGCCCCCGCAATAGCGCCGGGGCCGCCTGCGGCGCCTCCGGCGCCGCTGGTGGCACTGGAGCAGGCGGCGGCTGAGGGCAGGAGGAGCAGCTCCTCGGCGACGGCAGAGGCGGCAGCGGTGAGGTCCGACGCGGAGCTGTGGCGCGTGCCGCTGCGGCTGACTGCTGCGGGCAGCGCCTCCGGGGAGCTGTGGATGCTGGAGGTTGTGCATGACGGCACACCTGCACACCGACGTTGTGTGGATGTCAACTCAGCACGCACATGCGCACGTTGCGACAGCAGTGCAGTGTCTCCGCGTGGGTGTCAGCAGCTGACTCTCAAACGTCGCACCTGTCTACCCCAAATCCAGATCAGCCCGCACCACCCACGTGCGGCAGTCTGGGCTGCATGTCGGCGCTCTGAGCACAGCCTCGGCTGCAAGCCACATTCGAAATGCATGCGCTCTACCCGCGACCCGGCCTCGGCGGCTGCCGCAGCACACACAGCACGACCCTCCCCCACCGAGCCTGCGGTCCCGACTGTCACTGACATCGCTTTGGTGACAAGCACACGGCATGCCTGGCTGCTGTGGCGGCCAGGCTGCATGTTTGTGCGCCCGAGGGCGAGTGCGTACCGCCGATGTTGGAGTCGAGGGCCTTCATCGCGGTTCGGAACGAGTTGTGGTAGCGGTGCATGAAGAGCGCGGCACTGTCCGCCTTGTCACTCTCCGCCGCAATCACCGCCAGCGCCGCGTCGTTCTTCAGAAACTTGAGCAGAATCGGCGCCGATCGCAGGCCGGGGTGTGTGGCCCACTGCGCCGCGGCGCACAGCGGCGAGCGCAGCGCGCGCAGCAGCACATGCAGCGGCACGGCCGCCTTGGAGTCCACCGCCGGGGGCCGCCGCGAGACAAGATACACATGCGCCGCCTTGTACAGCGTTGGCAGCTGCGCCATCACCTGCACCGCATGCTGCGTGCTGAGCATGCTGTGGCGAATGGAGTGGATTTGGTAGCATGGGTGGCGACTGAGTTCGTGAGGATCAGGGGGTGGGATGTACTGTCAGAGGTAGAAGACACACTGGATGCTGCTGGTTACAGAACTAACACAGGCTACCGTGACCAGTTTCGGCCGGTGCCTCATCAGACGGATCGGGTGTGTAGCTCAGCACACGACCAGGTGGGATGGTCAGGGGTGGGCTGTGTATCATCAGGCATGTCACACTGTCAACCACATGCATGCTGCTGGTGTTGGTGCTGACAGCAGCTAGCATGCCACAGCCCTTTGAGAGTACACAGCCCTGTGGTGGGAGGGGGAGGTGGCAAGGACCCTCCTGCTCTCGCCTGTGTATGTGGGCTATGAATGTGTTCTACCACTTTGTGGGCCAGATCTCTGTGACATTTCGCCTACCATGTATGTGAGCTATGGTTTGGACAGCTGCTCCCGAGGTGCATGAGGTGTTACACGGAGATAAACGCAAGAGCCCGGCAGCGAGGGCAACAGCAGGAAAGCAGACAACCAAAACCCCGCAAGCAGGCAGCAACAAGCTCGAGGTGCATGAGGTGTGGAAGCCTGCTGTGGGCTCATGACAGGATGATTGCAGCATGCATTGGCACAGCACGCTGTGATAGCTGAACAGCTGCAGCACAGGCACAGCTGAAAAGCCACAGCATGCGCAGCACATGACCTGTGCTGGCGCAGAGGAGTGGGGAGTGGTCTCAACCACACAGAAGAAGTTCCCATTGGGATCATCATGCTACTACTGTGTGAGTCAGGGTTGTATTGCATGTATGCATGAGGTCAATGCATGCTCGCCACTGCTGTAGCTGGGGCATAGGGCCAGTGTTGGAGGATTGACCTGAGCAATCACCCCGGCCGGGAACCCCATGAAGGTGTGCCCACAGGTGGACACAGGTACCAATGAGATCATATGAGGGGCATCTAGAACATGTGGGCCGGGCTGGCAAGCCTGGCCAGGGAGCAATGAGGAGTGTGACCAACATGACACCACGCATGACAAATTTGCAGCAGCAGGGCAGCAGAGAGCTGCCTTTGTCAACAGCCTGTGCAAAATTGCGCAGTGCAAGATTTCACAATGGTGTGCAGCCACAGAGCGAGGTCGAGAACAATGAGAGAACAATGAGCGCCACCACCGCTTTGATGTGCAGCCACAGAACGATGCGCCCTCACATGCACGCTGCGCACCCACATGCCGCACAAGCTCCTCCTGTCACACAGCATGCGAGTTGCAGCGTTCAAATTCTGCTGCTGCTGCCACAGTTTGTCTCAGCAGCACATGCATGCCGTAGTACATGGCCGGCAGCGCTTGAGCTATAGCAGTGGCTGCGCACGCTGTGCCAGGCATGCTGCAGATGCAGTGTCTGGAGGGATGTGGCGTGCTGCGGTGTGCTGCGTGCTGGGCCTGGGATGTGCAAGCGGCATGCATGCATTCGCGTGTTGCCCGAGTTACAGAAACAACAGAAGAATGCACAGGCAGATGCTTGAGAGAGTGGACTGCAAAGACCGTTGGTCAAGCACAGGCACTGATCGGCACAGCCGCCTTGTGCCACCACTGCCGAGGTGTCTGCACTGACCACAGCAACTCTCGCTGGCATGCATGCAGGGCAACTCAAGCTGTGTACCGCACCCGTGACATGTCAGCTGGGCACAGCATGGATTGTTGCCGCCGCAGGGGCAGTAGCAGCGGCGGTGCTGACGCCATGCGCACGCTGTGTGCTGTGGGCAATGCATTGCAATGGCGGGGTGCGCAGGCCCGAGAGTGTGCAGTGCCGTGCGCACCAGACGATGGCTGCACTGAAATTTTTTTCTTTCTTTTCTTTTTTTACTCAGGAGTACCACACAGTATGACATGCGGCAGCGGAGGACATGCGGAGGCTCTGATCACAGGCCCCCGGGAACTCTGTCCTGGATACGGCACGAGAGGCACATGCTTCCTGGACCAGAAACGGCGATGGCGCTCGTGTCAGATCCCGAGCCTCGGTCAGGTGCCTGTGTCTGCAGTACTCTACATTCCTCCCACCGTGCACAGCTGTCTCTACACCAAGTTTGTCCAGTGGCCCACACGCTGTACGCTAGGGATGGACTGTCCGGTTTGCACGGCCGTTGCGTGTGTGCACAGCCGCTGGCCGCATGCTGGGCGTGCTGGGGGGGGGGGGGGGGGGTCAGGATAGAGCCGGGTTGTCGCACCTGAAGAATGTCTGAATCAATGTGGTTGCTGGGGGGCACACAGCCGTCACTGAACGACGGCGGCGCCGGCGGCTCGTCATCGGAACGGCGCAGCATGCACCGCACGATGTCGGACGTTTTGCTCGTCCACACCTGCACCGCCGGCAGGCAGAGGAGGAAGCCGTGGAACGCCGGCAGCGACGCGAGGACGGGCTCATGCATGAACTCCGGGTTGACGGCGAGCTGCGCACGCACCGCCTCTACCGCTTGCGACTTCGGGCCGTCAAACGCGCGGCGCGTGCGGAGCAGCGCGACGACCGCCGCTTCGAGAGCGGTGGTGCGCGGGGGCGCAGCCGAGGGGGCGCCGAGGGGGAGGGGGTGTGGGGGGAGTGGCGGTGGGGGCTGCGGGCGGTGGTCGTCCGGGGCGGGCGCGAGAGGGGGCGGACCGCCGCCGGCGGAATGGTGGTGGAAGGGCGGGAGTGATGCCAGGGGCAGCCCGTGGCCGGGGTTGTGGCGCGGGGGTGGCATGGCATGCGGCATTGCGGCCGCGAGACCAGGGGACGGGGGGGGAGGGGGCATGGAGGCGTTGCGTGCGAGGGGCGGGGACGATGTGGGCCAGGGGGGGTACCCGCGGCCGGGGGGGCCGGCGGGGGGGGTGTGCATGGAGGCGCTGGAGGGGGGGCCGTACTGTGGGGAAGGGGGAAACGATGAGGGGGGGTGGGGAGAGGTGTTTGCGCTTGTGAGGGAAGGCATGAAGATGACCTTTTGGCGGTTCGGCGACTGTGCTACCATGAACTTGTTGCCCTCCCACAGGAGCATCTCCTCTAGGGACTGCTCATGCATGAGCTCCGCTGGCACCTCGCTCATGGCTCGGACCTGCATGCAAGCGGGATCAGTCAGGCAAGGATCAGAGGGCAGTCGAGGCGGGCGGGCATGGGTGCAGGCCTGCGTGCATGTGGGTCTGTGAGCCTGGTTCGCGGCATTGTGCAACGGCATGTATGTAGATTGCATGCGGACGTGCAGCGTGCAGCTGTGGCTCTGTGTAGCAACTATGTTGTGGTGCGTTCAGACAGGGATATGTTGGAGTATGACCGTGCCGGCGCAAGATGTTTGTTTCAAACGAAGACGATCTTGTGTACTGGGCCTGGTAGCCTAGCAGAGAAGGGCCTCGCCGGACCTACAGGTCAGGCATCGCGTGTACGTATGCTTACATTGCCGTATCCGTTAGGACATCGACACCTCCGACCGGGGGGTGGGGTTGAGGGGAGCATGTTGTGGTTGTGGAGTCCATGCCTGTGTTGTGGTCAACGGGTGTATGCTGCAAGCATGGTAATGCGGGGTGTGCTGAGCCCGAAGATGAGGCAGGCAGCATGCACAGCAGGACTCCAGCAGGACTTGGATGCGAATGGTGGGCACAGCTCGCAGGATCCCATCCGCCAGAAAGAACAGATGTGACACATTTGACATGCCGCATTGCGCTGGCAAAGCAGCTGTGCACTAGCACCTGGTACAGCTGCAGCACGTCTGCGTGGTGTGATGCCAGGCCCCAGGTGGGACACGGTGTGCCGTAAGTTGTGTCAGCGGCGTGATGGCCATGCATCTGCACGTGCTCTCTGCCGTGCCTGGTGAAGGCGAGCAGACCGCTGACACAGCATGCATCGCACTCTTCGGAGCGGTCTGGGATGCGAACGTTACACGTGCAGGCGATGGCACTCATAGGTTTGTCGACACGCTCCGTGGTTCATCGATGCGGCGACGCGAAGCTTGAGCGTTTGCCGCATCGCGATCATGAGTACCCGCCACGATAAGAATTGGGCCCAACGCGAGCATACATATGGCACGACCCTCTACGTAACTGCGCCTACACACGACTCCCGACAATACCTGGGCTAGAGGATGATGCTTGCTCGGCGTTGATTGCGGCATTGGGCAGCAGACCGGCTGAAGCGCGGCTGGTGGAGCAGCGCATGGCTGCAGGGAAAACATGATCACGAAACGAGGCAGTGCAGCTTCTGCAGAGCAGGAAGACTGGCATAGACTGGCAGCGGTGACAGTGGGCGGAGCTGGGGTGATTGTGATCACGGGCACGTGATGGCAGACAGCCTGTCAGCGCGTGCAAGCTTCCTGCGGGACAGCGTTGGGGGATGGTCCGATGCGATGCATACTGTGCTGGGACCGCAGCGGACAAGATGAGGCGCCATGGCATTCGGCCGACGTGGCTGCGACGGGCGACGATGCGCAGCGTGGAGCGTCATTGATGATTGCCTGTTACAACAGCCGTGGCTTTCGTGGCAATGCTCGTGCAGGCATCGCAGGGCCGGGCGGTGCACGGCGGTCAAGCTGGCGCTTGCGGCGACAGAAAGCGACGAAACAATTTCAAAACTAGCAAGCCGTGCAGCAATGCTGCGCACAGGCTGCAGGCCGGTCAGTAGGCATATGGCTACGGGTGCCGCTGAGCGCGCTTGGTGGCAGGTCGCAGTGCGAAAGATTCTGGGCGTCAAAGTGCGGTACAACGGACGAGCACACGCACGAATTGGCAGGCAATGTCTGAGACACGTTGCAAAGATGGTGCGGGGGGCGTGGCCGTGGCAGTGCTTGACACAAGCGTGCTAGTCCAAACGCGTCGGTGCAAGAATTACACTTACGCTATCCGAACCTACCGAGCGGTCCTCAGGAGACCGCAGAGTGGCGCGGAAATGCGCCATTGGCTGGCAGATGTTGTTGCTGGAGGCGTCCAGGCAGTGTGCATGATGTCAGAAACCGCTAAAAGCAGGGCAGGGTCTCTGGAAACGTCGCGCACCAGGTATTGCACGCATGTCTGCCTCGCATCCTCCAGCGGAAGAGCAGCAGCAAAGCTATGAGCATTGGCCTCCTTCAAGACGAAGTCGAAGAGGCAGCGGCATAGTAGTTGTCGTATGAATGCGACCTGCTCGTCTGGTATCTCGTAGGTCGCGCAGAGGTCACGCTTTTGCACAGAACGAGGCCTCCCAGCGCCCCAGTGCTCACCGCTTACATCATAAAAAGGGAGTGTGCTTGAAGCTCCGCTGGTCTCTGATTGGTCGGGCGTCTCGTACGCGCCGAAACCGCCGTGCCGGGCCGCAGTCTGACCAGAGCAGGCGGCGATGTGCGAGCCAGTTTCCGGGTTTTGCTGCAGAGGCACGCAAAGTTGAGCCACACAGTCGGTACCTTCACCTATGAGGATGAGTTTGGAGGAGTCCCAGGCCTTGAGGTACTCGATAAAGGGCTCCAGTGCGTGTAATTCACGGGGCATGCTGTGAGACCTCAGCGCGAGTCGAGGGATGAGGTGCTCCGCGAACACGCGCGTACAGAGCACGAAGAGGTCAGAGACTGGCAAGCAGCAGCACTCATGTCGTGACAGGATGTCCACCACGACGTTCTCGACTGATTCGAGCTCCATACTCGAAGCTGGGCCGTAGCCTGAGTCGGGCCCTATCATTGGCGTGACAAACACGAGGCTTGACTAGCCAGTTGCAGCGGTCGAGCTATAAATGGGTCTGATAACGTGGCTCCTGTTGCTGTGGTGGCTGCAGTAACACGCACCCTGATCTGAGACATCGAACACGATCATGGCAGTTGTGCATGCCCCAGCGGCCCTTTCGTCATGGGGCCGACAGCGCCGTCGCGATTACTCGAGGTGCAAACGAGTGATATGACTGACAAATATTCAATTGCGCGTTTACCGGTGTACATGATGTGGAAGCGCTGCGTGTCCATTTGTGTCAGTGAGCTCGTTTGAATGAGTGGCGGGACGCAGGCGGACAAGACAAGCGCAGTGCGATGCCCACGCCCCAACATACTGCCGTCAAGTGTCCGGATCAAGTGCGGAATGGCATGGACGACGTGTAATGGCAAAGTTCACCCCGTGCCCACTTGCACTCTCCTGAGCATTGATGCCGTCGCGAGCACCGAAGCAGCGCAGGCCAATCGCATCAGATAGCACTCTTGAAGCATTGCATGAAAGCATACGACTCATTGTGAGCTCTGCGTCAATTGCCAATGTTGCCGCTGCTGAGGAGGTCGTGTTGTGGTACCCTCACCCAGAAAAGGGGTGAATATTAGGTGAGTCATTATTGTAACTAGCAGCGTCATAGATGGTAACGGATCACGGAGCCAAAATCGCAAGATGAGTGCGCAGACGCCCTCTACTTCAACTGTACGCCTTTATGCATGTCTTGTTTTGGCGTTTGCCTGGTCTTGTTTGTCAACAGGCGCCGATGCGAAGCATGGATCAGAGCTTGCTCAATCGACCATCGTCAGGCAGCCGCAGTCAAACATCCTGGCTCACAGAGCTTGAGATCTTATCCAGATAGCTTGCTTGGTCGAAGATCGTGGTCAACTCGTCCCTTCGGCCTCGCGGATGGTGATGGCCCTGTGCGCCTGGCAAGGCCGCGAGCAAAAGCCTATGTGAGCTGAAACGGTCAGTATGCAGATTGCATCAGATTCCCGAGCCAATTGCCTATGTCTGACAGGCGCCGATTCACTTCCCGATGCCGCAGTGTACCGATCACACGCCGTGCGGACCAAAACCTTGGAAATGCGAACATTTCTGCATGCACGTAACTGGCAGGAAGGCTGCCTTCCACGCATCACATCATACCAAAGCCCTACACCTCCTAGGCCAATTTGTCAATAATGACACTGCTGTGGACCTGCACTGCAGTGCTGCTGAACGACAGGCCAATGGTCAAGTCTCACGACGACCGCAAGAATGCTGTGCAAGCTCAGCCATCTGCCAACGCTTGGGTACAGAACGCTGCTCTCTGCAACAACGGGCGCAATCAATGCCGAAGGACTTCCCCAAAAACATTTTTCAACTTGGTCACTGAGCTATGATTCAATAACTGAGCATGACACGCCTAGTGGTGATGCTATCCATGATGGAGTGTCCACTGCATGTCCTCAGTCCACAAAGATGCCCCAGGCACTGCCAGCTCACGGCTAACAGGACGTTAGCTCTGGAGTCCGTGTATGACCGCATTCACCGCTCCTGCGAATCTTCGAACAGACTTGTATGTTCACGAGTAGAGTGGTTGTTCCGGTTCTGGAGAACAGCAGTCTTCCAGCCCACTGGATGAAGCAACCAAGATGAGACATGCACAGGCCCAGCTGGCATGAAGGACAGCATTCCAGATATCGTCTATCATCGAGAAGCATGGAAACCGCATGGCCACGTCGTGCAAGCTCTAGGATTGGATCTGTAGCAAGTCGAGTGGTGTCAGGCCAGACAGTCTGAACACAACAGCACACCGCCGAGAGAACGGCCCAATGAACACCTTGCCCGCGCAACTCACACGAGCATGCACATGACCTCTGCACGAGGCAGTAGATGACAGCGTGCGGTTCCTTGGCTTACAAGAACAGGCCACAGGCTGCACCGCACACCGGCGCTCCGTTGCCTACTTAACACCTGCATAGTTTCTCAACATCTGACACCAATTTGATCAAAACTCTGCCAGGGATCATGCCTGCGGTCGCACAGCCCACGGAACACCACGTTGAAATCGCCCTGCCAAGTAAACATCGCCACAAAGGACACTCACACCACTCTGCTGCCCAACAGCCCACACATTCCCACCTGACACAACCATCAGCCCCAGGCCCGCCACAGGTCTGACGCCTTGAAGAGAATGCCAAACGTCCGCCATCGCTATTTACTACTTCAGATCATTGCCGTCATAAACCCCTCCGTCCACTCGACATGCAACCACCAGCTGGCTTCACCGATGGTTGTTTCACCCATCCATCGCCACAGCCAATGCCAATCTGAGGATGCTCCGTAGAGGACACCTGCCAGGCCGCACAGGCACCGAGTGCGCTGCAAGCGATGAGAGAAGCGGTTGCAGGGCAGCTGCATGGCGTGCAGAGCAGGTTGCACCTGGGCTGCGGTCGTAGCACGGGAGGCAGGTGGGCAATGCGGCGGGAGGGGCCCAGCCTGGTGGTTACAAGCCGTCACCGCGGAGCACGGACGCGAAGCTGGGGGGGCTGATGCTGAAGCTGACTGTGAGGCAGAGCAGCTCCGAGCCGTCTGTCCCCTTTGCCGCCAGCCGCACCTTGTAGTTGCCCTGCAGCAAACTGATTGCACTCAGGCTGATAGAGGCAAACTGTCAATGTAAGTTTAATTACTTGCTGTAGCCGAGTCGGCCATTGAGGTTGTCATCATTGGCGGTATCAGGCTGAAAATGCACGCACGGCAATGCATGGGGGCCTCAAGGGCAGAGCAGCAGTAGCGGGCGCAGCAGACGTGCTCCATCGTTGCCAGGAGACTGCACGCACGCGCACTTGAATGCTCGGAGCTGATGAAGCATGATGATGTGGTCAGATGCGTGAGCAGGCTGCACTGCTTGACACGACTGCGATGATCCTTTGTCTGTGGTTGCTGTTGCGTAGAATGGGATGTAGCGGTGGCAGAGCTGCTTGCACGCTTTCTGCTGTGTAATCCAGCAGTGGATCCAGTGGTGATACAGAGTGCATCTGTCGAGTGTGACACGGGATGGCGACCGCTTGGAGCATGCAAGCTGCAGGTGCGCGTCTGTACAGGATGGACAGCAGGCTGAATGTGTCTGACATCAAGCAGGGCGAGACAGATCAATTCACATCTGTGTCGGAGTTACACAGCAGACAGAGTTGCAACGTGCCTGGCCACGGTGCGAGCTGCCTTTCAACCGCATGGTTTTGCTGCATTCACTGCAGAGCGTGACCAGCAATAGCCACAAATTCAACATGCAAAGAAGCAATATGGCCCAACATTGGTGCAACGCAACCGCAGCAGAAACGACCGATGCGAGAGATATGCGGGCCAGCTGCTTGGGACACTCTCGCTAAAACTGTGCACATGTAGCTGGTAATGACTTACCAGGCAACAACAAGAAGGTATGGGCATATTTCCGAGACACATTAGGATAGGGCATTGACAGTACAAGCCGTGGCCAGGCGGTGGCTTGTAGCCAGCTTGCAATGCTAGCAGGAGAGTCTGTGGCGAACTGTCGTGGGTGTACCAGACAACAACATGCTGATCGCTTGTTTCTTTTTGCCGCCACGAGCCCAAGGACAGAGTGTTTAGCCATCGGGCTATCAGAGAGTCATTTTTGCAAAGTGGAGAGGAGCTCTAAATGCTGACACGTTCAGATCCACACGAGCACCACAGGATACACACCGGCGGGGCGATCGGGGGAAGTGTCTGGCCATAATGAATCTCGAGGTCGCCAGGGGAGATAGGGCAGCTAGTCCTTTCGCATAGGTCCCACTCTGTCTCAAAGATGGGGTTGCCCATATAATTTACGACCACCTCCAGGACACCTTCCGGGATGACCTTTTCGTCTGCACGATGCGAGAGACTGTGACGCTGTAAACTTCATCACTTTCGCATTGCCCATCAGCTGTTGGCCATGGATGCGTGTCGTGACAGCTCCAGTGTGATGACGCAAGTCACCAATACACCGTACCGACGTGGGGCAACTCGGAACGAGCAAGACACAGCGACCGTCGCACCTTCAGGATTGTATTTTCCTATAATATCGAATGCTATATCCTGCCCTACAGCTGGCGG
The DNA here is from genome assembly GCA_900538255.1 of Ulva mutabilis. Taxonomy (NCBI): domain Eukaryota; kingdom Viridiplantae; phylum Chlorophyta; class Ulvophyceae; order Ulvales; family Ulvaceae; genus Ulva; species Ulva mutabilis. The sequence goes on along the minus strand of UNSF01000007.1, from coordinate 1,127,667 downwards.
ATCGGGCAACAGCGTGACGCTGGTTGGGGTGAAAGGGCCATCAGAGCATTGCTCCCACTTGAACGCTGTGCACGCGTGCAAGGATGTAAGGAAGAGAAGAACGAATGACGAAACGTGGATGGCCATCTCTCGACACGTTGATACTCCGGCACAGATGAAGTCGAATCGAATGCAATGCACGAGGTTTACAGCGGATCCATCCGTCTATGATGAAATTGTCACAATATTTACGGCATTACAGGTTTCAGAGTATACGCCTGTTTGCGCGTATGGTAAGGCATTGTGAGCAGTGTGTCGCGTTGGCCTTGTCAGCAAGGGTGGTCACACTCGTGGCCATGTCGCATGCGTACGTACTCCGCGCGCCGCAAGCACTGCCACCCGCGCACGGCGACATCGAATGGACCAGCGGCTGCTGCTGAACTTGGCAGCGCCCCTGTGTGACCAAAAACCCATCTCCCGCCGTCCACAAATGCAATTTGAGTGCGGTGGATTTGATAATATTTTCGACTGAAGTTAGTTCTAGTAGCTGAAGGAGTGCGCACATGCTTCGCAGGATACATGTCAAAGGCCTGACGCAGTGGAGACAGACCTGGAAGCGACCGCCCGAGGACCAGATGGTGTATTAACAGAGCCGCATCGGCCACACTGCGAACACCGGCGTGCCCGCACCGCGCGCGGGTTGGCTCTGACACAGCTGCCCTCTGCACAGCTCTCGATCGGTCCCGCTGTACACAGAGGCAGTGCTGTTCTGACTCACGCCAACCACACAGATTCATGAGAGCATGCTTGCGTATGACTGTTATTTGATTCGAACAGCGCAGGAGTAAGACGTCTACTGCTGGTACCTGATCGCTGGCATGATCAAAGGCAGCAAGCCAAACACATGTTCACAACTAGTTGCAACTTGAGCTGCACCATGGGATGTCAAGGGAACGCACTTGCAACGCAATTGTTCACTGTCAAATAAACATCAATGCGCTAGAAATCAACGTGCATTTTACTGGATATTGGTGACAACACACCCACGTGCGCCGCCCACCAGGGGCCAATCTAAATGTGACTGCCAGCTAACAATTGCCCGCCTATCTATCTGCAGCAGCATGCACATGTGTGTTACACGGTGATAGATCTAGGACCCAGCAGCATGCACATGTGTATTCTTACATCAACGGGCTCCGATCCAGTGCACCAAGCGAATGCACTAGATTCTAGACTCACATGCTCCCCAGCAGATGCGAGCCGGACAGGCGATCACCTGAAGCCACACGTGTACTCTTACATCGAGGGGCTCCGAGCCAGCGCACCAAGTGAATGTACAACTAGATTCTAGCCTCACATGCTACCCAGCGGATGCGAGCCGGCCAGGCGATCACCTGGCACGAACTGCGATTAGATTACATCGCCGTGTACATGAGGACATTGACATCTCCAACAAGCGGGACCGAGTTCACCCTCAATGCAACACGTGCTTGCAAGCCTAGGTCGAGACCAAGGCATGCAACCACGCGAGCCAATTCTCCCAAAGGCAACGGACGAGCAACCACACACCAAATGTGTACTATCTGGGACACGTTACAGAGTTATGCTCCACAAGGTGGTAGAACACACGGACACAGCATGGTAATCCACCAAATTCATTCACCATGGCCGAACGCCGTACGCAAACTGAAACAGAACAGCTCCAGTATCACGCTATCGTCAACATGTAACGTTCTCTCACACTACACTCCTGTGCTGCTCATGTGTGCTAGCTTACCTGCAGCCTAGCAACAGCGACTGCAAACCTATGTCCTTTTGCGATGCCTGCATCGTTGCTCCGCTGCCTGTGCAGCTGAACTGTGGCACTGAACACCTCGTATCACCCACCGTTCACTCGCGCTGAGAATGAGCACGCTGCACGCGCATACATCTGCGTTCGGCGGACACTGACAGCTTGAAACAGCCAAATGAGGCCTCTCCCACGTGCTCCACATGTGAAACTCCCATGCCGGTGTCTCCTTCGATCCGTGCTCCCTCTTTCGCTGCAGCGACATGGCAGCTCAAATGGCTCAGACCGGGGGCTGGCAGCAACTGACAAGTCAGCTGACACGTTGACTGAGCGGAACGTAATGTCCATTGCGGTGGCAGTGCAGCTCGTGGCCCGGAGTGCTCTGTGGATGCACCGCTACCAGCCTGCCACGTGCACCGCTGCCAAACGCTCCTCGTCATCGCTTGGACACATGACTTGCACGCATCATCACTTGGACATCGGCCGCGAGACAAACTCGGCCCGCTGTGACCACTGTCAGCAATCAGAGGTGGCCCAGCTGCCGCGCAGGTGCTCTGCACATAACAGCCGGCATGCATGCACACAGTCGGCGCGCGGTGGTGGCATGCATGAGGTCGTCGCGCAAGCAGCAAGCAGCGCGGCGTTCTGCACACAGCATTGCACCTCCACCTGGAGAGAAATTCGCTGCCAATCTCAGTGGGGACTCCCCACAGAGGCGGATCAAACACAGGCGGCGGGACGAGTGAAGCGTCGGCCACCTGCACACCATTCGAATGCACCTCACACAACCTCCAAACATCCCCCTCGTCCCTCGGCCAGTTCTTCTCACACACCATACGGCTCTCCCGAGTCTCCGCCTATGATCACCTGTGACCACGCCAGCTCCCCAGCTGGGACGCATGGCCCAGTGCCGCTCCCCAGGACCAAACGCTGTTCGCACCACGGCCATGCGGGGACCCTGACAGAACCGGAATCCCCAACACTGCCCCCTGTGGGATGCTCACACCGCGGCCTGCGTGAACTCTCGCGGCAGGTACGGCCCAAAGCGCTCGATGAGCTCCGCACGACGCTCCATGTCCTCATCTTTGAAGTACTCTGCCTTGAACACGACGCGCATAACGAGCCGCTCCGCGCCAAACGCGCCGCGAAGCCGCGCCGCTGCCTCGCTCCACAGCCGGGCCGCATACGCGACCCCCCCGCAGCGGCCCGCCACCTCCGCCACCTTGTCCAGGTCAAACCCGATGTCACCGTAGCCCTCTGGATAAATCTGCACGCATGGGTCCTTGCGCGCTCAGCCATGCATACGCGCGTGATGCACATGTCTGGCGGCGTGTGCTGCGTGCTGTGTTGTGATGGTACAGTACATCCTCACAGCGCGCGGCTGGCATGACTGCGCAAGCGCCCTGGTTGTTGTTGCCTGACTCGACTCGACGCGACATGACATGACATGGATGCGAGGCAGGTCAATTCAGGAGGGATTCCAGGGATACCACAAACAGCTGTGTGAATTGCGGCCATGGCAGTACGGCATGCGTGGATGCTGCCAGGGATGGGACGTTCTGCAGTGCATGCTGTGAACGACACGGGGTGCAGCTGTCTGCATGCAGGACCCTGGCCACGGTAGGTAACTAGAGTTCTCATTGGTGGGCAGGGCCCGCGCGGGGCCCCTCGTGGGGTGAGGGGGGGATGGGGGCCGCACCGCGCGCAGGGCGTGCTCGTGGCGGTGTGCAATGATACAATTCTCCGTCTCGTGGTTCGTCGGCGGCGCGGTCGGCAGCTTCTGGCGCATGGGCTGGTGCAGGAAGATGTCCATCAGGCCCTGCAGCGACAGCAGCCACAGCATGAGAGCATGTGCTGCCCCTGCGTGGCAGTGATCACGCAGCAACGACACCACCGGCGAGCCGTGGGCGCTGTGGATATGAGGAGCCGTCACGGGGGAGCGGCGCAGGACAGGAATCAAGTTGACCGGCAAGGCACTCATCCACCATGCATGATGTAACAGTCCGCATCAGGCCACGACTGGCCGACGTCGCTCTGAGCGGACATGTGTGGAATTTGTGGGAACCAGTGACTTTGGGCCGTTGTTGGCATTGTTGCATCGCGCGCGACACAGCACGAGGCAGGCACCCAGCACGAGACCTACGAGTTAAAAAACACATGTGCAGGTGCCAGCGTGAGCAGAGCAACCAGCTGCGTGGCGGGGGGTCTGGAGCGCCAGCACCCGTCCTAGGACTGCGCCAGGTGGCTTGGGCGGGCCTCGAAGCAGGAGGAGCGCACAGCAAGCAGGGGCCGCATGGCGATGTGCGAGTCAGCGAGGCCGGCCTCCCGGCCGGCGGCATCAGCCTTGAGCAGCAGCCGCCGCGCGATGTCGGTTTCGTCACGCTCTCGCAGGCTGTCGCTCCATGCATGCGCTGCCGCGGCAAACGTCGCCGCGTACACAGCTGCCACCCACTCATCCGCTGGCGCCGTCGGCCAGTCGCCAAAGACGACCGCATCAACACGCCACCGGTCCTTCATGACCTGTACAGATCCCCGTGCCTCAGTGAGCGATGGATGCTCCTGTCAGGGCCTCATTTATGGCCTCAGTTATGCAGGACCAAAATGCGTGCTCCCGCAGTCGCCGCTGGGATCGGACTGCCGGAACGCATGCACGTGCCGGAGCTTCTCAGGCACATGCATGCACGTGGCACTGGCGATACACCATGGTCACTATCGGCTCACCCAAGTCATACGGCATTTCAGCAGGTCAAGGAAATCCTGATACATCCTTATAATGCGGCTCTGTTGCAGCTGTCGGCTCATCCACCGGCACGCGTGTTGGAAATCTCAATTTGGCTGCGGCAATACGCAAATGCACAATTAGGGCAGTAGATTGCGTGAGCCATGCACAATATGACCGCAGCAAAGTCAGCAACGTGATCCAGGGCTCCGAGGATGTGCATCCGGGTGAGGTGGGTCGGAGGAGACCTGCCCCAAATCCGCTCAGCTCTGGAAATCCGCTCAGCTCAGGAAGGCAGCGATGGCAGCACGGGAAGGCAAAACCACCTCCCACATGCTACGCGTGCTGTGCTGTGCAGAGAGGGCCGCACCTGGTCCAGCCAGGCGGCGCCGACACCGTCCGGCAGCCAGGCCTCGCGTAGGATCTGCCTCGCGGCCACCAGGGAGATGCTGCTCTCGAGGCTGTCCTCCCCGGGAACCCCCATTGGCCCCAGCCCCATCCCTGCACCACGTGGAGCTGGACACTGTGGCTCTCTCCCTTAGCACCGTATGCGCTCGGCCTGAGCACAGCATGCGCTCGCTCGCAGCTCAGCAGCTGCCGGTGCCGCCAGCATAGACACTTGTGCATGCATGTATCACAGACACAGGCAGGCCCACATGCATCACTATGATGCATGTTTCCGGAACGAATTGCATTCAGCTGTCAGAACGAAGTGCATTCAGCTGTGTTGTCCACGAGCAAGATGTGGTGTGCAATGAGGCATCTCGAACTCGAATGTGCTTGGTGGCATGTCTGCATGGCGACTGCGTGGGACCTCTCGCGGCAGGGTTGGCAGCTCAATTAGCTGCCCACATGGTATGAAGCAACATGACAAGGTGGTGCTGTGGCTCATTCTCAGCTCGTATCCAGGTGCTGATGTGGGGCATCGTCACCCTGTGTGGCCAGCAATGAGCAGTCAGCACTTCATTAAGTGGCTGCTCAAGCACATCCGTTCAGAAACCGTTGCAATCGTCAACAGGGCAGATGATCTGCCAGCAACGTCAAGAGACGTACCATGAATCGCACCGGTGAAGCATGCGGCTGCGGTGAATGATGTCCAGATCACCGGGGAAGCACCCGCAAATGTACACATGTTTTTCTTTGCCTGTACACCACAGACAAGGCACAGCACTGTGCAGTTGGCGACAAACACACCTCCAAAGTCAAATTCCGAGTCCGACATCACCTTGACGGAGCAGAACCGGGTCGCCCCTGGTGCCAGGCCTGTCTCCCCGCCGCTCGCTCGGCTGTCGGCCACTGCAGCTGGGTCACCGAGCACGGCACAGTGCGCTGCGTCGATACCGTCTAGCAACAGCTTGCCCGAATCTATCTCATTTAGGACCGAGGCATGTATGCATCCCCCTAGCTTCTGTGTGCGTGCCTCCTTGAATTTGAGCCCTTTGGGTAACTGCACGTGGCAAGGCATGTCAATGGCCAGGGCACGACGAATGGAATGTATGCCACATGCTTCTCCCACTCATCAGCTCCTCCCGATCAACGGCAGCAAGCCAGGCAGCGATGAGCTGTGGCATGTCAGCAAGGAGGGTCATGAGGAGCGCAAGAGGAGGGCCCAAGGGCAAGCTGTGGATAGTTTTTGTCATAGCAAGTGGGTGCGGGTAGTGTTTATCATAGCAGTCGTTCTATCGCACCAGATGCAGCAGTACAGCCGGGCGCAACATGTTTTTCTGGGCAGTGCATGGAGATTCACTGGTATTTGTTGATTATCCAAGTTGCAGCAATCTCAGAAGACAATCGTTGCTGTGTGCTTATGATAACACATGGTTTGGGCGCACGTCTGGCCGTAGCTCGAAGCAGTAGCGAGCCAGGAGGTCGTTGCGCTGCAGGAATGTTGGCTCCTCGGGAGAGGTGTAGCTGATCTCAAGCTCCTCTCCGGGCTGGATGGCCTTGATGGCTCGGATCTGCAGCCGGCCCTTGAAGAAGGCCTGGCCACAGTTCGGCCTGCACTGGTCCAGCTGCTCAAGCCAGGCGCACGGACGAGTGCAAACCAAAAGCATTTCATCAGATCAGCAATGTATCGAAGAGGTGGAACACCGTACTGAAGAGGCAGACCACCACAGGCTCGATGGTGGCGGGCATGGCAAGGAAGGGCAGGCACCTGGAGGAGTGGTTGAGCACCGACCCAACAGGGAACAGAGCCAAGCCGAGAGTCAGGCCATGTCCCGCCTCGTTGATGGAGAATGCATTGCTCATCAGCTGCAGCAGTAGCTTCTCCTGCAGTGCCTCGTCTGAGTTGTGTGGAGCTTTGGTCTGGGAGAGGTAGAACCTGCAGCATTATGGCCCCTCTGCTGATCTGACTCCGTGGACTCCCAGGCAGTAGCGACCAGTTGCGAGCAGGTGGACCGCCCAGCCCCATCCTGTCATTTCTTGAGAGTGGCACTTGCTCCAAAGGGACACTGCCTCACCAGCATGCACGACAGGAGTCGGATGGTGCATCTGAACGCGACTCGCTCCTGTTCATGCATGCTGGTCCGGAACTCACCCTTTGTCGTACCCCAGTCCTGATGCATTCGGGCCTGCTAGTAGTACACCTGCGCCAGCTTCTGAGACACTGAACTCCCAGCGCACGCCCAGGGGTACCACATGGCAATCTGGTCGCCCGTGCAGCCGCAGCACCAAGAATGGCATACGGCTTGGCTGGTGTCAACGAGCAGGAAGCACCTGAGAGACTGCAGCATCATCATCAGGGCAGGCCGTGGCATGGCGCCCAAGGAACCTGGATTAGCCTGCAGAGCAGCCACAGCCTCAAACGACTCCCAGTACCCCACCGAAGAGCTTTCAGTGCTCCTGTGCTCCCCGTTGCTGGTGGATTGCATCGATTCATCGAGGCTGGCCTGTCCTGCTGCAGCCGCAGGTGCCTCGGTTGCTGCCTTGCTGTCGCTGTCTGCCTTCATCATCGCTCCTCGTTTCCATAGCACCCGAGCCATCAGCCGGAGCATCGACATTGGCCGCACTTGGGGCGATCGAAGGGCTTTGCACTCGTACTTGTGGCCACGGGCCCAGTCCACTTTCTGTGCGGCCTTGCTGGAGTAGCTGCATGCATACCTGTTGGTCAGATCGCATGTATATCTGTTGCTGCGTTTGCAGCAGCCAGTGCGTTAAGGAGATTCGGTGAAGCTGAGGCCATCAGACAACACTTCGTATTGGCACAGTTGGCGCTGGAATCTGATGAAAATTGTGTTTTTTCGGGACCAATTGTGCTAGCATGCCTGGCGAGATGTTGATCAGAGGGCTTGCGCACACTCCAACGTCAGTACTGGGGTGCGCCTTTGTGATTCGAGCTTTAGGTCGCGCACCGGACACGTTTGCACGCTACACATCTCTTGAGGTCCTCCTCCTGAACCATGGCAAAGTCACTGTGGCACACAGGCTCGCCCTCAAGGATGTCGGTCATGGCCACGGCTGCAAAGGGCTCCTCGTCAATGATCAGGTCGCCTGGCTTGAAACTGGCGGTGGCACGCATCCCCCTGCCTTTCCCAGGCAGCCTGACCACCTCAACCCCGGGTACTGGAGGAGCGGGTTTGGAGTTAACTTCATGTTGCACCATAACGGCACTATGTCGAGAGAGCTAGTTTCTGTATGTGGAAATGCTGGAAATAGAGATGTGTATCACTGTGAAAGAGCAAGGCGACGAGGAGTCCTTTCGGCCTCGTGGTTGCGCAGTCTCGGACTTTGCTACGACAGCATCACCGATCCGCCGCATTTGACGATCGAGAAAAAATGACCTACAAGTTCTTCTGCGTCAGGTGCCAATGTACAATTCACCTGCCGACCTGAAACACTCGACGAGTGCCCAGCAACGCCGTCACAGATCTGAAAGTGAAGCGTCGCAGCCGCAGTGGCAAACTACACGCCTGCACCCGTCTGTGACAGCTAAAAAACATCCATGTCACATTACAGACTTCGCAAGTGGCACTGGCAAGTGCATCCAGGTGCACAGTGGCTGTGAACCTGGATTCGAACGTCACCGACGCCACTGAGCACATGCACACGCACGGCGAAGCGCCTGGCTATCAGCAGCACGATATTGCAGCAGTCACGCCATTCAGAAGCGTAACTGGTTCTCTTCTTTGTGCTCGTCCTGATCATGCTGACGTCCCTGAAATTTGCAATCTGTGTCTCGCAGTTGCTGGTGTATCCAATGCGTACGTCGTCCCTGGGCAGTAACACCGTTTCACCCCGAGTCAGCTTAGTCAAATCAGTATAGCTTGTACACGGATAAGACATACGGAAGCTGTGCGGCTGAGGCTGTACCGCACAGTGTCTGACGCCTCTTGAGACAACAGGTTCGAAATCCAAGCTATACAGAAGTCCAGATGATTCTTGGATCCGGATCCGTGCATAATGTTGGTCGCTATCGGAATGTGTGACTCTCGCATCTAGATCTGTGTTCGCGATCCGTGCAAACAACTTGTGCGTGCAAGCGCGGTGTGCGTGCAGACGTCGAACAGGCAAGATCGGTCCGAGGCAAAGTGTCAGCGATGCTTAAAGAAGGGGCACTGGTCGTATGAATGCAAAAATGAGCGTGCTTACCTTGCTCGCGAATCCAGAACAGAGAAACTGCGGAAACAACATAAGGTAAGAACAGTGGCAACATATGATGGCTGCTCTAACGGCCTGCTACCGCCCACGGCAAATCGGCCTGCTGAAGATCATGAACTCAAATGCAATACAGGGGAAACACCTAGCTGAGCCCACAGTGGACCTGCCTGAAGAACTGCAGCCAGACTACCAGGAGAAGAGACACAAGGTTCGGCTGCAGCAAATCCGCGAGGAGGCAGCCAAGCGCAAAAGGCGCCGCTTGAAGCAGCTGCGGAGAGAAGTGTCTTCAGGGAGCAGCTCGTCCAGTAGTAGCTCCGGCAGCAGCTCAAGCGAAAGTGACAGTGGCAGCAAGGACAGGTCACGCCGGCGCCACAAGCGGTCTCGCAGCAGTAGCAGCAGTAGCAGCAGCAGCAGCAGTGGCACCTCCCGCAGCAGCGGGAGTGGTAGCATTGGGAGTGGCAGCGACAGTGACGACTCAGGCGATAGCGCAGAAGCTGACCGCAGGAAAGCTGCCTGGAGAGGCAGATGTGATGACGATGTCGACAGGCCCGCCAGCAAACGCACTCGGCGACCATCACCTCCACAAGACCGTGATGGGACCCCATCGCCAGATGGCGACCGGCACAGGGGCCGTGAAGAGGCGCCAGTAGAGCATGAAGGTGGTGGCCGGTCAGGAAAGCATCGCAGACCGGAACATGGCAGTCATGAGCAGCGGTACGGACGGAGCCTCGAGCATCGAGCTGAGGAGAGGGGGTATGGCAGTGATCATGGGGCCCATCGTAGCCAGGGGCATGGCCGCCAGGAAGGGGGAGATGCTGGACCCAGCAGCCGGGAGAGACGAGACGAGAGGGAGAGGAGGCATGATAGGCGGCACTAGTACGTGTTCGTCCAAATACAGCGGCACATGGGTGTGTGTCGCTCATGACATGGGAGTGTGCCCGCAATTGCGAATGGCATGCAAGGCAGCTGTAATTCAAAACGTGCGTCGGTCGCTGTCACGCAAGAAATTTACCGTTGCTTATGGGTGCTACTTTTTGAAATGTTCGACAGGCACGCCTTGGTAGCCAGACCATCTGAGTCTGCGCTATCAGGATCTGCGTGGAGCCAGCATCGGGCACACACCTTTCACTCTCCAGCCCATTTTTGTAGGCATGGGGCGCTGGCTCACGATTGTCCACGGCGATTTACTATCAGCTGACAATCAAGTCGACGTTTGTTTGGTGCCCAGTTCAATGCAAGCAGGCTGGTGGTGTTTGACATATGCCTGAGCAAGGATTGCCGTCAGCACGAGCTCTTGTGGGAACGAGAATGCCAGGAAGCAAGAACGACTCGGTGCAGTTAACCTGTGTCTGTCATGGAAAAAAAGTTGTAACATCTAAAACGCAGCATCCTCATGCCGCACAACTTGCTGCGGTCATCACGCTTCAGAAGGACCGCGTGTCCATCATCCCATGCACTGATCTGCCAGGCTGTTGTTATGTTACACGATCATCTGATGGAATCTGGAGCAAATTGAGGGCAATAGGCCACTGGGAATGCCGCAAGTACACAGTCACTCAGCACCACCCAAGAATTCTGGGTACATCTTGAAGTACGCCAGCATGCCCATCTGCATGACAAATGGCAGCAGAGCAACCACAAGCAGCATCGTTCCCCACTGATTTATCTGCATCCTAGCTCTTCGTTGTCTCAGGTGCCCACGCTTCTTACGTGCGTTCTGCCAAAGCACGCTTTACGCCACACACTTGCTTGCTACGACTTCTGCGATCGCTGCTCGGAAGAGAAACAAGGGTGCCAGAAAAAAACGCAAAAATGGGGTTTGTAGCGGTCGCGGGCTCGCGTGGTGTCTGACTTTGCGCAAGTCTGCCAAACGTGTGCACAGAACCTGTATGTGGTGCCTGTGAAGGCTCGGCTGTGATGCGATGTAGCGATTCAAGGTCGCAGACACCGTTGCCAAGATCACTGTCGCTGACCTGCATGCCATAGCTTGCGTCGTAAAGCATGTGCTCGCGCGGAGCTTGCAATGCCATTCGCACTGACGCAGATTCGACGCTGGTTCCTCCTGTAGACACAACACATGCGTGCAATCTCACTTGCTGTCTCAGTTGAATGGATGCACAATGTATTCGTAGGCGTACGCACGTTCGAGATGATGCAATTTGTAGTATCCACTAATACCCTTGAGGGGATCTTACGATTGTCCGCAACAAGTGGCTGCGCTGTTGTGACCAAGACTGCGATCTTCTAGAGCTGGTTAACGTTGTCAACAGTGTGTAATGCTACACCAGAAGGATGCACTCCTTATTGGGACTTGACAAGGTATTAAGGCAACCATTGGTGGGGTAAGTGTGGAGAAACGTACCTGTAGATGCTGCTCAACGTGCGATCGCTCTGCGATCGCAAGCAACGCGTGTTAGGCCATCGCCGCCTCGTTGGCGATTTGAGTCGCTCACAATCAAAGCTCCAGGCTGCAAGACGTCCTCATTATGCGTATGTGCCTGGGATGGCACTCATTGGTACGTTCCAACTGTGGCAGGCTGGGTCCATGCGAATCCTTCCACGTTAGCCTGACCAAGGCACGCTGGCCCTGACGTCCACTGACTCACTGAAGATCGCAGGAGCAGTTTTAATCAGTATCACATCACCCGCTGCTGCATTAGTCGGGCCTGGTGCTGTCATCAGCAAAGAAGAGATGACAGTGCCAAGCGCAGGGGCAGGCATCATCAAGGATGGGTTGACAATGCGTGACGCTGCGTCCACAGTCATGCCGCCAGCAGCATCGCTAGAGGCGCTTCCCAAAGCCTCTGCTACAGCAACACAACCTCAGCAGCAGGCGCAGGGTCCCGAGCAATCGAAAGACTCTCCAACCCCAGGCGAGCCGTCCACTCCGCCTCCATCAAAACGGCGTCTCTCGCGGCTGCAGGAGCTTCAGCAGGTGTGATGCACGAATCCAGTATCTCCAGTATTCACTTGTACTCGAGCATGGCGAGCCGCTGCATTCACGCTCGAGCTCAACACGCCCAGGCAGGCACGAGTTCAACCTGATTGTGGACTCCGCAAGTGTATAGTATTGTGTTGATCGTCCACGGCAGGAGTTGGGAGATGCTGTGCGGCATTTTGACATGCGTATGCTGTGCCACGGCCCAAAAAAGAAGCACCGTGCGTAGCCACTGCAGTGCAAGTGCACATGTTCACCTCAGGAGTCCGCACGCCGCATTGTTCAGCCAGTCGCAGTTGCAACCATTCGCAGCAGGCTGACCCGTAATTGATTCTTGCATAACTGTCAGAATGAAACCACTTCCTGTGCCTGAGCAGGTGTGGCGTGGCAGGCTCACTGTAGTACTTCATCCGTGTGACTGAGTGGATTATCATCTCTACTGTATGGCCATAATTGCTGTATGCTTTTCCGGCCCTTTCCAGCTGTGGCTGTGCACCACGAGGGACCTGGCTTCACTTGCTGCCCTGTGAAGTGCCCGCTGCTTACAGGCCCGGGATGACCTGAGAGCAAAGCAGCAGGAGCTGCTGCAGAAGACAGAGGAGCTCCAGGAGAAGGAGCAAACCATTGCAATCCTGAAGGAGGAGGTGTGCCACGTGGCACAAGCTTCGGCCTTTCACTCCTGTGCTGTCTCGCATGAGCACTCAAACACGGGAGACCACGGCCGTGTTGTACGATGCGACACGATTCCCTTGCTGCACATGCCATACGTCAGTGAGATTCTCCGCTGTGGCATTTGCGAGTACCCGTTCTGCTGGGTTGACAGCGGCTGATCGCAGCGGACAGTGTACATGTGGCTTTGTCTCGAAAGCGTGAACACTGTGCCAGCACGTGTTGCTGTGATGGCGTGCATGCTGCCTCCTGTTACATCCCTTGCAAGTGCAATCACAGACAGTTGTCAGTGACAAGACACTCTGATCACTGCTGCCCAGGAGGTCGCCGGTCCACAAGGGAGGGCTCACGAGTGGCCGGCTGATCGAGGAACCACTGTAGGTAAATATAACAAAGTATAATCATCACAGACGGTGGAATTTGATCAACAGAGTGTCGGTGTGTGGCTGCACAGTCCATAGTGTCGGTATAGCAGGCACCACTTTGGAGCGGACACCAGCTACAACCAGCTCATGCGGCAGCACATGCAAATGATGCGCAACACTCGTTCTGCACACTTCTGGCCGTGCCCAATTCTCTGACTGAAGCATATAGAGCAACACTCGAAATTCCAGCACTCGCTGCCCCACAGAGTTGTGAAAGACAGCTAATTTCCTCCAAGCATGACAGCATCTGAGCTCTGCTCACAGCGTCTGGCAGGCAGCAGCGTGGTGTTGTTGTTTGTCTGATGTCTGATGTATGATGTGTGTTGCAGCTGGATGTTGAGAGGGTCCTGCGGGCGCTCCTGGAGAATGACAAGGACAAAGCAGAGGAGATGGCTAAGTTGGCGACAGGCCTCTGCAGTGGTGCCATGCTGCCGCCATAATTCGTGAGTCATGCAGTCTGCCACTCCTGTGACAGGACTGGCAGTAGGGCTGGCAATCAGTGTTTCATCTCGGTTGCCCATGACTGAGCTTTTGAAGTGCAAAATGCAACACGCGCCCAAAGCAAAATTGCACGGCCACGGCCTTTCGGCGGCGATGTTTGCTTTGCTGGGTCCACACCATGTGCTCACTCGCTCACATGTTTTATGTGTGTCGGTGGCCATTTTTGACCAGGGGCCACCGACCCAAAACCCGTCGTGACAGATAGCTGCAGGAGCAGTCGTGCCGTGAATTGCTGCTTCTGACTCTGCATATGAATATCGATTTGGAGGGCAACGATGTGACTGACGATGTGGAGCCGACACACCAGCAGCGCTCTGCCAAACCCGAGGTCTGGAGCAGCGTCTCCAGACCTCAGTCATGTTACACTGTCAGCACTTGTGTGACCTTTAACACACGGCCACACACCTTAGCAAAGGATAACTCCCAGCCGCCAGGTATCGCAACTACAGAGCAATATCAGTTACACCATGATTCATGGTCCGAACGACAGAAATGCGTTCCCCAAGGACCAACAGTTGCAGCTGTGCAGAGTGGGCGCTGCCTGCACTGTTCCTGGGTCACTGTATTGCAACGGTGGCACGCTAGGAGTGTCATGGTTACCTGAAGTTCGGCCATCGAGATTCTGAGTGATCAAGCAGATGTTTGTGGGTGTGGTTCTCATTGTGATCACAGGCTAAACAACGCAATCAGCAGGTTTCGTGACCCAATTGTACAGCGTCAGGGCAGTCCAGGAATGTAGCAAGCATTCAGCTGTAAGCTATCGCACTGTCTGCTGTCTTCCTGCCTGCCAACTTGGCCTGTCAGTCAATGTTTGCACACGGTTGGAGCTTCGCGCCAACGAACATCAAGCCAGCCACCGCACCATTCCACCGCATGGTCATCCATTATCGGAACTTCAAGCCAAATTTGCGCAGTGCTGAGACGAGCAGCTGTGCAACTTGCGGCAACATGCAATGAGGGAAGTTACAATTATATCTTTGCTATCAAGCGAGCCTGCACGCCCATGGGCTTGGAACAGCTACAGGATGCTTGAAGGTCACACTAAAACGATTGAGGCATTATAAAAAAAAAACCGGAGGCCACACTGCGTGTGCACCCGATGGCCTGCCAAACGGTGCGCAGCCGGGCGTACTGGCACTATAGTACACATTTTCGTGCCTGCATGATTCTTAAGCCGTGCGTGCACGACGGGCTGGGATCTGGGTACATGTGTTGTAGAACACACATGCCCTTGCCACGCAGCCACCTACTGTCTCCTGGCAACAAGTCCAGCCATGGCTGCACCTGCCACACAGGCACATACACGCAAGCCCCACCTCAGCGGCCGTGGCCCTGACGAGCCTGCCTTCTGCAGCCCGCGATGTTGCTGTTCGTCAGTGGATGGACGTGCGGTCTCATCTAAGTCAGCGGAGTCTGTGGCGGGATGGCATCGCTCCGAGACTGAGTTTGCAGATGTACATGCCAGTGACTCAGATCCGTCAGCACTGACACGTGCATACGCAGATGGGGATGTTGGAGTCGATGCATCTTGCTCGCTTGCAGATTCCACTGGCAAAGATGGCATGTCATCGATTTCCGGTGTCTCTTCGGACCTGCCTTGCCCAAGCGCCGGAGCACACTCTTCATGGCACTCTGGATGTGGTAAGTCTCGCCGCGCGGAATCCGCAGTTTGCGATCGCTGAACGTGATAGAGACCTTTGATTGTGACTGGCTTCTCAGGTACGTCTTTCAGGCCTGGAGTGTTGCTCTGCGACGTTACAGTTTCTTCCGTGGTCACCTGCGAGCTCGAGCGTATGTCGTTTGCACTGATTTGAGTGCACTGTCTGACCTGTGTAAGGGCGAAGCAATCAAGGCACTGTGACCGCTCAGTAGCATCTAAAACGCATACACATGCAAAATGTGACTGCCCATGTCGGTGGTCTGAGCTGCAGCGCGCGCCGATGTCGGTGGTCTGATTGTTGGATGACGAACAGACAGCAAACCGGAATGCAGCGCTATGGAACCGTGATGCAATGCATCTAACACGTATTCTGAACATCTACGCAGCACTCATGGTATGGCCAAACCTGTGGGGGCATGGACTCGTTTGTCTCCGTCTTGGAGAGATTCGTGCTCGCTCGAGCTCGCATGGAGGGCATATTTTTTTGCGGGGTAGAAAGTGAAGCATTCTTTCTGGTGGACTTCTTGTGAACACTTTTTGGCTTAGTCCGCCCGCCAGTGGCAGATGGCATGGATTTTCCACGAATTGCGCTCAGTTGCTTGTCGCGCACCGACGCCTCCTCTGACAGTTGAACTGCAGGTCAAGATTTGGTGTGATCATCGCACACTTGAACGCACATGCTCCGATGTGTATTTTGATTTGACCACCGCTGTGCAAAGACAGACCAGAGCTGTCCGATCGCCGGCCGCGGGAGGTATCGAGGCGATCTAGAATGATCATGATCAGGCACTCTCGCCAGCAGTAGGAGCGTACTGATCTCGCCGGTAGAAAGGGTGTAGTGCCGTTCGGCGTCTCTGAGGTCCCCGTCGCTGACCGAAGTTGCCGTCGGCAACTTGGCAAGCTTCAGGAGCATCTTCGCTTTAGAAGCTGTCATCGCGATTTCCAGCTGAGGCATATTTGTATGGAGCTGGGCACACAGGTTTATGAAGTGGTAGGTGCAGCCAATGACTGTTGCAAGCAAGGAAATGGCTGGTGCCAATGGCGAGCTCGAGGCAATCAATTGCAGCCTGGGATACAGCGCGCACACGTATTACAAGCATACATGTATAACTGTGTGCTTCGACCGTGTCAGAGTAACATTGATCACCGCTGCACTTGCTGCTCGAGTTGCACGAACGCGTTCGAACGCATGCCCGAGTCAGCGGTCAAACGCATGCGTGCGTATCACGTCGGCTACTTCAACGCCCCAGCAGCACCCAACGCCCGACACACATTGTTGATGCATGATGAATATCAGTACTACATCAGACTCGCCTCCAGGAAGGGTGCTTCAAGGATTTGCGATGCTGCACGCCAGCCCTGAGTCTCTCACGGACGGCCTCATCCGCGAGACAGGCAGGCGTCTGCAGAGATAATGAGTACCTGAATGAACACGGTGTACCTTCCGTGAGCTGCGGGGTGACCAACTTCTGGATGCGTGGTGCTGCACGGGATGCGTCTGGAGCTTGAAGCTGCCATCTGAGCACTGTACAGTGTGCAGCAGTTGAGGGTGGCCTCCTTGTTCACTCTAACAATGTGGCCAACAACCTCAGGCGATGAACAATAGCAGCGCTTACAGCCGGTCAGTCAGGCATGTGTGTGGCTTGTGGCTTCTACACACAGCTTGTTCACGTTGCTGGAATGGGTTCAGTGACACAGGCAATGACTGCATTGGTCATGCATGGCCCAACTGTATGTACATTTACATCGACTGGCATCGTCCAGTGCATCATGCATATGTGCAGCTACTATCTTTTTATGTTCATTTACCTCTGCCTGCACAGTATGTCATGCATTGTGCAGCTGGTTTCTAGACTCACATTCACAACACACTCCAGACAGGCAAGAACTGGCAGCAATGGATTTACACATGTGTTTGTGCAATTTGTGTGTGATCACATCGCCAGATGCATGAGAACATCGCCACATCTACTGCCCTACAACCGACTGTCGCCAAGACCCAGGAACATAACAAACCTGCCGCGAGATGACCAGTTTGCGCAGCCGTAGTGGCTGTTGTAGGCTGCCTGAGCAGCTGCCATTGCACTGCTGCCATCCCCCAGGACATAGCAAATCCGCCACTGTGTACACAGTGTGCACCCGCAGTGCTTGTCAACGCCAAGTACTGATCAGTGCAATGCACTGCATTGCACTGTGCTGCAGCGCCCACGGAAATCTGTCCTGACAACTCATTACCTCCAAGATGGGTTGCCGGGGAGCTCGGACTTGCACGTTTGGTCATATGCGCGCATATGCGGTGGCTGAACACCTGGTCATGCATTGGGCCGGAAGTGAGCGAATTGAGAACACCGAGAACGTCCCGGCACGACGGCACGATTGCCGTGCCCCTCCACTCGCAATCATGTTACAGCAGTAAAAGCCGTTTGCACGGGATGGCTTGCAGACGTGCGACATGGCCGCGACCGCCCACACCTTGCTTCGCCATGCTTCCCCTTTGAATCTTCGTCTCCGGCGACAAGAGCGATATGACGTCTGTAGAGAATGTCTGCGTCGAGTTTCGGTCCCGCTGCAGTGCTGCTCTTCGCGAGATGGGCATTGACCCTTCGTTTGGGCTCTCTAGGCCGGGAAAGCATGGCAAGGGGGCCGGTGCTGGTGGTGCGCATGATTACGGAGAAACTGACGATGATACTGATGAGTCTGGCTTTACAGATGATGAGGTTCTGGAGGACCGGCCCAGCAACATCTGCATGGGTATGCCTGAAAGCAACCCGTTCAATGCTACATGCCTCCGCAAAGCGATCACGTTTGCTTCCCTGCGCAGACATCACCTTGACGCGCCGGATATTCCGTCACTTGGCACAAGTCAAGGAAGGCGATGACCTCGAAGTGCCGCTGCCATTTGACCCAGACGAACCGCCTGTGGTCTCTCGAGCTGTTGCAGCATGCACGTCGGAGCTCGTTCCATACGTGAACCAGTCATTCATTCAGTCCTCCGGAACCATGCCCCCAGCTCGGGCAATGCTGTGGAACTTGCAGCTTGGCAGCAACACCGATGCCACAGAGGACACCCCGAGGCACAGGCGCGGATGCCTGCCTGCAGAACTGCTGGCCATGACCTTGCTGGCAGCTCAGCGGATCCTGCAAGTCTGCCAAGCGCACGGGCAGGAGCACACTACGCCCACGCCTACAGACTGTCTCACCGCCCACCTTCCGAACCTGGTACACCCCCTCGTCTCTTGCACACAGCTCACGCCCGTGGAGAATCTGCTCCTCTGGCTCGCCTCCCAGAATCCTCTCTGGTCCCTTGGACCAACCAGCGCACCCGTCGCCACCTCCCCAGCTGCCCCCGACGGCCACCAGCGCAAGCCAGCACAGCCCAAACCTCCCACCAGCCCCATCACAGAGCAGCCCCACACATCTACAGTCTCCCTCCACAGCGTTGCCTCCTATATGGCAGCATCTATCCCATTTAATCGCAGCCCAGGCTTCCTAGGAGGCACAGATGCTGCAGCCACCCCGGCAATCCTGCCGCCCACCTCCCACCGCTCCTGCCTGGATCTGTCCCGCACAAACGTGCCCGCCCACGACATTCCCGCGATCGTCGCCATAGCACACAGCACAGCACAGGAGCGCAGCATATGGGCGGCGCGGCCGTCGCTGCATGCTGACTCACACACTGCCCCACCCGCCACCGGTCACTGTGGCCCTCACGCCGCCCTGGCTCCAACTCGAGGTGGTTCCGGCAGCCCCGATGGCGGCGCAGCTGTGGCACAGCCGACGACAGCGTCGGATCCCGGCTGCTACCCAGCCTCGGCCCGGCCCCGCACCGCGACGCTGCGGCACAGGCCGCGGCCGGTGCCGGCGGCCAGCGCCGACGCGTGCAGCCACACAGCAGCCACAGCGCAGCACAGCGGTGCCGGCAGCGGCAGCGGCGAGCACATCACAGACGTGTTGCTTGCGTGTTGCGGCCTGACAGATGCAGCTGTGGCGCTGCTGTCGCTGGGTTTGAGCAGCCATGAATACCTGGAGCGGATGGATCTGTCCGGCAATGCAGGCATCACAGAAGCTGGCATACATGCGCTGTGCACGCTGGCCCTGCCTTCTCCATTTGGCAAGCTGCAAGCCGGTGAGTGGCCCTGCTGTAACTCCGGAGTGGCGCCACTGCAGAGAAAAACCGGTGGCACCCGTGGGAGGCCCGCTCCGCAGGCGACCCTGCAGAAGGGCGGTGGGGGCAGGCAGAACGGGCGGCTCTTTGACCACGGTCATTGCGCTTTGTGCAGGGGGCTCAACCATGATACGGCATAGGCCATGGACCCCCACAGCCACGGAGGCGGACGCCCCTGCTGCGCATGCTCTGGATGAGAAATGGATGACGCAGCCGCTGCCGCTGTGGCCAGCCGGCGCGCTCAACGTGCCAACGCTGCGGCTGCGGGAGCTGCGGCTGGACCGGGTGCCGCTCGGCCGTGGCCGCGGCGCTGACACACTGCTTGGCACTGTGGCCACCTGTAGTCACCTCACCGGCCTCAGCCTCCGCGGCTGCAGCATCGGCGCCGGCGCGGCCAACCGGCTGCGCCGCATGGTGGAGCTCAGCAAGGGCCTGCAGGCGCTGGACGTCAGCGACAACCGGTGCGGCTGCTGCGTGATGTGTGCTGCGTGCTGCGCTTGCCCCACGCGGAGTGAAATCATTTCACAAGCGCATACCCTGTGCTCGAGTGGCCGAGTGCACGTTCGAGGGCTGGAATCTGTGGCTTAAATCTGCGGCATGAGTGGTTCACTGTCTGATGTGTTTCCAGCCCGTCCGTGTTACAATCGCGTACCATGCTTGCATGTGCCACAGCTTGAGCAGCCTGGGTTTGCTGTCAACACTGCGATGCACTGTGACGCGTCAGGGGATTACAAGGGAATGCAATCAGTATCAGCTGCGCAGCAAAGCAAGACACCACATGCACCCACATATCAGAGCAGCCCATCCATATGTTCCACCGGAATGCAGGCTAGGCGAGCGCGGCGCCTTTGCGATCGCATCAGCGCTCGCGCACAGCACGCGCCTCACAGCGCTCGGCCTAGCACGCAGCAGCCTCGGCACCGCAGGTACAGCCGCCATCGGCAGCGCGCTGCAGCACAACACGGCGCTGCGGCGGCTGGACCTGTCCAGCAACGGCGCGGCAGCCGCTGCAGGGCTCATGCTGGGCCGCGGCCTCGCAGCACACCCGTGCCTCACGTCGCTGCTGCTCTCTGGCAACCCCCTCGGGGAGACAGGTGGCCGTGCTGTGCTGCGTGCTGCCGGCACGCGTGGCCAGCTGCGGGATCTCGCGCTGCACGGCTGCCACCTCGCGGCCGGCTGCGGCACCGGCATCGTGGAAATGTTCAACCCTGAGAGCCCCAACGGCGACTATCGACTAGATCTGTCGGGTGCGTGGCTACCGATGGTCTCCTAAGGCCTGCTTTCCTTGTACACACGCCGTCCCGTAAGGACTGTGCTCTCCCCACCGCAGCATGTGGTGGCTACCGGTGCAGTGCACATGTCGCCCAGGGCCGTGCAGATGGCACGTCAGGAGGCGAGTTCGGAGATCCAATGCCACACGCATGCATGGACAGCGAGTACAGCAGAGTCCACCCTGGCCAGGCCTGGTGCGTGGGGCTGTCCACAGGGCTAATGCATGGGCGACATGCATGCAGATGTGAACGAGCGCATCATTGCCTCGCACCTGGTACACCTGGAGCGCGCGCTCGGCCCCGGCGCGTGGCACGCGGCCACGCTCGGCGGCACGCCACTCGGCCTGAGCGCGCTGCAGCTCGAGGAGTGGCTTGTGCTCGAGGCGGTGCCGGCGCGCGGCGTGCTGGTGCTGCAGTTCCGGCTGCCGCGCGCCGCGGTCGCCGAGGCCGTGCGGCCGCCGCCGGGGCAGCTCAGCAAGCTGCTGCAGCCCAACTTTGCGGCGCCGGCCTCGACTGACATCTGGCGGCTGCAGCTGCTGCGGATCGCGGTGTCCACATTCTGCATCGACGCAGCGTGCGGAGCACAGGTGCCTGCGCCCCTACCCGCTCGGGCCCGCCGCTTGCTGCTCCTGTGAGCTCGCCCGCGCGCCGCACCTTTCGCGCCCCCGTCCCGCACTTTGCGACGCAGTTGGTACACGTCATACCAGGGGAAAGTGTCACGCGTCACTGTGCGCAGGGAGAATCGGCGCAGGCGTCGACAGAAACGTTCTGTTATGAGTGTGAGTGTGCTGCTTGCCGCAGATCATCAACACCCTGCGCGGTGCGGACGAGCGCGTCGCCGCAGCCACCTCCATCTTCCCCACCCTGCCCGACCCCACCGCGCTACCCGCGCTGCTCGCACCGCTGCCGCCGCCGCAGCGCGACGCTGTGCACGCTCGACTCGGCCTCCTCGCCTTCTTCGACCCCGGCAACCCCACCGGCCGGTACCACCTGGACATGGCCGTCCCGCTGCACCGCGTCGTGCTGTGCCGCCTCGTCTCCCTCTCCGCGCAGCAGGGCTTCTGGCGCGCCGACACCACGCGCCGTAACCTGCGCAACGTCATCATCGGCACACGGGAGGTCGATGTGCCCGACCCCACCGTGTTTGTCGTCCCGAGCAGCGGCCATGTGCAGGTGCGCGCGCCGCAGCACACATGAACCCTGGCACAGCATGCTGCTTGTCGCGCAGCACATCGCAGCGGCACATCCAGCTGGCTGTAATCAGGGTGTGAAGGCGGCACTGCCGCTGTGTCTGGTGTGGACGGGACTGAGTTGATTCGTAGCTCGTGTGTTCGTGCTTGGCGTGACAAGGCAACTGTGGCAACAACTGTGGCAGCCACTGACTGTGGCAGCAAGTGTAGAGGACAACTGTGGCAACAACTGTGGCAGCCACTGACTGTGGCAGCAACTGTGGCAGTCGATGCACTGTTGAACGCCAGGGCATGTTAGCGAACCGCCTCAAACTGGAAGTGAAAGAGAAGGAATGTGCAGTTGGACTATCTAGAGTACACCGACTTTGTGCGGCACCCCCGCGCATGCGTTCCGACACCATCCCCGGTACTCGCGCGGCTTCGGCACGCCTTTGCTGCAGCCACTGCTGCCTCAGCTGCTCTCGCGTCCGGATCGGCACCGAGACGGCCCGACACCGCAGTCCAGTTCGAGGCGAATGCGCACGCAGCACACACTGCAGCACGTATCGCAGGAGGCCTGCGCGTTGCAGATGACGCGGACGTTGCCGCGCTGCGTGCTGCGCTGCGGACGGCGGTGGCGTGGCAGGAGGAAGAGGAGGAGGCGGCGTGGGTGGCACGCATCGAAGCGTCGGCCGCGGTGCGTGGCGTGTGTGCTGCGAAGAAGAAAGGCCGGGCGCGTGGCAAGGCCGTCGGGCGCGGCAAGCCGCGGCCGGGCAGTGGCGGGGCGCAGCAGGAGGGGGCGGAGGCGGCTGCGGGGAAGGTGGCGCTGGTGGGCGCGGTGCGGGGGCTGGCCGTGGACACTTCAGCCACATCGGTGTACACAGCGGAGGCGTCTCAGGGTAGCCTGCCGGATGTCGAGGTGCGGCCCGGCCAATCTTTGGGAGAATTGTGACTGTGGTTAATTAAGCATACGATGGAACATGGCCTGTGGCAGACGCCGAGCAGCTGCTGTGCCTGCTGCGCTCGGAGAGGAAGAACATTCGCTTGAAATGTGGCAGTGTCCGGCTCCGCAGCACGGCAGAAGAGGATCAGTCAGTGTATGCCTGGTAGGGCTGGTTGGCAGTGCTTGGTGTCAGCCTGATGGAGCTCGCGTTCAGCTCTTCAGTAGGACTTGGTCAACCAGCTCTTCAGTAGGTGTCGGACAATTCGCTTCGACACGCCAGAGATCGCTTTGACCCGCACGTGTGCTGGCACCGCTGCCTGCTGCATGCAGACGCCGCCGTTGGCCATTCCCACACGGCCGTCTGCACACGCTGATGACCAGGCTGCCGAGCAGCGGCGGAGCATCGCGGAGCGGGGCGGCACCACCGCGGCGGCCGCGCCCCACATGTCAGCCGCCGGCGGGCCTGCCGCCACGCACGATCAGGGTGCGGCTTCTCTCTCACACCGCCGTCTCGAGCGATCCATGGACACGTGCTCCGCTGACACTGCACTCTCTCCTGTGTCTGGTACCCAACCCCGTGCATGCATGTTGCCGGTATTCCCCTGCATCAGACACCAATTGGTGCCAATCAACTCTGTGGCGCTCGGAGTTCCGTGCAAGTTTCGCCAGCCACACGGGCTTCACTCGATCCGCGTCCCTCCCTCTGTGGCGGTGTGCCCACTTGCCGCAGCCTGCGTTGTGCTGGCCCCGCTGGCAATGATCAGCCCGCTCGCAGCGGCCCGCTCAGTGGCAGTGATTGGCGAGCTCAATGCAGGTGTCGCCGCCCCGGGCACGCAGTTGCAGGTGCCCGGGCTCCTCATGGGGCCCCTGCCCACGGACGGCCCAGCAGAGGCCCAGAGCCAGGCAGCGTACATGCTGCGCGGTGCGGGCGCACGCTGGCAGGCAGCACGTGCAGCAGTTGCGGGACCTGGGGCACTAGCCGGAACGTCTGTTCGCGACAGCGAAGGGCCTGAAGGTAGCGGCGTACAGCCCGCAGCTGAGGCCGCAGGCCGGGCGCGCGCGTCCATCATGCATGCACTGCGGAGCAACCTGGTGTGGGCCATGCATGCGTCGGCCCCGTGAGCCGTGGTGCATGCTGTGCAACGGTACACAAGTGTCTGTGTACATACGCAAGTCACATGCATGTAACACCCATGTGTGGGCCGCAGCGTTGTATAGAATTCCATGCGGTCAGATGTCTCCGATGCGATGCAAACTGTGTGTGTTCAATGCAGCATGCATGGATGTGCTGTGTGCAGGCGGCACAGCGGGGCGATGACAGCGGATCCCGGCTGACGAATGGGCCCGCGGCGTCCATGCATGAAAAACATGCAGATAATCCAGATGCTGTCAAAGCAGAGCACCCGCTGCTGGCGCCGCTGCGAGCGATCGGCATGCTGCGGCCGGCCGGTGGTGCCGTCGCCGCAGCTGCCGCCGCAGCACTGCTCTCGCCGCTGCAGCTTGTGCGCGCCTTCAGCAACACACACCTCCTCTCCTGCTCGCAGCTACTGGCGGTGCTCGCAGAGCTGCCGCCGGCGAGCGGGGGCGAAGCAGGGCCACCGGCGGCGGTGGCGGCGCTCGGGCAGCAGGCGCAGCGGGAGTGGGCCGCGCTGCAGGGGCACCGGCGGCTGCGGCGGGAGCGGGAGCGCGTGACCGCGGTGCAGATGCTCTTTGCGCACGTCGCCGATCTTCTGCACTTCTCCAGTGTGATGCGGGTGTGCCCGCCCTGCTGTGACGTGCTGTGCTGCGTTGTAGCAGCAGTCGACTGTAAAACCAGCGTAAACGGGGTTGATGTTTAGTGGGCATACGGAACACCCAGCGCCACAGCGCGGTGACGACCGCAGCATGCAGGCGCTGGAGCCGGAAGAGCAGGTGGCGGCGGCGCGCCGCTGCGGCTGGCTCAATGTGACGCCGCTCGGCCGCCGCGACCATGGCCACCTCAGCGGCCTCTTCTTCTGCCTGCGCCTCAGCCGCGAGGAGGACGCGCGCCTCGCGCGCCGCCTCGCCGCCGTCGCCGTCGCGGCCCCTACGCAGCTGCATGCATGCTGGCTCGGCCTCGCCGTCAACGGCGCCCCCGCCGCGATCACCGAGGACGAGCGGCTCTGGCCGACGGTGCAGCTCTTCTGCACGAACCGCGGCCGCCCGGACGCGTCGTGGGACGCCGTCGGCACCCTCGAGTTCACGTTCACACTGCCGACGCGCTGGCTGCGCGCACGCGCCGCGTTGCAGCTGCAGGCCGCGCTCCGCGGCGCCGCCGTGCGGCGGCGCCTCGCGCGGGCAGCCGACGACGTGTTCCCGGCCACGGCCCCTGAGGCCCCTGGTAGCCATGCGGCAATCGTGGAGGACTCCAGCAGCCGGGCACAGGCGTGCTGACGCTGCGGTTCGGTGGCAGGAGTGCGGATGCTACAGGCGGTGCTTTGCCAGCTGATCTCACTGGATCATCGATAAGGACGTCTGGAACCCTAGTCACTCCATCCCCCTGGCAGTGGGACACACACAAGGAAGCTGCGCGATACTACTAGTCGGAGAGAGTCTCGGAGGGTGGCGTAGATGCATGCTGTGGATGTGCAGTCCAATTGGATCCAAGTCACCTGTGGGACTCCTGCGTGCCTCTCCTCCTTGGGGCAGCTAGAGTGGCAGCTAGCTTGAGGCAGCTTGAGTGGTGCTGGGCACGTAGACAGCGGCCGGTCCGCCAGGACCGGTCCAGGCAAGCCGGAAACGCGTATTACTGTCGTGGCACCTGCATGGAAGCCTCAGTCGTGCTGCGTCCGCACGCCTGGCAAGTCACGCGGTCCATCCAGCGCATGCTGCGATTGTGGCCTTTTGGCCGCCCTGCGCACAAAGAGGTTTCCGCCCTGGAACGTGACAGCCCTGCATCGTTGGTGAAAAGGCGTCACCCCTGCAACTGTGGCATAGGGGGTCTGTGCAGCCGATGGGGTGTAACCTCATCTCTCACGTGACGAGCGGTGGCGATTGGCGGCGTGCTCATGACGGACGCCTGTTTTAGGCATGGCTGAGAATGATAGCACACAGGGCGAGACGGTGTGAGTTGGATCGGCCACAGTCGGACTATAGTCGCACTACAGCTCAGGAAACAGTGGGGTTGGGGATGGTGTCCAGGCCACGCCGTTGCTCTGCTTCCAAGGTTATACCTACCCTAATATCCTACTGTACGTATCAGGAGAGCATTCCTGCTGCATGCTGTTACGGTCTCGGTGTAGTTGTGTGGTCGGTTTTGGTGTAAGGGCAACACAGGCCCCCCTCACCAGGGTATGTTCCAAGGGCCTTGGAGTGCTTGCCCACACGCACACAACAGCAAACAACACTAAATGACCAGCCTCCCACCCTCACAGCCAGCAACAGTACACTGTATAGGAATAGCAGGCATCAACAGTTGCCACACCTCCTCGCTCCAGCTTCAAGGACAGGCACCACCCAGACGGGCACCTGCACCTGCCTGTGCTGCGATGCTCGAGAGCAGCACACCGGGTGAGTGCCAGGTTGAGTCTGGTGAGCCCTGGTGTCTGATGGCTGAGTTTCCTGTTGAATGTTCGGGTCATCAAGCACGGGCCCATCGCAGAGCATGCAGGGTGCACCACCACTGCCGCCGCTCTCACGATTGCGTGCCGGTGGGACGATTGGTTATAGTGTCAGTGGCGCCACTGCTGCGGTGTCGCAGCGTGGAGGTGCTCAGGGCTAATGAGGACTGGCCGATAGCACATGACGAGCGGGCAACTCACACAATGGTTCGCACCACATAAGCAGTGACTGGGTGAGGCACCAAAGCTGACACGCCGCTGATGCAGACTAAACAGCGTTCGTGTATAGTGCAGTCATGAATGCTTCAGAACTGATGTAATTAGTGTTACACACAGCAGCCGCTGGTAAACCGGCCCCAGCATGGCAGACGCGGACACATCTGCCACACAACAGCTCCCCCGTCACACGGACGGCCTGGCTGCATGCGTATATATACCTTGGCATCCACCACATGTGGGATTCATGAACAGTGCCCCCGCAGCGGAACAGCGCGGCAACAATGTAAAGAGCCTGCCCCGGGATTCTGTGGCTATGTACTACCTCTACTGGACGGACCGAGTTTGCGACAGCCCTTCATTCAGCGGGCGGGCGGGGTCGTGATCCCCGCCCTCGTACACTGCCGCACTGTCTAGGCAGCCGCTGGCGGCGCTCGTCTGTCCTGTCAACCTCAATACACGGCTGTACAGAAATGTTGTACACGCACAAGTCTGGGAGATGACCCCGCTTAAGCCATGAGGGCGATCAGGGCCACAATTGCACCAGTGAGAGTGCTAGAGAAGAAGAACGAAGAGAGCGCTGATGCTGTTTCTGCCTGCACGGTGGGCACGATGCCATCGACGGTCTCTGCAAGGCCCTCGGAGCCTTCTGGCCCTTCTGCACCATCTGGGCCCTCAGCACCCTCAGGGCCATCAAGCACAGCCTCGATGGGCCCCTCACTCGGCTCATCTCCCAGTGGCAACACAGCGATGACCTCAGGTGTGACGGAAGATGGCTCGAGGTCGTAGTCGTCCACAAAGCCGATGGGTCCCAGGCCTCGTGTTGAAACAGCAACAGGCCCTTCCACGGGGCCCAGTCCTGTGTCATCTACAATGACCAAGCCAGGAGCCTGATCGGGACCGAAGTCCTCAACGAATGCGGCCGGAAGGGGGCTGCCCGATATGAGCTCTGTGTCGACTGGCGTCGGTGCCAATCCTGGAGCAATCACCGGTGCCGGTGCAGGAACTTCAAGCGGACTGATCACGGGTCCGATGACGGTAGATGGCTCGGGGAACGGAATGACAGTGCCATCTAAGGTCTCTGGCAGCAAGACAGTGTCAATGACATGCACGGGCCCGACACAGGTCGTCTGGTCGGGCGACGTGACGGTAGCACCCGGTGCCTCTATGCCTGCTGACTGAACGAAAATGTCAGTGCCATCCGTCGTCACGAATAATTCACTACCTAGCAGGGAGAAGACGGATATAGAACCGTCATTTTCCTCCATCTGAGTCAGGATTATTTCCGCGGTCAGCTCTTGCGGAACGATGTGGTTCAGCAGGACCTGCACAAAACAGTGTCCGCTTCAATTAAATTCTAAAAAATTGCGGCTGGCGACATAGGATGAGTTTGAAGCGCGCGCTGCGGCGCCTCGCCGTCGAATGCGCGGCGCCTGCCATTGTTGACAGCGGCAGTGAACAAGCATGGACTGTTGAAAGCAATGCGCACATCTGTGAGGACGTCCGTTGGCAGATCCCCTCCAAATTGTTCTTGCACTGCTGCAAAAGCTGTGTCTGTTGGCGCGAAAACTGTGAAGCGCTGCCCAGCCGGCACAGACACAGCAGCCGTTGCTGCGAACGCTACCGCGGGACTGGTCGTCTGCAGGGAACCGATTGATCACTTGGCAGCACACTCCCATATGTAATTCCAACTTGCCGGCATATGCTGGCAACACTTCCAATCAGGCATGCGCGACAGGTGGCATGTAATGTTCTTGACGCCGCAGCATCAGCGAACGAAAGAAAATCACGCTTGATGCTCTTGACACGAACGATGCTACAAGGCTATCATCCACCAACATCTTTGTCAAGTCCATAACAAACCATTTTCAAAGTTGCGTACAATACGTACACACCTCGAGCCATTTCGTCAAAAGGATCAATAGCGAATCGACGCGATCACTCTGCAAAAAGGGCACTAGAGGCAATTAAAATATGTAACTGCGCACCAGGAGGTTTGGCGTGGCCGCTGTCACGGCGTCTGTGAGCGCCTGAAGTCCTGCGCCTGAGATGGTGTCGATCAACGTCTGGCAGGCCTGCAAGAATTATTCCGCACTCAGGATGAGCAGTCCAAATATCAGTGATATTCTTGATTGCAGTCTGCCCTGAATAACCTGTGCGGGCACGCAGGTGGTCGCCAGATGACGTGACTCACCGAATCCGCTGCAGCGAAACCGACGCCTCCAGCAAGGGCAAGAGCCAAAAAAGCGGTAGAAAGAGACATGATGTGCTGCTGTGACACGCTGCGCGATGTTACGCTTCGGAATTAGTATGCTTCACAGCGGTCGACGTCGGCTGGTGCAGTTGCGTGTGGCAATCAATCTGTGTACGTGTGCACCAAGGTCGGCACCATTTCATTTATGTGCTGATCCTACGGTGAGGGCGACAAGCTATAGCATCGTTGCGTTGTCGCAAGGAATCGAGTTGCAACTGGGCATGTGCAACCCCGATGTTTCACTTTGCCACGCGTGTTGACGGCGGAATGTACCGCGTGCATGCAGGCCGCCGCGGATTAACAATGGCAATTTGCACAGCTCAGCTGTCTCGGGGGTTTGGCTGTGTGCATGTAGGCCCGAGATCCTGTAAGGTGACCGCCCCTGTGAGGCATCCCGACTTGTGCACAGATCTTAGTTGACATTCGCAGCTGCGTCGTCCGGATTCAAAGCCCGACAGCGAGTTGAATCCACCATCCTGTTTGCTGGTCATTGACAGCTATACACAAATCAGTTATAAAAATAAAAAGGCAGCAGTCACATGCATGCACAGCTGCAGCAGGGCTTGCATAGTTTGACTTTGAATTCTACGTGTTTATCAATACACATGTGTACGCAAATTAATAGGAGAGTGAATTGATGCGCGTTGCAGCGCGCTGGTCAGCGTCATTCAGCATTGTGCACGTGACGCGTTTGATTCACAGTTCTCTCTGCGAGCGTGAAGCGGACGCGTGCAACGGACAAGCTTGCAAGCTCTTGATGCTGATGCAGCACCCATTCTCACAGCTGTGGAGTCTCCACACCAGCCGACACGACTTCTTGAACGCACTGTGCATGTGGCAGTGCGCTATGATTGCTGGCAGGTCTGTGAAAGCGTATGCGCACTACATGCATGCGGAAACAGTAAACTCCAGCCACGTGCAATGAATGCGCGTGCACGCCTTCCACAGCCTAGCGCCAGGCACCTCTGGCCATGAGCGTCGCCGGCGGCGTCAGTGCCAAAGTGTCGTTGGGCCGCTCAGCTACCATGGCCGGGGACTCACACACAAGTGCCATGGCATGATACGCACATTGCGGCATGCCTGACACAGGCCTACCACGGCTCCTGGGCTGCGGTGCGCTGGAGATTATGATGTGAATCATGATGACCTCATCGGCTACAGCAAGTAATTCAATGTACACTTGCATACACATGTTTGGCCTGGCTCAGGCCGGGCTCGCGTCCGATGGGCGCTCCAAGTCGGAGCCTGCCGCCCCGGGAGGGCCTGCTGTGGGTGGGTATCAATCACCTAGTGCGTATTGGTAGGGGGTGGCTTCAGGGACACTGTCAGCCGGCAAACACAGTGGCTGCAGGTGCATCGTTGTCAAGGCATCACGTCTGGCATGCTGCGAACCCCGCAGGATTGCGCGCCCCCCGGCTGGGGGGCCCGGCGCCACGCTCGTTCGTCACACTCCAAGGCACCTTCACAAGCCAACCCCTGCCAGCGCGCGGCCACACGCCAGCACCGCACCTGCATCCAGGCCAGGCCAGGGCACAGCACAGCAAAGCTCAGCACACAGCATGACCAGTGTCAGCGTGAGGCTACACATAGCGCACCCCCTGACAAGATGCTGACACGACCATCGGTGGCGCTCTGCCTTGCTGCTCGCCATGGTGCCGTGCCGGACCTGGGCGAGCGCCGTCACGGGGACAATTGCAAGCCGCGCCATTACAGCACAGACGCCCGGCCACGGTCTGCAAATCTTGCCTTGGCCTGTCCCACCGGGCAGTGGCGCTCCTGGCAGCAGCTGTAGTGAGTAATTACAGCTCATGACCTGGCGCCCCTCTCCTTCTGCAAAACTCTCCATTGCCACACTGTGTGATCCGCCATGCAGTATGCTCCAGAATCAAGTGGCTCAGGGTGTGGTTCTCGCCACACTGACACACAGCAGCCGCACAGCGTGGCCTACCGAATGAGCGCAGCATGACCTGGTCCGTGCCGCAGGGAGTGAAGGCGCACACGTGGGGAGCGCCGCACTGGCCTCACGAGGCTATGCGGGCACGCCTCATGGACAGGATCCTTCACCCTCGCACCTGGCAGCAGTCCGCGCACGGGTCGTGACCAGCAGGGTGGCCGCAGTGCGCACCGAGGCGCCGTATGCACGCATGCATGCGCGCACACGCCTGGCCGCTGGCACAGAACAGCAGTGCCAATACGTGCCTGGCACACGTGCCAGATGATGCATGCGATGTGTAGATGTAAATTCAATTCCATTACTTGTTGTAGCCGGTTAGGTGTTACGCTGTGGTTGAGGCATGCGATGCCATGATGTCATGCAGCCTAACACCTTGCAGACAAATACAGGCTGACAGCAGCAGCTATGGCATGCTTCTGCACACAGCAGTTGCCACTGTTTCTTTTTGCGATGGGTGTGGATCATGCTGGTACAGACGGTAACCATGCTGCTTGTGATTGTGATTGTTGTTTTGTTTCCTGCTTTTTCCCCTCGGCTGTGCTGAGGCCTTGATCTATCACAGCGCAACAGACCAGCAGTACAGGTGCACAGCACTTGTCACTGGAATCCCAGTGACAGGCAGACGGAGCACGGGGAGCACGGAGCACGGGGAGCACGGAGCACGGAGCACGGGGAGCACGGAGCACGGGGAGCACGGAGCACGGGGCAGCGTCAGAACTGTGGTCCATGGAACTGTGGTCCATGGTTAGAAGCGTAGTCTGTCAAAGGTGCTCTTTCATGGCCTGGCTCGATATGATGCCTGGGCGGTAGAGTGCAGGCAGTCTATCAGGCAGTCTAGCGCACGGCTGCACGCACAGCAGTCCAATGGCCAAGGCCGATCGATGAAAATATAAATTGAAACGTGCTGTCCACAGGGGTCAGAGCCGGCTGACTAACGAAGGAGATACAGGAGAGTAGTGAGTGGAAGGCCTCTAGAAGGTGTCCAATCAATGTGCAGCAGCAGCTGAGCAGCAGGTCAGTCAACAACTACAGGCCTGCATACGAGGGTACATCTGCTGTGCCTGCGCATGGGTATGAGAGAGCAGAAGCTGCTGGCTGATAGGCCAGCTGACCTTGGGTGTGGACAGGCTGTTTGTGTACATTGCAGGCCATGTATGTGGAGCATCCATCTGTAACGTACCTCACTCATGCAATGTACACACGAGTCAAGAGCCTGACTCAAGCCATGTTTGCACCCATACACACCAGAAACACCTTTCTGCAACATGAGCTGACGCGACACAGCCACAGCCGCTGCACCATTGAAACACCGATTGTATGTTTGCGCTGATGATCCCAGCAACAGTGTGACCGGCATAATCGGTGCTCCAGTAACACAGGTCTCCGCTTACCCAGCAAGCAGGTCTGATGTGGCATTTTGACCCGAGCGCTCGGTTGGCGCTTGTTGGTAGTTACAGTGGAGCTTTTTAATCCTGTGCACTGATGGTTCAGACTGCCTGATGACACATGAGTCCGAGTCCGGCTCAGCCTGAGCATGCAGGTGTCCTGGTTCCGGATCAGACGTTCAGGTGATGGTGCCCCAAGCTCTTCATTCATCACTTCCCAGGCTTACTAGCAGATAAAAACGCTGACTGCGACGCCTGACTCTGATTCATAATTCCTACGTGTGCTCAGCTGTGTCACTCGATGCAACTCCAGCATGCAACGCTGGCTTATTACCGGCATGCCGGAGTGACGGTCACACGAGGTACCACTTCCACCTGGCATGCACCCACAAGCCGCGAGTGAACCACCTCCTCACCTGCCTTCTCTGGCTACATTACCTCGCAGACCTTTGGACACAATCATGCTCATCGTTGGTGGAACCTGGCGCACTGCTGGTGTGCCCTGTTCCTCTCGGAGAGCAACACACTCGTCTGACGGGTGTGCTTCCCTGACAGGTGGCAGACCATCTGTATTGCTTACCAATGTCAAAGTCGAACTCATCCCCAATGTCTCTTTCGTCGAGGAAGATCATCGGGGCTGCGATGGGCATCTTCACACTACTGATCATGATGCAGCTGGGTCAGCTACAACAGACCATATTGAGACTACTCCAGTCACTCTCTCGCCAAAATTAGGCATAAGCCACGGTAGAGCTAGACTGATAGTGTGAGTTGTCGAGCAGATGCACACTGGCCACCACTGGGGCAAGACCGCTGCTGGTCAAGCCAGGAATGCGGTCATGCATGAGGCACCAGCACAGACAGCTTAAGCCATGGCTTTGTAGTTGAGACTTCAAGCCCAGTCAGGTCGTGCTGCAACTGTGCCGTAGGTGCTCAAAGCTACCCTCAGTTCTGCATTAACGCGCAGATGCAGGAGCCCATCACTGCGTCCTCGAAGTCACAGGAAGCAGCGTACGACACTTCACATGCTTTCGGCGATGGTGGACCACGGGCGCCTGCGCAAGTGTCAGCTGTCGCACGGCAAAGGAGAGCGCATCCAACGGATGCTTGCAAAGCCTCTCTGAGCCATGGCGCGCCGACCTTCTCGACCTTAGAGCCAGGAGATGGCCGCAATCAAGAGCGTTAATGCTACAGCAGATGGCATCGTCGGCTGGAGGTGCCAAGTAGATGCAGCGCTTGAGTCCTCTGCCAACACGGCGGCACCTCCGGGTGCGAGTGCCAGGTCATCCGCTGGCGATGGTGCATCGGACAGTGCGTCCTCAGGAAATTCGACCACGTTGGGAGTACTCAAGTCTGCAAAAGGACCTGTACGGCAGA
Source organism: Ulva mutabilis (assembly GCA_900538255.1). Lineage (NCBI taxonomy): Eukaryota > Viridiplantae > Chlorophyta > Ulvophyceae > Ulvales > Ulvaceae > Ulva > Ulva mutabilis. The sequence continues at coordinate 1,094,076 of UNSF01000007.1, read as the reverse complement.
ACGGCTTTGCAGTGCTATTGTGGGTACCGAGTGCAGCGCATGCACACGTGCCGTTGAAAGCTGGTTTCTCGTTGCTGTTCATGCCGTCCGAGCATGCCGGCAGCTACGGATGGAGGGTGAAGCGACATGTTCAGTACACAGGAAAACGCGCGCGGGTGGAGACCATCGTACAGGATCGCGGGGTGGGGGGCGTGAGCAAGCTGGGTGACCGTCGCGGTAGTTTTTCCGGTTTCGACCAGTTGAACTGTGGATAGTTCGAAGTTCGACTTGATACACTGGATCTGCTACAGTCGGAAGCTGTACAAGACCCGCGCATCGCGAAACTGTAAATACAGTGTGCACAAGCCAATGGCCAAACGTAGGTCAGTAAGCAACGTCGTGGCGTGAACACCGAGAGGGGTATGAACAGCAATCGTGCGCGCACCATCAGCAACGCCGTCTCCTTCCATCAGCACCGAGTCGATAACATGCACAACGCCTCCGCACGCCACAAAGCCAGCCTCTTGAATCACAGCAGGCGCGGTGACTGGTGAAGACCCCTCCGGCAAGATGTTGATGCTCAGTCCGTCAGTTGTGAAGACCAGACGGGCTGTGCCGAGAGTGGGCAGGGACAGGCCCGAAACACCTGCTTGCTGAATGTCTGCCAGGAGGGTCACCGAGTCCCGTGCACCCAGAACCATGTGATTAGACAGAATCTGCAGTATCACAGAGTCACGGTTAAATGGCCCTCGAGCATCACCATGTTACTGATAGATGGCTGCTGCAATTAACTTTGTTGCACACCAGGTCCAACAACAGCAGCAGAATGGGGCCATGCAGCCTTATTTCTGTCAGTATTTCTAACAGTGGAACAGACCTCCACAATCCTGGACACTGGACAGGAGCTGGACACATGCGCCTTGAACTGTCCTGGCTGAGTCTGTGGAGGCAGAACGATGAGAATGAGGCAGGGCGAACCTCCAGGGACTTGACTGGGCCAGTGTATCCAGGCAGGATAGCCCTCAGCGCCGTGTTCTCAGGTGCAAACAGTGTGAACTGCTGCGCTGTTGGCTCACTGGAAGCGACGCCTGCTTCAATGACAGCAGCTGGAGGGTAGTCCTGCACCAAATGCAGTGTGGGCCTCATATGTCCACGTCACCTCTCCTGAAGCCTGCCTCACAACCGAACCCAGCCTGAACCCAGCCCAGCCCAAGAGGCAACATGTATCATCGCAAATGTACAGTGTATGTATGTACATTATGTTTTGAATAGCACGCATACACAGGCCGCTTCCTGTGGCTCCGTAGCTGTAATACTCAGCAGGCTACGTGAATGCAAGCATTCCGGCATGCACAGTAACAGCTGTGCCCAGACGGACCACTTCTGCTGCTAGTCGTCTGCTAATGGCCACTGGGCTATGCTGTGCCGCAGCGTGGACATGGTTGCTCCACAGCACCACTGCTGGCAGAAATCAGGTGCCACAGGCCGCACCAGCCACATCAGGCAGCAGAGGGCGACGGTCCATGGCATGGCACACCCCGCCTGGACATGCCCACACTGCACGTGCAAGGAGCACGCACCTTGATGGCATCCAGCAGCGCTTGGATGCGAGTCACGCCCGCCTCTGCCACAGCGTCCGTAAGTGGAACACACACCTCCTGCACCACATGCAGGAGCTGAAATGGCTTGCCGAATGCATGGCAGGCCTGACCAATTGGACATACCCCGGCACAGTGTCTAGTGCAGGGATACGCAATTGCGGCGATCGAGCATGCCACGACTGCCCGCCCTTGACAAGCGCCCATGGGACCAGAGTGACATGATCAGCAACTCGCCCGCACTGCCTGTCATGCACAGCACGGCTGCTGTCCACACCTGCGCAGGGGCAGGCCCAACCGCCGCAGGCCCCAGCGTTACGTTCCGCGCCACCGGCGCCGGAGCCGGCGCCACCGGCGCCGGCGCGGGGGCCGGCACCGGTGCCGGGACCGGCGCCACAGCCGGCGCAACCGGCACGGGCGCCGGCACAGGTGTTAGCACGGGCGCGGGCGCCAGCGCTGGTGCCACTACTGGCGCCGCCACGGGGAGCGGCGCCGGCGCGGCGGCGACCAGCGCGGTTGGCAGCATGACAGCGTCGATGATGTGGACGGTGCCGGCGCACGTCTTGACGTCGGCGGTGACGATGCGCGCGAGCGGCGCAGGGGAGTCGGTGATGCCGACAAACAGCGCGCCGGCCGCATCGGCACTGACCGAGATGCTGCCCCCCCCCGCCGTCGCCTTCTCGACCGGCGCTGGCGCGGCGGCGGCGACCTGGGCCGCCAGGACATCGGACGTCTCCTCCGTGAACGTCACGTGGTCCACCAGCACCTGTACCCAACGCTGGCATGAACACACAGCGCCACAGCAGTCGCGTGCGCGACCACGCTGATGGCGAGTGGCCGGTCGGTCGCAGCCGGTCGGCATCGAGGCAGGCGGAGATCATGGCAATGATCTATGCGAGGCACGAGGGCGCGCGCGTCTGTGTGCAGTGTGATGCGGTGAGAATTGTCACAGAGGTATGCTTACAAAGAGGTCGAGCATAGAGGAAGGCAAGCATGGCAATGCATCCAACACGTCGACCATGGCCGAGTGCTGTAAACCAGGTGAAACAGGACAGCTTCAGTGACCCGCTACTGTCGCCTCGAACGTTCTCGTCCTCTACTCGCCGGTGCTGGTCACAGCACGGTAGGTGATGCGCAAACAGCAGCGATGGACAACAGCAAATGGTGTCTCCCTGGACGGGGGCAGAGGGGTGTGGGAGGCGGTCTGGGGTGTCTGTAAAGAGTGAGAGGGGGCAGAGGAGGCGAGGGGGGGGAGCGCACGCCGCCGAGGACATCATTGTCGGGAAGGCCCCCCGGGAGGCTGCGCTCAAAGGCAGCGTTGCTGGGGGCGTAGATCGTGACCTGGGTGGGGAACGGGAAGGTTGCGGTCAGCGCTGTGAGGAAGAGGCCCGCCTGAGGGCTGCCCTGCATGGCAGAGAGGCTCCTGGGCGCATGGCTGAAGGCATGGGTGTGGGCAGCCTGGTGGCATGAACTTTTCGTCTGGCGACGATGCTGGGGACGCCGGGCCGCCGATCTCCTGAGATATCAGGAAAGGCTCAGCCTGGCAGACATGAGTTCCAGTGATGTAATCGCGTCAGCACGGCGGGCAACGTCAGGCCTCGTGACTACAAGGTGGGACGGAGGGCTGCGCCTTGGGATAGGCCTAGCGTCTATGGTGGGTATGACTGATTGCAGGCACGGTGTCCTGTTGTCCAATGCGACCCATGTCAATCGTAACGTGATTGTATTTGGCCAAGCAGACTGCAAACATATGATGTTGCAGGTGTTGATGCATGTAGAAGGCTGCAATCATGTGTTCATTGCCTGGCGAACAGTCGCAGAGCTTGCTTCGTCAAGCACTTCGGAGCTGGGGCGTTACTCAGGCACATAACACGCTCACATGCACGAGGAGGTCTGTGTCTTCACAAAGGGTTATCGTTGTGCTAATGAGCAGCAGACAGCTTGCGGCAGAGCGCCAACTCGACACGGCATAAACAACAACCGATGTTGACAAGCTCACACGATCATGCGCCGTTCACGATGACAATAAAAACAAAACTTATTTGGGAAGCGATGACGAGGGGTCATGGGCCAGTGGCCATGACGTGTGTAGCGCCATGCGTGTTGTACGTCACCGAGTTGCAGGGCATGGGAACAAGATCCGGTTTCAGTCTAGAAGCACAAGTACCAAGCCCTGAATAGACACACACGTGAATACCAGCTGTAGGATGACGCAAGCGTACCTGTAGCGACTGCACGCCGGAAAGTAGTGTTGTCAGGTTGGAACTCTCTGCAATGCTCAACACACTCGAGCAAGCCTGCATACATACCACACTTTGATAGGTAAACATACACGCCCCTATGCGATGCTCTCGTACGTTGACGTGCGGCTATAGACTGGAAGCAGTGTTGCAGCACCCACTGCACACACCTGGGCCATGCCGGAGCCGATGAGCTGTGAGGTGCCTATCAGCGTGGCCAACGTCCATGCGATTGTGTGCATAATAGGTAGCTGTAGAGATCGCTATGAAATACTTCTGCGCGGAATGCAAGGCGTTGGCCGGACAGGCGAACTGACTCGTGCACGAAACTGTCGGGGACTGCAAAGCTAAACACAGAACACGACGTCGCCGAAGATGAGCCTGGATATGTATAATGGACTTGTGTCGTTCGCGTTTGTTTGCTGCAATGCAGGGGGCATGGCATATACACACGTGTGTATACACATGTTCACCGTGCACGCATAAACAACACCGCACGATGTATCGGGACTTTGGCGAAAGGCCGCCTGAAGTGACGTCCTACGTGCAGGACTGTGTACCGCAACATATGTGAGGATATAGACGAAGCACAAGGCGAAGCACAACGCGTCCATCATCAGAAAGCAAAGCCGTTTGAAGATGTTCACCATGTAATGGTCGACCTAGTCACTGTGCAGTAGTACAGACATGCACACGTGAAAGCCTGGACCACCGGCGCGCAGCTGGCAGTGCCATCGCCGAATGCTAGTTTCGAACTGCGCAGACGTCGTGCATGTCACTCGGCCATGTCGGCCTTTAAACCAACTAATACATTTGTTCTGTACCGATAACTGTCCGGATCTGCACCCACCTGCAAACTGACGCCACCCGCACAGTGGCCCACTGACCAGAATTGCGATCGCATTCGCAGGCTTGGGAACAACTTGCAACGCTGACACCAGTAAAGCTTGCACAGTCTCTTGTCAAACATCTTTCAACCCCAGCGGAGACGTACATGACAATGCAGGTCAGGCTCAGGCTGCCTCTAGCCTTGACACATAATGGTGCACTGTGCTACTTGCACAGGTGTCAACACCAAACAATCAAGTGACTTGTGTAGCAGCGGTGCTCCCTGAAAACGTGCATCATCATGACCATGTTTGAACATATGACAATGCAGCACACGTGAATCACAGTCCCCGCAGCAGCAAAACACGCCGTTACAAGTTGCAAGGGCCCTCCATCTGCTGTGACTTTGCACAGAGCCCCGCGGTCCACCACCTAGCCTTCTACAGCGCTAGATGGTGACTACAAGACGGTGGTCACGCAGTTTGTGCATCTGTTTTTGCCGCAGCAGAACCAGGCTGCTGCGACACATGCGGTGCCAGGATCTCCCCCTCCACTCGCAAGCCCATGATCCTTCAGCACGGCCTCCCTTGACCCAAACCCTGCCCCGTGTCAGTACGTATGCCTCTGCCAAATCTGCGACTGTTACTATGCTACACGTGATGTCAGCACCATCTCTTATTTGAAGCCAACGCAGCAGGCGCTGTCAAAGCCTGCACGACCCCTGTACCCCCCCCCCCCGCCACGCTGCATCACCCATTGCAGCCACGGCACTATGCGGAGCTAACAACAGCTCCAGTTCAAAAACACCACCACTGCAATGCGCGGCCGCTGGGGGCTCTCCCCACGCAGCCTGGTGCCGGACGGGCGCTACAGCTGTGTGTGTGTGTGCAGCCAGCCAGCCAGCGCACGCACGCTGGCACTGCTAGGCGTTGCGGAACATGCCCACCGTCTTCATTACAGAGGGCTGTGGCTCCGAGGCGACGGCTTTGCTCTGCGAGCGGCGGGGGGATGTCCGGCGGTTGTCCGAGGCGCGCGCGGCGGCCGCTGCGGCGACGGTCGCCGACACGCGCTCGACGGCCGTTTGGTGTACAATCTTGCGCGGCTGTCCGTTTGGCGCCAGTGTGCGTGTAACCTGTGGCACGGCGGCCGGCTCGTCGCAGTCGGCACGCGCTCCGATGCCAAAGCGTGAGAACGCCGGCGCGATCTGGTCGTCGGCGCGGGCCTCTGAAGCCCTCCTTGGAAGTGAGTCTGCAGACACGAACTGCAGTGTGACAGCTGTTCGCCACACACACTACTTTAACCGCTGTGATGTGATGTGCGCACTCAGCATGTGTTCGTCCAGTGAAACCCAACCGCCGTTACTGTGACAGTCATGACGGCAACTCCAGACATCAAACAGGGGATATACGTCGTCCATTGTTGAAGACGCTGCTTGGTGTGGCCAGTAGCCTCACAGTTGGACGGCCGACTTTGGGTGGTGTCATGCGCACGGTTTCAAGGTGGACGCACCTATGGAACTGATGTGGTCGCCCTTGCGACCAGTGATGAGTGAGGACGACCGAGTCCCCGCAACCCGGATGCTTGTGCGGCCAGTTGATGACATGGAAGTGCGCCGTGACGCCAACCGCTCCACAGGCGTGCGCTCGGTCGCCGGCAAAGGCGACGGCTGTACCAAGCCGCTTGCGGCCGGGTGGGCTGGCAGCAGAGCCGCCGCCGAAACAGCCGGCTCCGCTGCCGGCCGCGGCACTGTGCGCACCATCGAGGCCGTGCGCACCATCGAGGCAACGGCCCCAGAGTCTGTCGTGCAGGACGAAGTGGAGCGCCGGACGCTGCTGCGCGTCGGCGCCAGGCTGCGTGCGCTCACGGTCGCCGTGCTGCGCGCGGTGGCGCTGCTGCGGCCACCGCTGCGGGGGCGCAGCTTGCCGAGGGCGTGCATGTGGGGCTCCTGGTGGATGAGGTAGCGCTGCTGCGGGCCGAGGATGGAGCCCGGGCGGCATAGCCGGATGTACGCTATCACCTGCACAGCAGCCCGCCAACGCGCTCAGCATTCGTACAGAACTATTAAAGGCACCTCATCCATCCGCACGAACGATGCAGTAGTGAGCGGGAGGACTCCGTGGCTGCATCTGTGGATAATAAATTCATAGCAGGTTGTGCTACTTTGGTAGCTGGACAGGGCATTTGGGACGGGACTGGGCAGAGCAGGGCAGGCAGGGAGCGCACCTCTGGCGCTGTGAAGCCGTAGTGTTTCATGAGGTAGCAGCCAATGAGGGTGCCAGTGCGGCCGAGGCCGGCCTTGCAGTGCACGGCGAGGGCGCCGCGCTCGGCCTCGGCGAGGGCGAGGAAGTCGGCGAGCACCGCGTCCGGCGGGCACGTGCCGTCGGGGAAGTACAGGTCGTGATGCCTCAGGCCCGCCTGTGTGAAGAGCCGTCGCTCGTACTGCTGCATGCCGCACAGCACGCGTCAGGCACGCAGGGGTGTGTAGCGGCAAGCGCGTTAGGCCGGTGGCTGCCTGTGTCTTGAGGGTATCACTCATGTGGTGAAGGGCGCTGTGATGGTGGTGGGGGGGGGGGGTGTGAGTGTGTGCTCAGCGATGCCAGATGTGGTCGCAGATCAATAAGGTGCACAGTCGGTACTCAGGTGGCGTGGCCATGAGAGGCAGCACAGGTGAAACCACATCTGCCGCGATGCACCGCCATGATGGCGGTATGTGCCCGCCAGGAGAGCCTCACAAGCTTGCTACCGAGTTACTCACGCACTGCTGCCATGCATGATCCGCAGAGGGCCATGTGCACAGGTGCACGACCCCCCCCCGCTGAATAATCCGTGGGCGGCTGGGGAGGGGGTTGGGGGTGAGGGCAGCATACGCACCGGTTTGTTGAGGCGCACGACAGAGGTGACGCCCTCCTGGCGGAAGATCGGCACGTAGTCGAGGACGCCGAGCGTGCCATAGGCGCTGTGCTCGCGGCTGCTGCTGGTGGGCCCACTGAATGCAAGGAACTTGCCCGGCAGGATCCAGTTGAAGTCGCCGTTGAGGACCTGCTCGTAGTACTCATACTTCTTCAGGTCGAATGTCGATTCGGGCAGGTGCCAGTCTAGGATGCCAACATCTTTGGCCCTTTGCAGCCCCTGCATGTCTCTGGCATGGCTTCAGCGCGTGACACTGGCCAACAGACTGTGACTGTGACAGTTTTGGCTGATGCAGCAACCAGAGCTTGTATGGCTGTTGCAAGGCTGTGCTGTGCATCAAGCAGCAACAAGGCTTGTTTTCAATTTCGAGTGAAGCCTATGCACCAGCTTGGGGGTAGTGGTGAGTCAGACGAGTGGCGGCGCTGTGGTCCACACCGAGGCATTGGCTGAGGGCAGGGTGGGACGAGAATCTGATGATAAAATCACACACAAGCTGTCTGTGGCATATATCGAGCTGCAAATCCTGGGGGCAATGATGCTGAGCATTTGGATGCACAGGAATCTGCCAGGTCGCTGGTTGTTTGTTTACAAGACTCAAATTGACATATGCACATCCAAACGACATGAGCATCCACCTGACACATGCAGTGACCTGACACATGGAGGCACGCCTGCAAAGACGTGAACGCACCAGGAGGCAGTCTTTGACTGTCAAGTTGAACTGGGATGGCCCGCAGGATGCATCTCGAAAGGCAAGGAATGGTTCAGCAGCTGCGATCACTTCGTATGCTGCTTCTGCACTGAAGCCTCCGTAGATTACCAGCCAAGCTCCAAGCAACACAGATGAATTGGCTTTCTTCTGTGCATGGTTGCCGGTAACAAAGATGACCGGCTGTTTTTGCTTGGCTGCCACCTGTAGGCACATTGCACATTGTGAACTCTGGTGTGATGGCAGCTTCACAAATCGAAAAACTTGAGGGATCGAAAGTTCGCGACCAACATATCAATCGCGGAGCTCACCCGCAATATACTGTTCAGCTTATTGCAGAATCTGTAAGTGCAGCCAAGGTGAAGCGGCCCGAAATCACTGGCAAAAGGCTCATATGTCAGCTCTGAATCGATCTGAAGGACCAGTCCCACTGAGGCCGCTGCTCTGACGGCATCAGAAGAACGTGCTACCCAGAAGTAGAGCTTCTTTTGGATAACCTCGATTGCTTCCTGGAAACAGATTTTCTCGTTGTTGTCATTCTGCGCACGCGCCGGTACCGGCACCATGTCAATCATCGGATGCCGTTACAGAAGGGGATACCAAATTATCTGTGCAATTGTGCGGCCTTGAGAGGTGCAGTATTGGTCAATTGCAGCGGCAGTGGCTCCCCGTTCCAGTGCGGTGACAGAAATTTTGAGCTGCCGAAATGCGCTATTGCACCTAGTACACTGCCACAAACACATTCATTGGACACAACATGCACTTTGTGAAGATGTCGCTGAGCTTTGGTGGCAATTCACACATTCTCCGTTTATTGCAGTTCCTTCAGGTTGCCGTTGCAACGAAAGGCGCGCGGAACCCACGCCCTCCTACGGAGCTAGCGCATGCGGTCGTGGTTCAAACTATACTAATTGTAGAATAGTTGGGGGACGAGTGTGACGAAGACGGGCATTTCAGGATGTCCATGAGCGAACACGAAGCCGCAACAGAAAGGAATTTGCACACGGGGAATGGCAAAGAGACGAACAACACGCTGGATCTTGCATACAGCTTCTTGTGCCGATTTCATTGACTGCGTCCTAGCAACCATACGGCGTGCTACAGCGAAATCGTGTAGTTTCAAGTCTATGAAAGCGGCAGGCGAGCGCACGGATAATCGCTTACCTTCTCAAGGCTGTTTGACTTCGCTAAAAACATACTATGGGAGGCAGATGTGTGTTGGCTCAAGTGTGGGACTGAACAGTGCGGGACACGGGAGCGGAGAGGGAGGCTGGCGATGATGCGTTGGCCATCGTCTATTGCAGTTTCTTTGCAACGAGCGCGCTAATGTGTGGGTATCCCGTCTACGTTGGCATAAGTCTAGGCTGTGCGGCCACACGGAGCTCACTGCGTGGCAGTCGCTGGCCGACGGACTCTGCGTGCCCAGGCGTCGGCATGCACATGAATGCCTGCGTCACCGACGCTGCTTCGCACCTGTCGACAGCACGAACAGCTGTGAGATCTGCCGTGGTCCGGACTTTGCCATTCTAATCCATCCTGGCGCCCCATGGGGGTGCTCACACCAACCATGCACTTTGTTACAGTGTACAATCTTCCTGAGCCAGCGCTGCTTTGATCTCTTTGCTTGACTGCAAGGTGAACCATCCATTCCGCTTGAATTGCAAGCCACGTGCACGTGCATGCCAAACGGGCTTACATACTCCCTATCATGAACTAATCAAACACAGCGTAGTACATCTGACATAAGTACATTGATCATTTGCATAGCACTGTAACGCACCATAGTATACATACCAGCATTGCAACACAAGAACATGCTGCCGCACCGGGTTTATGGTGCGGACGGTTGCATATTTACACAATGACGCAACTACCGGTTTCCGGCGTTACGCGCGTGCAACACTGTGCGGCATACGCCGCAAGCGGTGGTTGAGTGACCGCTGCTTTAATGTGAGCAGCTGGTAGCTGGTCAGAGCTGCAAGTTTGAGTCTAGCATAGTGAATCTCGAATTTTCTGGGGATACGACGTCCACATTACCCCCCAAAATGTTGAGTTCGACGGCACCAACGCAGTCGGTAAACCCCAGGGCCGTACCTGCGCTGCCGTTGACGGCCATCGCCCTTGTGACCGCCAAGCGCTTCATGGCTGGCCTAGACGTGGCGGTGGAGCAGTTCTGAGTGTGTAGTGAGCCGTGCTGTGTTCAGCACCCGTAAACGGAGGGTAAGAACGTTTCGAGGAGGCTTTAGTGCTACTGAAGCTGTTTGTTGCAGTTTGTGTTCAGCATTCAGCCATGGTTTATGTGTCTGATGCATTGCCATGCTTGCTTGCCTTTGTGTTCCACCACTTTGTGGTGAAGTATATTCTCTAGCGCTTGTCCTTGTCCTACGCTGCTGTTTCAGCCCGGGCTGGCCAGGAAAGATGCTCAACACACAAACTGTAGCTGTGGTCTGCTGCAGATTGCCACTACAGTGCAATCCAGCATGTGTGCATGCCATGTTATACGTGCAGCTCTATCAGCACTCCAGCCAGTGCAATGCAAAGAAGCTCTGGCCTCCTGCACTGTGAGTCCGTGGCGTTTGGTGATAGGTGAAGCTGGCAATAGCCTGCTGCACCTGCCAGCATGCCAGATCCACACTAGTTTGCTGGTGTTCACACTGTTCTCTCACAACACAGGCCAGTCTGCGTCCTGCAGCAAAGAGTGCGTGGAGCAGGTGCAGCAGCCACCTGAGATGTGCATCAAATCAAGACTGGTCATCCTCATGGCCAGTGCACCACATAAAATATACTCTCCTCACAGTCTGCCAACAAATGTGACATCATCCGGTATGTAAGTGGCCTGAGCAACCACCGTGGAGCAACAGGTACCAGAAAGCTGTGCAAGCTGGTCATTGTGTGGCCAGCCCTGCAGGACCCTGTCTGGACCTCCCACACTGCTGCAGTTCCCCAACTGCCACCCAAACCTCCCACACAGACGATCATGAACAGACCATCATGAACAGGCATGCGACTGCTTCCATGGCTCTCACATGGCGATCATACCATGGCAGTGACCACACCATGGCTGTGAATGCTGCTGCTGTTCACTGCCTCAGCATTCACAGCCACTGCCACCTGACATAATCCACCCAACAACCTCATTCTCAGGCAGACACTGACCCACTGAACTGCCACCAGCTCTGCTCAGTGCATGTTCAACACCTGAGCGCAACCAGCGAGTCGGCCTCGTGTATCAATCTCAACTCGTAAAAGTCTCCACACTCTTCACAGCATACACACCCTCGCAAAACTTGGTTTTGAATCAACAAGCTGGTGCAAGGAAACACAGCCCACCATCTGGCACAGCCCAAAGCTGCCCCCGGTTCCCCTCACACCCAGGGACGAGGATCGCGGCCAGGCTGGACATCTGCCAGTGGCTGCGCCCCAGCACGCAGCATCCTGCTCCAGAACAGGTGCCACCCAACAAGTCTGTTGGAGCACCACTGTGAAGGCAGGGGCCCCCGGTGGCGGAGGTGTTGCACTGAGAAGAGCCCAGCAGCGAGGGCAACAACAAGCAAGCAACATCGGCCCAGGGCGGTGACAGGGCAGCAGCAGACATCATACCTTTGCAGACATCATGCCTCTGCAGGCTGTGGGGAACCCTGGGGCACATTGCCTAGCAGTGAGCAGCATAGCAGGTCTAGCACGCCTCTGCCAGAGCAGCCCTGGCAGCCACCCACAGCAGCCTCAGCTGAGTCGTGCCACTGCTGATTGAGCAGGGTTCTCGGGGCCTCCGGCCATGACACACATCACGTATCCTAGATCTATCACAACATCACTGTGTAACACACATCACCTATCTGCCCACACATGGCCCCATGGCCATGCATGGCTCTTGTAGCACTCACACTAACACCAATGATCTCTGTATCGCACCAACACCAATGATCACACCAACTTCCCCTGGACTGTTTTCGAATTTCCTCATGCCCAGGATGATGGGGTGGTGCTACCTTTGCTGTGCGCTGTGACTGGACTGCCTCTGCTGCCTGTGATTGAGTGTGCCTGGCTCACTAACTGAACAATGGAAAACTTAAGGACTGGATGCGGTAACTCTGTTGCCAACCAAATCCTGTATCGTGACAGATCGAACAGGAGGTGTGTCATATGACCTGGCAAAGGCCGGGCCTTGCCAGGGCCTTGTGGCACACAAATGCCACACAGCACAGCAGCCATTGCAGGTGGCACACCAAATCATAAATCTGGCACTGGTGCGGAATCTTGGAATCACAAACATGGAATCACAACCATGCAGCATGCGGCTTGCTCACTGACACACCACCACGTTCTGTTGCCCTCGCTGCCGGGCTATTGCGTTCATCTCCGTGTAACACACCACCACGTGTGACAACACTGCGCACGTGTGACAACACTGCGGCCTGCTTCAAGCCTGCACCCCCCAGCCACCACCATAGACTGCTGTGCACAGCTACACTGCACATCGCGTGCACACAGCACAGCAGACAGCACGGTTACGCTGCGATCCCGGCACGGTGCACCCTGCGTCACGCAGGTCGGCCCGGTTCGGCGGTAGTCTGTATGGCATAATCAGCGGCGGCCCAGGAGGGAAGGGGCGCTCGGAAGGCCCAGGCATCGCTCGTGTATGACTCAGCGTGAAGCCACAGCGGCTGCAGGTCCAGCGGGTAGTCGCGCGGGCACATCTGCGGGCAGTGCGCGCACAGCGCGTCGCGGCGCGCTTCGGGCACCAGCTCTGGCGCAGCGTGCGCGTCGGCGCGCGAACCCCACGCGGCCTCCGCGGCGGCGCTGCCGGCATCCAGCATGCGCACCAGCCCTTCGTCTCCCCCGTCTGCGCGCGTCGCCGTCGCAACACTGCCGCTGCCAGCAGCCGAGCTGCCGCCGCACGCCTCCGCGGCAGCCTCTGGTGGGGATACACGCAGTGCTTTGCTCTGAGGGTGCGCGTCAGCGTCGGCGTCCACGCGCCCTGCATCGGCCGCACCGACAGGCGCCGCACCTTCCGCGCCCGACACATGCACCCCCTCACCACCAGTGCCGTCTCCGCTGCGTTCCCGCTTGCCTGCCCGGCTGTCGGCGCCGGTGGAAGCACCAGCAGCTGTCCCTCCAGCACACCCATCACCGTGCGCGTCCCTCAATTCCACGGCAGCCGCTGCACCGGCACCACCTGCAACGGCGCCGTTGCCTACATCGCCAACTGCAGCGGTGCCGGGCGCCGAGGCGCACCGGTCGATCGCCGCGGTGCGCCGCTCCTCTGCACACTCCCCCGGCCGCCGCAGCATGAACGCCGGCCGCGGCGGCCCCATCCCGCCGCCGTACAGGCGGTCGTTCGCGATGGGAAACCCTAGGTGCGCGAGGTGGATGCGCAGCTGGTGGCTACGGCCGGTCTTTGGGCAGCAGCGCACGAGGGAAGTGCCCGACGCCGCGTCCACCCGCATCAGCCGGAACTCCGTCTCGGCAGTCTTGGCTGCCTCGGGTGTCGGGCCGGCATGCTCCACGGTGACGTGTGCTGCGGCCTCGGCAGCACACGGCGGCTGCGGCGGCTGCCCCAGCGCGCTTCCCTTGTTTGCGCGGTGGTCCCATAGCAGGGGGCTCTTGACCGTGACCTTGGGGTACGGGAAGGTGCCTGCATGCATGGCACAGCGGGTATCATGGGCAGCGTCCCTCGCGACGAGCACTGGCAGTACATGATCGCAAGAGCATGTGCGTCCTCAAGCATTGCTGCGCGGTAGGTTGCAGAGGCGAACTTGCACGTTCTTGAGCACAACTTGCCACGAGTACATGACCGTGCTGCGTGCGCTGCGGCATGCCGCAGCCACGCTGGACAACCATGCATGCATTCTGCGTGCGGCAGATATCGCATGCTGACACGATCCTCACTGTTCACAATCCGCACTTGCGCCTGGCAAAGCAGCACCTGATGTTGGGCCAGAGACAGCCTGATTTTGGGCCAGACGACGGCTACTCGGCTATCACTGATGCTCAAACTGTGCCACCGTGCCGTGAGCACACATCGCCCGTCCACAACAGCGGCACCAGCCCTTCATGGCTGCGCACCAGATAGCCAAACGTACGATCCTCCAACCCCCCGCCCCTTGAGGGGGGCCGATTCCACAGCGCACAGCAAGCATGTACCAAGCAACCGAGCACAGCACGCAGCACACGCAGCGCAGCAGGCGCAGCGCACGCACCTTGCACACGCGCGACGTACTCCTTGGACACGGCGTGCTGCGTGATCTTGGCCCGCACGCCCTCCGCGGCGGCGGCTGTGCGCGTGAGCAGCAGCACGCCTGACACCGGCTTGTCGAGGCGGTGCGCCGGCGCGAGCGGCCCGAGCTCCGGGCGCAGCGCGGACAGCAGGCCGACGACGGTGTTTTTGCGGTACTGGCCGGTGACGTGCACCGGCATGCACGCCGGCTTGTTCACAGCCACGATGCCGTCTGTCACCTCGAGCACCTCAACCGGCGCTGCACATCACAGCACGTCTCACTTTTGGTGCACAGTCACATTCGTGTACGACTGCCAGTGCTGGTGCAGGCAAGCTGACCGGGCGTGCTGTGTGGCGTGAGCGGGGGGGGGGGGGGTCAATGGCTTCTAACATGCATGCCGGCAGCTCATGCACAATCTAGCTTCATCATGCGGTGTCGGTGAGATACATGTGGCAATGTGCCCGAATTTGTTCACGACACCTGGTCGGTGCATGTGCTAGTCACGCATGGGCTGCACATGCATGTGCTCGTCACGCATGGGTTGCGCTGCATGCAGCTGCGGCTGCAGCATGCATCTGGGACAGGCGTAGCAGTCGGCACAGGCGCAACAGCCGAAGCAGGCGGCGCGCGTGGTGCAGAAGCGCTTGTTCCGCGAGGTGGGGCTATGGTGGTGCTGCTGCAGGCCGGGAAGGATCACTCAGGCATGCAACGGCTCATTCTGGCGATAAGTCGCGTGCGCGCAGGTGGGGGCGGGTGGCAGGCGCACCGGCGGGGACAGGTGGCTCATGGCGGTGGACAAAGTGGCGGCAGCACTGGCCCGGGCGCAGGCCGCCGTTGTCGTCGAGGTCCCCCTCCACCCTCAGCCGGCCGTCTGCGAGCGCCGCCTCGTAGTACGACCTGCAGCACATAGCTCATGCGGAAGCTTCGTTGTTGGTCTGCTGCCACGACTCAACGGAACACCAGCGCTCCCGACCGACTGCCCGATCTTGCATTGGGCAAACTGATGGACCACCTCATCGATCAGCGAGCCTCAGACATGCCTGTCACAGCTCCTGGATTCCGGAATAGCCAGCCAGACAACCAGTCTGTTAGCGATTCAATGCTGAGCGGGGATGCAGTGATTCGCCAGGGGTGCCTCCAGGTGGACAAGCAGGTAGATCACCTGGTTGGACTCCGAGAACAGGAGATGATTCTGGGATATTTCACTTGTCGTGCTATACCAGAACAGGCATGAGAGTGCGGAGGTGCAGACAGGTGCAGGAGCACATGCTTCAGTCCCAGGGCGAATGGTGGTGCAGCGACGGAGGCGTCTGACACGCAGGTCACTCAGGAATGTAGTCCTGGGTGAAGCCCCGCTGGCAAATGTGCTGCTTCACATGCGCCGACGGAAACGTGTGATGAGGCGTGTGATGAGGCACTCTGCGGTATGGGAAGGTGAGCGTGAATGTCAGTTGGAAGGGGGCAGTACCGCGGGCGGACGGGAAACTCGGAAGAGAAGAGATCGACAAGTGGAACCCCGACCATCCGTTTCTTGGCATGCAGCCGGAAGTCAAAGTGATACGGCAGGACATAGCGCAGGTCGCCGACGATGATGTAGTGCTCTGGAAGCACTGGAGTCTCACACTCTTCAATCTCCCCGATGCTGCTTTTGAGATGGTCGGGCACTGGCGGGCTCTTGTTGGGATTTAGCTTGCCCTTCGGCTTACGATCTTGATTGCCTGTCAGCTTCGCAGTGCTCCCCGCTGCGAGCTTCCCTGAAGCCATGGTGTCGTGGAGCTCAGTCGCACTCTGGCCTGGGTCTCTGACCTGGGCCTCTGTTGTTATTGAACCTGTACCACGTGCTGTTTGAAGGGTCTTGCAGATAGCAACTTGCGGTATTGGAGGCAGATACAGTGGTATCAAAGCTCTGCGCAGAGTACAGCTGCAACATGGAGCTTGACTGAACTCCTGGCAGCGCGCCAGTAAAAGCAGGAACGGCAACCGTACATAGTACGCGCTTCTGCAATCACACAAGTCCTGATGCCTATCATTCTTGTATGCGATGCAAAGATCAAGTGTGCAAACTGGCAAAGTGCGTACGCGGTGTGCCTCCAGCTGTTTGAAGAAAGCACTTGTTAACCCATACGCTGCTCAGATTCGTACGGACGCTGCTATGCACTTGATGCAGAAACCATACATTCCAAGCGCGTGGTCTTGCAATCTGAAGGCGGCTGTGTAGCATGAAAAGCTCCGGCAAGGACTGCGGCAGGCCAACCGACGACTTGTTCCTGCACGGCCTGACGCAAATAATTACGCGCGGCCTTTCCGTGGCCAGAAGCAGCACATTTTCCAAGCTAATGTAATATAGATCTACGTGTGGCTGTCCTAGGTGTGAGAGCGGGGCTCATCGAATAATGGGTTGTCAACACCTTCTACGCACGGGCTCATCGCCGACGATCGGAAGCCAATAACGCCCGACAAAGGGAAAGCGAAAACCATGTTCAAGAGCTGGGTGTATTCCTGACTCGTACATGCGCCCGCTCATCATCGCGAAGTGCTAGTGGGCATCTTCGTCGTGAGCCAATTCGCACGGCGCCGAGATACCGGGAGGCGTGCACGTGCGGCACCCCGGTAGCCAGCAAGTGTGATGACCGTCTCAAGAACGCATGATGGACTGCCGCATGAATAACAACCTCAGCAATCCAGGAGGGAAAAATGGTGAGCATGGGCAGAGGGATATCAAGAGGAACGCCCGTTGTACAGCTATTTGCTGTGCAGTGCTTGTTGGTCACTGTGGCACCATATGGACTGCAACATGAGCACGCCTCTGTCATTGCACAGCTTCAACCTGCCGTGGCCTTTTCCTAAACAGCACGAAACACAGACAGGCTAATCACCTGCAACGCCGTCGAATAGACTCTGCGACTGAGGCCGTCTGTTGGAATCATGACGCGGACCTGGCCACATGACTCCATCACCCAGCTGTGTCCACGGCTGCAGCAGCCCGCGCATGCATGCGAAATCCAGCAATTAAACAACATGTGGTCATGGCCACACATTGCGATTGCAGGTGTAGTTTCTCATGCGCGTGTGTGTGCCTGCCAGGCGTACAGGTGCTGCACAGGGTGCCGCAGGCACACCCCAACAATTTGGTTGTCGAGACCATTGCACAATGGTGTACAACTTATAATACCTTAGATACGTTACAGATGTATGCTCCACAAGGTGGTAGAACACAGAGGCACGATTCATGGCAATGCACCAAAAATCAATCACCATGGCCAAGCGCCGTACACAGACAGAAACACAGCAGCAATGGTGTACAAGTTATAATACAACTGTACACAGCCCCAACTTGAAGACGCTCATGCAATCGGCCGTGGCCTCACTCTCGCAGTAGTGCTCACCCGGGGGAGACAGCATACATCAACCCTCATCTGCTATACAATTCTTACCTAACAATGCTTACCTAAGCCCGTCTGTGCCTGCTCACATGTACGTTCTCTGGTCACTGTAAAAACAGGCCTGCCAGTGGCAAGCAGCAGCGCTTGAGTCCCGAGGGATCCGTCCAGGATGAGCGATTGCTGAACGATCGCCTGCCTGAGCCTACCAACAGGCAGCGTACCAGACGGATCAATGCACGCCCACATGTGCTGCGTGCAGCAGCAGCATGCCGTGGCTCCTAGCGTTCAACATCCATCCGGGCATGCCCACTGACTTTTAGTAGTACTTGATACCCCAAACAATAAAACCTTGACATTTACTTCTTATCATGTTCCTGCAGAGCACACTCCTGTAAGCGCAGATGCGCTGCGCATGCATGTGCCGAAGCGGTCTGCCTAGGCAGCTCCAGCGAAGCCATCACTTATGGACAGGCCCCGTCCAGCAAGCACTCGGCCGCACAGCTGCCACTCTGCCAGAGCAGTCCTCAGCATAGTGGCTTGATGTCCGGACACAGGCTGCTGGGTGGCTTGACATCCGGACAGAGGCGCACCTCTCAGCGTGGCCGGCTTCCGGCCTCTTGGCGGCTGCGGCCCTGCCTACTTCCGGTTCGCCGGGCTCGTGAGCATCTCGCCCGCCTGCGGGCCGTACTTGTACGCTATGTTCGGGTGATCAAAGCGGCAGTTCTTGCCAAACTTGCAGCGGGCGTTCTGCATGAAGTACTTGCAAACCTGCAGCACGCAGCACGCAGCACAGTGAGCCTGGGTGGGGGGAGCGCGCCAGGAGACCAGAGTGCAGACACGCAGCGACGGTGGCGGGCGCGGGGGGGTTCTTTCGGGGTCCACAAACAGGGCCATCCCCGAGCTACCCCCCGACTCCACCCAGCGATCATGGTCGCGTGCTGCGGTTCGCGCAAACTGGTTCCGCATGCATGCCCGAGGGTTGCAAGGCCTCCACGCATAAGTCTTTCATGCAGGCTGCGCCAGTCACCCACTCCGAGCCTCGCAGCACACACGCGCCGCCAGCCAGAGCGTAGCACACACGCACGCAGCACATACACGCACAGCACACACGCGCCGTTATATAGCCTCGCAGCACACGCGCCGCTATCTATAATTATATCCAGAGCGCAGCACAGCAGCAGCCTGCCCTGGCCCGCCTCGTGACTCCTGCCACGCATTACGTGCTGCGCATGAATCGCACGCTTTGCTGCACAGCACGTCGCTGCACCGCGCACACGGCAGATGCCAGCACAGCACAGCGTACGCCACGGCATGGCACACACCGCACAGCATGGAGGGCGCACTCTGGTGCCGGGCCGAATCGGGTATCCCATCAGGTTGAAGCGCACGGAGCGGCCGGTGGGGTGGCCCAGCGCGCAGTGCATGCCGAGCTCACACCATCCGTGCTTGACAAAGTGGGGGCATACGGGCTGGCCGCGGCGCTCGGGAAGGACCATGTGCGTGCCGCTGTGGTCTACGGGCACGTAGTATGCCGTCGGCAGCACACCCTCGAAGTGCGGGCCCTCGAGGGCGGCGCTCGCTGCCGCCATGGCGGATGTGGACGCCCCTCCGGCCGTGGCTGGGGGCGGGGATGCTGGTCGCATCGGCGTCCTGCGGTTGTGGATAGGGGCGGGCGGGGGAATGCGATACGCCTGGGAGCTCGGACCGGCCCTACTGGTGCTCTGCACGCACGGTGCCCTGGCTGCGTGTAGGCCCAGATGGCCTTGTTCTGACGCAGAAACGACCCAGCCACTCAAAGGAGCTGTCATGCTGTGCTGTGCAGTCAGCGTCAGCAGCCTGTCAAACCTAGAGCGAGGTGGTCACAAACACTCTGCTACAAGGCGGCCAGTGCGTGGTGTGATGTTTCGCAGCACACCCAGCGCAGCACGCAAAGCGCAGCACGCAGAGAGCGGCAAGCAGGGCGCAGCATGCAGGGAGCAGAAAGCGGCGAGCAGCACGCAGGGCGCAGCACGCAGTGCGCAGCATGCAGAGCGCAGCATGCAGAGCGCAGCATGCAGAGCGCAGCACGCATGCCGCAGCACGCAAAGCACAGCACGCAGAGCGCAGCATGCAAAGCGCAGCATGCAGAGCGCAGCACGCATGCCGCAGCACGCAAAGCACAGCACGCAGGCCGCAGCACGCAGGCCGCACCTGGTCCTGACCCACGGCGCTCCTATGTGGTGAAACGCTGACCCTCGCGGTGCCTGCTGCTGCAGTAGCAACCGTGCGATTGGCCTCACCAGGCTGTGAGTTTGAAGAGTTTGACGCCGGGCCACCGCGATCGACGGCTCGATTGTGGTTAGATGAAAGGCCGGAGGGGGCTGCGCAGGCGCGGCCGCTATGCTCGCCGCTGCGCTGCGTGCTCCGATACAGAGCCCTGATAAACCGCGTCGTATCACGGACGTCGCTAATGGATGAGAATGGCGGCAGAAAGGCGGCTGCCGTGGGCGGCGGCTGCATCCCTGGCGGGCCGCTGTGTTGCGGATATGGCGTGCTGTCCTCATCATCGTAGATTGCACCGGCCGATACCAACGCGTCGACCACCGCCTCGACGACGGTGGTGAACTGTGGGCTGCCATTCATGAGGACGAGCGCTGAGTCAGCATCTGCAGCGTGGTTGGCAATGAGGCGTGCTGCGCGCTTTGCGATGGTTGAAGCGGCGTCGTCGCCGTACGCGGGCCGCAGCAGCTTCTGGGTTTTGTCTACGAGCCCATCGACCAGCGGAGTTATGGCTGGGCGCGGCTCGTCGGGTAGCATTTCGCGCAGTGGCAGCGTGCCGGCGGCCAGCATGCCGCGGATGCCAGCAGCCGCCATCGTGCAGAAATTGTCTGCCTGCAGCCATGCCAGCGAGTGCTTCTCATCGCGCGACAGCCCTTTCAGGCCCTCATCTGCAGGCGAGGTGGTGCGAGTGAGAACCGGCAGTCACAGCACGCAGCACATTCAGTTGCTGACTGGCCAGCAGAAACAGTGGCCACGAAAGTAAATGTGTTTGGGCAGCGGTCAGCATGCATGTACCCTAGAACATGGCACACAGCACAGACGAGCCGGGCTGCAGCAAACCAAACAGCATGTCGGCAGCACCGGGAAGCGACGCATCGAGCCAAGCGCGCAGCAGGCGCAGCAGCATAGCAGCGTGCGGGGGCCGAACCACAGCCGTGCCGCGTGCTGGGAGCGCTGCAGTCGTGCCCTGCGTGCCGCAGCGGCAGGAAGCTGAGCTGGCACAGGCGCGAAGCGCACCGATAACTGAAAAGGTGACGGCTACTAGAGTGGCTCGAGGGGTGCAGGGGAAGAGGTTGCTGCAGGAGGCAAACAGCAGCTCGCTGAGCATGCTGCGCTGGTCGCAGTCGCGCGGCTCAGCATGGCCAGCACGTATCGAAAGGTCACGCAGTTTATCGCTTACGAAGTGCAGCGAAGATTCAAGGATGGTGTCTGCAAGCTCCAACATCTCCTCCTGCACACTTGAGCAATCAGCAGCCGCATGCTGTCATGCTGAGAAACCCAAGCCAGCCCCCAGGGTGCCCTGCCGCTCACTGCCGACGTCGGCTGTATTTTGGCAGCAGAACGCGTTCGTGGCCGGGCGGGGATGAAGGGATCTGCACTGCCACGGCGCTGCGGAAGTGCGGTTTGTGAGTGCTACACATGTCAGCTGCTGCGGCGGGCGCGCAGCAGGCAAAGCATACATTGGTGCAGAGCAGCATGCATCGCTCTTGCGGTGGGCGGCACGCGAGGTGTCCAGAGGTGTGGCTGAGGTGGCACCGTGCATCTCCCTGTGACCGTCACGCGGCCAAGGCCCCGCAGCAGGCAGCAGGCCCGCCGCAGGGGGGGGGGGGGGGGGCCTTGGCCACCAGGCTTTGTCGAGATGTGCACATGCATGGTGATGACACATGTCTGCAGGGATGCAGTGGGTGAGATACGTTACAGATGTATGCTCCACAAGGCGGTAGAACCCAGTGCAGGGATGCAGTGGGTCGGGCGCAGGAGAGAGGGCGAACACCGGCGCACCGACACGGGGCGGAGGTCGTGCAGCGCACCTTGAAAACGGCCCACGCGGACTGAACGATCTCGAACGCCACGAAAGGCGTGGTGAGGAAGTCCAACACGTCGCTCGTTGGGTTTGTGAGGATGTAGTCAGTCAGACTGTGGCATGCTTCCCCTTTATAATTGTCATCCAACAGGGGAAAGATGAACTTGTGCACCATCCGGTAGACCTCACAGAACAGAATCTGCCTGTTCTCGTACAGCTGCCCGTCACTCAGCCGTGCTGCGCGTGGCAGCTTCACTATCTCTGGCACAGGACAACTGGCTGGCCCCTGCATGCGCCAGTGAGTTTTGCATGACAGCCCCGCGGCAGCAGGGAGCTGCGCCGGGGGTCATCCTCATTGCAGCAGAAGATACGAATTGTTCTGGTCATGGTGGATGCCAGCAGCGGTGGAGCCCTCCCGGCGTGGGAGACAAAGCGCACGCTCTGCTAGCGAGACATGCCAGGTGCTAGATGCCCGCACGACAGATGCAAGGCTGCACGCACCCCGCCAGTAAAAGACCAGTATTGATCGCCAGTGTTTTCACTGGAATCGCTGGCGACGCCGGAAGCCCTGCTGCCAACGCTGCCTTGCTGATAACGGAACTTCTTCGAGGCTCGATCCGCTGCCTGCTTACGGATGGACTCTATAATCTGCAGGTTAGCCATACAGTCCTCTACACTCTTCAGCTGCACAGCGGCTCGACAGGTCGGGCACCGAATCTGGCACACGCAGGCCCGCCTCCCTTGGGAGCTGCCCTGCGCTTGCAACGATCTCGCACGGACGAGAAGCATGGAAACTCCCACGCGACTGTAAGTGTGGCCACATTTTGGCAGCTTCACGGGTTGCTGATCACCGGTTTCGGTGTACTCCTCGAGGGTTACAGGGCATTCTGTCTCTTCCATCGAGCTGTTGTCCGGAATCACGCTCATCTGCACATCCACAGCAGGAAGATCGCATTCATTTGGAGCTCCCTGGCGTGTTTGCGGTGCCTGTCACTGTGACAGTGCTACAGGTTCAGTTGCAAGCGCAGTGAAATGAGGCTCCGTGGGAGCGGAAACCGCAGCGATCGGCTCCCTGGGTAACACTCCCTTCCCCCGCGAGTTATCAAAAGCCTGGCCGAGGCGATGACCTCACCTTGAGATTGCGTAGAGGCGACGGTGACGAATGTGTTCAGGAAGGCCTGGGCTGTGGAGGATATGCAGGACAAC
Organism: Ulva mutabilis; assembly: GCA_900538255.1. Taxonomy (NCBI): domain Eukaryota; kingdom Viridiplantae; phylum Chlorophyta; class Ulvophyceae; order Ulvales; family Ulvaceae; genus Ulva; species Ulva mutabilis. The sequence continues at coordinate 1,070,942 of UNSF01000007.1, read as the reverse complement.
CGGGGCGATACCATCTTACATGCATGGGCAAATACCACTCCGTGCTGGCGGACAGAACGCATGTGTTGGTGAGCAAGGTTCCCTTGTCTTGCTGCTCAGTACCATGGCTCACGGCGAGCTGCCCATGGTACATGAAGGCCGCTGGATGCATGCAGCCCGTGTGCGATCATGATCATGAACACTGCAGCTTCGGTCACGTGTGCATGCCGATGCCAAGTCAGATGCCGCTATAAATGTAGCGGACCCGTGCGCATGAACTGATAAACGAGCTCAAAATTGCAGCCATCATCATGTGGGACGTACAGCGTGCTGCTTGTTCCGTTACCTGAGACTGAGACTTGAGGCGCCCGAGTTCGTGAGGTTCGACGTTCGGTGGTCGTGTCGCGAAATGTCGACTGCACGCGTGCGTAGACATCCCGCACCAGCCCCAACGCCACTCCGGCTTGGAACGCTGCGCGCTGCGATCGCTGACTATAAGGCATGCATCATTACAAACGCTTTCAGACTGATCCAGGATACCAAGCTCTGGCTAACAGACTGCATTGCGCGCGAAAGGTCTAGAGTCTCATTTCAGCATCCAAGCCGCTGCTGGCGTGCTGCAGCGGTAAAGGCAGTGTTGCTTGCGTTTCCACGTAAAGCAGACACCAATTGAAGCGTTTCCGCTATCTGCGACTGTAGTGAGGCTACTGTGGCAGCGCTGCTGTGCACTTACTCTGCCAGAGCGGTCGCGTCCCGGCGCGTAGCCTAGGTCGCGTGACTGGCCGGGGCAGCGCGGATCACCGGAAGATCATCCACGCAGCTCAAATCTACAGACGCTCAGGCCTATATGCCTATTTACACCCGTGAAAGAGCAGCGTGAACTCTGAGAAGCTGCAGGCGGTGGGGTGGGCAGTTTCATAAGATGATTGAGCAAAGCTTTTCACAGGCATGGCTGAAGGAGGCCAAGTCTGCCTACAACGAGCGCATCCGGGACATGGAGACCGAAATTGGAGAGTGTATGCAAGAGTGCTGCCGCCGGTGCGCTGCCCCACTGCACAGCTTGTCAGGTCTTGAGCAGCGCCTGCCGAGGGCCACGGAGCGGCAAGAGAGCATCTGCAAGGACAGACTGTGCTGATGTTGTTGCCTGGGGCCCAGGTTACATCCCAGGCGGGTTCACACGCGCCCTCCAGAGACACTCTCAAACGCTCAGAAGCTGTTGCAGACTCTCACGGGACACTGCACAATGCTTAACGCTGTATGAAGCACAACCGATCGTTACACCACAGGTCCATCACTCATCGATCCGCTCGCAACGTGCAGGGACGTCAAGAACCAGGTCTACAGCTCGAAGATGAATGCACAGCTGCGGCAGCTTGACCCATCCAGCCAGGCCACTGATGTCCGAGGCCTGCTGTGCCCCCCAGCTGGGGCAGCTGGGCCCACGCCAGCCACCAGTAGCGAGCTGGAACACGCGCAGCGCGTGGGCGGCCTGGATGCGGCGCTGCAGGCGGCAGCAGCGGCGGCGCCTGCACGGCTGGCAGATGAGCGCATGCCGGCGTCAGCGCAGGAGATGCACGAGGTGGCCGTGCTGCGGCAGCAGCGCATGCACAGCATGCGGCAGCAGCGGAGCAACGCGGCCGCCGCCGCTGACGCCGGCTACGGCACCCTGCAAGACGTGTCCTCTGCGGCGGCACAGGTGCGGCTGGCCGCTCACCCGCCTGCCTGAGCCCGCCTCCTCCAACACAATGTTGCCGGGGGCACCGACCAGGCCGAACGCACTGCAGAATAGCATTGCAGAAACAGCCGACCGGCGCACTGTTATGCATGCCTGGCATTGTGCACGTCCCTCGCAAGGCGCCGCCTGCCAGGGAGAGCTTGTTTGCATCGGCGCCGCTGTTGGCTGCCAGTCTTGCGCTCGCCCCCTTTGTGACGGTACGATGTGTAGCTGGCGTGCTGTGCATGACTTGCACGACGTCAGGATCCCGCGTCCGAGCAGCCACGTGCGTAGAGTGACTAGGTGCACAAGTGCGAGCACATGGAGCGGCAGCTAGGAGCAAGGCGGAGGTAGGAGGAAGCTGAAGCGACTGTCACTGCAGGAGGCCGTGGCGGAGGCGCCCGCGGCGGTGGTGCACCTGTGGGAGAGTGGCTTTGCGGCGGACCTGGACGAGGCGCTCGCACGCCTTGCGCTGCGCTTCCCCGGCACTCGCGTCGTGCGCACGCCGCTGCGGCACTGCGGCGAGTGGCTGCGGCGGCTGCGGCAACCGCAGCAGCCGCTGCTGCTGGCCGCACTGCAGGGCCGCGTTGCTGGTGCGATATCTGCTGCGGAGCTCTTGCGCAGCGCGCACGGCGGCGATGGCGGCGGCGGCGGCGATGAGTCGTCGGATTTTGGCGACTCTGATGCGGAGGAGGGGCCGGTGCGTCTGTGACTGTCACTTGCCTGCTGCTGATTGTGTGCAGATGCTGCTCTAGCACGCTGCTTGATGGGGTTAGAATATCCATCGGCCACGGGGCAGTCCATGTGCTAGTCGTGCTGGGCGCCCCAGCGGCACAACCCTTGTGCGTGTCTTGCCAGCTGTGACTGTAGCGCTACTGTGCTGCACTGTGCTGTGCTGTGCTGCGTCACATGAGCATGTTGCCGTTCGCGCCATGCTGTTGCTTGACTGCTGCCGCGCTGTGCTGCCGCGCGGATGCTGTTTTGGCTGTGCAGTGCCCGCTGCCTGTGCTGCGCCCGCTGCCTGTGCTGCGCCCGCTGCCTGTGCTGCGCCCGCTGCCTGTGCTGCGCCCGCTGCCTGTGCTGCGCCCGCTGCCTGTGCTGCGCCCGCTGCCTGTGCTGCGCCCGCTGCCTGTGCTGCGCCCGCTGCCTGTGCTGCGCCCGCTGCCTGTGCTGCGCCCGCTGCCTGTGCTGCGCCCGCTGCCTGTGCTGCGCCCGCTGCCTGTGCTGCGCCCGCTGCCTGTGCTGCGCCCGCTGCCTGTGCTGCGCCCGCTGCCTGTGCTGCGCCCGCTGCCTGTGCTGCGCCCGCTGCCTGTGCTGCGCCCGCTGCCTGTGCTGCGCCCGCTGCCTGTGCTGCGCCCGCTGCCTGTGCTGCGCCCGCTGCCTGTGCTGCGCAGGTCTGACACCCTGAACACGATGCATTGCAGCGAGACTTTACGCTGTTGCACGCCTGTTTGGCTGCTGCCTCGGCAGGTCATGACTGTGTAGGACGCTCAGCCACGATGCCCAGCCTGCAGTGTATTGTCAGCTTCGCGCCTTGTCATCCTATTCCGTGTCATGCCGCAGGAGGCCGCAGCAGAGGGGTGGCTGAGGTGCCGCCGCGTGCTGCGCGTGAAGCCGCCTGCCGTGCTGGTGGCCGCCGGGGGGGTGCTCGCTGACGCGTCCTCCGAAGACGTGGAGCCACAGCAGGAGGACGAGTGGAGCACGCCGTGCAACGAGTGTGGCCGCACGTACCCGCACGAGCACAAGCGCGCCGTGCGCAAAGGTGGCTGTGGGGACTCGGACAGCGGCGACGACTAGCACCCAGGCCTCTACCCCTCGTCGGGGTATAGAGATTCCCGGTCACAAGCACTGAGACACGCAAGATCCCGGGCAGCCGCGAAGCGGCTGGACGGAACTACCGGTTTGCGCGTCACGTTCTCGCCAGTTGGTCGCAGAGACTCCTGTTTTATGAGGCAGAATCCCGGCCTAGAATTGCAGACGACAACGGCGTTCCCGGTGACGCGAAAGAGGCCTGCAGAGGGGCCTGCTAGCACCCCCACCAACTCCATCACCTCTGGCAGTGTGGGAGGGTGTACCTGCAGGTGGGGTGAGAACGTGTTCTATAGCCTCAAGCTCCACACTCTGGCACTGCAACAGTAGCAGAGCGGACGGCAGGGTCCTCTGCCGGTAGTGCTGCCCGCTCGCTGCCGGCGATCGCCAGGCCGGCTGCGCGTCAGGGGGCCTTCATCGAACTTTACCTCCCTCGGTGTTTGTGCTGCACGTGTGTGCTGCACTCATGGGCGGCACTGATGGACCGTACGTGGTGGTGCATGCTGGGTCGTGGATGGCGATTGTGACTTGTGCACTGCTAGGCTTGCATGCATGCAGCAGCTTGTGCCTGTAGCTGCATGTTCTCACATCGTGCGGCACGAAACGCTAGTAGCATTGCTTGGGGCTGCGTAGTGCGTACAGGCGCGTGGCTGTGCAGGACAGTAGCAGTGTGAATGGGTGGAGGTGATGAAATCGCACCTTTCGCAGCAGTGTATGTGTTGACACTGAGGTAGATCAAGACCACAGTGATGTACTCCCGTACCCTGCCAAATATTGAACCACTCATCTCTAATTTTTTGGCTGAGCATTCCCCGGTACAGCAGCGTTGATGGACACTTGGAGAGCAATTGCCCGATAAGGTGGTCCAATAGTTTGCAAGTCATGAACAAGGGTGGACGTGGGGGGAGGCTCGTGAGTGTCTTGCACCCATGTGCACTGCCTTGCAATTGCCAGAGGTGCATGTGGTGCATGTGCCGGTAGTGAGCTGTTGCAACATGTTGCTGCCTTCACATAACTCACATGCTTGTACATGTGTCCACACTGCATGATGATAGTCCAGCTGTTTTCTGCCTGTGTGTTGCAGCTGATAGTGAACCACACTCTGCCTGTCTCTGTTGCTGGAGCACATGACTCATTTCCAGGTGAGCGTGCCACGGTAGTTTTGAGCCGTTGTCCCTGGAGACTACATGCATCCAGATGACTTCGGGTGAGCCGCTCCATGAACAGGATTCGGATTTGAGGCCCCGCGAGTGCAATGGCAGCCACCGCTGAGCGCATCTTCACAAACCGTGGTTAACACGCCTGGTATCATGGCCTCGAAAGCAGGTGAAAGCGGCTGGGGACGTAATGCTGCGGTTAGCAGAGGCGCAACCGCACGGACGGGCAACTGTCGGGTCACTCTCCAAGTGCAGCCCCGCACTGCAGATGTGAGCGTGCGTCACGCCGCTCAACACGTTTGCACGCTGCTCTGACCAATCTTGCGTAGGCTGGGATGTTGAATTCGGTGGCCATTGTGGGCTTGTGGCAGCTTTCCGGTTCACGGGTGTTCGGCCTGTGTAGCTTGTGACGGTACATAGTCGAGCTATGCATCCGTCCGAACATCAGACCGTTTCGTGGACTACGTCACAATTCTGTGACGGTACATAGTCGAGCTATGCATCCGTGGTAACTGTGACGTAGTTCACGCAAACGTCTGATGTTCGGACGGATGCATAGCTCGACTATGTACCGTCACATAGCTACAGCCAGGCACACTCCCTGTGCAGTGCTGAAGATCGCCAACTTTTCACACTGCGCCTGCTGCAACACTCCCCCGTGAACAGGTGGGGTTCATTGTTGCACGCAGAAAGTCATGACAGGTGGCACACTCGCACCGGGGTCGAAACGCCGCAGCAAGCTTTCCCCGAACAGATTGACCATGGATAGGGAACGCAATTGCTCGCAAGTTTTTTGACAATTGACGTGGGATTACGCGCTGCGAAAGGCGTGCGTCCAAAACGGCTGATTTGAAACGGGCACAATGCACAAATGACGAGGCAACGCTGTGCAAAGTCAGTCAGGAGCATGCCGGTCGGCGACAGACCCGCCGCTTCTAGCCTTGCCAGCGATCGCAACGCTCAGGTATCGGATTGTCTGCGCGTCTGGGTTGCAGTAGCTGTTTCATGCTAGTCCTGGATCTGCTTTTTCGCCCTACTCCTTGCGCTCTCGGTCTGCTGCGGGTAAGCTTGGAGTTCAGAACACCATCGGGACGGTGCTAGAGCAGAACCGGGTCGCGCCAAGTAGTATTCACATGGTCATACAAAAGCCGTAGACGGCTCAGCGTATCTGTGGCGATCGGCAGCGGCAACTGTGGGGTTTCCCAGCGCAAGTGCTCTGCGAGGCAGGCGAGAGACGCCCGAACAGCAGCAGGAACCTTTTACGCAGGTGAAATTTTCCTGCTACATCTATAGCGTGTTGAAATCTGCTTACTTGCGGTGCCCTGTCCGCGGCAGCTTCGCTTGGGGCGCTGGGAGCCCGAATCGTGTAGTTGAGCTGCTTAAACGGCTCTTTACTGAATCTGTTTCGCTGAAGCGCTCAGCATACCCTGCGCTTGCTACACACCTATCTCGGTGTCGGTAGTGGATGACGTTGCGTAACAAGACCCAGCGGTTGCGTAGCCCGCGCGTCCCCGATCGAACACGCTGAGCCGAGCAGAGACCGGCTGTGTCTGCGGTGGTGTTGGAAGCACCGGTCCACCAAAGCGCGCTTTGTGAGCCTTCTTGCTCCATCATTGATTCGTCTGGACGCGAGGGATCTTCGACAACACCGACATCTTCTTGTGCAGGCCGACGATGTTCACGTCTTCTCCAGTCAGCGCCATATCGACAATTCTCCTGCTTGCAGCGGCTGTAAGAGGTACTATTTGCTTACATCTATCGCCTGCTAATGGTGGATGCGTGGACAAGCTTTCGTGGCCTGCCCAGTGGTGACCTTGAGCCGCAAGCTCGGACATGCCGCGCATGGGAGCCAAAAGCGCGCTGAACTCGAAGCAGTTTTATGGAAAGCATCTTACAGCAGGTTTTACGTGTAGGTGAAGCCGATTGTGACCTGTCGACGGTGTACAAAGGGGCATCCCAATTCCTCACGTCGCTGTCAACGCACGCGTCCAGCCTGTTCGATGGCAAGGCGCGTCCCCATCATCTATTACATTCCACATCCATGTACATGCCCAATGTGCTAGTGGCTGACTGAGACTCATGAGTACGCCGATGCAAAGCTATCCTGTATTGGCTTGCGTGTCCATGTGCCCTCCTGTGCAACAGCAAGCTGGCAGCCTGTGTGCACCCAGGCTCACAGTCATTCAGTATATCTTAACGACGGGTCTTAATCTCGATCTTCGCGGCGTCAAAAGATATTTGGGGGAGGCAGGCCAGTATGCATGTTTAGAAGCTCAGAGGGCAGTTCGGCTTACACAGTCCGTTGCAGCACAGCGTGCGCACCAGCAGCGCAACAGACAGCTTACAGGACTCGGAGTGCTGCAGGACTCGCTGGCTGGGATGACGGTGCTGGTGCCCACAGACAAGTTCCTGGACGACTCTGGCATCACGATGTTCTCTGTCGGTGCATTTCAAGGCGACAATGCCTTGCCCGTGCGCGCCCTCCGCTCCCTTCACATCCGCATTGAGGCGCGGAATCCGCCGCACAATCGAGCATTGCCGCTCTGCCCCAGCGCAGCCGTGTCGCTTTGCCTTCCAAGCATGCATATGCACCCTATGGGTGTCTTCAAGCTGTGCACATCTTGCCACTGAGGTCCGGCAAGCGGGCCGGCACATGGCAGGCGTGATGTGTGCTGCGTGATGTGTGCTGCCGCTGGCATGTGTCTCACAAGCGACCACACGCCAGCTCGCTTGATCCGGCATGAGACATGAGACATGAGCCAAAATTGTGCACACATCTGCGAGGCTGCAGGCGAGCCGTTCTGGCTCCTCTGTGCATGCCACCAAGTCCGCCCATGTGCGCTGCATGATTATGGAATGAACAGGCGCCCATTATGGAATGAACAGGAGCACCACAGAGCGAAAACATGCCGCTGTATTGTGACACGCACCACGCAGCTGCGCAGTCCCTGGAACTGGGGAGCAGCTGGGCAGGGCCCTGGCCAAAGCTGCAAAGCTGTGGCACTACTGCTGCAGCGCTCGGTGGTGCTGCTAGTGTCTCGTAGCCCCCCCCCCCCCCCCCCCCCCCCCGCCCCCCACGGCTGATCGCCGCCCGGCTAGATTCTATTGGCACTGGCAGTGGTGGTTTCAGCCGAGGCGGGAGTAGCCATCCCTGTCCGCAGCTGCTGCCGCAGCATGCAGCACAGCCGCCCAGCACACACCAGTGCTGTCGCCTGTCCCGGCTTTCCAGACAGCCATGCTGCAGTATCCGGCGCGTTTGCATCTGCTGCGATTGAACGATAGCTAAGACAAACCCAACCAAGGCCCTGGCTCCCACAGGGCTCCATCTTGTCTCTCCTGTTCACCTGAGGTCGATCACGTCGCCCTCGCCAGCTGCAGACCGCGCCACAGCCATCCCCAATCCACCCCGCTCCGCGCCTGACGCGGCTGCGCCTGCAGGTGATGCGGCGGCACGTCTTCCCGACGGACCCGTTTGCCGACGCGGCGGCGTCGGACGGCGGCTCCGTACGCAACGCGGGCGGTTCGCTCTTCGTGACGCAGACTCGCACCTACGCGAGCCCCACCAACCTGCGCATCAGCGCCGCCGGGCAGCCGCTGGAGGGCGGCGCGCAGGTGCACCGCATGGGACTCCGCGGCTGCGGCGGCACCGTCATCATCCACATCGTCGACCGCATCCTGCCGCAACCCGCCGCCGAGATCAACGGCGTGCTGTACACAAACATGGAGCGCCTGCTGCCGCAGGAGCCGCCGGGCTGCACCTCGCTGCTGCCCGTCCTGCGCACGATCAAGGGCTCCGGAACGTTCCTCGGCAGCAAGCACATCCATGTGTGCCCCGCTCCCCCCCTCCCTCTGGACCCTGCGCTGCATGTGCATGCGCGATGCCGGCGCCGCAGCGCGCCGCGCCTTTGCCCCGTCCGCCCTTTTTGTAGCAACCGGTCCCACTCAGCCGTGATGCCCAGTGGCCCCTGTCTACTTGGGAGGCCGGGTCTGCGCACCGTACACAGCCACACACGCTGTGCTGCGTGCTGCGTGCTGTGTGCTGTGATGAAACGTCTGTTGGGGTGCAGGATCTGCATCACATGGTGCAGCCAGACTCGGGCGGGCAGGCGACGTTCACCGTGTTCATGCCCACCGATGACGCCTTCGCAGCCTACGAGACGTTCGACCCGGCCACCTACTCCCGCATGATGGAAGACGCGGCCCTCTGGCGCCAGGTGTGACCCCCGCCACTTCCCTGTGTACGCGCATTCGTTCACGGCCACCGCAGCGCCGGCTGCCTCACTCAGGACTCGACATTGGGCGCGCGCGCGCGCGCGTGTGTGTGTGTGTGTGTGTGTGTGTGTGTGTGTGTGTGTGTGTGTGTGCGGGCCAAAACGTGGCGCGGCCGTTTTGGGTGGCTTTGGGTGCGTCTGGGGGCCTGTGGGTGACGTGCAGGTGGTGCATGGCCAGCCCCTGGCAGAGACACAGCTGGAGTGTCCGGCACGCATACCATTGAGCTGCTGCGGCACAGCATGCCACAGCGCGGTGGGAGGTGGTGCATGCGGCACCGGCCCGGCATGATGTCCGGTGCTCTGTCTGTGCCATGTAATTTGCGCTGCCACGCTACCACGCTTGCCAGAATCGCGGCTGGTGTCTCGGGCCGGGCAACGCCGCGACCAGGCCGCAGCATTGGCCACACATACATCTGCATCGCCTGCGCTGTGCCTGCGCTGAGGCCATGCTGGCCATGCTGCGCTGCACGGCGCGACTGACGTGCGCGTACTCGTGGAAGCATGTATGTGCGTGTGCATACCGCATGCGCCGGTGTCCGGAGCATGGGTGCGTGCTGAGCGAGGCGTGCTGTGCAGATGGCGAGCTTGCATGCTGCGAAGAGCACATGGACTCAGGATGAGGGCCCAGGGGAGATGCAGCTCAAGACGCTCGCATGGTGTGACACCGGGCCATGCATGCTCGCGGTGAGCGTGGACGACGCCGGGCAGGGTTTTGTGCGGCCTGTGCGTGGGGTGGCGCCGGAGGCGGAGGCGTCAACGAAGGGCGTCCCATTCTGCCACGGCGTAATTTACACCGTCGACGAGGTGCTGCGGATCGATGACGTGATCGACAACGTGGCACAGGCGGAGGCCAACGATATTGTGGCCGCGGAGGAGGATACCGTCGATGCGGGTGCGCCGCCGGGTGTGGATTACGAGGAGGACTACGGGGAGGACGACGCGGAGGATGTGGCGCTTGCGCCGCGGGCCGTGCTGGCGCCGAAGGGGGGGGACCGCGAAGATGCGGCCGACAGCGCGGAGGTGCGCGGGTCGAATGACGAATACGGGGGGGATTATGAGGAGGCGCCGGGACAAGGGGAGGGCAACGGGGGGTACGAGGATGACGCGGCGGATTACGGCGCCGAGGCGGACGGTCCGGGGGCAGACGCGGGGGAGTATGAGGATAACGGGGAGGTGTATGAGGCGGCGCCGGGGCCAGGAGACGGGAACGGGGGTGGGGGCGGGAATGAGGATGATGGGGCGGATGCAGATGATGAGGAGGAGGATGCGGGAGATTATGCGGGGGAAGGCGAGGAGGAGTACGGCGATGATGCGGCGGATGGCGGTGAGGTGGCCGACTATGGTGACATCGTTGACCCCGGGACAGTGGTGCCGACGAAGGAGGAGTGGCAGAACGCGCGCAACTCTGGGCGCGTATAGGCCGCGCGCAGCGTGGCGCCGCCGCCGCCATCGTGGCGCGCGTGTAGTGTGTGCGCAGTGGCTGCGCGGCGGATGGCTGTGGCCTGGGCTTGGGCGCAGCGGTGGGTGATATGAGAGCAGGGGGGCTGTGCGTGCGCGGGGAGTGCTGCTGTGTGCTGGATCCTGCAGGGTGCATAGCAGGGCATGTGCTCTGTAGGGCGGGTAAGGGGAGGGGGCGGGGCAGGTTTGCGTGCCAGGTGTGCTGGGGCTGCGCGGTCGCGGGGCTGGGTTGAGGCGGCTGTGGGTTCAGGGTTAGGAGAGGGGTGCGGGCACATGAATCGTCTTTTTGGCAGTGATGCGGACTGCGGGTGCGCAGTTGGGCAGTCAGGGTCTGGGAAGGGAGCGAGGCTGTGTCGCGAGAGCAAGGTGCGGTGGGTGATGTGGGGGAAGTTCGCCAAGAAAGAGACCCCGCTGGGAACGCGGGGCGGTGTGGCGGTTCTGAGGCGACGCTGTGTCATGTTTTTAAATTGCTGCGGCGATGCAATCGACTCGCAGCGGTGGCCCGTCCAGAAGGGGCACACGTACTAGCCAGGGCAGTAGATTTATGAGTAGAATTTCAAGTAGGGAGGAGTAGTGAGTTGACCCTGTTTGTGTGTGGTGCCAGTGTTTGGGCAGAGGCTTCGCTTCTTGATGGACATTGATCACAGCCACATGCAAATGCAAGATCGGAGGCGAGCAGAAACGGGCAGCTGACGCCGACGACATACCACGAACGTCGCATGCCACCATGGTTGGTGCACCAGGCGAGTTGTTTCTGTGACTCCTTCCAAGGCCTTGGCTGAGATTATCGTGATGTTCGTCAAGCACAATGGAACGCTTGCTCGGCTATCACCGGGCATGCCATTGCAGTAGACCGCAACCGTGTTGTAGCACACGCGCGAGTGTCTCGCAGCTCCGTGAATTTGGGATTGAATCTGTCTCACAATCAGATGACTGCGGTGACATGCTCTTCGGCGTCGCGGCTGCACGTCCCAGCGTCGCGTTTCGCTCGGAGCTGTGGTCCACGTCGGACAGAGACGTCCTGGAGCGATCCATGCGTAGCTGGCGGTCAAGGGCATCCGAACTGTGTCCATTCTATCAGGAGGAAGTGACAGATGTTAATCAGCTGCAGCCAGACAGCTTCGAAGTGAAGTGGAAGGCCACATGGGTCCCACGCCAGCTGTTGTGGCTCGATTCACTGGGGAAGGCGTGGCCAGGTGTATCTGTGGAGTATTATGATGTTTTAGATAGGTGTGCGCCATGCTTCAGTCTTTTGAGCCGCGGAGTTGCACTGATCAGCTGGTTTTGGGGTCTGCAGCCAACTCTTGTGCAATGGCTTTGCAAGACCTGGAACGATAATCAGATCAAGGCGCTTTCTGCTGCTCTCTCTTTTGACGCCATGCCCGATGCAGATATGACCAAAGAACCCAATTCAAATGGCGGGCTCTTTTCAAGCTGTTTGCTGCAGCTTTCTCAACTGGCGTCCTCCGGATACCCACCTCTGCCATTGAAGCCGTCTGGAGCGTCCGTGTCACCGCCGACACTGTCTCCATCACAGAGCGGTGCTGGCTGATCCCCATGCTGCAGCAGCTGCGAGTCAAGAACCGCAGGATTGCTCGGGACATGCTCATCTGGCAAGAAGTCAGGCAGCCAGCAGACACGGTGTACCGCAACTGGGATGACACAGTGATGACCAGCCTGCAGATAGATGAGGTGCCTGGAATGGGCCAGTTTGACATCGATGGGCTAGACGAAACGGGGCGTGACAACGTCTATGGAGACGTCATCATCATCATGGGCTTTGCTGTTGTCATCATTCTCAGTTTTGGGCTGAGCTATGCTATGATCGCCGCCAACCAGGCACCGAGCTTTGACCCGTATGGCTATGTGCTCTCTGATTTGTAACGCCTGCGATGGCCTTGATGCAGACCTGCCCGCATCCCAGGCTCGTGCTTGATAGCTTTGGTTTTATGAGACACCTGGCCAGTTGACAGCAGCAGCCAAGGCCCGCTCCCGTATGATCAAGCACATGTGTGCCATGTATGATCATTGTCATTATTCGTGATCACAAATCGATTCAGCCATTTGAACGTGGTGGCTTGTTGCCTCACGCATAACGAGCTTGTGCAGAGAACAGCCGTCTCATCGATGCAGCAATGCCCCCCGGCAGAAAGCACACTATAGTGCACTTGCTGCTCCGCCTGCTGCTCTGCACACTTGATCTATCACACAGTGTAGTAAACACACGGGCGTGCACCGACGCGCACAGAACTGCTTGTAAAGAAGTACTTGTGTTGAGATTGCAGTACTATACCACTAGACTGCAATCACTTAGCATGTCGCGACGTGAATGAGATACACATCTGTACATTACGGAGGTATGCTCCACAAGGTGGTAGAACACACAGGCAAGAATTCATGGCAATGCATAAAAAACATAACCATGGCAGATTGCCGTAACCACACTGAAATACAACAGCTTCAGTATCACCCTACAGTTTCCCCAATACGTTCTCTCACTCTATTCACTTGTGCTGCTTACAGCACGGCTCACAACACAGTCAGAACTGCTCCACCGGCACTTCCAGGCCCTGCAGGCGTGACGGTCCGGATCCATCCACATGTGCAGGGCTGCATGATCACCCGTCATGACGGGTGGGCCCGGGTGTCACACGGAGATGAACCGGCGCGTGCTGACTGTGTGTTTGGTGTGCGCGTCGCCTGCGTGGTACTGCGTGGTGTGTGCGTGTCTGCTTTCGCGCTGGCGTTAGTTCGTTATGGCATTTGCTCGTGCGGCGCGTGGCCTTGGTGCTTGCGGTGGCCGGTCTGACTGTTTGCTTGCTGCCTGGTCTGCTGCCTCGGCGCTGCTGAGTCCTAGATCTATCACTGTGTAACACACGGAGATGAACGCCAGAGCCCGGCAGCGAGGGCCCGGGTGTGGCCTCACAGCTGTGCACAGTGGCCTCGTCCGAGCTGGCGGGCTCGAGCAATTGCTAGCAACTGGTCTGGCGCAGCTGCATGCATGTAAGGATACGAATAACATCTGACGCTGACGCGACCGTTATCTGCGCATGCCACCTCCGTCGCACGGTGGTGTGAGCACAAACAGCTCAATGGAGCTCTCAATAAGTACACGGATCCTGCTCCGCCATGATACTTTTTCCGTTGACGACATAGCCAGCGTTTTGTTGCTCAGCGTATGTATCCTACTTTCAGTGCCTTTCTAATAAATTGCAAAGCTGTGAAGCGCCGTACGCGCGTACATGTGAGCGTGCACGCCAGATCTATACTCATCACCGGCAGGGCTCTGCTTGCGTGATTGGCAGTCACTGATTGCGGAAGCTCGGAAGTTGTTTTGAGGTTCGTTCCAATCCGCGATGTTGTTGCCCTGATCATGATGGTGGAGCATGCGCACTGGAGCTCCTGATCCAGCTGCTTGCAACGTCGGACATTGCAATCTATTGCTGGCACATGGCACGGTTTGGAAACGCGACAATGTTCACATGCACTGTGTATATATGATATCGATTAAATTGTCGTACCCATGAGAACATTGACACCTCACCTCCGACAAGAGGGACCAACGTATGTATCTCGGAGGTATGCGTCTGCAGAGCATGTCCTTTCGCACGGTATATACACAGGCACATCTCGCATGCGTAGCAGTTAGTCGTAGGCAAATCTGCTGATGATGATGATGCGTGCGTGCCCTGAAGAAATATGGGGCTGCGACTTGTATCTCGAGATGTGATAAACGAATTTGCATGCTCGGGCCAACCATAACACCTCAGCCCTGCCCAATCGTATGATTTACCACCTTGAACGACTGCTGATAGGTTCACGAAGTGCGTGTGCTCTGTCGTTACCTTGATGTCGATGTTGGTAGCTGTCTGCATGCATGTGCATACTTCAGCTCAGCAGATGTGCACGTACCTGCAGGTCTCCTCCCGCCACTTCAGCAATCCGAGAGCCACACCTAGCTTAAGAATGAGTCTGGCAAATCACCGAATTCGGTCATCCACCACCTCCATGGCACTCTTCTGCCGCAGCACTGCCCCCCCTCGGTGGCAACCTTCCCCCCGCCCCACCCTGCGCCGCCTCCAGGCCCAACCAAACGAAAAACCCGACCCAGACGAGAGTGACCCGCTGGTGATATTCCCTCCCCGCATGTGGGTGTGGCAGCGCGCAGACGCAAAGACCATGCTCCCGGAAGCTCAGAAGCCCACCGCTGCCGCATGGATTCTCAACGTCATCGAGGCTCTGCACTGGGCCTCCTTCCCTTTGGGCCTCTACATCGCGCACTCCATCTTCACCAACACAAGTCAGATTGCAAAGTTCCTTCCTGACGGATCGTCTGGAGTGTTCTGGCTGATTCTTGGCCTCGTGTTCCAGATCTTTGGAGGAGGCACTGCCAACCTCATGCATGCGTACGAGGGGTGGCAGGTCACGCCGTTCCGCAATCTGCTGACGCTGGCGGCCTCACCGACCCCGGCTCAGGTCGACGCGATTCGCGTCTGCAATGCAAACAACCAGTGGCTGCGCACAGTCACGTACCAGTTTCTCTTCACCTTCCAGAGCATTGGTCTGGCGTGTTTCAATGTTGCTGTGTTTGGGGCGAACACGTGGACCCTCGGGGCCATCGGGTTGGCTGCCATTGTGGGCTTGGTCGGCCCCTTTGAGCCTCGCACAAACTTTACGCGGAAGGTGGACAATGAGAAGCGCTCTTTGCTGCCCCTCTCGTGGGCGCTTGTTGGCATCTTCGCCGTGATCGCGACGTGCAACCTGTGGGCGAACGTTAGCCTATTTGCGCCTGTCGTTGCCGCAAGCGCGTGGCCGCCAACTCTTGCCCCCTGGCTGGAGTTTATCCCGGCGAACGTGGGCGGGTGGCTGTCAGCCCTGGCAGCTCCGGTGCTGACAGCAGCGGGCGGTGTGTACGAAGGGCTGGTCGCTGAGACATCCTTCAACCAGTGGGACCACCTCATCGCGTTTGTGATGCTTCTGGGGGGACTGGGGCTCACTGGTGCTCTCTACTGGCACCTGGCTCATGCTGCGCCTGCCTTTTAGGCTGTAGTCATGAGCGGTATCGATGCTTGCACATTGTTCGAGTGCAATGCCTTCATGCAAGTGCGAGCGGGTGTCCGGGGCACAGCTGGTAACCAGCGCAAGAACAGTAGTAACACACGTAAGAAGCTCGATCGGGTGTGGGCGGGGTTCACGCACCGGAGTTTGCCCAACACCGCCGTTGTGTGGCCATGATCCGATCATGATTTGAGGTTCGCTGTGCTTGGCAGGTGGGAGGGCAGTGTTTGTAGCATAGCATCGACAGGTTGAGCTCGCTGAATTCAGACTGTGGTGAAATTTGATGTGAATCAGAGCCAGGTGTGCATGAGCGGGGCATGTGTTGCTCATGGCCATCCATGGTACACAGCCGTGGGCTGCGTCAGCCACTGGTACTGTAACAGCATTATGATCATCCAAGTACCTGCTTGCCAGCAGTGTGTATCTCTCACATTATTTGACACCTCCCTGGCACAGCTGCACAGCATGCTTGCAAGGCGATGTATCTGCTCTCGCCCCTGCCCGCACGTGAGCTAGCATGCGCATGGGCGGCAGCCAGGAGAGGCGCGGCGCCGTGCGGGCACGCAGCCATGAACGCAACACCTTCAAGTTCGACATGCCTGCTAGGGAGTGGTACTAGTACATACGTAGTATATATATGTGTCTCGGGCGCGAACTGCAGCAGCATTCGGCCATGCATGATCGATCCACCCGGCCAGGCCCGGCCCAGCCTGCCGTGTAGCATGCATGGCATGCAGTATCTGACTGTACAGACATGTGAGCGCTGCAGCGCTGACATGAGCGCTCGATGAGCAGCCTGGTGTACACGTGGCTACAAGTAGCTATAGATGGGCATCAGCTCACAGCTGCACATTCAAGCTTGCAACGCTGTACATGTGGGCAGCTGCTGCGCATGCACGGGACCGGTGCAAGGCGTGTGACGGGAGCGCGATTGAACCTTTTCGTTGACCGGTGTGTGCTCCTGGCCATGGGGTAGCCATGCTGCCTGGATGATGCGTTTGTCAGGGGGTTACGATGTGCTGCGCGGGTTTCTGCTCTCTGCGTGTCTGAGGCAGCTGCAGTGGCTGTGGGTGCGGTGTCGCTGCCTCATTGGGCCCAGATGCGTGCTTGCTTGTATGAGGGGTGTTGTACATGTGGGTCGTGTCAGCTGCGGTTGTGCCTGATACGGTGGTGCACGTTGATCAGTCGTCCAAATCTGCCCCTGCAGATGTACATGTACACATTCGCAGGGGTCACAGATGCTGTGGCCGACTCGGATACGTACCCGGTTGGGTTTGGTGTGATGCTCGATCTTTTCCTGTGCTGCTATACTGCGATGTGCGGTATCAGTGATACCGTATCACATTTGTGTGTGCAGTCCCTTGCATGCATGCCATACGTGCAGAATGTGCAGAGTAAGCGTCGCTCTGCCAGTGAGCGCTCTGTAAGTGCACGAGGACGCATGAGCTCGAGCACGCAGCGCAATTGCACTAGTAGCACAGAGTCTTCCTTACTTCTGCCTGTAACGTTCCTTATACAGGCCTCCACAGATGGCTAGGGCCGGTTTAAGCCATGCATGATGCCCAGGTAAGGAATATCATGCCTTAGCCAGGCCTTGCTTAAGGCGTTGTCCAGGCTAAGCTAAGGGAAACTCGAGTGGGCCCTACGCAGCCTTATGCCATTAGGTGGCAGCAAGGAGTGAGGATGTGCTAAGGCATGTGTGAGGTCACCAGAACCGGTATTGGGTGGGTAAGGATGAGTGAGGTTTACTTACGGGTGAGCTGCACACTGCCCATGCAGCATTGTGTGCATTACTTCGTTCCAGCCGCTGTGGCATGGCTTTGCAACAGACCATCAGTGCTTCAAGTGCTGTAAAGACCTTGAGGCACTGATGGGCTGCCACGACGACATCCCACAACATGCACACCTGGGCTTGACTGGACAAGGGCCAAGCCCAGCTGCCACGACATGATTGATTGAAATGAATGCTGTGTATGAGAGGGCTGTGCAAATTTCAAGGGACACCGGGTAGAGGTGCTGCTCGATAGTCAGATCAAGGTCTGCTGATCAGACAAACAGGCAGTCTTGAGCTTGTTGACCGTGTCTTTCCGCAGCGAACGAAACACAGCGATGGTATTCACTAATTAATGCATGACGACTGCGAGTAACTGGACCTGCTGAATGTGCGTGAAGCAGGCTGTGTCATTTGTGAAGCGTCCCGGTTGCAACCTGCACGAGAACGCGATCAGCACTATCCTGGAGTCTTAACAATATTCGATAATTGAGCTCCGATGGTAGTCCTGCGTGTCAGCGCGGCATGTCCATGATGCGACTGTGGAGGTGCAGGTTGCGACCGCACGTCGGCTTGCCAAGTCAGCAAAGACGCTGGCATGGTGCAACATTTCCGATCGACACAGATGCACTATTAAAAGGTTTAGATAGCATACAGCTGCTTGGTCAGTGGCAGAGCTCGTACCGGCTGCACAAAGACATGAACGGTTGCACGCAGTTTCAGCCTTCTTCCTTCTCCGACTGCACACACCTATGCGATCGACAGGCTCTCAGAGCTAACCACAAGCAACAGAACGTACTATTAGGCATCTCTGTCGAATGCAGACATGTTTACGCGTTACGCGGACGTAGGCTGGCAGCGTCGGGAGCTGTGAAACGATGTGTGTAAAGTAGGAACGACATCGACGCAACTCGAAACTGAAAGAGAAGGGCATGTAGTGTACACAAAAGAAGCTATGGTGTAGTACGACCGCACACCGTCAATGTATCGGATACGAAGTTGGCTGTCGCTGTTATTTCATTTCGCTGTTATTTTATTTCGGATCTGCGTTTGACATGTGTTTTACACAGTGATAGATCTAGGACTCAGCAGCGCCGAGGCAACAGACCAGGTAACAAGCAAACAGACAGCAAACAGACAGACCGGCCACCGCAAGCACCAAGGTCATGCGCCGCACGAGCAAATGCCAGAACGAACTATCGCAAGCGCGAAAGCAGACACGCACACACCACGCAGTACCATGCAGGCCACGCGCACACCAAACACACAGCCAGCACTCGCCGGGCCCACAAGCGGTCGTCGGCGCGGCACTAGCAGTCTGCACGGGCGCGACAGCGCGCGCTACGGCGATGTCCGAGGCCGCGAGGCACCGGTCCCAGGAGCAATAGCCTCAGCCAGCCCGGCAGCCCGAGCGGTGTCCGGGGAGGGGCGCAGAGGAGAAACGGCGGACGTGCGCTGGGAGGAGGGAAGAGGGAGGGAGGGAAGAGGGAGGGATCGGGTGCGGGGGGGGGGGGGGGGGGGTGGGGGGGCTGCAGGGTGAAATGGGTGGAGGGGGGGGGCTCTCGGGGCGAGATGGGCGAGGGGGGGGGGGGGGGGGGGGGGGCGACGCAAGCCTATGCGCGATGGCCTGTCAGCGCCGGCAGGCCGTCTGTGGGGACAGGAAGGCCCGGCAGCAGCGCCCGTCCGACCAGTCTAGCACGGAGGGGCGCGGCCGCGCGGGCTTGGCGCGCCAGCGCGCGAGCGTGCGTTTGACATGTGCAGCACATTATGACATCGATGGGCATGCATGAAGTACTGGTGTCTACATGTGGCCTCTAGCTGCTGCAGCAAGATGGGCACTGTATGCCCGGTGAGCTGTCAGAGCCAACCCCCTAATATATGTGCCAGTCAGGTCAATGAATGGCAAATTCAAACATGTACCAGTCAGTTGTACATTCGCTTGGTGCACTGGATCGGAGCCCCTCGCAGCATGATACTGGCCATGGGTGTCCTTATCAGCGCACTGGCACGTCCTTATATGCGGCATAGATCAAAATACTGTATGCAGCCCTATCTGGACCTTATTTTGCAGCAGCCTAGTCCTGTTGCAGTCCTTACACGATCATACGTGGCAGTCCAGGCATAGACCAGGTGTCCTTATGGAGGCCGCGATCTAACCAGGTCACTCCAATAAGGAACAAGTTTGGGGGCTAGACATGTGTAAGGAATGCATAATGATACCTTACAGCAAGGCATGCCTGAGGTTGTAGTACGGCAAAATGTGTGTGCTGCTAGTGATGCAGCACACCAAGTGATCATGAGGTGCCATGGACAGGACCGGTACTGCTGCATGGTTGGCCCCCACTGCTGGGGTCTTGCAAATTTGCAATTGGGGCCACCAAAGCTTGCGAGGGTGCCCTGCTCGAGCTCAGTTTCATCCACAGAATGGCTCCTAGCCTGCCCTTGCTCAGCTTCAAGTTGGCATGTGAGACACAACAAGAACGACTTCTGTCCGCATGGCCATCCGGGCGACCTCAGAGCCCGGATACCGGACAGGAATATGATGCAGTGCGATGCGGGCGCAACTGATGCGGGCGCAACTGATGCGGGCGCATGAACAAGGTGGAATGCGAACGCGACCAGAACGCCACTTTGGAGTGCTTGAATGCTTTTTTTGGACTCACGTATGGTCAAGTACATCACCGCGACGGTCATATGCACCGGGCCAGCTGGCGCACTAGTACTTCTCATATATATAGGTCATGGCCACCATATGTATCCTTTGGCACACGTAATGGAACGCAAGAATAAAGCTTCAACGCGCAATCATGTGGGTGAAAAATTTTCACTGACTTATAAATTGATGTTGCGATTGCTTTAAATGACATCTGGAGCTGACCAAGCTTAAGTGTACTAGTAGAGAAAGTATCGGCGGGTGCTTGAACGTGCTGTCACCGCCACAACACATGAGATTAGACGTGTCCGCCAACTACGTCTGCCCTGGCTCACGTATGAACCGACTGAGAATGGTAGTGATGGGTTCGGGCGAAGAGCATTGCACATGCATTGCATGCGCAGTTGCAATGCGAGTTCCTTGGCATTTCAAAATTGTTAGGACAAGACCTTTGAGTGTTGATATTGCAAGGACAAGACCTCATAATGGTCAGTGGCCATTGGTCATGGTGACCGGTCACTGCGCCGCTGGCGGTCGACGATCGTTGCAGCATTACATGTACTATATGCATGTAGGTGTGCACATGTATGCCTCCATCAAAAAGGCATCGTGTGGATGCACATCGTGCGCTGCCTGGGCTCCCTCCCAAACCAATTCAACGGCGCCAGCACCCAGGAGCTGAAAAGCCGCCTTGCTGCGGCGCAGCTCCGCCTCCAGCATGTGCACGGCAGCCGCCGCGGCTTTGCCTTCGACGTGAAGAACATGTTCACTGAACTCCCACACGACGCCATCTGCGATGCTGCGACACTCGGACTCGCTCTCTACGCTGCCAACGGTGGCGCAGCCGCATGGCATGTCCACCTCCGTAGGCGCACGGTGCTGCCGTGCACCGTCTCCGGCGCCAAGCCAATCGGCAACACGCGTGTCACCCCCAGTCAACTCCTCTCTGCCCTCCAGTTTGAGCTGCACAACACCCTCATCACTGTGGGCGACCAGGTCCTGCGACAGACACGTGGCGCAGCCATGGATGGATACAAATCCCCTGCCATGGCGATGCTGGTGTGTATCGCCGCCGAGCTGCAACTCCACGCACGCCTCGGCCCCGACCTGACGCGCCGCCTTGCCATATTCCGGTACGTCGACGATGGCGTCGTCATCGTCTCGGCGTGGCGTCGTCATCGTCTCGCGCGCCATGTGTGCCTCCATCAAAGCGGCTGGGTATGCGGCATACCCAGCTGGCATGGTCTGCGAGGAGACCGCTGACGGCAATGTCATCGACATCTTTGAGCACTGCATCATCATCGACCCACGGCACATCCACCACCTCTTTCGCCCAAAGAATTTCCCTGCCCTTCTGACCAACGCAGATCCGTCTCGTGTGACGTTCTTCGCGCGCACATCATGTGTCGGTCGACTCTACTTCCGCGCCTGGATCATGGGCGCCTGTGTCCGCCTCCGCGACAACACCTCCGCTACACTGAACGGCCTCCTCCATGCAGTGGGATTCTTGGCTGTGTGGCTGGAAGCTGCGTACCTCGGGTACAGCGCGCCTGCCACACGCCACGCCCTCCTCTCCTTCCGACCAGTTTTGTTCGAGGACGGGTTCCACCGGGCCAGGGATGCCTTTCTGCGCTTGCTCGCAGCTGCCACGTGATGGCCGGGGATTGGGTTTGGGTGCAACTTCTCCGCCTGTTGCTATCTGTACATGTTGGGTCCTGCTAGCACGTTTGTGCCCAAGGCTTGTGTTATTTGTTAACAGCGCTGCATGGCCGAAACTAGTCACGGTAGCCTGTGTCAGTTCTGTAACCAGCAGCATCCAGTGTATCTTCTACCTCATTGATAGTACACATGTATGTACTCGTGCTCGTGCGGCGCATGACCTTGGTGCTTGCGGTGGCCGGTCTGTCTGTTTGCTGTCTGTTTGCTTGTTGCCTGGTCTGTTGCCTCGGCGCTGCTGAGTCCTAGATCTATCACTGTGTAACACATGTATGTACTGTTACATCGAGGGGCTCCGATCCAGTGCACCAAGCGAACGTACAACTAGATTCTAGACTCACGTGCTACCCAGCAGATGCAAGCCGGCCAGGCGATCACCTGGCACGAACTGCGCACCCGTGAGCCGTGCTACCCTGGACATGGTCTTTCTGATCACAAACCCGTTTCCTTTCACTGTCGCCGCACTGAACTCCCACAAGGAGTTCTCAATCCAGCGAGCCTTTGCTCTCTTGTTGAACGGCCCAACCAACGACACTGCCAGCGTGTTGAGGTACTGCATGGCATGCGACCCTAGTCTGCCATATGTCTCGTGCACAACCGGCACCACCTAGGCACAAGGCCTTGTACGATCGATATCCCTGCACACTCTCTTTGTACTTGTTGAGTTTGAACTGTTCGCGTACGGCGGCTGCGTGCCCCTTTCCCGGATGCTGTATGCTTTATATATGCATGCACATATATGTGTCAAAGGAAACGGGTTTGTGATCAGAAAGACCATGTCCAGGGTAGCACGGCTCACGGGTGCGCAGTTCGTGCCAGGTGATTGCCTGGCCGGCTTGCATCTGCTGGGTAGCATGTGAGTCTAGAATCTAGTTGTACATTCGCTTGGTGCACTGGATCGGAGCCCCTCGATGTAATAGCATATATGTGTCACAAACAATCCACCACAGTCATGCCACCATTCCACACACAACATCATGCTTTCCTAGATTCCCTCCTCAAGCAATCTGATCAGTTCAGCTGCCTCCGTGTGCTCCTGCAACGTCCATGTAGACCTCTGCAGTGTTATCCGCCGGCGGCTCAGGATCACTACACCAACATCAGCAAACGAGTGCACAAGAAACTCTTGCCACGTGTGATCCCTGCCTCTGTCTAAGGCCTGGTGCAGCTGCATATGCATGTAGTCTATTCTCGGCTCGCTCGACGGCACTTCCCTCGCTGGCGTCGCTCGCTTCGCTCGCTCGGCCAGCAACTGGCCATGGTGCACAGTGCTGCCCGTTTTCTGCGCGCGCTCCTTGCGCGCAAAATGGGAATCTCGTTCTTTTGTTCAGCCGCTCGCCGGGCAAGCGGGCGTGCACCTAGCCCTCTCACCGGGAATCCCGATCAGCCGCTTCGCGGCTGCCCGGGATTTCGGCCTTATAATTATCAGCTTTTTTGACCGGGATTCCCGTCGGGATGTAGAGGCCTGGCACAGACGCGTGCTCGAGATCGACCAAGAACGCCACATTGTTCAGCAATACACCATACAGATGTACACACAGCATCTGCCACTCATCTGTCATGGTACCGGACGTCCTGCCAAGGGGCAGTGCTCAGCGATCGGGTTACCACTGTGCATGCATGTGGCCCGACGCATACATATGCTGCGGCATATGCTCCCCGACTTGCTGGCGCTTTGGTGTGCAGAATGGCATCGGTTAATTTTGACAGGCTAACGCTGCCGCCTCATGAGTGAGGACTGTGAATCAGATGCTGTGCGTTACACCATTGGATGATGTGCTTTGACGCAAGGATATCAAGGTCGACTGGCAACGAACCTCCGCGCTGGCTCCTGACTGCTCTTCGAGTCGCACGCACCTCATTCTAGTAACTTCAGAGTAGAGACTTGACAAAAGCACACATAGCTCATAGCCGTGGCTTGTTTTCTTCGTTGGTGCCGGTACCTCGATGTTGGGATCGATCACAGTATGACCTGGGCGTGCGCACGTCTCCAATTGCGAACCAGCTTGCTCGCCACAACACACAAGCCATTACCACTGGCGTCAGATTCTTCGTCACGCCCGCCGCGCTATCACCATGTTTGACGCCGGTGATCCGCTTTTCATGCAACGGCAAAAATGCCTTGACGCAGTGCTGAGAGGTGCTGTGTACGCTGCCGACCTCCCCGATGCACATGGAAAGCTGCTGCAGCTATTGGAGCCGCATAATTGCAACGAACTCAACAGGTATGTATACTTTCCCTTCCTGACCGCTGCGAACGCGGTGCGAACAAGCGCATGCAGTGTTGGAAGTGTACGTACATATCTGCTCTTGAAACGGCCTTTCACACCGTGCGCTTGCAAACAGCTAGTACGCGCCATTTCATGATACGGTCCACTCACTCTGTTATTGCAGTCCGGAGGTCACGACAAGCCACGGTTCAGGTGGGCGGGGGAATTGTGAATTGCTGTACACGGCCATTCGAAATCACCTTGCGAGAAACGCCACGCATCGCGTGCCGCAATGGTCACCCAATGGTTGGTATCATGTGCCAAGTGCGCAGTTCGCCGTGCATTTCCAGGCGAGACATAGCACAGGAGCTGCGACTGTCATGTGTTAGGATCTGCCTTCCCTCACTGCCTTGCGTCCAGGAAGTTCCCCCATGCGGAATATCGCGCCAAAGCGTATGTAGTATTGACAGCGGTAGCGATTCTCCTGCAGCGCAGCGCTGGTGAGCTGGTAGGGACAGGAGTTGATCAGTGCAGCCAGTGCGGCCATGCCAACACTTATGCTACTGCCATGCCAATTTGCGACTGTGTCCTGCCACCAGATTCTCCACAGTGATCATCGTGTGGAACATGCAGGGAAGCAATCAAGAAAGGCAGGTTTACGCTGTCACAGAACAACATGGACGGATTTCTCGGAGAGACTAAAGAGTCTGAAAGTGAAAAAGAGAAAGAAAGCAAATTCAAAGACACAATGGTCAAGGCAGTTGAAAAAAGTCGGCTCAAGGACAGTTCGTTCACGCTGGCGACCTCAGCAACTCTGAGCGCAGAAGCCAAGCTGAGTGCTGGAAAAGTGCCGCTGGAAGTTGCTGGAGAATTCACAGGCACCTCAACCACTTGTGCGATTATCAAGCTGACAGATGTGCAATGGCACTCCGCTTCTTGTCTGCCCATGCTGCACATGAGCCCTTCAAGTGAGCTGTACATGTGACGCCACGGCACATCCACAGCAGGCTGTACGCGGTCAAGTGCGCGTCACAATGCCGTCAGCCCGGCATGTGCTCCACCAAGTGGACCTGCCTGCCGCTGACCCTTGTCGCGTTCTGTTCGGCCTAGACCATGCTGCGTGCTGCGTGCTTTGCAGTGCAACTGGCCCTAACTGCTCAGACTGAGGTGTCTTGTCGCTGTCACGCATGGGAGCTTGTCAGCATGCATCTGCATGCGGTCAGCACTAGTGCCATAACGAACGCGGAAAATGCATGCACTTTGCACATGTAAACAGCTAGGTGCACCTGCTGCAGTGGGTGGTGGGCATGCTGCGGTGGGCATGCTGGCGTGGGCATGCTGCGGTGGGCATGCTGGCGTGGGCTATTCTACGGCAAGTTCGAATTTGAAACGACTCAGGCGTGGCAGACGGGCGTTGAAGGAGGGCTGCGTAAGCTGCCGCCACTGGCATGCTGCCTGCTGGGCAAAGCTTCAAGTTCACAAAGCAGCCGTGCCCGGAGCTCAAAGCGTTTGAAAGCCATAGGTGTCACGGGGCTTGAGTACAAATTAATGGACCGCTTGAGGTGGGGACCGGTTGTTGAAAGGCCGGAACTGCCAGTGAGAACACGAATATCCATAACGTGTCGCGCACCGCCCGACATGAGCGTTTGCCGGGGGAAGGAAACAGACATGCGGTCTGAAATCACGTGTCACACCTTGCCTAGTCCGTTTTCATATATCGACGTATTCGCCCTCGAACGCGGAGAAGTATCGCGTTCCTGGGGACACGGTGTCAGAGATAGCGGTGCCACGGCAGACACATTGAGTCTGTGGACAGATGCACTTGCTGCTGCACAAGCAGAGACCCCTGCCAGTGAGGATATGAGGATCGAACGCGCGCTTGTTGAATTGCGTTCCTGGGTACACGGTGCCAGAGATAGCGGTGCCACGGCAGACACATTCAGTCTGTGGAGAGATGCACCTGCTGCTGCACAAGCAGAGACCCCTACCAGTGAGGATATGAGGATCTTGGATTTGATTCTTTCGGATCCCTTTGGGATGGAAGCCTGGGATGAGTGATGTTTAACTCTGGTAGCTCCAATGAGCACGTGTGACGGCTGCATTGCCTACGCCAGGCCACAAAAGGCTGTACTCATGACGGCTGGCTATTGGGGTTTGGGTAGGTTGACCTGCAGAACCGTGCGGCAGCTGGGCTGCTGACCTGCGAAGTATTTATGTGTTTGCAATGTGTGTGTGATGTGTAGTACAGTTACATCGAGGGGCTCCGATCCAGTGCACCAAGCGAACGTACAACTAGATTCTAGACTCACATGCTACCCAGCAGATGCAAGCCGGCAAGGCGATCACCTGGCACAAACTGCGCACCCGTGACCCGTGCTACCCTGGACATGGTCTTTCTGATCACAAACCCGTTTCCTTTCACTGTCGCCGCACTGAACTCCCGCAAGGAGTTCTCAATCCAGCGAGCCTTTGCTCTCTTGTCGAACGGCCCAACCAACGACACTGCCAGCGTGTTGAGGTACTGCATGGCATGCGACCCTAGTCTGCCATATGTCTCGTGCACAACCGGCACCACCTTGTACGATCCCTGCACACTCTCTTTGTACTTGTTGAGTTTGAACTGTTCGCGTACGGCGGCCGCGTGCCCCTGTGCCCCCGATGCTTTCCCCACCACAGCCACCCCAGATGGGTGGATGAAGCTGACATCTAGTACATACACGTCCACGTCCGGACCATTTGCTAGGATGTCCCCCCTACTGTCGTCCCTGTAGCGTCTGTCCAGGCTGCGCATCACAGGCTCAATTGATGTGGACACCCCTGCCGCTCTTACTCGACGGCGCCAAGCCGTAACGGCAATGTTGTGGCGCAACGTCCAGCAGTCGGCATTGTGTCGACATGTCATGGCATGATCTACGTCGCCGGGCTTCACCCGAGCATTGCAATCACATATCAC
This sequence comes from Ulva mutabilis, assembly GCA_900538255.1. Taxonomy (NCBI): domain Eukaryota; kingdom Viridiplantae; phylum Chlorophyta; class Ulvophyceae; order Ulvales; family Ulvaceae; genus Ulva; species Ulva mutabilis. Next base: position 1,044,193 of record UNSF01000007.1, on the reverse strand, counting down.
TTCCCCATCTAACGGCGGCAGGGGGGAAAGTCCGCCCCTGAACCGCATCCCATGCACAAAATCCCCATCATTCAGAGTCAGCATGCGGTTGGTTGGGAGGGAATCCAGGAACAGTGAGGCAACACGACAGGCGCAGCTGCGCATGCGTGCAAGGTCCTTTGCACCACCAGGGGTGCTGCCCAGCTGTTGCAGCAGCGCGTCGTGCCGTGTCTGCGCTACTGCCCTGGTCACTTTTCTGCTCACACCGGGAAGGCCAGTGGCGATGAAGACGTCGTCGAGCTCCTCTGGCCCCCAGTCTGCCTCCGGCGGCATTGCTGCACGCAGCGCTGTCCATTTTTCTTGTAGGCCTGTGGCAACGTCGCCTTCGGCGAATGGGCGGAAGTCGGGGGGGCCATCGCGCATGGCGTCATGCGCCAGCGCGGCGCTGGACAGATAGGCTGCATCTGCCTCGTGCTCCGTGACGTCCATGAGGCCAAATCCGCCGTGGCGCAGCGGTAGGCGGAGTTGCTCCTCGGCGACGGTGGGCATCTGCGGGTGGTGCATGATCTCCCGCGCCGCCGCCATTACCCTGTCTTGCAGCCGCTGCACCGCGTCTTTGACCGAGTCCCACGCGACGACACGGACTAGGTGGGTGAGGGCAAGCTGCACAGAGCCGCGGAGCAGCAGGAACTTGTCCTGGGCAGGCAGGGGGAGAGAGAGGAGGCGATCAATCTTCGCACATGCGGTTGTCGCGCGGCGGTTGCAGTAGTCCTTGACGTAGGGGGTGTGGCCGATGGGCGTGCCTGCGCAGGTGACGCCGTGTGGGCGCAGCGGCACGCCTGTGGCGTCGGCCACATTCTGGGCCGCGTCGCGATCAATGATGGATGTGGCTGCACTCTTCGCACAGCCGATGCGGAGGCCGATCGGGTGGGCGTGTTCCTCCAGGGTGGTGAAGGCCTTGATGATGGGTGCGCCGGTGCCGCGGATGCTGCAGTCATCGGCATAGGCAAGGAGGGCTGCGTTGGCGGGATCTGCGGTGGCTTGGGCGGCTTCGAGAGCCGGCTGCAGAGTCAGTGAGAAGAGGAGGCTGGCAAGGGGGTCGCCCTGTTTCACACCTCTGGTCGATGTGATCGGGGCTGTGCCTGGTGGGGCGCCTATGACGTGGTGCTGGGTTGGTGCTGTGTTGGCCCATATGGCGTATGGGAGGAGCTGTGGGGCGCGCTGGTGGACTGCGTCGAGCATGGACTGGGTGTGGATGGAGTTGTATGCGTTCTTGAAGTCCACCGACAGGATGACGGTGTCGAGATTCCCAACGGCGGCAGACAAGAGCGCATGGCCCATGGTCTGAGCGCCGCCGGAGATACCGACACCAACCTGCAGCGGGGCAAGGCTGGGGCCCACTTCGCTGCATGCTCTGAGTGCACAGCGGCTGGCGATGCGGACCCAGACTTCTTGGACGGCGATGGGGCGGATGCCGCCGTCTGGCTTGCGGATGGGGACGAGTCTGGTGCTGAGGAGGGCTGTCACCTGCGGGAACTGGCCGCTGATGACCTGGTTGATGAGGTGGAGGATGGCGTCTCTGGCCTCGGTGCTGGCGGATGCGGCGGATCTGACGTGTTCGTACGTCCAGCCGCTCAAGCCGGGTGCAGAGGAGTTGGGAAGGTTGCCGAGGACACAGGTTCTAGGTCGTCCACAGTGATGTGTGGTGCGGCTGTGTCGATGGGAGGTGGCTGGGCTGGTTCTCCTGGGGGGTGGAGGTCTTGGAGATTGGCGAGGTCTTCTGGTGTGGGCTGCTGGACGATGGAGCCGGGGGCGAGGCATCCGGCTGCTCGGGAGAGGCTGTGCATGGTCAGCTTTGTGTGGATGCGGGCTGCTGTGCGCTGGTCGGATGTCTGCTTGGCTGGGTTGGTGCGGGGTTTCTTGCGGCGTTCTTCGTATTGGATGGGATCCCTGCCTTCGCTGTGGGCAAGGATCCGTGCTGCTATGCGGCGTTCGAGTCCGTTGTGGCTGTCGTCGGTCAGGATCTGGGCTGGGTACCACAACATGGCTGTGGTTGCAGCTGTGGCTGCGGCGTGGTCTGGGGCATCGGTCATGGCTGTGACGAGCTTGGCCAGGCCGTCCCCGAAGGTGTGCGCGGAGCCTTTTGGGATGGTCTGTCTTGGTCTGGGTCGGTCATCGTTGTCAATGTTGGGGGTGTTTGGTGGGTGGGTGATGTGTAGTTGATGGTATTGTGATGGCATGCGACCCGAGAGATGTTGCAAGCCTGGGGCGGATGCATGTGTCCAACCAGCCCAGAGGCGACATCTCGGTTGAGTTATCTGAAGGTGAGTAAAGGCGAACAAGGATACGTATGCATGGTTTTACAGGGCTGTTGGTGTGGCGATGTGTGTTTGGCAGGGTGGCACAGCCCCCAACATGTTATGCTTTGTACTTACATGACTGAGTAGATGCACACTGCCTGCCCTAGCCACACGAGCGCCGATGACGCAGCTGCTCGTAACACAGCCCCCAGCAGTTCACAGGCCAAAGCACTCACTGACTCACATGCACAGTCTGCGCCAAGCTGCCCCTGCTGCTTGACCGCTGCAAAACCTCCGCGGCTTTGCGGTTTTCTGCACACTTGGGGCATGCTGTACACGTTCCGCATGGACATGCCATTGGTCCACTGCATAGGTTTACCGCGCGACTCTGCACTTGGTTTGCTAGGGTGCCCTGCTCAGCACACTTGCATCCTCAGCACATTTCCTGCCTTACCACATCTTGTCGTGGAAAAAATGACCTCACTTGACATACCACACATGTCCCATACTCCCACGACCCACATTGGCCAGCACGCTGACAAATCACCCGCCACTCATCTGTCCTGGTACCACACATCCTGCCTGTGCTGCGGCTGCGCGTCCCAGTAGCCACGCTGTCCAGCATGGGCATGAGGATGCTGCGACGGCCGATATTCGAGCTGCGGCCTGGCCTGGCTGGGGCGCCGGTCAGAGAATCTGTGGCCGCGGGGCATCGCGGCGGCCGCGCGCTGCCACTCTGTGTCAAAGTGCTCCGCGTCCTCCGGGCGCTGGAAGCCCTCGAGGCGCACGTCACGGTGGACTTCGCGGCCGTGGCGCCGCGCCTGCTCGAGCGTGCGCTTGCGATCTCCCAGCCCGCGTGACAGCCGCATCTTCTCCTCGCCCGTGCGGCCGTCGCGCACCGTGTGCTGCGACTCGCTGACCTGGATGCTGCGCACTGTGATCACCCGAGTCATGACACCCGCGCCAGCATAGCAAACACGTGCATGTATTTGGCTGCACTGGCGGGGTCACCCGCAGTGATGACTCACACATGGACGACAGAGTCATTTATGAGGAGCGTTGGATGTTTGCTGGCTGCATGTGTGGCCGGGGCTGTCATTCATTCACGTGAGGTTTTTGGGGTATGCATGGCGCCTGCAGCAGTGCCTTCCGGACAGAGCATGCCTGAAGCCTTCCCAGCAGCTCCCCAGGCAAGTGTGCCTATTTACGCGTGTGGATTGGCTGGAGACGCACCCCGCCTGGCCCCATTCGGTGGGTCTTGGTTTCCTGGTACGTCACTCCACCTGGTCCACCAGAGCTTGTGAAGGAGCTGTAGCTGTACGAATTGCTGCTTCCGCTGGGAGGTGTCATGCCCATTAGCCCACCGAGCCCACCAAGACCGCCAAAAGAGGGAAACATTGCCTCGAATGGATCCTGGTACGGCTGCATCTGCTGCTGACGGTGGTGGGGTTGCTCGTACCGGGGTTGCTCGTACCGGGGCTGAGCGGATGGGCTATGATCACGTTCTCGGTGTCGCCTGTCTGGATGAGGCAAATCTGCATGTAACTCAAAGCGTCGTGACAGCAAATTTCAGTGCCGTGTGAGCCCACACGATGGTGTGCGTGTCTCCGACTTTCCCAACCAGACATGCACCGCGTGTGGGAGAATTGGCCAGAAACACGAACAACGCGTAAAAAATAACCAGACTTCTGATTCATATCGGATGAGTCTGCTATATTACTAAGTAGCAAAGGAACGGCGTACCGTCAGGCTCTTCAACAATAGCGCCTTGCCCGGTCCCATCGTTGGCTGGTTCATCGTCATCCACAACCTCGACTTGGGGTTCACGGGATTGGTACTGCGGAGCCTACATTCAACCGCCTTTCACTCCTCTGTTTCACGTGTAACAGTGTGCGCTCACAGTCAGGAACAGCAGAGTATGTTGACATGCCTGTCGCTGAGGCGCTGCGCGGTAAGGATCGGGAAAGGACGGCATCATGGGGAAACCAGACAGCATTGCTTGCTGCATCTGTTGCATCTGTCGATGCATCTGCATGAAAGGATCGTCCATCTTTGTCGACGCGACCCGGTGCGCTCGGGAAGGTTCGAAGAGGATATGTTCGATGAAGTCAGACGTAAACAGCGGCTGGAGACAGCTGCAGATGGCATATTTATGTGGACGCATCGATGGAATTGCCCGGCAGTCATGACTGCCATTGCGCTGCGTCGTCAGCAGCCTAATGCGTGACGATCCGTACATTTCACCTGTAGCCATGTGAGTCACACTCTAGGGAGTTTGGCTGCTGCTGAACCGCTGGTATACTTCGCCAGATCCCGTACACGGGCAAGTGCAAGGAAATGTTGGTATAATGCAGCAATAGGCGTGACTCACTGATCACGACAGCAGCCATGTCGGCGTGCGGGCCAATGCCGATCTGTCGCCTGTTCGGCATTGGCGGTGACAAGGGGCGTATTCGCACATCATACCAGACATCGGCGTAAGCGATTGTTTTTTTTCTTTCCGTTGCTCCTTGCCTCCTCTCAGTCGTCCGGATAGCCGGTTGATGGTCTCTGTAGTGAAGCAGATTCGCGTTTAGCCCTTCGTGCGTGACTGGCTTCAGGATGGGCACAATGTACATCGCGGAGACTATCCGCTCCATAGTGTTTGAAGATCCTGCCAAAAATCCCGACACGTTCTGCATGCCATCGGTTGTGCCGCACGCGGATCAGTGTGCGTACATCCAAAGCCACATCGACCTATGCGGCGTAGGCTCCGGCCTGATTCCGTACATGGAATTTTACTACTGCTGGCTAGGAAATCAGTGCGTTTCCTGACATCCCCAACGCACTTGAACCTTCTGGAGTCCTAAGTAAAGCAGCGCGCTGCAGCGGTATCTTTGCGCATGCCATGATTCCACAGCCGGCATGGCCCCTCGGCCGTGACCATTTCGCCACATAAGCCGGATTGTGTGCTACTCAATAACATGTATAGTTACTGCATACCCGCATTCGCCGTGTCGCGGTCGCTGATCCGGACTTTTGACCGTTGCCCAGCTCACTCAGCTGAGACAGACTCCACCAGGACGCACGTACACGTCGTACGTACGAGCATCTTTGCCACAATCTGTTTTGGCAACCGCACGACCCGCAGCGTTCGGCTTCCATTCACAGCCACGCTGTGCTCGGTTTCAGCTCAGCCGCGGCAGGTTGGTGCATACACCTGTCCAGCAGCCCCAGTCAATACCAGAGCTCACTACCGTTTCGCACAGCAGAGCTTGCACCATCTGCTAGCCCAGAGCCAAGCTGGCCACGCCCGTCCACACGTCCATGCAGGCGCATCCTGAGCCACCTGCTCCTATTCTCCTGGATCTTTGGCCTGTTGCTGATGCTCATGGTCGTCACACAGCGCTTCTTCTGTCCTGCCCTCGAGGTCGTCTCGGACTTCCTGCGCCTGCCTCCCAACGTCGCAGGAGCCACCCTCCTCTCCCTCGGCAACGGCGCCCCCGACTTCTTCACGCAGATCGCCGCAGTCTCCCAGGTGCCTAACCCCCTCTGCCCCCGTCCCGCATGCGGTCAGATCCGCCCAAACCTCCACCTGACGCATCACCCGGGCCATCACCCTCGCACGGTGCCTGCTGCAGATGGACTCGTCATCGATCCCCATCGCCCTCGGCGAGCCCATCGGCGCGGGGCTGTTCGTGAGCAACGTGGTGCTCGCGTTCGTCGTGCTCGTCGGCGGCCGCGGCAGCCCGGTGGAGGTGGAACAGCGCGCATTCCTGAGGGACGTCGGCTTCTACTGCGGGGCCACGCTCCTCGTCACCGCCATCGCCGCCGACCAAAGGGTGCGCACACCCCCCCCCCCAACCCCCCCTCGCTGCCCACCCTCCCCCGTCCTTTTCGGCAACATCACAAGTCATACATACGTACATCAGCCTGCTGGGTGATCACATGCATTTCGCCACAGCCACGCAGCTTTCTGCTGGATGGGTGTCCAAAAACGGCGGCGCATGAAACCCCGGCATATCACCCCAGCAGCTCGCTGCACCCGGGATCGGTGCCTGGTACCGCTGTTGTGAGGGTGACCGCGTCGTGACTCCCCACCACACTTGGGGCATAATCCGCACCGCTCAAAGCCTCCACCACCGGCCATACACAGAAGCAGTGAGGGACACCGAATCGGCACGGTGTGGATTATGCTGCAAATTGCTCCACACCACGGCAGCGCGGGAACGGCCCGTGCACTCGGCACCGCCTGCCATCTTTTCAGCTTTGGGCTGCTGCTGCGCAACAATGCTCGACAAGCTGCCGCTATGCTGCAGATCTCGCTGGTCGAGGCGCTGCTCATGCTCGGCTACTACGGCCTCTTTGTCACCTACATCGCGGTCTTTGAGCGCACGCCGGGCGGCCCCGAGAGCCCGTCCCTCGGCGCCGACGTAGCCGACCCCGACTCCGGCGCCGCGTCGCACCCGCTCCTCCTCGAAGGCATGCTCTCCGTCGAGGCCGCCCCCGAAAGCGACAACGGTAATGGCAACGGCCGCGACGGCGGCCACCCCCCGCCGGGGCTGCTCGCGCGCATGCAGGTACCGCTGCACTGCCTTGCACGGCTCACCATGCCGGAGGTCGCGACGCAGGGGTCCTCCTACTACCCGCGCGCCTGCGCGGTGCTCCTCCCGATAACCGCGCCGATCTTCGTGGTGCTCGTCAAGAAGCTCGCATTCGGGTCGGCGCCGGCGCTCAACCTCGACGCCCTCATCTACGGCGCAGTCTGCAGCGGCTTTGCGGCCGTGATCACTGCTGCGCTGTACCCTGCCGGCGGCCGTCACACCGGCGTGCTCACCGGAGTCTTCACCGTGATGGCTTTCAGCATGAGTGTGCTGTGGATGAACATCTTGTCCGGCGAGATGGTGCGCGCGTGGAAGGTGCCGCCCCCACTCTCCAGTCCGCCTGAGCAAAGCGCAAGCAGGCTATGCACATGCATTCTGACTCGCTTGACTTGAGTCGGCCGCCGTGGGCGCCGCCTCTGCCTGCACAGCTTCCAGGCCTCTGCCGCTCGTCACAGCGGCATGGTCCGTACTGAGTCCTTCCGGCCCATGCTGCGCCCATGTAGCATGCGGTGTCTGCTCTGGCAGCCCTCACGAATTGTTTTTAACAATCCAGGCGGCAGCACGCGCTGCAGTCACAATCTACCACAACTGCCTCCGGCTGCAGCCTGCATGTGTGCGCATGCTCCTTGCTCCTGAGCAGCTCGCGTGGGGTCCTGCATCATGCACGAGTCACATGCATGCGCCGCGTGCAGGTTCTTGGCTTCATCCACGGCGCGTCACAGCGCATGCTCGGCGTGACCGTGCTCGCGTGGATCAACTCTGCCCCGGACTTCATCTCGGATGTCAGCCTCGCGCACGCTGGGCTGCCCAGCATGGCCGTCGCGGCCACGTTTGCGTCGCCGCTGTTCACGCTCCTCGGCGGCCTCGGCATCACCTTCCTCGTAGCCGTCATCATCCACGGCCCACAGCGCTTCGACCCCGGCCTGCCGCTGCAGGTCGCGATTGGCTTTGCCATCGTCTCGGCGTTCAGGCACATCGCGCTCGTGCCACTGCTGCGCTGGCGGCTCACCCGCGTCGCCGCGGCGGGCATGCTGCTTTTCTACGCAATCTTCCAAGTCGTGTACCTCACGCTTGTCGTGCGGGAGCGGGACTGACGCTGCGGGAGTGGCAGTGATGCCTGCCTGTTGAGGGGGGAGTGTGCGTGCGGGGCTGTACTTCGAGTAGATCTAGCCAGCAGCTGGGCGCAGCGATGTGGCCTGTGGCGATGGATAGTCTGGCAGCCGTGCAGACTGACCCGGTTGACATCGCGACCAGGCGATGTCACAGGGGCGGCATGTGCGTGCTCTAGCGGCGGAATTGTGGCATGTTTTGATTCGTGCGTGGTCGGCCGTGCGGTTTTGTTAGGTTGAGTTACAGCGGCGTTCGGTCGCAGCATGGCATGCTGTGTGGTGGCCGATGGTGCGGCTGGTAGGAAAATCTTCACGCCACAGGCGTAAGGTGTGGCATATGTAAGTGAGTCAATTGCAGGCGAAACTGCACGTGCTGTGTGCTGTGTGCTGTGAAGAGGCATGCACGGTATGTATGAATGATTACGTTGCCGTATCCACGAGGACGTTGACACCTCCGACAAGCGGGACCGAGTTTACCCTCAACGCCACACGTGCTTGCAAGCCTTGGTCTAGAACAAGGCGTGCAACCACGGTCTAGAACAAGACGTGCGACCACGCGGGCTGACTCTCCCAACGGTGCCGGTGTGGGTCGTGTGGATCCAGCGCCATGATGGGAGGCAAGTGCTCAGGAGTTGCTGGCCCACGGGTGGGGCAGTCACGATGAACAATGATGGGCTACGGCGAGGCCTGTGCGGTTTGTCAGGGCTTGTGTGTACTCACGCGGAGACTGCAGCGCGTTACTGAAGCTGTTGTGTTTCAATTTGCGTACGGCATTCGGCCATGGTGAATGTGTTCGATGCATTGCCATGACTCGTACCTGTGTGTTCTACCACCTTGTGGAGCATACCTCTGTAACGTATTTCACTCACGGAGGTGTCAGGTGCCCCATCATGGCCTGTGCTTGTCTGTGGTGCGGTCATGCGGCTATCATGCATGGACAATTTTGCAATGGCTGAACTTGCGTGCATCGGATGATTGTGACGGTTGATGCAGTATGTGGCAGGTTCCGCAGCGTGGCGCCAACAATCACGTACAGGTGTGGGTTTACAGTGGCAGACTTGCCAGGTCTTCCCATGACAGGTGGCCCGCTCGCAACATGCTGTACATCCCCATTCGCGACATCAGCGCTCGAGCTCCCGCGGAGTGACTTCGTGGAGCTGAATCATATCCACAACCCGTTCCTTCAGCTCGATGAAACAAAGCGACCTCCCGACTCGCTAAGCGCGGCATGCGCTGAGTCACCATAGTACTGCCCAGCACCATTTCGTCATGCTGGCGCTGCCCACATCTACATCTACAACTCGGACAGAAAATCACTCTGCATCTGCCTGTGCCAGGGCCAGGCATGTCACCGGCGCACTCGATTCCGCAGCTCAGGCTCCGACCGGCAGCAAACCGAACGCAGCACAATCGTCCGAATGCATGCACTCGCCGCAGACACACATGCATACCAGAGCACAGATCACAGAGCACACAGTGGTGTCGCGGCAACACTAGCGACGGCATGCCGTCGCTCCGGGGGGCATGCATGCATCACGAGATGCCAATCTCCATGCATCAACCTGAACTCTCCCAGACACCAGAAGTGAAACACAGCGTCATGCGATCACACGTGATCACAGCTGCCACGCCGTGGTGATGTCATCCAGCGGGCGCTCGAGTCCTTCTGACACTGCCACCGGCAATGAGCGCAGCTGCTGGGCCAGGGCCAGGCATGCATGCGCGCACAGCCGCTGCAGCTCCGCATTGCCATCCCCCACAGCCGCTACACGTGCAACGTGGGCACTAGCTTCGCCTGGGCGCTCATGCAGTGCTCCCTCCCCGATGCCATGGCCGTGCTCGATGACACCCACGCCACTTTGGCCCACACCCGCGCCAGCCACGGCAACTGATTCTGGCTGGTGCGAGTGGGCTGCAGACACGGCAGCTGCGCGAACCTGTGCTGCGTCGCGGCTGAGCCCCTCCAGAAGACGAAGCAGCGCAGCACGCACGCCGCCGATGTCGGCCGCCGCCCACCGCCTCGCGTCATCCCACATCAGCGCGCTCACGGCTGCACCCAGCTGCTGTGCCACTGACGCCCGCCGCAGCAGCTTCCCGGCCGCAGCATGTACAGCACCGGTGACACCGGCAGCCACACTGGCTTCAGAAACCCCCGCTTCATCTCCGGTGCCGCGCCACACATTTGTGGGGCTGGATGGCGCCGCATGCTGTTTGCGCTCATCACCCGTGCCATCGGGCGCGTTGGAGCTAGCGGCATGCACGCAAAGCGCGCACAGCACACGCAGCACAGCGCTCGCGGCTGCGCTACCCGTGCGACTGTGCTTATCCAACACCCACGCGCATGCCCACGGGCGTGCCCCTGCAGTCTGCTCCGCGGCCGGCTCTGGTTGCTGAGACTGGTTTGAGGCTGTGCTGTGTGGCTGATCATGAGGGGAGCCCTGCACAGCACACAGCACGGCCAGGCACTGCTGCAGACTGGCGGTTGACTGCATCAGAGCCATGGCCGCCGCCGCCGCCAGGGCGATGGCGCCGGACTCGGCGTGCAAGTCCGGCGAGAGGCCGGGTAGAGGGGGCGCCGCGCTGCCGGCCGTGCTGCTGCACAGCACGCAGCGCAGCGCGACCAGAGCCGCCAGCAGCTGTGCTGGCTTCTCGACAGGGTACTCGGGCAGCAGCAGCGCCACGGCGGCGGTCAAGTGCGCGGCGGCTTCGGCCGGCGCGAGCTTCGGTAGCTGCTGCAAAGCCTGCTGTGCTGCGGCATGCTGCACTCTGGTGTTCTGTGCTATCCTGCTGGACGCTATGGCGTGCTGTGGGGCCTGGGTGGTGTCAGGCGTGAGGGGAGTGGGGAGGAGCGTGGAGGTGATCAAAGCATTGGCAATGGCGGCAGTATGAGCTGCTGTGCTGTGCAGTGCTGCGCTGTCGATCAGGGATTTGACGGGGCCCACGTATGTGCAAAGTTTGCGCATGGTCTGAGTTTGCGCCAGGAGCAGCTTGAGCTGCTGTGTTGTGCTGCGATCGCTGCAGCGCAGCACGGCACGCTGCAGCTCTGCGCCGACGTGGTCGCTCAGCGGGCCCAGCACAGCTGCAAGCTGTGGATGGCCGGCGGGGGGGATGTCAGGCGCAGCCTGCAGCAGCGCAGACGCGGCTGCGCAGGCTGCGTCAGGGGATAGCGGGAAGGGGGCTGAGACGAGTGCTGTGAGGAGGTCCTCCGCAAGGGTGGCAGCGTCGCCCAGCGCGCGCAGCACGTGCGGGTGCAGCGGCTCAGCCGGGATCGACATGCTGCTGGGGCCACCGCACCACCCCCACCGGCTGGCAGCACAGCATGCCGCCGCGAGCAGCGTGCGCACTGTGAACGGCACTCCAACCTGGCGGGTGAACTCAGTGGCACCTCCAGCGCAGGACACAGCTTCCGCGAGGCAGCCCAGCGCGGTGAGCAGCACGCCTGCGCTGCGGGCACTGCCCAGCAGGGGCAGCAGCGCGGAGGCGACAAAATCGGCGAGGGGCACCAGTGGCGGAGACGCGCAGATGGCTGCGGCAGTGCCGACGGCAGCACGCCGCGCTGTGTCGGTCTCCAGGCGTGCCGCCGCAGCGTCGCGGCTCACGGCCGCGGCCCACGCCGCCGCAGCGGCGGCTCCGCCGCCGCCGCCGCTGGTGGCTGTAAGAGCACCGCAGACGGCAACCCAATGGTGGGCATGTGCCGGCTGCGCCGCTGCGAGCTGCCACAAGTGCGCGTACACGGCGTTATGCCCCGCGACGGCAGCCGCTGGCGCCAGCGCTGCGGCCGTCGCAGCGGCGCTGCGCTCTGTGGACTCCGCTGCTGTGCACACCGCCACAGCACGCTCGCCAGGAGCAGCGTCCGCATGCAGCGTCAGTGTGTTTGCAACCCCGGCCAGCTCTGTGCTGAGCGTTGGTGACTGCCGCGCAGCACACAGCACGGCACGCAGCGCTGGCAATGGCACGGCTGAGTCCAGGCCGAGCCCTCTTTGCGGTGTGCTGCCTTCTCGCGGCATGGCGGCCAGCAGCACGTCCCTCTCCCAGGGTTCACACTGCGACAGACATGGCCAGGCGTGCTGCAAAGCCGCCTGCAGCGCATGACCCGCGCTGGTCACTGTCAGCCGACCAGCCGCACTCCGCAGCACTGGATGGCCCGTGCCAGCATGCCCTTTCCGCACGTCCGCATGCATGACGTGGTGAGCTGCCGCGTCTGCACAGTGCAGAGCCGCAGCACAGCGCACAGCATGTGCGCACCCGCGTGCATGGACCCGACAAGCCGCGGCAGGCTTGGACGTACGCTGCTCTGCAGCACGCAAAGCACACAAAGCACACCACCATGCTGCGCCACCGGCCCGGTCCCCGGTGCAATTGTCTACTAGCACAGCCACCACTGCAGCAACACAGAGCTCCTCCGGCGTGTGCTGTGCTGTGCGTGCTGAGCTCAACGTCGTGCTTGCAACCTCGGCAAGGGAAGACAGCACGCGCTGGGGCCATGGTAAGGTTTGCACAGATGCAGCACGCACCGCGGCACGTGGCATGACTGCATCCGTGAGCACAGCGTGCGCAGCGGGCTGCGGGACCCTGAGGGCCCCCAGCAGCTGGTCAAGCGCCTCAGCTGCCGGTCTGAGGTCAGCCCCGCCTCCAGCGGGCACGCTATCCAGGCATCGCGCTGTGCATGCTGGCGGGTGCTGTCCCTCTGCCTCAGACGCACTTGCCGCGCATGCATGACGCATGATTGCACACACGAAAGCAGCCACCACCATGCTGGGTGCTGGCTTGCGTGTGCCGGTGGCTTGCCCTGCTGCCGCCGGCGACGTGGCTGGCTCGGTGCCTGGCATGTGCTGGGCGTCGGCAGCTCGCAACACTGATGCCACTGTGGCCGCCAGCCGCTGCCGCAGCGCCCTCGCACCAGCATGTGCTGCGTGCTGTGCAGGCGCACAATCAATCCCTCCTGACGGCCGTGACTCATGGAGCGTGGCCAGCACCTGGGCGCGCAGCGTGCCGCATTTCGCAATCAAGTTCGCCTCCGCTGTGCTGGCCTCGCCGGGCATGCTGAGCGCTGGGCTTGCATCCTCTCCCTCCTTCACAGATCCTGCGGATTCTGATGCGCTACGTGTATCTGCTTCGGCATCAGGCACTGCCAGGGGTTCCCCAAACAGGTCAGCCTCTTCCGGAAGCGCTACGCTGAGGGCCGCCGCCGCCGCGAGCGGCTGCGGTGCAGCGGCACGAGCAGCTTCCGCAACTGACAGGGGGCGGGCCGCAGCTCCGTCTGCCCCAGTTGCTGCTGCTTCCCCTGTACCGACCGACATGCTGCCTGCTAGGCCGCCCGCAGCGCTCGCAGCGGCGTTGGCTCCACAAGCTGAACCCTCTCGGCCAATCCGCGCACAGGCCGCCGTGTCACCCCCGGCGGCAGCAGCTGCAGCAGCGCCGGCCCCGGTGACCAGCCAGCGCACCTCCGGCGCCAGTGGCCGCAGGTGCGACAGCAGCCTCGCCGCGTCACCCCCGCCACGCTGCGCTGTGGCAAGCGCCGCACGCGCAGCATCCCGCAGGCCCTCCATCGTGCGCGGCGCCGTTGGCGCGCCAGGCCCGGCTTCACCCACACCAACAGCATGTGGTGGCACGGTCACAGATACTGCCATCACCGACCCCGGCGCGGCGGTGCTCTCAGCAGCAGTGGCGAGCGAATCAGGGCCTCAAATGCCGCCCCCGTCACACACGGCCAGCGTCGCACGCGCGCGCTGCCTTCACACCGGGGAGCGGTGTGCTGAGCACTGAATCTGCGCTGTGCTGTGCTGCGGTGGTCCGAGGAGGTGACAAATCGGCCTCCCTCCAACTTGGAAGCAGACAGGCCTGGCGTGTGCGGCGGCAGCAGGTACGCGCGGCGCAGCGATCACGACGACTTGGTGCGGAGCCGCTTGAGGACGAAGCGCGGGAGGCGCCAGCAGGCGATGTAGAGGGCGACAACGACGGCTAGGAAGTCCCAGAAGGTGAGTTGCAGCACGGTGACGGCCGGGGGGCCGGGCGGCGGGCCAGGGGTGAGGTCTGGGGTGGCCTGCATGCCGGGCTAGACGGGGTCAGCACCCTGATTCGTGGTGGGGTGCTGGCCATGGCTGTTGCGCTGGTTTGCCGCCTTGCCCTCAGACACTGCTGGCAGGGCGAGCATGGCGACAGTGCAGCGCTCGTGCGTTGCTTGTGCACGCAGCAGGCGAGTGTGCGGTGCTGTGTGTGCTACGTGTGCTGTGTGTGATACGTGTGCCGTGTGTTTTCTTTGTGCCTCAAATGGGCAGGTGGTTGCTATATGTGGTCATGGTGCACCAGCGGGTGGCAATGACCGGGCGAGCACCACCCAGCCGTTGCAACCAAAGCGAAATCAAATCCGCGACAGTGGCAACATGCACGCAGCATCGAGGCTGTGTCGTCATGACGCGTGCGTCAGCATGCATGCGAATGAGCCGCGGCATGCTGCCCCGCCAGTACTGCCGGCAGCGGACCTGCTAGCCACCACCGACGCATCGCGGCAGGAGCCCGCAGGTGGGGCGGCACGACCTGCTCGGGCCTGGTAACAGCAGGCAGGGTAGCTGTGTGGACATGGCCTCCAGCAGCAGCAGCATCCCCTTTGCCTCGCTGTACACAGTTCGCACGTGCCCTGCTCTGCAGCTGCAACGCTTTCACAGAGTGTGTGCAAACAATCCTCGGCACGTGCCGGTGCGTGACAGCGCAGGCCATGCCGCACAAAATCAACGGCAACCCACCTGATCAGAGTCAGCCATGCAGCGAGAGCTAGCAGAGTTTGGGCCTGCGCGGCACGCAGCTCACGAGATGCGTCACCAAGAGGCTCCGGCACAGAGAGGCTCCGGCAGCCAGACGGAGTTCCGGCGGCTCGGCTAGCACCAAGCGGGGTGCTCAGAGCTTAGAGCTCGTCGCGGAGGAAGCCCTGCTTGCGCAGCTTCTCCGTGTTCTTCTGCAGCTCCTGCAGCTTCTGCCGCAGCGCCGCAGGGTCCACGTCCTGCTTGCTGCCTGCACGCACCCCCTGACTCAGCACACAGCACAGCACAGCGCCGCTCACGCTAAAGCTTGACTGACGGCAGCCGAACGGACCACAGCTGTGACGACGCGAGGCGCAGCCAGAGTGCTGCGCGGGAGTTGTCTTGGCACCCCCTGATGCGCTTGCCCACACAGCGATGTCATCATTGAAAGTCAGAATACTGTGTGTCAATTTTCACTGAGAACTTCTCAGGATGTATGTGGGGTCTTACGGATGAGGCCACATTCGGCCGCACGTGGGTAAGCTGTCGCCGCAGACACTGGCGTTGTTTGCGTGGCCACGCGTGGGTGACTATAGCGAGTGCATGGACCCATTCGAAATCGCGGCCACGGTTTTGGGGATGTGCAGGCCCGGACCTTGTTTGCTGGGGCCCTTCAGGAGGTCCTCGAGGCCGTCCAGGCCGGGAACTTGGGCGCCCTTCTGCTTCAGGCCGTCCAGGCCCGCCAGGAAGTGCTTCAGGTGCTCGCTGGCCTTGGCGGCGCGGTCCTGTGCCGTGCCCTGCTCTTCGAAGCCTCCGAGGGTGCTGTCGTGGCGGTCTCCCTCCTGGCCCTTCTGACGCAGCTCCTCCAGGCGGTCCTGCACAACGCAGGAGACAACTTTGGGGAAGCTTCCTGAACCGGAGGCCCAAGATGATAGATGGGAGATGCTCGCATGCAGTCGTGTGCCTGTGTTCTCGGATTGGCGGGGACTGGCAGGAGAGGATGCCAAGGGTGATGCTGCACAACAGGCTTTCACTGGACCGACCGTTCCGCACATGAGCACCAACACATTTCCGAAGATCAAGGCATCTGATGTTTTCGTGATGTGACTGAGGGTGAGTGATGTGCTCGATGGGCTGCGCGGACAAAGTCAACTGGGAACTGCTAGGTGTAGCCTGCTAGGTGTAGCCTGCATGGCGGGTGCGCACCGTGTTGCGCTTCTGAATTCGACGCCAAGCTGTTTCCTGCTCCGCCTTGGTAAGCTTGTCCCAGTTCTGAATCCGCCTGAGCTCTCCGTCCTCTGCGACTGCAGCACGCGTGCACAACCGTCACACTGCTGATCAGCGCAAGCGCAGGCCTGTGCGTAACACCGCGCAGAACACAGAACACGCTGAGCAGCATGCTTAGCACAGTTTGCAACGCTAATCTTGAGTTGGCATACCTATCGTAGGCCCCAGGTGGTCGAGTTTGATGTTGCCGCCTCCGACTGGGATCTGTTGTCCGCCTGAGGAGCCGACTGGAAGCTCGCCCTGCACACAGCACAACGCATCGATGCGGTGCCAACAGGAGAGGCCATCCAGCGCCGATCCTAGATCCACGCTCTATCATATGGCATACCACTGGCCCTGTGTCGTCTTCGATTTGGCCTTGGGGGCGACTGTCTCGCGCTACAGAGGTGCTAGCAGCGAGCAGGGTAAAAAGAAAAAAGCAAGAAACCAGCCAAGTTCGGGATGTTGCTCGTTGCATTGCAGACGACGAATACCTTTGCAGTAGCACGGGGAGGGCTACAGTCAGCACGCAATTTCCTTGTGTGACATAAGTTAGATACGAGAAAACTGTGTTCGAATGTGCAATGCTGTGACACACGTATAGCTACATGCGCAGTGAACGCCGTCGGGACACCATCTATTTTTTTCACGGGTCCGCGTTAGACTCGGCCGAGCTCGGTATACATCCTGTGTCTACAGGACACCCCATTGGTGGCCATGTGACACCACCTTACAAGAGAGAACAACAATGGGAATAAGAAGAAGGAGAACGAATCAGAGTCTAAGAAGGAGAGACTGGCCTGAACCTTTGATGCACATCCCGTGCCCTCGTGCAGGCCTGCCAGGCGAGCTGCCTGTTCGGCGCTAGTCCCCGCCAACACTTTGCGATGCCCTGCCAGTCTCTGCTTGTCGATACCCCCCTTGGTGTCTGGCAACACCGCCGCGATCTACCGTTCAATGTGACATGGCTGAGGCCATGTGGTCGAGCTCACGCGTATAGGCGTGTTTGGCGATCTCTGCAGTTTTGCTCTGCTGCCATGCAGGGCTTGTCCTTGCAAGATGTCTTGTGCTGATCACGCACCAGTGACGTGGCACATGCATTGATGCACGTTTGTGGGAGCCTGCTGAACGCCATTGTGGATGGAGGCGCTCATTTGCTTGATGCTATTAGACCCAAAATGTGCCGCACCCCCAACGCAATTGCGGTGGGAGAGACAAGCGCAGGGTGTTTCACTGTGTTCCCTGACACTTGCCGCCAATGGGAAACGCAGGCAGTCACAGTTACAGACCACGCCTGCCTGAGACAGTGGCGGGTACCATCACGTGTTCGCTCTGTAGGATCAGATCACGTTGGAAGCCAACCATGCATCTGCAGCCACTGTTGCTGCCCAAAACCGTCGCCATACCCGGTGTCCCCGCGCACACCATGGCCAACGAGCCATGACACCCAACACCCACCGGCCCGAATTTCGCCTGTTTGGAACCACTAGCCTGATATCTTGCAGTGTTGCTCAAGTGGTAGTGTTGCTCAAGTCTCACACTGCTGGCCGCTGCTCCTGACATGCCCAAGTTCAGCCTCGCCATCAGTCAGACTGCCTCTGCACCGTCCACGCCATCTCCAACCGTTGCAAGCATCAGGCCCTGGCCCGTGTTTGTACTTGACGAACCCCTACGCAGGAAGCCGTCCCCCAACAGGTCCGCACTCGATGCGGATTCCATGCTGGCCCCCCGGCCGATGCCGCCTATGCCACTCGCGGCCCCTTCACCGCTCTGGAGCCTTGACGATCCTGCCGGGGCCGCTTCGCCACCCATGCCCTGCTGAGCTGGGCCAGCGCCTACGCGCGTGCCAGACGGCGACGGCGTGGGCGTGCCTGCCGTGCTGCGCCCTGCGGCCATGGAAGGCGACGGGGGCCTGACGCGCAGCACGCTCATGGGCCGACTCGAGCGGGGCCCGCCGCGCAGCGCGCCGGCCGTGCTATGCGCGCGTGCGCTGGACCGGCGGCGGCGGCGTTCTCGCCGCGCGCGCCACAGCTGCTGGAGCACGAGGGCAGCGTTGAAGCGGCGGTCCTGCAGCACATTTTGGCGCACGGACCAAAAGTCAAACGTGATCTTCTTGGACGCCGTCTTCATCGCCTTCTCCTCCACAACCCCAAACAGAAGGTAATTCTCTTCTTTGATTATGTGAGGCTTTCCTGCACACACAGCAGGTGCTTGAGATGCTCAACTGTTGCATGGTGCTATAGTGCAGCCCAAGCTTGGTGCTCAGTCCAATGGCAGTCATACCTGTGCATGATAGATGCCTGCGTGCGCACAACAACTCAGTATCCCCTCATGGGCCATGAGCAAAGGCCCAGCATGCAAAGCACATCACACACAGTCCTAACGGCTCAGTGATCACGGCACATCACACAGAGTCCCTCTGCCAGCGCTTCCCTCTGCCAGTACAGTCGTGGCGAGGCTCATCCTTCCTGAATGCATTCGCTGGCCAGCACACGACGAACGGCTGTCTCTCGCCACCCAGCAGCATCCAAACCAAATAGCACGCACGCAACTTAGCAGGAAGCGGGGCGCGGGGCACGGAACAGGTGGCAGCCTCTTCTTTCACGGGCCCGGGGGGTGGGGTGGCGGAGTGGCGTACCGTCGATGAGGAGGTTGTTGACGCAGCGGCCGCGGATGTCGACGGCCATGCGGAAGAGGCGCGCCCCGGCGTCGTTGTCGTCGGCGCGGCTGAGGTCGAGCTCATACGCGCCGTCCGGCTGCGCGAGGTCCACCAGCGTGCGCCAGCCGAGGCGGTGGCCCAGCGCGACCTGCGCTTCGCGCGGCACGCAGCGCAGCAGGTGCGGCAGACGCGCGCGGTTGAGCACGCGCGCCCAGAACATCTGCACGATGGCGACCTGCACACGCTGCCCCTACACGAGTCAACGTGACGACTAGTGCATGCATGCCACCGTGCGTTGTGACATCAACCTTGTTCACTCATGCACGCCATGTATCAGCCACGCGGGTAGTCATTGTGGCATCGTTCATCCATTGTAATGGCGTTCATCTTGACAGCATGCATTGCAACGCCATTGGCTGTCAATGTCGGCCTGGACGTGCCGGTGGAGCAGTTCTGAGTGTGTAGCGAGCCGTGCTGTGAACAGCACAAGTGAATAGTGAGAGAACGTTTCGAGGAAACTGTAGCGCGTTACTGAAGCTGTTGTGTTTCAGTTTGCGTACGGCATTCGGCCATGGTGATTGTGTTCGATGCATTGCCATGAATCGTACCTGTGTGTTCTACCACCTTATGGAGCATACCTCTGTAACGTGTCTCATGTCGGCCAGGATGCCATGCACCTTTCCACCCTTGTGCTGATCAGGCACCAGTTGTAGCCATGCACCTGTCCACCGCAGCCTACAACTGCTGCAGTGCACTGCCGGCGAGAAAGCAGGTCTGGTAGGAATTCCCCCCCATGTGGGGCAGACACCGGCACCGGCTACAGCATGGTGTGGAGAACACGCTGTGGGGAGCATGCTGTGGGGAGCATGCCTTGGAAAGCATGTTGTGGTGAACATGCTGTGGGGAGCGTGCTGTGAGGCACAGCATGCGGCAGCGGCACCTTGTGGGGGATGTCGTCAAACACCTCTGTGAGGAGGTCCACCTGCTCCGCGGTGACATGGTAGTCAACAGCCACAGCACGCAGCACTTCCAGCGCGGCCGCGGTGTTGCCCGACGCGATGCCCATCTTTGGGCCGGGCGGAAAGGTCGGCTCCTCCTCTGCGGCTGCTGCTGCGTCCTTGCGGCCTCTCTTGCCCTTGCCTGCACTCCAGCACAGCTGCTTGCCCACGCCTCAGCTGTACACACAGCGCATGGCACACCACTGTGGCAGCAGGGCAGCAGCAAGCAAAGCCCGCCGGTGCTGCAAGACATGACTGAATCATCCCTGGGTTCAGGTGAGATGGCCGCAAATAGCTGATGTTGTCGTCGGGTGCACCGGACGAGCCTCGTGTCCACTATCACTGTTGAGACTCTCCACAGAGCAGGACAGGGGAACGCAACTCGGGCCTGAGGCCTGAACGTGAAAGCATGTACAGCACGAGTTCATGGATTGCATCGGCTTGTTCCGAACTGAAGCACTCAACCAGTGCTCGGGCAATCCGCCAATTCATGGTTGCGTACACTCCATGCACCCCACAACGTGTTGACAAATCAGCACCAGACCACTGGAACAGGCACACACCTTTCTTCTTGCCTTCCGGCGGCGCCCCGGCCGCAGCCCCAGGCGCAAGCGCAGCAGCAGCGCCACCCTCACCCTCGGCCGCCGGCCCTGTGGTCTCTGCCGCCGCTGCCGCACCTGCCGCGTCCGCCTCGCACAGCGCTGCCTGGATCAGTGCCGCCTCCTGCGCACTCTCGCTGCGCGCGCTGCGCTGCGGCGGCTGTGCAAACGGCCGTAGCGCATCCTTCACGGCCTCTGTCGAGGCGGCGCGGCCGTCAGTGATCTCGGCAAAGAGCTCAAGAGCGGCGCCAGCGGGCATGACGCATGGCAGCGTCAGCAGCGCGAGCAGCGCATGCATGTGCAGCGGCGTGAGGAGGGCGATGCAGTGGTGGCCGAGGCGGTTGGTGTTGAGGCTGGCGCGGGTGGCTGTGTCGGCAGCGAGCTTCTTGCTCAGCTCCTGCACTGTCCAGGCCTCGCCAGTGTGGTCCTCCCGGGCCAGCGCATGGAAAGTCTCACGGGTCTTCTGCATCAGCACAGCAACCTGAACCAGCTGGGCATTGCCTTGAGGGCAGCCTCGGCCCCCGCAACCAGACTACCAGAACAGTATAGCAGTACATCATAGTGCAAAACAACCAGGCAGCAGCATTCCGCATCGGCGACAAGCGGCACCCATTGTAGGCATCACACGGCGCATGTGTGTCATGCATGTGCGTCACACCTCGACGTCGCGCTGCAGCTGTGCGAGCAGCACCTGCAGCCGCACCACTGAGGCGCTGTCGGCGAAGCGCATGTCAGGCTCCACCAGCTCCAGCACCCTGCCCGAAAACGCGGCCACCGCCTCGGCGTGCCTGCGTGCGCGTTCGTCCACCTCCTCCTCCACGTCCTCCTTCTTCTCCACGCCGCGCCTCCTTGTTGCCATGCTCTTCTTCCCCTGACCTGCATGCGCTGCAGTGCGGCTCAGCTGATGGCTCTCGTGAGTCATAGCTGCTGAAATGCGTTGCTATGCCCATGCGTTGCTGAGCCGCCGTGTGGCGCTGGGGCAACAGGCCGCAGCTCAGCAACGCCGACCAGAGCTCACGGAGCTTGACAGCAACTGGCCGTGGGTGCCTGCATCAGATCGCGTTGGTCTGCATACACCCTGTTTGAAGCCGGGATTTACTATGCTGTGGCGTGCTAGGCCCTTTCAAGGGCAATCCGTGGATGATTGCAATCCGTTGCTGGGGGCGCATTCGCGCATCCTGTCACGCGGATACACAGCACCCACTCCCACTGCGGTAACGCTGTGATGAGTGCAAAGCAAACGCACACAGAACACCCAGGCAGCGACCGACCCAAAAACAGCGGCGTGTACGCGAAGCGGGCACCCGCATGCGTATCCGCACCTGATGCGCTCGTTGACGTCTTTGCGGTCCTTGTGCCAGTTGTGCTGTCCCCAACGCGTGCCGGTATACTCCTCCCAGCAGCAGCGGCAGCCAACCCCTCTGCTGCCCCCGCTGCAAATGTAACACTAGCCAGCTCCCCTCGGCCAACACCCCCGCTGGAATCAGCAGCAGTGGGTCTCATAGGCAGGGCTCCTGCAAGAGCCCCCGGCAGGTCGCAGGCGTCCGTGGTGGGGCTCTCCGCCGGCGACGGCTGCGCCGGCGAGGCCGCTGCGCGTGTGGCCGCAGGCGGCTTGATGCGGAAGAGCGACGCGCGGAGCGTCTGCAGGCGGCAGAGGCTCTCCGAGTGCCGCACAGCGGGCGTATCGTGGGAGACAAAGTCCAGGCGCAGCACGCCGCTCCTTGGGAGGTCGTAGAGGAGGGGGTCGAGCTGCAGGGTGTCGATGTAGGTGCCGTCCAGGACCACGTTCCGCCAGCACGCCTGCAGGCCGGCACCCACTGTCGCATGCGAAACAAAGCGAGACGCGCCCCGGGATCTATTGACCGCGCTTTGTGGATAGCAACGGAGCAAAGGAGGACGCGATGTGCCGCAGCTGATGGTGCAGAGGCGCAGGCGCTTCGGCGACGCCTGTGTGCTGACTGTATGTGTGTGCCGCACGCAGGGCACATGGGAGGGGAAGGGTATGTACGTAGTGCTGCGACGTGTGCTGAGATGTGCTGAGATGTACATAATGCTGAGAAAGCGGACGCGCCATGAAGGGACAGTGATGCCAATCTACCACAGCCGCAGCTGCAAAGGCATGTCGCGACAGCAGGATGTTGAAGCTGCAGCGGACGCGATCGTGATGGAGCCATGTCACATTGGGGCGATCCGACATGCCGCACTTGAAGCGCCTGCGGCATCACGCTCCAGCAGATGCCAAAGCAAGTACGTTTGCAAGCAAGCAGTACCTCTTGGACGCCCATGCCGGTCAAAGCCAACGAAAGCTCTAAGTAGGGCCGGCCAAGGCTGTGATCGATTGGATGGCTGTGATTGATCGAGTGCTTGAGGCTGTGACACGCAAGAACGAAAAATCAGTTCCTGCTGGTGCCCACGGGGCACGCGGCTTGCGGTGTGGCCACGGCGGCAGAGGGCGGGGACAGACCTGCAGCTCAGCAGGCTTGCAGAAGCCCTGGCGAACCTGCACGCCCCAGCAGGTGAGCAGCCGCGCCGCGAGCGACAGGTCTACCGCCTGGCTGAGGTTGAGCACGTAGGAGCCAGTGGGATTGGCAGGCGAGAAGCCCCGCAGCGGCCCGAGCCGCCAGAGCAGCTGCTGCTGCGCCTCGGGGGAGAGGGACGCGACGACGCGCGGCAGGTGGACGGGGTCCTCCAGCGCGGCCAGCATGGCCAGCGCGGCGCGCACCTGCTCGCTGCGCGCGCTGAAGCCCTGCAGGGCCATGATGGCCTGCGAGCAGGTGATGTACACCGCATGCGCCAGCACCTGCACCGGCGCGGGACGCGCTCGGCAGGGGCACGGCTCGGAGAGGGGGCTCACTGTGCCATGGCATATCTACTGGTTACCTTCTGCCTGGTGATGTGTCAGTACTAAATCCCGTGGCATGCACTTCTACTTCAATGCCACCGACTCATCATCGTGCATTTTCCCCTGGCTCCCTGTGCCTGCTGAGATTCTGGTATGTGGAACACGCAACGCTTCCACGTACATCAGCAATACGCACCGCTGCGCATAGACTTCGCGAAAGCGCTGCGCAAAGGCGTTGCCGACACGGGCAGGATCGGCGCGATGGCGGGCGTGGCGCACCTGGCAGAAGGTGGCGCGGAAGGCGTCAGTGACGTCGGCGTCGGCGGCGAGCGTCGGGCGGTGCAGGTTGGCGAACTGGCCGTCAAGGACGGGCACGCGCGTGTCGGCTACGAGCTGCGTGGTCCGGAAGTCCACCTCCAGCAACCCCTCCCGCGGCATGCGCTGCGGCCACTGCATCTGCGCCGTCAGCTGCAGCGCCTGCACCACCACCGCCAGCCTGTGTGCACGCTCCCACAGCGGCAGCACACGCCAGCCGTATCATCCATCTGACGCTGATCAGACTGGTGCGATTAATTGTGTGGCTCATGTGAGGTGCGCGGCCTGCAGCTGATGTGAGGTGCGCGACCCGCAAACGCCCAGAAGTCTCCCTTGTGCTCGCAAACAGCGACAGCGTCACCGTGTCAAGCTTCACGGCTTGGCTGGAAAATGGCAGGGGCTCACGCTCAAGCGGCGCTCAAGCGGGAGCGGTCCTCCGGCATGCATTGGGCCTGGCGGTGCCACTCCCAAGTTGGTATGATCCAGTACACAGCGCCACGGGATCCTCGCACACAGTGCACTCGTTTGCAGGAGCGATGCTGCTGTGGTCGCAGGCCGGTGCGCACCCTGCCGTCGAGCGACGCGCTCTTCCACGGCCCCCCCGTCGTCGTGTCGTGCGCCCAGTACTGCACCAGCGTACCGGCGACATTGTAGTCCGCGATGCGCGCCAGCTGCAGCCGGTACACGCGATTCGGTCGCTTTACGTCGAACGCCGCCGGCGCGTCGCCTGCTGCGCGTGGCGGGGACGCCGCGCCCGCGGCCTCCGGCTCCGAGCGCCGCAGGGCCAGCCCCGTGTTGGCAAAGTTGCAGTTGGTGAGCGTCACAGAGCGCACGTAGCCACGCGCGAGGGCCTCCATGATGGCCACGCCGCCGTCGAGGCCGATTGGGTTGTCCTCCAGGACGAGGCGGTCGAGGGCGCGCGTGACGCGCATGCCGGCCGCCAGCACGGTGCATGCATGCATCGTGATGCGGCAGCTGGCCAGCCCTACAAAGCGCAGCGTCCTGCACTCACTGTCGCGCATCTGTTGCGGCAGATGGTGGGGCGGCATCGCCACCCCCGTGGCCACGCGTGTTGGCAACCCAGTGCAGCAACGCTGATGCATGTCATAGTTGCGGGTTGCCAGAACATGCAGGTGCGGATTCGGGTAGGGGTGGGAAGCATGTGCAGCGATAGTTTGCCTGTTGGGTGCCACAGCAGCCGCCGACATGGGAGTGATGAAGAGACCAAAGCAGAGTCCCGTAACTGCGACGGAATGCCGGTCCAGTACCCTATCCTTGATGCATCAATGGACCGCCTTGGGGATGTCCACCACAGCTGCTGTGTTCGGCAATGCTCAAACATGACAACCGAATTCAGAGCTTCGATCGTTGGCGGGAATGCGGTAGGTCCCCCACTGTGCGGGCGATGCTGCGTCGTGTGCACTCTGTATCCAAGATGCCATCGCGTGCGCTTTGCTGCTGTGCTGTGCCAAGCGTGGTTGCAACGGCCAGGAGGGGCGCACCGGTTGTCGGAGAGGACCTCTCCGACAGCGGCACCGCCGTCAGCGCCGAGGGCGTTGTGCTGGAGGTCGATGGAGACGACGGACTGGTTGAAGCGCAGCGCCTCTGCCAGCATGCGCACGTCATGTGCGGCCAGCCGATTCCACCCCTGCAGGAGGGGGGGAGACTATGCATGGAGTATTTGCCGCACGATGCCCCGGGCAGAGCAGGGGGGAGAGCCAAGGAGGGAGCAGGGACTTGGGGGGAGGGGCCGCACGAGGTCGAGGTGTTGGAGGTGGAGGGTGTTGTCTAGGAAGAAGGCGAGGCCGCGGCACGCCGCGCTGTCCAGCCGGCAGTTGCTCAACCGCAGCCGCCGCATGGCGGTGCGCGGCAGCGCCTCGCAGAAGTCGATCATGCCCGGCCCCGCGAGGTTGTTGCCGCTGAGGTCCAGCACCGTCAGCTGCACAGCACGGGGGCGCTGACTGCGCGGTGCGCCATGCGTGACATGAGCGGCGTGTGGTTGGGGGTGGGGTGTTATGCCAGGCGAGGAAGCACATGCCACGTTGCGTGGGGGGCCATTGCGACCCCAGGAAAGAGAACTTGTGGCAGCATGACAAATTTTGACAGCAGGACTATCTGAGGGGGGTGTGATGCGTAACGCTTGTACTCTTTTGCATTTCCGACGGCAGTAGCAAGGAAGGACTGCAGGTGCTGCTGCAAAACATGGAGCAGCTCGCTGTGCCTGTGTGACATGCTCTATGGAACGCATCGCCTGACGTTCCATCCGAAACCAGCTGTCGAAGCTGACAATAGCCAACCGAAGGAAAAGATTCTGGGCCACACGCTGCTGAACATGCATGCATGTGCTGCACGTCTTGTGCTGTACTAAGTATGTGGTGCGTGGTTGTGAGGCTGACAAGCCAGCAGCAAAGCAGGCGGCGCACTAAGTATGTGGTGCGTGGTTGTGAGGCTGACAAGCCAGCAGCAAAGCAGGCGGTGCACTAAGTATGTGGTGCGTGGTTGTGAGGCTGACAAGCCAGCAGCAAAGCAGGCGGCGCACGTGCTTGGCCCGGCCGGCAACGAGCGTCTTGCAGAGGGCGGCAACGCCGGTGCGCGAGAGGCGGTTGTCGGCAAGGTCGAGGCGCTCGATCTGCAGCAGCCCCTGCAGACCCTCCAGCAGCATGCCCAGGTGCTGGTCCGTCAGCGCGTTGCCGGCGAGCGCGAGCGAGCGTAACGACGCTGCGCGCTCCTCAAACTGTGGCCGCGACAGCAGCATCACCAGCGCCGCAACCTACACCACATGCACAGGTCTCCGAATAACACCACAGGCGTCTGTTGGCAGGAGCGTCTATTTACAGTGATGCTCTTCTTCCCTGCTGTGCTGTGGCATGCCGCAGCATGCCAGTTCGAGCGCGAGTGCCACACGGCGCTGCTGTCCGTGCTTGCCCAGTGGCTGCGGTCGCCGACGCCCGCCATGCAGAAGACAGCGCGTGCCTGCTTGACATGGACTACAGTCATCTGCACATGAACCTGGCAATATGAACAGCTGTGGGAGTGTCCTCCTGGCCGCAACAGTGCGCAAGCGGCGGCACGGGCCCTTCGGCACAAGCATACATTCAGGTGTATTGCTTGCCCACAAACCGATGAAGTGTCAGCAAATCCAACTATCCAGATGCACACCCTTCATCTGTTCCACAACGCAATTGGCGGCGATGAAAACAGCAACGCCTATTTTGGTCTGTGTGTAGGTGAAGTGCATGCGCTCACCTGACACATGTTGCACGAGCCAGGAGCATACCGACATGCCCTGTAGCTCGAGCTCAAGCGCTCCTGTGCCGCAGACAAGCTGGCACCGCACCTGTGCAGTGGAGATGGCGGAGTGGCTGAGCTTGATCTCGTCCCCCCGCACGCCTGGCGCCCACGCCACAGCACGCCGCGCCGATGCCGCCCGGGCGTGCGCTGTCGCGTCACTCGCGCACGACATCAGCTCCCGCGGCGCCGGCCGAAGCGGGTCCGCCGTCGCCTCTAGAGCCTCATACACGTGTGTCAGGTGCGGCGTGGCGCGGCACGAGTCGTACACGTCATGCATGCGGTCCAGCCGCTGCAGCATGTTGTCCAGCTCATCGGCAACCTGCATGCACAGTCAGCTTGTGACACCACCGACAGCCTGCCGCGGCAGCATGCCGCAACGCCAGCTCCAAAATCATGCATGCTGCTACAGGCGCCTGCGCTCCTCCCAAGCATGGACAGCACAGACCTGCGCTCCGCGCTGTCCTCATGGGACAGCGTGAGCAGCGCGGGTCAGGGCCGAGCATCAGGGGGCCGAGTGCGTCATTTGCAGGCATTCTTGCATGCTATCCATGCCCAACATGCACAGCTACAACCTCCTGCAGCAAATGTGACACTCTTGTTGGTGCGCTGGTTATGCTGTGATACTGGTGTGTGCACAAGTCGGCCTGCGTGTGCTGCAGTCCGAATAAACATATAGGCCAACAGGGGCCTGACCAGCTTGGGCCGGCGTATGCTGCAGGACATGCCAAAAATCTACTTGGGCTTGCGTGCAGGTGTGTTTACTGCAGGCCTATCAATCATCAGGCGCTCTGCTCTGATGGCATCAAACCAGCGTATAGCACGGCCAGGTACAACGAGGGAGAAGATGTGTAATCAATGGTGACCCTGATGCCCAACACCGGTGCCCAAAGTCTAACCATCAAAATGGTTCTGGACACGCCCAGCCGCATCAAGCGGGCACACCTTTTGCTGCCAGCGGAGCTCCGCCTTGTGGTCGTTTGCGGTGAGGGAGCCGTCGATGTGGCGCGGCGCGCGGTGGTGCAGCGTCATGGTGCGCGTCGGCCGGCCACACAGCTCGCTGATGTCGGTGACGGTGGCGTCTGCGGCGCGCTGCGGCAAAGCGTCGCCGGGCTGCACCTGCAGCGGCGGGCTCGGCGGCCGCTCCTGGAAGAAGGCCGTAGCGGCAAAGTGGTCGTGCAGCCGACCCCTGCATCACCCTGATGCAGTGGATGACCATGAGGTTATACAATCGAAGCCACAGCGACTCCTGCAGGGGCAAGCAGCCGCACGAACAAGAGACAGTCACAGTGCGGACAGCACAGCTCACAGCAGGCCAGCAGCTCAGCACGGCGCACCTTGCGGGCGGCCCCCGGCACGTCGCAACTGCAGCCGGGTCCGCCGCCTCCATGCGCGGCGGCACACGCGCTGCGCGCACGGCACGTGTCGTGCGCCACACAGCACGCAGGTCGGCGGCGCTCATGGGGTGCACTGGGCCGGTGCGCGGCTCGAGGCGCCAGGCCGCGGCGCCGGGCTGCATGCAGTAGGCCCGCACGCGCACTGCGTCGACCTCCGGGTCGTCTTCGCCCAGCACGGCGGCCCAGTCCGTGGTGGAGGTGCGCTTGAGACTGCCACTCCGCGCAGGCGCCGTCTGCGGCCTGCGGATGATGCAGTGTTGACCTTTCCCGAGCCTCTCGAAGCACGCAGCGTGGAGCTTAGTGTATGGCTTTGCACGGAGCGAGCAGCGACCTCAGCCACTGCAGCCATGCCTGGCATCGCGAAACACAGGAGCTGCTGCCTCGTGCCAATGCCAAGGCGTCTCCTCACAGCAACCTGATGCGCCTCTGGAAGGTGCGCAAACAGCATGCATTGCGAAGTGATGATCCCGAGAGCGACCACAACGCCCCGCAAGTTGTTTGGATTCAGGTTCTGGACGGCGCAGACCATGCTTCCTGTGCTTGAGCATTGCCATATATGACGGCCTGCGTGCTCTGCCACTTTACGGAGAATCGGTACCCCGGCAAAGTCTGTCACTTCCGCGCTGCAATGACACCGTGACTGCTGCGGCAAGCATGCTGCGGTAGGCATGCTGCGGTATGCATGCTGCGGCAGGCATGCTGCGGTAGGCATGCTGCGGTATGCATGCTGCGGTAGGCATGCTGCGGTATGCATGCTGCGGCAGGCATGCTGCGGTAGGCATGCTGTGGTCGCACCTGATCGCCTTGAGGTGCTGCACCAGCTCCTGCTCCGTGCGACCCAGCCGCGTCTTCATGCCCGACGTGCGCGAGCCGGCCTGCATCTGCTTCGCGAAGCGCTTCATCATGCCGTACCGTGGCGCGTTGTCCCCCGTACGGGTCCCACCGCTGCCCGGCCGCTCCTGTACTGCGCCGCTGCTGCTTGGCCGAGCGCCACCGCCGCGGCCGGAAGCACCGCGTGCCTGCAGCCTCCCTGCTCCAGCTGTCCCAGGCCTGCTGGCACCAGTCGGCGGCCTGCCACATGCCTTGCCGGCAGGAGAAGGCAGGGGTGCTTTGCTGGCTCCGGCCGCTGTGCGGTGTGCCGTGCTGGCAGCGCCTGGTGGCCCTGGGGGACCTGGTGGGGATGCAACAGGTGCGGCGGTGGAGGGCCTTGTCACGCCGGAGTGTGCTGCGGCTTCAGAACGGCTGCTTGACGGTCTGGTAGGACCGGCAGTGGGGGAGGCTGCAGGCGGTTCAGCTGAGCGCAAGGAAGAAGCGGTGGCAGGCCTCTGTGGGGAGTCAGCCGCTGGTCTTGCAGCGGGTGGGGCAGATGGCAGCCGAGCAGTGGCTCCCATTGAGGTCTGAGCATGCCATGCTGCAGACTTCATGGAGCAAGCTGACTTGGATGACTTTTGGCGGTGATACGAAGACGCTGCCAGTGCCTGCACATCCGATGGTCCTTCCTTGCTCTGCACCTTTTCTGTGTCCGTGCTGACAACCGGAAGCGGTGAGCCTGAGTCGCTACAGCCGAGGCTATCGCACAGCATATGTGGGGCATGCAGCAGAGGAACGCGCTGGCAGGCAAGTGTAGGGGTCATGCAGACACGGTGCACACCCGCTCCTTGCGGCGTTCTTTCCTGTGTTGCAGAAATCTGACAACTGATTCTTTGAACTTCCGCTGGTCGACGTAGGTGAAGAGCTGTTTCCTGTCGAGGCCTGGCAGCAGTGCCATTCCAGAGGGCCTACAGCCATGCCCGCATTGTCGAGTGTGCTATTGCCATTGCTGCTGCAGCAGTGCAGGTACGTACCCAGCAAGCTCGTCAAACCAATGGAGGTGATCAGCCAGCTCCTCCGCATCGTTCTGATAGAAATAGCGAAAATCTGGCTTCTGAGACAACAGAATTGCAGCAGCTGCGCCTGTGTGGTAATCTGGTCCAGCTGTGTCACCACGCTTCTGTGCTCCTCGCTTCAACGCCAACTGGCTCATGTACTCTACAGGTTTATGCCTGCGCGTTTGTGAGGATCCCGATCCCTGCTGCTGGTGCCGACGCTCCGCTTCGATGGCCTCCTGCAAGGATGGCCACTGCCAGCCAGCAGTGGGAGAGCTGCCACTGCGCTGAAATGGCTCAAAATCATCCTGACTTGGAAATGAGGTCTGTGTTCCTGTGATGCACGTGTGGGATGTCATAAGGTCCCTTGCAGTTTGTTCCTGTTGCAGGTTGTGCTTGTACAATGTAGAACACCGCCACGGTCAAGCGTGGGTTGAATGGCGCACCAGACAGATTCAGGAAATCCTCAGAAGCCATTCTTGCTGGTATCCGTTCGAATCGAGGGTCATCCTCGAGCGACTTCTCAATCACCGCAGCCCCAACGGTCTTCATCTGCAGGGCAGCCTCCCAAGCGCAAGCACTTGCAAACGAACGAGGATCACACGCTCGATGGCGGAGTGTTACATTTCATCGATCTCTTTGACTACGGAGCATGTGTCCCCAGGCTCCTCCCTGTCCCGGACGACGAATGCAGAGGGCTCTACAGCGCGCGGCCCATGCCCCTCCAAAGCGAATTCGCGGTGCTGGCAGTAAGTTGAGGAGCAACAGTGTTGCATTGTGGTTACGCGGCCGCTTGAGCCGCCAAGAGCTGTGGCATGGATGTAACTCTCGCAGACAGGAGCATACATACGTCAAGTTTGGCCAAGTCCCAGCTTGGAAGTGGCTACGAGTCGCATCGGCGCTGTGTCAGCGAGCATCAAGACACCTCGGCCAGGTCACACAGCTGTGCACAGCGAATCACAAAGCAAGTCAGCATTCCATTGACGCGTGCAGCATACTTTTCCATCATGACGTGCCATGAATGACGTGCCAGACGTCTGCAGCCCATGGCACCGGGCTGTTGATGTACACGTGGAGGAGGTCAGCCTGGGACTCCTATGGGGGGTGGAGTCAATCAACACCCGCCTGCAAAGCGGCTGGCAGCCCTCCGGCAGTTGCGAGCGAGCGGCACAGCCGGTACAGGAGCCTGCCGTTCGCTGCCAACCAGATACATTCCCCCACACTGCCAGTGGTGGTGTATGCTAGTATGCTCGCCATGGTGTGTTACACAGTGATAGATCTAGGACTCAGCAGCGCCGAGGCAACAGACGCCATGGTGTGCACTAGCATGCTAGTCATGCAGATGTCCGCTGTCCAAGTCCCCACAATCGCGGTAGTGGTGCTGGCCATGTCCGCTTTGCCGCACGGCGCGCTTGTACTCCTTCGGGTATGTGCGGCCACACTCCTTGCATGTCACATTCCCAACATCCTGCTGTGGCTTCTCATCTACAGAGGATCCCTTAGCGGCCGCTCCACCAGCAAGGCGGCTTTGACCGCAGCATGCGGCGGCACCTCAGCCACCCCTCTAGAGATATCTGCTGCGGCCTCCGGATCCTACAGCTGGACACGGGCTGTGATGAAAACACAGATTTTTTACATTCAAAACGTTAACATGGCAACGCGTGTTGTACAGCTGATGACACGCAGCGCAGTGAAAGCCATGCACTGGTTGCTGCATCACCGCCCGCCGGTGCAGCCCCAACCAGCTCTACGAATGTGCCTGCAACATCGCTTCTAGCTAGAAGCTATAGTTGGCCGCCGCTGCCTCTGCCCGGTGCTGCCGATGGAGCCAGCACCCAGGAGCCTTACAGGTATACAGGTACAGCAACCAACTATAGTAGCTAGTCATTTCAACCTTAGTAGCTGCTTCAAGTTGCGATGGACCTTGAGCTTGGTGGTCCTGCATCTGGCCGCTGAACCTGAGGGCTGCATGCCAACGCACAGACCTTGCACCAGGTGCGTTGCAATGTCATATTGACAGAGACTTGCCTGCATTTGCTTGAGAAGTCTGGCCAGGCGGTGACCTTCATCGCAGTAGTCGACCAGTGCACTGATCATGACATGTGAGTGCTGCGTCAGTTCACACCACACAGCGCCGCCACTCCGAGCTTCCGTCCGTGCGCCCACGGCCGACAGTGAAGAGTATAACAAGAGCGGGCTCCGCTAGTTCAGATACAGACCATGGCGACACGGTTCCGACATCTTGCGCCGGCGTTTAACTTGCGTCAACGGGCTGCGTTTGGGTAATTATTCATGGTTTATAAAGCAGCAGGCGTAATGAGACACCACATCCCCCATGAGAAATCCACCTAATCAGCATCCACCACTGGCACTGCAGGATTATAATCCACTACGAAGCTGGTCAAACCCTGTCGGGCAGACAGGGTCGGCCCACCAGCTGCGCATGCAGACATGTCAGCTTTTATGGTTCCGGCGGCACATCCACATTAAGCGCTTGCGCGCACGGGGCCAGGGGTGGGACGGGGTCCGAGCTGAATAAAGGCCTGTCTGGAGCCTGGCCACGGCAATCAGGTCTGCATGCATGTGGACAATGCGTGCGCGTTTGATCATGTTGCTGCATGAGCATGTGCACTCGGTGCACGTTCAAGCTTGTGTGACCTTGTCCTGGGGCACTTCGAGCAAGGCTGATAAGCATTGGCACAGATGACGTAGATGGACTCAGTATCAATTCTGATCAGCCCATGGTCACATGTGGGTCTCTTACCGGCATCCTCAACGCAAGGTGTGAACCAAGAGCAAACCTGGCAACGTCCGGACAGCTGCAGTCAATTCCGCGTGATGTCTCCGTGTGACGTTCCCTCACCGGTGGCGGTAGATTGCAGCATATCGCAGCTTTGTGTGCTAATTTATCATGTGTCCGCGGTGCCAGTGGTGCTCGAGCCCGCGCCCCGGCACAGTGCCACCTTCGAAGTCGTGATTAGGACATCCAGTCTGCTGCGCGGTTTGAATTCAAACACGAAAGCCCGAAGTCTTGCGCAGCAATTCCACGAGTCAGTATCTGCTGAGCTGCGAGAGACACAACAAGCGCCGCCAGATAGTGTTTCTGTGAGGATGTATACACATTCGTCGAGCTCGCTGGCTGCGCAACTGCTGCGGCTGGCACAAGTCACGGGACGGACCGCATGACGCTGCGGCGGAAGCAGTCTTCCCGACTCTCGCAGCACAATCGCTAGACAACCTGGCAAATTTCCGCGCTCCAGCTCCTCAATCGCACAGCCCCTCGAGGTATCTGAATTGTTAAACTTGTGTGCATGCTCGGTCGAGCCGCAGCCTGCTGTGCCCGCGGCTGTGCGAGGCATCATGATCAGTACGTATATTAGTTGCATGCAGCGGAGGGCGTCGTGGTTCGCTGCTCGAGCTCGAGCGGCGGGCGCATGCGTCGTGCTCCCTCGTTCCGATTGACTCTACGGACCCACGCGTGCTGGATTTCGATCGATATTAATGTTGCGATCGATGGGACAGCCTGCAGCGCCTGAGTGTGGGGAACGACACACCGCCACATGTACATCATGATATGCATCCACCAAAGCCTGAGGTCAAACGCTGTGCAGTTTGCAATTCAGTCAGTCAGCTGCATGCCTGCGGTGAAGCTGCGGCTGGCCGTGGTTTTTAATATCGGTAAAACGTTATCTGTCCCGCGTTTGTGCGGCACCGTGCACGGCCGTGCGCAGGACGCGTGCCCGAGTGAAACGTTACGTTAGTCGCAGAGCGCAGGACTCGATGTGACCACCACGCAACCCACGCATCCGTTCTGCGGCAGGAATGTATATGCGCTCTGAGGCAAGTAACCGATACCATCAGTCTCGCGGCAGGTTCACGTCGTGAGCGATTCATGTGCGGTGAACGCAACGACGCAGCTGCGCGCAGCGCATGCAGACGACCCGTCTGTAACCAGCAGCATCCCGTGTACCTAGAGATACGTTACAGATGTATGCTCCACAGCAGCATCCCGTGTACCTTGTTCCTCTTTGACAGTGCATGCAGACGACCCGGAGCAACCGTGGCACCTGACGCCATGCGGATGAAGCTGACGTGCACGATTCGATGGATGCCATAACAAATTTGCACGCACCGTTTAACGCTCGAAAACGTATCCGTCACATGGTGCTGGTTGCCCTTTTTCCGAGAACACTGTACTGCATTCTGCATGACACTGGGCTAGCCGCCTTTCAGTTGCACACAGCGTGTCAGTGATGCTGTGAGTGTGCATGGCAAGCAGAGGGGGCACCGCGAAGACAGGGCCATTCAGCTGCACATGTGGCGACAGGGACAGGGACGTGTGGAGCTGCACACACTGCGCTCAAGCTCATCTGTATTTGAAGGTTGCAGTGCACACACAGCTCCATCCTGACACTCGGCGCAGTGCAGATGTTCCGACTAGCCATTGCCACGATGCTGGCGGCGGCGGTTCCGCATGCTGTGCTGGCCACGTGCGGCGCAGAAGGCGCAGCATGCTGCGAGTACACCGGCTTCGGCACGGGCTCCTGCAGCGGCGCGCTAGCCTGCTGGGAGGGCGTCTGCATGCTGTGCGGCGCGGACGGCAGCCCGGCCTGCGCAGGTGTGACCCTCGAGGGTGGAGCTCCACCGCGTGGGGAACCCTTGCAGCCGTGCACGCTCCCTGTAGCCACCCCAACGGCGATGCACGTCATGTTGAGCATGATGTGCGCTACACTGAGGTCCAGCTCAGTCTCCAGGTAGCGATAGCGGGATCATGCCAATTGCACCTTGGCCCTGCTCATGCCCGGGCAAAGCTTGGTGCCAGGGCAGGCCTGCAGCTTGCGGCAGAGGTTCACTGGCAACGGTTCTGGCTGTAAGTGCAGTATCCCAGAAGCAGTGTACTTATGCGGCCGCCGGCGAATGATGCTTGGCAGGTGCTGGCAACGTTGTGGCCGTGTCACATATCAGGTTTTCAAGGAGCAGTGGATACTACATTCACCATCATATGCATGCGAGTTAACAATTGGTGCTGTGTGCGGCAAGTCGCATGCGCCAACTGCAAGGATCCTGGTAGTGCTGCCTGTACACAGATGCGGTGTAGGCAGTTGTGCAGCATGGTTTGCATTTTGCGTTGCAGACAGTTTTGCAGCATGTGTTGCAGCAGTCCTGGATGGCTGCTGTAGAGCTGCCGGTGCATGCAGAAGGTCCTCCGTGTGGCGAGGGCCTGACAGAGAAAGACCATTTCTGTGTGCCCGGCCCAGCCGAGCCTTCCGCAGAGCAGCAGCCTGCGCCGGTGGTGGCGGTGGGGGCCGCCCGTGCGGACATGCCAGAGCTGGACATGCCAGAGGCAGAAGAGGAAGATGAGCCCGCACCGGCCTTTGAGAGCTGCGGCGATTTGAAGTGGCCGTGCTGCGACATCCCCGACAACGACCCCAACGGCGGCACCTGCCGCGATGACACGCTGCTGACGTGCTGGGAGGGCACCTGCAAGCGCTGCGGTACTGACGGCATGCCCGCCTGCGCCGGTGCGTGATCGCTGATCCTGTGCTTACGCTTGTATCTGAATGTGTGGACTGCGTTTGTTTGGATCATTCTGGGGGGGAATTGGGGTGACGCGATGCCACACGAATGTGCTGTGGAGGGCGTGTTGAGGATTGGAGGCATGCATGTGTTGAGGATCGGTTCGCTTGAAAGGACCATTTACAGTGCAGACACTGCGTGGGCGAAGAGCGTATACATTGTGCATCGTTCGTAAGTTTTGAGTCATAACAGTACGCACGCGTGCGGGCCTGACTGTTGGCTGGCACCACATCATCCCGTCTCAGGCTGAACAGAGTGGCCCCTGCTGCCGGCACGGCCTCGACGGTGATTGGTCCGGCTGCCCATACGTGAAGCGCCTCTGTACCTTTGCAATTGACGCGGCCAGCGGTAGTGTCGTCAAAAAAGCGCCACCTGCGGTCTTGTGCAGGCCCCAAGCCGTGCACAGGCAAGCTCATTGTGAAGAACAACTTCTGCACCTTTGACAACACCCAGCCGCCGGAGGCAGGCCCCCCTCCGGCAAAGACGACGCCAGCGGAGGTGAAGCCCGCACCGGCCTTTGAGAGCTGCGGCGATTTGAAGTGGCCGTGCTGCGACATCCCCGACAACGACCCCAACGCCGGCACCTGCCGCGATGACACGCTGCTGACGTGCTGGGAGGGCACCTGCAAGCGCTGCGGTACTGACGGCATGCCCGCCTGCGCCGGTGCGTGCCTTGCCAACTCTTGGCTGCTCCACTGCACGACTGCCACGTTTATCATTTCTTGCACTACTAATAGTACCTGCTGATGCTACCACATAGACGGGGCACGCACAGCATGCACGGCATGTCTGACTTGCCTGTGTATGATGACAAGGTACAGGCACCGTAGCAGAGGCACCTGCCAGATACAGCTTTGATTCCAAATCATGTTGCCACATACGTTCCAAAGCGCACCCCAATCCAGATGCGTCCTCCCCTCGGCGCTGCTGAGGCCCTCATCCATCTCAGTGCGCAACACATGCAAAAGTAGTATTCATCGTGTTAAACGCCACGCACACCCCACGACTCCCGTTGCGGGCGGCTTGCAGGGGACAAGCCGTGCCGGAAGCCTCTCAAGGTGCTCGACAACTTCTGCGTCCCTCAGGGCCGCGCGGAGCCTGCACCCGCCATGCCGGTGGCAAAGGCAGCTACGGCACCTGCCGCTGACCCGCCCGCGGCTGGCTTTGTCGGCTGCGGCGACCTGAAGTGGCCATGCTGCGACATCCCCGACAATGACCCCAACGCCGGCACCTGCCGCGACCCGACCTTGCTCACCTGCTGGGAGGGTGCCTGCAAGCGCTGCGGTACTGACGGCATGCCCGCCTGCGCCGGTGTTTCTCCCAT
The DNA here is from genome assembly GCA_900538255.1 of Ulva mutabilis. Lineage (NCBI taxonomy): Eukaryota > Viridiplantae > Chlorophyta > Ulvophyceae > Ulvales > Ulvaceae > Ulva > Ulva mutabilis. The sequence goes on along the minus strand of UNSF01000007.1, from coordinate 1,007,355 downwards.
GTTCCCCCAGCCGCTACATCCAGTGATTACTTGTCGCACCACAATGCATACTCATCAGGCGACTCTTGCCTGTCAATTAGCACAAGGGACAGACCACAATCGCTGTCGAGGCACATGCCAGGCACAGCCTTCGCTGCAGTTGAATGCAGAGCAGAACGAGAATGTGTTGAGGATTCTAAGCATGCTGCCTGCATGGCGGTGCCATGATCAATCCCCCTGTGCCATATGTATGCGCTGACATACAAGGTGGCCTCTGTCGTTGCAGTTTATATGAGCACGGACAGTGCTGGTCTTGATCTACGTGGCTCTACATCTGCTTTTGTCTTTGTGGAATGCCACACACATCACAACCCTCAGTGTGGGCGGCCTGCAGGGGCCAAGCCGTGCCGGAAGCCTCTCAAGGTGCTCGACAACTTCTGCGTCCCTCAGGGCCGCGGGGAGCCTGCACCCGCCGTGCCGGTGGCAAAGGCAGCTACGGCACCTGCCGCTGACCCGCCCGCGGCTGGCTTTGTCGGCTGCGGCGACCTGAAGTGGCCATGCTGCGACATCCCCGACAATGACCCCAACGCCGGCACCTGCCGCGACCCGACCTTGCTTGCCTGCTGGGAGGGTGCCTGCAAGCACTGCGGCACTGACGGCATGCCCGCCTGCGCCGGTGCGTGCCTTCCTGTTGGAATTCCTGTTCGAACCGGGGCTGAGCAATGTGCCCCAACACAAACTCAGTTGACTGGTCTTGGGCGTCCACCACCATACATGCATTGTAGACGCACAGCTGACGGCGAATGTTTCCACTCGCCACAAATGGCCCAGGCCAACAGGATAATTGCAATCACGGGGTGTCCATGCACTACACAAAATGGCAGATGTCTGTTTGCTTGTTGCCTGGTCTGTTGCCTCGGCGCTGCTGAGTCCTAGATCTATCACTGTGTAACACAAAAGGGCAGGTGTGGTCAGCTATCAGTGCGCTTCGGGCCAAATCTGTCTAGACCCCAAACCAGTGGCACATGATGGCGCACACGCGCTAGAGCGGATGCATCCATCGTGGACACAGCCCTTTCAAGGTAATCTATGCCTACCAAAGCGCATGAAACACCAAACCATAGCTTCCCTTCAAAATGTGTTGTTGTGGCACATGCCAGGCACGGCTGGCTGCAGATCACAGCATGGCGCGGCGCATGCGTGCCCAGCACGCTGCCGTAACAAATATTCCAGACTGTTCTTAGTGCCTCAATGAGTGCCACCACAGCATCATTGATACCAGTGTGGCCTGGCACACAACTCGCAGATGGCCCATGCACCGCTCTTACTCGAGATCTGTGCCTCTGTAAAGATGCATGTGTACCATGTGTACACGTGCTATGCTTGCTGGCACGTGTGTGCCCAAGGCTGTTGCCTGTGCCCAGCTGAGGCCGCCATATGCTGGCTCCCGATTGTCCGGCGCCCTCCGCTCACGTCTGCGCAGTGGGTCAGGCACTGCTGTTTTCATGACTGACACTCTCTGTGCGCTTGCCAAGTGACCTCTGGGCCTGGCCGTTATTCGTGTAGCTGCGGTTGCGTGTTTCGTAGGATGAGATGCTGCTATGCATGCATGCCTTGCTTGCATGCTGCGCGCATTGCTCACGCCTGTGGGCCACGTGGACACGCCGATCCCGTCATCCGGACTCATGTGGTTTCTCAATCTAGTGATGGAAAAAAGCAGGTTGAGACAGCTACACCCTCGAGGACTATATTAGGTGCCCTACGCTCATGATCGCCGTTGACTGCTGGACTGCACACCATCCGTCTGATGAGGCCACTGGCACTGCATGGCCGAAACTAGTCACGGTAGCCTGAGTTGGTTCTGTAACTATCAGCATCCAGTGTATCTTCTACCTCATTGATAGTACAAAACCTATGAATCCTCTCTCCCCCAGGACATCCCCCAGTGATATATACGAACACAGACGGCGTTAAAGTGTCAACCTCCACAGTGTTGTAGAGCCAAACAGCAGGTGCCTGACCCGGCAGTGGTTGCGTCTGCAGGTGACACGCCTTGCCGGACGCCTCTCAAGGTGCTCGACAGCTTCTGCGTCCCCCCAGACCGCGGGGAGCCTGCGCCCCCCACTCCGGCCACAAAGACACCAAAGACCCCTGAGCCGGCGCCCGCGTTTGAGAGCTGCGGCGACCTGAAGTGGCCATGCTGCGACATCCCTGACAACGACCCCAACGGCGGCACCTGCCGCGATGACACCATCCTCACCTGCTGGGAGGGTGCCTGCACGCGCTGCGGTACTGACGGCATGCCCGCCTGCGCCGGTGTGCTCTAGATCCTGGCTGCATGCAGATGCTTCCCTGCCTCTCGATCGCATGCCTGTATGGGTCACTAGGATGTACTCGTTTAGCGCTGTCTGGTCCTATCATGGCATGATTGGTCCTCCACGCGATGTGTTGACCCAGCATACCCCCAAAACAGTGAGCCCTCACCTCTTCTGTTTTGGCTGAGCATCCCCAAATACAGCAGCTTTGATGGGTGCTTTTAAAAGCATTGGTCTGAGAAGGCAGTCCATTATTCTGCAAGGATAGGCAGGGTACATGTGCAAAACACAACATCGTATGTATAAATGTGCATGCACAAGAAATTGTGCTCTCTTGGGTTGCTTTGCATGCAGTGCTATGATGGCGCTTTTATGATAGCTGCCCTCAGTACTGAGGGCAGCTATCATAACACGTGGGCCCCTCACATGCAGGGCCAAACCCACTGAATCACCAGATGAGCAGCTGGCACAAGCCCAAACTAGCTCTGCAAGTTGGCGGCCTTGAAGGGAATGATCTTCCCATGAAACAGTGTGTTACACAGTGATAAATCTAGGACCCAGCAGCGCCGAGGCAACAGACCGGTCAACATGCAAACAGCGCCACCAGTGTGTAATGTGTTGGCGAGCTGCACTAGGCTGCGATTGGATTCAACACTACCATCTGCAGCAGACCAACTGCAGATAGGTCAGAGTGGTCATATCATGCGTCCAGCCTGCAGATGGGTTTGAGCATTCAGAACATGTGTCCAGCCTGCATGATCACCAGTGCCCCGGTTCTGCAGGTCCCAAGCCATGCACTGGCAAGCTCATCGTGAAAAATGACTTTTGCACCTTTGACAATGGTGAGGAATGATGCTGCTGCACTGCCAGAGAGGTCCCCGTTGCACAGGTGATGAGCCCCTGCTTGATCTCCATGTAACACTGCACTGCATTGCTGCTGCGCGCCTGTGCACAAGCTACCACGTATTTGTTCACTAATGCAACATGTTGGCCTTCTTTATGCGTTCTAGGCATGTCATACACTGAGCCACTCTGCAGTCGGCATGCACGTGCACCAGGCAGCTTTGAGCTTATGTTTAACCTTTCTTGTCGTTATGGTTGTCACCAGCTCTTGCTAGAGCTGCGCCCAGGCTGCAATTGCGCCTCATAGATCCATGAGCATGGCATGCCAATGCTCCTCATAGATCCATGAGCATGACATGCCAATGTTGACATTAATGCTCTGATAGCAGGGTCATTCTGGCAAGGTCCCATGGGATCCCACCAAACTTGCAGATGTTCACACCTCCTGGTGGCCCTGCAGGTAGCACTTTCAAGGCAGGCTGCAGTCCTGGTTTAGGCTATTGTGACACAGAGCAACACAGCAGCCCAGCAGGCTAGACAGCTGCAGTGCCACTGCTGCCTAGGCTAACCTATTAGTTTGTATGGTTACATTGCCGTATCCATGAGGACTAGTAGCTGCGGCTGGAGTCCGCCACCATCAGGTCGCATCATGTGACAGACTGGGCAAGATGTGCATGCTACAGGCTCACGAGTGGTTTGCAGGGACTGACTGCAGCTGTCTGCCTGCCAAAAAGATAGTACTTTTCTGCCTTGTGTCGGCCTATGCAAGCAATGGCCGCTTTTAGACTCATTTAGTTGTGAGTGTGCTGGATATTTTGATCCATCTCAAGGCAGCCTTCGTTGAACACCTGTTGCTGCAATTTGGCATTGTGAGGTCCCACTAGCTAGTCAGCAGGCAGTGTAACGTTTCTCATATGTGGGCAGTGTCAGAAACCTGCTGATGTCAACCCATATCAGTATACTGTGAGATTCCAGCCAAATTGAAGATTGGTGCCCATGACCGCTACTCAGCTCGTGGCAGAATGACCCCGCGAAGGTCCTGTAGCATACTCCTGTCTATGTGTGGCAACACACCGCAGCTTCAAGCGTGGAGTGAAAATTTCAGAATTAATTGATGCGGTTGTCCACAGCGTTTTCTTGCAGATCGCTGGTGTGCGGATGCCCCAACCGATAGTACGCGTGCAACAATAGCTTGCACTGTCGCGTTCACAATCATAACCGCCACTAGCCATGTGCGAGCCTGACAGCGGCAAAAACTAATCGGTCCACTGTCAGCCGGCTGCTGGCCTTTCGTGCGGTTCGTGTGAAACACACATGAACGCTTTGTAGAAGGCCACAGGATGGTCAACGCACACAACAGTACGATAGTACTGCCAGCTGCGATCCAGATAGCATGCGACACGTACATACACTCGCCAGCTGCACAGCTTTGATTGACGACACAAAATTCTATTATTCTGGCGTTCATCTGTACCAGGAAGTCAAGGTACATAGATCCCTGCCGGGCTCTTGCTTTCATCTCCGTGTAACACCATGACGACCATGCAAGCCGCACCTCGCAGCGAGATCGCTGTGTGATGTTGCCCATTAGAATACGTAATGAGACAGCAAAAGGCACTATAGGGATCACGCCTGCGTCATAACGGCCCATCCGGATGGAGCTCCGCCCTGTGTGCACATGCATATGCCGATCGCAGAACCTCGTCCGATACATCGGTTTTAAACCAGTTCGCATCCGCGCCGGCCTTTCCATGTGCAGCTCCTCATTTGTTTGGCACACCTCCATGCACGTCTTGCAGTTATTGCATGCAGAGTACTCTCGACGAACAGCGATGGTTTGTGAGCGATGGTGCGCGGTACAAAGCTGCATCGCCTGCCTAGGCCCGGTGCCGCCATCATGATTGTGTACTGTAGAGAAGTGATTCTTGGTAATTTGTGTTCGATCGTGCCTGAATATACCTGTTGGTGGCCCTGTATTATGGGCACGACGCTGGAATTGAGGACTGCGGGTAAGCCGCGGGCCACGTTCAGCCGTGACACACTACCACCATTCACTACCATACCACCATTCACTACCATACCAATTATTTGTTAGCACCTAATACACGTCATTGGATCTACGGACAGGCAGGCAGCTGCTGGCAGATGGAGCTGCAAGGCGTCTGTGCTTGGCTGTGCCTTCTTTTGCACCAACTGCCCTCATTCATAGAACAACCTGTCTGAATGCATGTCGCTGCTGCAACGCACCAGGCTCAGTTAACGGTGGCGGCACAGTAGGCCTGATGGCTGCACTTGGTGTGCCTGGAATTGAGCCACTGGCTCTCCCCATGTTATTGTCCAAATCACCAGCACATGATGTTACCACACAAGGTGGGCTTGACAAGCTTACGCGAATGAAGTCTTGCCCTTTATAGCTATAGTTCGTCCCTCTGTCCCTCTGTGCCCTGTCGGATGTGCACTGGCTGTCCCCCTCTGCTCCAACTTGCATCTCCCTCTGACCGAGCTGCATGCAGCTGTTGGCAGCAGGACACCAGGCACCTCCACAGTCTGCATGGACCCCGATGGGAGTGGCATAAAGGTCCTGCAAGGGTGGCTGGAGGAAGGTGCCAGTGGCAGCAGCCATCACTGTGATAGCTAATCCAGCTTCGTGAGCTCTGCCACCCCAGCAGATCACACCACACACTGCCTGGTCTGTTGCCTCGGCGCTGCTGAGTCCTAGATCTATCACTGTGTAACACACTGTGTAACACATGGTCCAGGTACTGAACCAAGCAATTAATTCTGCTGCACATGGGCATTGCTCAAGCTTGCTGGGTGCCCATGAGCTAGGTGCAGTAGCCCTGGACGAGACGATGGAAACCCCAAGATTGTTGAAGCACAGCCCTTCAGCATGTTTGTGAGCCCGAGGCCTTGCAAGGGATGTGTTTACTGGTCACTCACTCCTACTCAGCAACGCAGTCTGTGGGACGGATGCTATTGTATGGATGCTAGTGCACAGCTGTTCAACACGTCCTGTACACATGAAGCTCTGCAACTCAGTGGGGCTCTGAGTCCCACTGGTGGGCTGTTGCCTCCCTCCTGCGTCGTGCCTATCAGCAGCATTACCACATCCACCAAGTTTGATGCACACATTGAATGGTCCTACAAACTAGCATGCCCAATGTGCCCAAGTGACGGTGCAATGCTGTCATGTAAGAATGGACTGGATGAATGTGTTCCTTTTCATGGATTGTATGCGATAGGCCAATTACTCTGCCGATACAATTACTCTGCCATTTCAAGTTGATTGGCTGGTGTTCCTGGGTCACACACCGCATGCCTAATATGTGATGTCACAGTTCAATTTCCACGCCACATGATGCCGTTGTTCTGCCACATGATGCCTTGTTCCGGACCTCACTCGCAATTTTGGGGACATGCACCACAATTATGATATACGTTACAGATATATGCTCCACAAGGTGGTAGAACACAGAGGCACGATTCATGGCAATGCACCAAAATTCAATCACCATGGCCAAGCGCGTACACAGACAGCAACACAGCAGCTTCTGTATTGCGCTAAAGTTCCCAGACACATTCTCACACGCTATTCACTAGTGCTGCTCACAGCACGGCTCACAACACACTCACAACTGCTCCACCGGCACGTCCAGTCCCGGCAATCAACCACAATTATTGGCTTCATGTGGCATTGGCATGCCCCTTATAGATCCCCCATAGCCACGATGCCGCGCGGGTAGCTGTGTAGCTCAACCTCTGCTCTCCTGCCTCTTCACCCTCTACTCAAGTAGCTCTCCTGCCTCCTGCCATCATGACTTGCATGCCATTGGCATGCCATTGGCATGCAAGTCATGATGGCTGTGATAAAAGCATATCAGCTGGTGGGCCATTTATTTGGCCTCCCCTGCAGAACCCTAGCGTGGCTGTAACCTGCAGTCGAGAACCCCTGCGCATGCTTGCGACCTCACTTTTATCTCATACCGCATGCTTATGACCTCCCAGGATACCCCTACGCCACATCAGACGTGACCTCATGACCGCGATCGACGCGTCGAGCTTTCGCGGGGCCTAGAGCAGGCATATGCATGCTAAAGGCCTGGCAAGGTTCCCGGCGATTTAGCTGGTGCCTTACATACTATTTATACACCGGAGGCGTGTAGCCGTCAACATTAAACCCCTCTTTGACGACCTGTCCTGCCAAGGTGCGTTACCCCGGCCGTTCAAGATTGTGTGTGCACGGGTACCGGTCCAGCATGGCCATGCATGGGCACCGGTGACGTCGTAACAGCATGTGTTCTTTCCGGCACGTATGCGACCTTGGACGGCTTGCTGGTGACTGCAACGCTCACCGTTCTGAATTATGAATCTGTGTTGGCAAGGGCATTGGCCTTGCGCGTGCGCTTGAGTTGTACATGATCGCATACCGGACTTCGGCGTGCGAGTGTTACACGGAGATGAACGCAATAGCCCGGCAGCGAGGGCAACGGAACGGCGTGCGAGTGTGTGCTGACGTGTACGTCAGCCCTTCCTGCGCGCAACGCGCATAGCCGATGCGTGCTGATTTTGGCGGCCAGCCGCAGATCACATGATGCGTTGGACGCACTTAGATGTAGGCCAGTAGAGCTCCACACCTGCCAATGGCAAATGCATGGTTTAGCGGTCGCGGCGCCACCGACTGAGGGATCTCAGGGAAACATCGTGTCTGCATGCAACGGATCGCGGCGAAGCGTTTGGACTGTTTCAGGCGCGCGATCGATGGATCCAATGCCGTGGCCACGGGATATCCTGTGGCACGCAAACTTCTCGGCATTCGATCAAACTGCTGCATGCACGTGCACGTGCTTCCAAGGTACACGTGCTTTGCCGGACGTTCCAATTCGATTCCGGCAGACGTTAACGATCGTTTCTCGAGCTCGGTCACGGATGAATAAGACTGCGTAAAGCACAAGAGGTACATGTGAATTTCTTCGGTACTCACCTGTGGGGGCTATGTCTGAAGTACAAAATCGTAATGCCGGAACTCCTCCTGACTTCGCCATGCATGTGCACTGCTCTGCGAGATCCAGATGTATCGGCGGTGTCGAGATTGCGTCGCGACGCGCTGGTATGGGCACGCTGGTGCGCGGCATGGATCCGGCGCCCGGGGTTGTTCTGTTCTGTTGGAAATTTCCATTTAGAGCTCAATTTCAACATTCTATGCGCTTTACAACACCGCGCGAAACAGCGTGACGCCATGTCGTCGTCGTCGTCGTCGTCGTTAGGACTCGGCACTGACACGTGCACATGCCGCCCCAGATGCTGCGAACTTGCAGCGCTGGCCTGGAACGGTCTAGCTGTCGAGGCGATGACTGGGCAAAGTATTGTGAGCACTATTTCGTTCACGAGCATGCTGCGAAGAACGAGACCGGAAACCTATTCAGACCCTGCGTAACATTTGCTGTTAGTCCGATAACTGCACATTCAAACTCGTCAGTTTTGAAAAGCGGTCCCGTCAAAGCGCTTGTAGCTTTAGCCGGCACGATCGCAGCTGCAGTCGTGGGCGTTGCTCAACAACATCCCTGTACGGTACAGGGAAATCCAGACTCGTCGTAGCATGTGCATTATTGGGAGGGTGTGCGTTGCCTGGAAGTCACAACGTTAACGTTAACGAGTGTGATGGTTGTCGGGCGATGCATCGCGATGCACGAGCAGCGTCCGACGTAGCCAGGACGGCGCATGCTCGGAGGTAGATTACCGGAGATAGACGCGCCAACGCCCACCAGTCGCACGGCAAACAGTTTCAAGATTGGCTATCCTGATGGTGGCGACCGCTCGAACAACAGATCCCAGCTTCGGTGTGCGGTTTGTGTGTGGCAATGACTGGCGACACCAGCACGTAACAATGGTACACGTTATCAGCTGTACTGGTCGTATGGCGTCGCGATGTGAATGTTCGCTGCATCCCGCAGTATATACGTAACACCACTTCCAGGCTCTGCTGTCCCTTTCGACGCCCTCCCGTAAGATAGTATGAAGCAAGCCGCGCCTGCATGCACGCCCGTACGATTACTTGCCATAGATTACACATAGAGCGATCGATTGGCGGCGTTGCGCTGTGCACATCTGCTCTCCTCCGTGCGCCGGCCGTGGAGGAGCATCTGGGTACTCGGTATGTACTCATGATTACATTGTGCACACAGGCACACTTGGAGCATGCCCCTGCAACCAAAGGCACTGGCAACACATTGGGTTTTCAACAATAGTTCCAGAAGGGAGCTCACAATCATGCGTTAGCTGTGTAGCGCATTAGGGCATTCAAACGATTAGAGAGGCGCCATGCAAGCTCCGCAGCTGCACAGCACGTCACTATCGCACGTTTTCAGTGCCAACTCCGCAATAGTCACAAATGTGTGTGCAGATGTTGTCCTGGACCTCAGCTGCACTCCTCCTCGCCGCCACGGGCGGCGCCCATGCGATGGGGCAGAGCTGCGGCGACCTGAAGTGGCCGTGCTGCGACATCCCCGACAATGACCCCAACGCCGGCACCTGCCGCGACCCGACGCTGATGACGTGCTGGGAGGGCACCTGCAAGCGCTGCGGCACGGACGGCATGCCCATCTGCGAAGGTGCGTGCCAGGGCCCTCATGTGTGAACATTCTGCCTGTGCACCTGTAACCCGCCGCGACGTCAGCCGTGGCTGCGATCGGCCGCAACCCCATGCATGGGCCCTGCTAGTAGCTAGGGGTACTTCGTATTCGGCGGGAACAGGACGCACGTGAACACGGTGTCGAAGTGAGCGTTACAACACTGTGACGTGCTGAATATGTAGTCTCTGGCATTCAGGCATGCCTGAGCTAGCACTGAGTTCTGCATGGCAGTCACACCAATGCATGGAATCCTAACACTCCGTTCGCATGTGCATGCGTGGTCCCCACAGATATGCCCCCCCCCCCCCCCCCCCCCCCAGTGGCCTTGCAGTCAATTGCTGTCTCCGTAGACCCTCCCAACGCTCAACTGCGGGCGGCCGTGTGGCTGTGGCCACATGTGCCTCAAACATTGATGAGGTCACATGACTGTGCCCCACGTGCGGCCGCGGCATGCCTGTGGCAATGGGCGCCTCGAACCGGCGGACGTCTGCACCCGGTAACTGAGAGCTATGGTTTACACAGTCATGCCGGTGTTGGACGTGGTGTCCAGCGCCCTCGGCTCGTGTGGCTGCCTCACCACACGTGCTCGCAGCTCACAGCCACGCCTGTGGCTGGCCGCATGTGCGCCTGTGGCCACTGCAGTGCGCAGCTAATTATAAGCCCTCACCCAGACCTCAACAGGCCCCCACACACACGAGGGGACATGCCCTCCTGCAGTTACCGCATGGCGCATAGGTACCTGGTGAATGGCTCCTAAGCATGATTGCCATGCATGCAGGGCCCACACCGTGCACTGGCAAACACATCATTCCGGTCGGAACCTTCTGCACATTTGACACCAGCAAGACCCCCACCCCGGAGCCGACACCGGAGCCCACACCTGAGCCTGAGGTCAAGCCTACTCCGCCGCCGGCCCGACGGCCGGGCAAGATGAAGGGTCCACGCCGCATGCGCCGCACCCGCGCCAAGGGCCCTAAGGCCCCCCGCGGCACCGTCAAGCCCCCCCCTCCCCCGAGGGACCCGAAGCCGGAGCCGACCCCGGAACCAACCCCCGAGCCGACCCCCGAGGTCAAACCCACCCCCGGCTTTGTTGGCTGCGGCGACCTGAAGTGGCCGTGCTGTGACATCCCCGACAATGACCCCAACGCCGGCACCTGCCGCGATGACACCATCCTCACCTGCTGGGAGGGTACCTGCAAGCGCTGCGGTATTGATGGCATGCCGATCTGCGCCGGTGCGCCCCTGCCAGCTTTGCCGGCTGCGTGCTCTGCTGTGATGTGCTAAGCTGTGCTTTGTGCCGACATGCTTGCATGTCCACACACAGTACACACCTCGGGCCTCTGGGGGCATCCCCTTCACGTGATAGGTTCCATACTGCACCTCATGGCTTTCGTAGCTCTACAGCATGTTGCAGCTCTTCAGGCATCAAACACGCGGCTGTAATTAAGGCGTATCACAAACGCGCGGGAGTTGGTGTGCAGGCCCGAAGCCATGCCATGGCAAGCTCATCGTGCACAACGCATTCTGCACATATGACAACTCGAAGCCGGAGCTGACCCCGGAGCCAACCCGCGAGCCGACCCCATGGATCACCGCCCCCGGCACCGCCTAGGCACCCTCCCAAAGCGTGGCGAGAGGGGCAGCGCTGTCCTGAGGTGCGACTGCGGTGCCTTCTCGACCCTGGTGCAAGCGGCATCTGCTGCACTGCACATTCCGTTCCGTCTGTTTGCCTGTTGCCTGCTCTGTTGCCTCGTCGCTACTGAGTCCCAGATCTATCACAGTGTAACACATTCTGTTCCGCATCGCAGAACGCGCCGGTCGCATGCAGACCCGCGTGCAGACCCTAGGCAGCTGTAGCGCATGGCTGTTTATCCATTGTTGTGCGTACCCAATGCCTACAGCCACAGCACACTGCACGCCCTCCCAAGGCCTCCTCCTTGACAGGCTCAAAGCTAGCTGCCATTATTACGACAGTTTGTCCCCAGTTGTGTTGTGACTGTTTTTAAGTTGGCTCAGGCACGAGCCTGCACGTGCCTGCCAGTGCCCTGGGTGGTGGTCTTGGTTCTCCACTAGATGCATCCATCTCTCTGCTGCAGCGCAGGTAACAGGGTACTAGTGTATGCCTGGCAGCACAGTGTCAGTGTTCAGTCCTTCCCAGGCCCTGAACCCACGGCATCACGCTTGCCTAGGGCATGTTCGTTTTCCGTATGGCTTCCAGCGCTGCAGCTGCTGGTCCATGCCGCAGCGACATCAAGATGGTTGCAGTGCTGACAAATGTGGCTCGCGCTGCAGGCAACACGGCCAAGGATGGGCATGCGGCTGGACCAGAGGTGATGGTGACGAGCAGCAGCAGTGTGAAGTGCTGCACGTGTGAGGCTGCATGCTGGCATGCTTGCAACAGCAGCAGCAGCACCGGTGATTGCAGCCATAGGGGAGCTTCCCACCACATCAATAACCTGCACATCCACTGTGTTACACAGTGATAGATCTAGGACTCAGCAGCGCCGAGGCACATCCACTGTGTGAGGTGGCACTGTAAATGGCAAGTGCGACAATTGGAAGTGGTTCTGTGCTACTCGAGCCATCGTGAGCCCCGTTTGAGAGGGGAATAGATAAAGTGCCAGACAAGCTGCATCCAATGTGTATGTAGTAGTTATCACTGTCGCAGTCACATAGTTGAGGAGGAGTCAAAAGTTGTCAAGAGTCAAAAGTAGTAGCACATCTGGCGTTGCACAGCGGCCCCCGTGGAACCCCGTTTTTCGTTGCCCCACCGTCCGAGCACAGAATGGGTTGTTCTGTGGCTGTGCTCTGGTTGTCTGTGGCTTCAGGCCATCCTGTCGATGGCCAGACCACGCCGTAGTAGAATTCTTCGTGCCACCTGAGTGGTAGTGGCTAGCTGCTTCTGGTCGCACTGGCCAGTGGCTGATAATAAGCTGCGGATATGGTTTGATGTGAGGCTGGAGTGTGTACCGAGCTGCTTGCACTGTTTCAAGACACAGACTATGAGTGCACCACTCATAGTCTGTGTTTACCTGACTCTGCAAGGCACTTTGCAATAGATTGTGTAGATATCTACACGACCACAGGCTACCGTTTCTCACTCTGTTTCTCACTCTGTGCCACACAAGGTTGAATTATTGATTGCACAATACATGTCTCCATTAGGGGTCTCCAGACCACATAACATGTGTGCACTCTCTCCAACGCCCAAGCACAGCCAGCTGTAAGTAATCCAGCTACACACCTGCTTCCAGTTGTTGCAAGTATGATGCCATGCTATTGCAGCCTGATGGCTCATCCTGTTGTATACCATTCTTCGGCTGTAGGAAGCACAATGTGCAGCTCTGGCTCAATCTGGCATAGCCTGACTCTAGGCAGTATCCGGCTATAGCCGGGCTATAGCCCTGCCGTAAGCATGTGGCATGCATGCCAACATCTGCCTGGTGGAACAGCTGTGGCTCTGTACACGATCGTTGCGGTAAACAGCACACCGCGATGGTTGCACCGGCCGTAACAGAGCAGAGTAAGCAGTTCAGAAGTGCTTATCACGGCAGAAACAAGGCGCGCTTGCACAGTCAGCGTGTGCCACAGACAGAGCGCAGCCGTGGTACGGTGAGATACGTTATAAGAGGTATGCTCCATAATGTGGTAGAACACACAGGCAAGATGCATGGCAATGCACCAAACACACAATCGTGGCAGAGTGCCGTAAACACACTGGTACGGCAAGCGCAGCAGGCACAGCAGGAAAGGCAGCAAACCGCTCGTACATACTCTCCTGCCCCGTGTGAACGGCTCCTAACTGTACTACTGGGTCACTCCAGCTCGATCCCTAGCCAAGAAACGTCGCCCTGTGCTTCATCAGGCTCCAGCGATGACAACGTTTGCCACGGTCAGATAGTTCCGAGTCGAAATGGCCTTTAAAGCCAATTGCCGCACCTGCGTTGCGGATCGATGCTAGCTAGGCCTAGCCGCACATACACTTTCACGTGCCGGGCTATTGCGTTCATCTCCGTGTAACACTTTCACGTGTAACACTTTCAGCCTAGTGCAGTTACATCGAGGGGCTCCGATCCAGTGCACCAAGCGAACGTACACTTTCAGCCTAGTGCATGTATTGTTTGGTAACCGCCACATCATTAGCACCGGCACACAACAGCCCTCGCTGCCGGGCTATTGCGTTCATCTCCGTGTAAAACACACAACAGCTTCCTGTAGGTGACGCAGGCTGTCGTGCAAGCGAACGCCACTTCGCAGGCCCGTCACAACGCGTTAAGCAACGAACCAGGTGCTGGCTTGCTGTTAACCCGATGGACTCTCATCCGGCTTCCATTTCAAGGCGGTGGAAAACGAGCTAGATGCAAGACAAGCTAGACACGGTGACTGGACTCTGGATATGTCCGGAGGATCGTGACAATTGCAATGCTTGGCTTGAATTGCTTGACCACCGCATGCTGCCGTGAATTACGTCCGCAACCGCCACAGCAGATCCAAGTTTGACTCGTGCTCTAACTCGCAGTATTGCGGACTTTCAGAGGTTATCTGAACAGTCTGCCACCAGGAAGTCACCTGTAGTCACTGCCCAGATGTGTCTACCCGTGTGCTGCCTGCACCAGTGACTCTGCTTTGTGTCGTTGTACTGCCCTGTGCCTCCCAGGGATGCCCGCCAGTACCGAGTTATAGATATTCCTCCGTGAGTGATCCTCGTGAGTCTTGAGTACCTCTGAGAACCCCCGTGTAACCTGACGGAAGCTCAACAGTGTACCTCCGTGTCCCATAGCCTCTGTCCCTGTCACTTGATCCCCCGAGTCCCCGTCTGGAACCCAACAGACAGCTCATCATCAGTGGTTTTCCATCGATTTGACGATGTGTTACACAGTGATAGATCTAGGACTGTTGGAACTGAGTCAACATCTAGAAGTATCTGGAAGTATCTGGTACATTCCAGGAGGATCTAGGATCACCTGTGTTCATGATTACGTCACCATGGAAGTGACTAGGACATGTGGTCTGGAGAGTTCGTGACGCGGAGAACTCTCTAGAGACACGCAGAGCACAAGACAAGTGCGATGTGTGCAGTAGGACATTGATTCTGCTGGGTGCCAGTACCTATATAAGGGCCGGCACATCATTGAGGTATTCACTTATGTTTCTTCTGTAACGACAGAGATCATTTGTCAACAGGTTATGGGTCCTGCGCTACCCTATAGCGTGTAGAACTGCGTGCAAGTTAACCGTTTGCAAGTCTCCGTAAATCCGCGTTCGACAGTAGCACTTCGATATCGAGATGGGCAAAGACGTAGAAGTACAATGGCTTACAGCTGACGATCAAATGTCAGCATGGAAGGCCTGATACAGCACCTGCGGTCGGCTGAGAGCAGCAACGGCTTGAGAGCAAGTCGAGCTCAGAGGCATGCGCAGACGTCCTGAAGGCAGTGGTGAAGCTGCACATGTCCAAGGTACAGTGCTACAGATGTCGGGAGTACGGACATTTCAAGAAGGATTGTTCGAAGAAGCAGCGGGGAAACAGAGGCAACGGTAGGCACGGTCAAGCGGGCGCGGGGACCATGACGGTATCTGCTGAGGCAGGTCATGGTAGGTTCAGTGCTCAGAAGCGACACAGTGCAATTGCAAAGGTGTCGGCTGCCGGCAAGGCAGGGTTCCACAGTGACGATGGCAAGGCCATCAAGTGGGTGTTCGATACAGGGGCTAGCTATCACATACTCAGGGAAGTCAAATTGAGGGAAAAGCCAGTAGCGGGAAAATTTTGCTGCGGAATGGCGGAAGTGATAGGTATAGTGACCCCGGAGAGCGAACAGGCTGTTCTGAGAACAGCGGTGCAGATGCCGGAGAATGGCATCGGATGTCAGGCCATGAGAATTGGCAGTAGCGAGATGGTGCCAGCGCTGGTAGCGAGTCGGGATAAGGCGGAGCTATGGCATGAGCGGCTGGGGCACCTGAGCTATGAGAGCATCCTGAGGATGATCAGGGATGAGTCGGTCACGGGATTAAACGTGAGAGAGGCATGGGTTTGCGCAAGAAGCTGACTGCCTGGAGTGAACAGGGTCAGTTTCTGGGGTGTGAACCGGGCACCAATAGTTGGCGTGTTCTGCTGTCGAATGGCACGACAGTTGTGCGCTGCCATGTGAAATTTATTGAGGGCACAGCAGCAGGGGGAGATGATGATGATGATGAACATGATCGTTCTGAGGCTGCTGAGCCGCTCAATGTGCCGCACGGCACGGAGATGCAGCGACCTGCGGACCAGGGGTCGGGGAGAGCGGAGAAGCCACCTGAAGACCGGGGGTCTGGGGGAGCTGGGCAACGACCTGGGGAGCTGGGGCGTGGGGAAGCTGATGAGACATCATCCGAAGAAGCTGACGCACCCAAGCCACCCAAGAAGAAGGTAAGGTTTAGGCAGCCATCGGCAGAGACACCGACGAGGCAGCTGCGCACGTGCACCGTCCAGCAGGCTGAAGGATGGCTACGCACATGCGGCTCAAGTGCATGATGATGGAGGAGTCTGAGGACCAGCCGGATGCTGAAACCTGGCGGGGTGCAAGAAGACGAATCGCTGGGGCTTGAGTATGGCAGCACCGGGAAACTGGAGTTTGAGGGTTTCTTAGACTCAGACTATGCTGCGGATCCCGATAAGCAGCGGAGCACGGGGGGTTCTGTGTTTCTGCTGGCCGGGGGGGCAGTCGACTGGAGTTCAAAGTTCCTGCCGACTGTGGGGACTTCAACCATGAGGGCCGAATACATGGCGGCCGCAGCAGCAGCGGAGACAGCGCTGTGGGTGCGCAAGCTGAAGGCGACGATGCAAGATGACGGAGCGGCGTGCATCACTCTCAAGTGCGACAATCAAGCTGCTCTGGCGCTGATGCGCAATCCTACGCATAACCAGCGCATAACCAGCGTGCAAAGCACATTGATGTGTGTCACCATTTCCTGCAAGAGAGGGTGGCTAGGGGTGAGATTGATGTTGAGCTTGTGCCGCCTGCGGACATGATCGTTGATGTCATGACAAAGGCTCTTCCAAAGCCGCAGTTTGACAAGCATCGTAGCAAGTTAGGTCTGGTTGAGATCTATGAGGTTGATAATTCTGATACACCCTAGATATTGAATCAGGGGGAGTGTTGGAACTGAGTCAACATCTAGAAGTATCTGGAAGTATCTGGTACATTCCAGGAGGATCTAGGATCACCTGTGTTCATGATTACGTCACCATGGAAGTGACTAGGACATGTGGTCTGGAGAGTTCGTGACGCGGAGAACTCTCTAGAGACACGCAGAGCACAAGACAAGTGCGATGTGTGCAGTAGGACATTGATTCTGCTGGGTGCCAGTACCTATATAAGGGCCGGCACATCATTGAGGTATTCACTTATGTTTCTTCTGTAACGACAGAGATCATTTGTCAACAAGGACTCAGCAGCGCCGAGGCAACAGACCAGGCAACAAGCAAACAGACAGACCGGCCGCCGCAAGCACGAAGGCCACGCGCCGCACGAGCAAATGCCAGAACAAACAAACGCCATCGCGAAAGCAGACACGCACACACCACGCAGTACCACGCATGCCACGCGTACACCAAACACACAGCCAGCACTCGCCGGGCCCACAAGCGGTCGTCGACGCTCGATCGATTTGACGATGTGTCGTATGTGTGTGAACTCGCACAGGGCGCGAGGCCTCGATTACCTCAACTATGCATAGCTATTCCCGCGGGGATCCCGTGATAGCGCTTCATCTAATGCACCATGCCTCAGGTCAGAATGCTGGTGCAGCGAGCGCAGGCAGACGAAGTTGTTGTGTTTCACTTGAAAGCATCCGGCACCTGCTTGTCAAACTCGACCCAGCATTTTGGGTCCTCAGTCACGCCGTTGCAAGGCGCCAGAATTACGATTCTGTTACGATCGCCATCCTGCTGCACCAAGTCACTCAGGTCGCTGCTGCTGGTTGGGAGACAAACTGGCATGGTCGGTCACATTGGGCCTGTTGCCTGTCAAAGTCCATTGCTATCTCCAGCTGCAGTGAAACCTCACTAGTAGTATTGAAATGCACTCCTACATCGAGGGGCTCCGAGCCAGTGCACCAAGCAAATGTACAACTAGAGCCTAGCCTCACATGCTACCCAGCAGTTGCGAGCCGGCCAGGCGGTCACCTGGCGGTCACCTGGCCCGTGAGACACACCCGTGAGCCATGCTACCCTGGACATGGTCTTTCTGATCACAAACCCGTTTCCTTTCACTGTCACCGCACTGAGCTCCTGCAAGGAATTCTCAATCCAGCGAGCCTAGTAGCATTGAAATGTACATGTAAATGTAAACTT
Organism: Ulva mutabilis; assembly: GCA_900538255.1. Lineage (NCBI taxonomy): Eukaryota > Viridiplantae > Chlorophyta > Ulvophyceae > Ulvales > Ulvaceae > Ulva > Ulva mutabilis. Next base: position 989,257 of record UNSF01000007.1, on the reverse strand, counting down.
AATTTTAATTACCTGATGCAGAGACATGCAGCCAACAGCAAAGGTACACCTGGGACCTGCTGCAAGAGCCCAAAGCGGGACGTCACGCATGCAGGCTCTCCCACAGACTCTTCAGAATCTGTGCACAGCTGTGCTTCACTGGGCCCAGCCGGGCCTGGATGGCTGCCCAACTTCAGCAGAGCAGCGGCAGTTGTCGTGATCCAGCCATGCACAGGACTACGGAGACCATGCATGGTGGCATACACAGGACTACGGAGACCATGTATGCATGGATGCACGGTGCTGATCCGGAGTGGCTATGGGACGCCATGCACCGATGGCTTACCATATGCACGAGCAATGCATGCTAGATTGCGTGCTGCAGACAATGATTCTGATCGTATCCGTATGAGACGTTTGGTTGAACGCTTATATAGGCTCTACTGATCAAAGTGTAATCACTCTACTCTGCCAAAGACTCACGTGCTATAATCCAAGACTGAGAGCGCACTGTCACAGCGGAGGCCTGTACACCAGCCAGGTATGTGACAGCGCGACCCCCTGCGCACGGCTACGCCATGCTTAGATCCCACAATGCCTACGGGCTACGGTCTACTGAATTACGACAGCAGTGCCACTGACGCCATGCTACAGGTGCAGCGCAGCAGCACCTGTTTCCCCCCGATGCGGTGCTCCTGCCCGCGCTGTCCCAAGTTTCTCAACAGCCAATCCAAGCCTGTTAGCAGCTGTAGCAGTGCTGCAGCGGTGCTGTGGCTCACGGCCATGGCAGCCTGAGGTCTGACTGCCTGGGTGCGAATGGTGGCCTTGGCAGTCACATGCGCATGAGTTGGTGCGCCGGAATCTGAGGCAGCTGTGGCATCTGGATGCACAGCTGACGTCACAGAACTTGAAGAGTGGCAACATCGCGACCGGGCAACGGCTGAGCAGGGCAGCAGGCGGATTTGAAAAAACAACTGGTGGGAGAATCAATTCCAGTTCAAGCACAGCACCCTCATGCTGCCAGTCATGCTGCCAGTCATGCTGCAAGTCATGCTGCCAAGCCCAGCCGATCGTGATGCGGATCATCTGTCATGATGACAGAGGGGTAGCAGTCCCTTTCAAAGTCAAGTTGTTAGTGGGAGTGGCCATGGCAGCTGTGTGCCACTGTGCCTGTACATGTGTACTTCTCCGTGTGCCACCCACTGGTCAGATGACCTCTCAAACCTGAGGTCAGATGCAGCCCGCTTGTGCACCAACTTGCTCGTCTTCTATCTGTTCGACACATAATAACATTCTTCAAGTTTCCTCCAGGTTTTTGGAGAACCCGGGGAGTGGCACAAGCTTAATCATGAGGGCAGCTCCTATCATGAAGGCAGCACTAGAGGCTGCAGTCATTGAGCTTCCAAGCAGCGGCATGTGTGCTGTGGACACCCTGGAAGCACAGGCATGCAACCCAGGGCTTCCAACAATTGTGCCTTGCAAGGCTCCCGTCACGCCAAACGTCGAGACACAAATCAAGTTGATCAACGTTGTGGGACAGACATCTGTATGCCACACGCTAGTGGTCTGTCCGTCCGTGCAAGTCGAATGGCAAGGCTCCCAGGCGGGCTGAGGCATTCCGATTGCTATAGGTGCCTGCTGGGGCAGAGTGACGTGATGCCATGTCAGCAAGACGCAGCATTGCGTGAATACGTGTTCACAGTCGTGCAATGGGATGCGGTTCTGAAGTCAGCAGGCGCGGTGCGCCTTCACCACTGCCTGCGCTAGCAGCAGCCAAAGCGGGCGCTGCAGCGGGTCAGAACGCGCGCTGTGTTACACAGTGATAGATCTAGGACTCAGCGCTGTGCCAGTGCGATCTCGAGCTCCTCGCACGGATACACAAAAGCGATGGAGGCCGCAGGATTGAAGATTGCAACAACTGTGGGATATCCGCGTTCAAGTGAGCAGTGGAAATTCGCTCCGTGAGAGCACAGCGCTCGCCCGGAGATTTGGGAGAGGCTGGCGCGCAACATGACATGACGTTTCGAATTCCATCGACGAATGTGTCAACACTAGGGCCGTGAATTTCAAATTAAGCAACTTACAAGGCCATTTAAGAAGGCATTTTACACCTTGTAATTAAGCTTAAGTCAGGTCGAGCGCTTTTAAGCGTATGCGCTTACATTAACTCAAGTTTCACCACCCTGCAGCCGTACACGTACGTGCATGTACATGCGGCCGTGCCCCGCGAATTCTGCATGCATATGTACCGGGTTTGTGATCAGAAAGACCATGTCCAGGGTAGCACGGCTTACGGGTGCGCAGTTTGTGCCAGGTGATCGCCTGGCCGGCTTGCATCTGCTGGGTAGCATGTGAGTCTAGAATCTAGTTGTACGTTCGCTTGGTGCACTGGATCGGAGCCCCTCGATGTAACAGTGCATATGTACCGCTGCGTGCACATGGAACTACACGCATTCTTGCGTTCATCTCCGTGTAACGCGCATTCTTGAAGAAAGGTTGTCAGTGCTGATTCACACTGAACTTTCTGCCGAGAGCGGCGTTTGAGCGATTCTCTTATTTCATTCCCAGCGGCACTTGCTTACGCGTCTGGGAGGAGCCGGCAGGTCGCGGCAGTTCGTCGAGACTCCTGCAAGCGCTAAAGCGCAGTTGTGTGCCGTCGCGACATCGGTCTGACATGCAAGGGCTAGAGACGACGGCAACACCGTCCAGCAGGCTGAGGCATCACGAGGGCATGCGAAGTTGGTCCTCAGCCATGACTGCGTATGTATGAACTTCTGTCAATCAAGTTGTGCTGCCAAGCCTACAGGTGAATTGCTTGACAAACGCGCGCACACTGACAGCTGCAGGATGTTACCAGACCTGTGTCATGCTGATCACACCACTGGTTCCTGCTGCGCAACCTTGTAAACTGCTGACATATTCCAGCTGCACCAAACCTGGCCAGGTTACACTAGAAGACCACACAGAATTGCCAGCACATGTACAAGTGCCACTAGTACCACGTGGGCTCAGGCTCATGTGGCTTCAGGGGCTGCAATGCCTCTAGCGGGTCACTGGTTGAGCTTGTCTCACTGTCAATTCGTTTGGAATGTTCCTAATGGCGCCGATCCGCATATGAATACGCACCCGAGATTCTGATGGTCTGAGTGTGGCAGACCTGTTGCAGCTGAAGTAGATATGGTCTTTGTGGCTGCTGAGTTGATACAGCATCTATGCATGGTCTATGGTCTGCTGCAGCCAGGCCAGGCCAAGCTTACACATGTACATGCATCAAGCATCTGTGCCTCTGATCTCCAACTGCGCTCTCTTCCCTGCACTGCTGGGGCCTTGATCTATCACAGTGCAACACATACGCCTGCTTCAGATCTCGAATTGTCAATTGTTTAAACAAGCATGCTGGCTCCTTCTTCCCTGCCTTTCTCAAAGCACACAGGTGCTGAAGATCGATGTGGCTGTTACACATGTGTACATCACACCAGGCTGAGACTAGAAACTGAAGCAGTCCTCAGGGGTGCCGATATCATACCTGAGGCAGACATGTGTGATGCATATGTGGCCATGCCACAGTGCACTCATTGTCATCTCTGCAGCATCAATCCAGCATGCTCAACAAACAGTGCCCTTCAGCTTCAAGCCAGGTTGGCTCACCAGTGCATGCAGAAACAAATTTTCAAGGTGTGAAGCATACATGCCAGCTTGTGAACAGTCATGATGCAGCATGGGCAGATGTGCTAGGTATTGATGAGATCTCCCAGATCTCTGAGCCAAAACTTCAGCATCAGTGTGGTTGTCCACCTTGATATGGATGTGGCACACATTACACACAGCCACACAGCTTCCATACGACTGCATGATGCTTCTCATGAGGCCTCATGAGGTTGAGGTGCCCAGGCTGCAGCGCTGTCGCAGCATCAGCAGGCTGGCAATCACATGTAGCAGTGTCCTTGATAATGCTATATGACAGTTGTAGCAGTGTACTTGATAATACGATATGACAATTGTGTTATGGCACGTTGATTACCGTGGCCACGCGTGCGTGTTTGTGTACGCAAGGCTGAAGTGCATGCAAGATTGCCAGCGCACAAGCCCGCGGCCGGTGATACATTGTCTAGCAACGCCGAAGCCTTGCAGAGGACTGCAATGACTCAGGACTTGAGCATGGGCAAGCTACAGCGCAGTATTAGTATCGATGCATGCACGGACATGGTGACAGACTGCAAGGTCATACATGTACACCCGCCGGCCACATGTGCGGAGACTAGTCGGACCCACACGCGTACGCAAGCAATCGCATCACGTCCGCAATCACCGTCCGCGCGCCCTGGTCCCCACGAAACGCGGACAATCAGTGTGAATAAATGTGAGTACCTTGTTCAGATCATCTTGCGATGCGCCCATGGCTGCAGATTTGGAGGCTGACAGACTCGGAGCTCTGTGAGGCTGCGAGTGAAAAGTCGACATCCGAGGTGCTGTGCCTTGTTCCACGGAACAGGGCTGCGCAGCACGCGGCGATCCATATGGCCGGTGTATTTTGCCCGCGCAAGCCAAGGAGCGTAAATAGGAGCGTATGTCTGTGTTTACGCTGGCTCGGCATGGACCACGCACCTCTGCAGCTAGCCACGTGTAGCTGTGCAGGGAACGCCAATGCATGCCTTGCAACATGCATTTCTCACGTGCATGCATGCGTTGGGTCTGACATGACGAGGTGTGGACTGATCAGCGCATGGGACGGGCTGCTGGACATCCAGACACGGGGTAGCTTTAAACACTTGACGAAAAGTACAAAGCTAAACAGTTCTTCATTAACTTGAGTTCATCAGCTTTCGTTCAGCGCCTGAAGGTATGTCTGCTTCGTTCTATGAACGTCTGTGTATTTTTTTTGTCAAGCGATTGCGACACGGCGGACGCAGCACGCGCGAATCAAACAATCAGAGTAGGGTAGAGGCAGCAGGGTGTTGATTGGAGCTGCCAGCAGCTTGACAGCGATGGCCAGGGCACGAGCAGAGCTGCCTGCGGCAGTAGCAGCTGCAGAACGCACACCCGGTATGCGCTATCCGTTTGGGGGCCCTCTCGGGGTCGGTATTGATCCTGCGTCGTGGCCGTTCGGTGCACGTCATGCCGCGTGAAGTTCTCAATACAGGATGCACCCCCTTGCGGCGCCCAGCAGACGGCAACGCCTGTGTAACCAGGCGAGAAGGGTTCCGTGAGCTCCGTGCGGTATTTGCGGCAGCAAGGTCGCAGGCTTACGGCCCGTGACAGCCTGAGGGTAGGCCAGGGACAGGGCGGGCCGTGCACTTATTATGCATCACGGCAGTCGTGGACGTCTCGTGGTCTTGTGACCACATGACATCTGCTACATGTTTCGCAAAGCATGATCGCACCCGTGCTGCTGACACATGGTGATGGTGGCACACGTGCCAGGTGTGACGGTACATAGTCGAGCTATGCATCCGTCCGAACATTAGACCTTTCGTGGACTACGTCACAGTGGTATCGACGGACGGATGCATAGCTCGACTATGTACCGTCACACCAGGCCGCCTAGGCCTGTGTCTCCAGAGATATGTCGAGCAGCATGTGTCGATACAACAGCTCGCACATGCAGATTAGGGACATCTTTATGTTTGCTCCGTCTCTGCTTGCGACCGACCTGCGCAAGATGATTGCGGACGTAGTTCGCGTCGTCACACGTGTAACATAATTCGCGCGTGTGCGGCGCTGACCCGGCCAGCTGCAGGCCTGGTCGCGACGGCGCCTCTCAACATGGCGTGTGGAACTAGGAATCGGGCTGTGTATCTGTTGCCACATCCTGTGTCCGAGCGACGGTGCCTGTGCGGCACCTCCACGTTTCCAGCGACGTCGATATTCATCTGCACGCAGCTGCGACCAATGGCATTTCATCTGTGTTTTTCCCCCTGAACGGAATTCTACTGAACGCGATTTCGGTTTGCTACCCCTGTCTGTAAACTTTTCAGAGCCGCATGTACAGCGGTATACCCGCGGTACAGCGTGGCACTGTGTGTGACGCTGGATATGGCGGACAGCGCGCAGCGACGACGCACCGCAGGCCCTGCATTGCACGGGGCATGGTCTGGATTTCAGCCATGGCAACCGCGGTTTACCGGTATACCTCCGGCGCAAACTCGGACGGCGTTTTTCACAGGCTTTAAGAATTCGCACAACGCACAGATGAGCTCATGGTTGAGTAAGCGATGCAGAATCTGTTATGCGCGTCATCATGGCTTCGGACCTTCACAGACATGCATCCAGTTCGGGCTGGCCGTGACGGGATCGCGTTGGACCGTCGCGAAAGCCCTCAGCTGCGTTGGACAGTTGAAACTTATCATGGTTGCACGTTCCAGGCTAACTGCACGTTGAAACGTGTAGGAAGGTATCCCATGCTCATGCACACGCTCGCATGTCTACGTGAGTGCACGGGCAATTCGCACACGATTGTTCATGGCATCAGTTCTCAGTATTTCAAACTAGATGCCTGCGCACTACCGCGGTATACCGTCGGCGCCTGCGTTTGAATGCAAACTATGCAGGCCAATATCGTTATACTGCGTGTACTGGCTACACTGTGTGGCTACACTGTGTGATCCGTGCCCCAGCGTAGCCAACAGACATTCCCGTTCTGGCGGGCCGATGAACTCGAGCTCGGGTGGTGCATCGTGCATATGCATGCGCAGCGCCATTGGGCTGCCTGGCCGCTACGTAAAGTCGTGCTGGCAATTGCAATGAAGTCCTAGCAGTGCTTACACTGTCTTGCACTGTCACATGGTATAACGTTGCGGTACGCAATGCTGCGGGCTGGAACGCTCTGAACTCTCACGCTGCGTCATCTGTCCGTATGCATGGGCTGCTGACGCCACAGATTCTGCATACAGTCGGTAATCCAGCCACACACGCCACCTGTGCACACGCCCTGTTCCACAGCGCACGGTCCTTCTGGATTGATCAGGAGCCCGGCACCCGTACCACAACCCGTTCCAGGGAGCTTTCCGCTTGTGTCCACGCGGCCGCGGGTGGCACGGGCCCTAATGTGGAGAGGTGCATCACGACACCGCAGTAGCCCCTGCAGTGCTCACCCGCACGCATGGCATGCAGATGCTGCAAGGAGCCGCTGTGGCACTGCTGCTGGCTGCGGCCGGCAGTGGCGGCGCGGAGGCGCGCGTGCAGATGCTCATGTCGTCAAGCCACTCCTCCACCACCGTCGGCGGCATCTGCGGCGCGCCTGCTGGCGCGTGCTGCGAGCATGACGTATGCCAGCTCGCCACAAATGTCTGCGAAGGCGGCCTGTGCGTCCCCTGCGGCACGCTCAACCTCCCCGTCTGCTCCGACGGTGTGCCCCGCCCGTCCGCACTGCAGGGTGCAGGGGGGCAGAGTGTGCCGACGTGCACATGCAGCGCCCTGCTCCGGCGCGGCGCCGTGGCGCTCCTCCCCCCTCCCTCACATGCATGCGTGCTGTGTACTTTCTCTTCAGCTTCTGGCTGCTTGATTGCCTAATCTTCCGCTGCTGAGGACTGAGTTGAATGCATGGGCGGTATAGGACCCCAACACGCTGGCACGCACATCTTCACACGCACGGTGCTTTGAGCTGTCATGGCTGCCATGGCAGCAAGTCGCATCCACCCCCACACCTATTGCTGTGATATCAGCAGCGGCTGAGGTACGTTTCTCAGGGTTCATACACACTCACTTCAGACCACTTGGGGTCGATGCTGAGGCACATGCTGTGGCTGCAGATGGCTGCGAGAAAGGACTGGTGCCTGACAAAACCGGCACAGTTTGTGTGGCGCCACCGCCATCTCCCCCTCCCCCGCCTCCTCCCCTCCTCCCCCTCCTCCCCCTCCTCCCCCTCCTCCCCCTCCTCCCCCTCCTCCCCCTCCTCCCCCTCCTCCCCCTCCTCCCCCTCCTCCCCCTTCTCCCCCCCTCCCCCCCTCCTCCTCCCCCTCCCCCACCACCGCCTCCTCCCCCTCCCCCTCCTCCCCCTCCCCCACCACCGCCACCCCCAGCCCCCCCGCCACCTCCTCCCCCACCACCGCCGCCACCACCTCCACCTCCCCCGCCATCGCCACCGCCTACGGTACCCCCACCGCCACCCCCGGCCCCCCCGCCGCCTCCGCCCCCACCGCCGCCTCCTCCCACGCAGCCTCCGTGCGGCGGTCAGGGCGAGGAGTGCTGCGATGCATCGCCGCTGCTGGAGAATAGCGGCACCTGCGACGACCCTGAGGAGTTTGCATGCATCGGCTTCACGTGCGAGCGCTGCGGTACCAGAGGCCGCCCCGTCTGCGCAGGTGAGCCCCGCACGCAACATGCATGCGTTCTTTTATCCACAACACAGCCAGCACCTCGAATGATGAGCATCATTCACCAGCAGCACTGGTTGGCATGTGCACGGGCCTGGAGGCTAATCTGCAGTACCATGCATGCCGGTGCTCAGTATGACGCTGCGAAACTGAATGCTGACTATCAAGTGGCGAAGCAGGTCCAGGTGCACTAAGAGGTGCTGCTCTGTGCAGGTGACGCCCCCTGCGAAGGGTCTCTGGTCGTAAGGAACGGCATCTGCCGCGCAGCGCCGTCACCACCCCCTCCACCCGATCCCATGCCGGACCCCATGCCGGACCCCATGCCCGACCCCATGCCCGACCCAATGCCTGAACCAATGCCCGACCCCATGTCGGACCCCATGCCCGACCCCATGCCCGATCCCATGCCTGATCCAATGCCCGACCCCATGCCGGACCCCATGCCGGACCCCATGCCTGATCCAATGCCCGACCCCATGCCCGATCCCATGCCTGATCCAATGCCCGACCCCATGCCGGACCCCATGCCCGACCCCATGCCCGATCCCATGCCTGACCCCATGCCCGACCCCATGCCGGACCCCATGCCCGATCCCCCGCCGCCGGCCGACTGTGGGATGCTGAACCAGGCGTGCTGCAACATCCCCGCCAGCGACAACAACCTCGGCACGTGCGCCATGCCTGACACCATCTGCGACAACGGCCGCTGCGAGCGTTGCGGCACCTCTGGCAGTCGCATCTGCATGGGTGCGTCCCTGCGCCCCTGAAATGCAATGTTCACTACCAAAGGGTGAGCAGGCAAACGCATCGTTACTCCGAATACAGACACGTTGAGACGTCCAGCCTCTCAAACTTCAGCTGCCTGCAAGGGCTGATCTGCGTATGCCCCAAACTGGTCGGCGATCAGCGCTTTGCTTTCCTTTATTTTCGATGCTTCGGGTTATTCCCGGTGTTTTGACAGTCCAGCACTCAACATCGATGCTTGCCATAGCCGCAGAGTCCTGCTGCTGGGTCTTTGGTTCATCAGCAGCCGCTCGGCAGCTCCATGAGCGCATGCATGCATGATGTGTGTGTGCTCTCCTGCAGGCGACAACCCGTGCAACGGCAACCTCGTGACGATCAACTTCATCTGCACGCCGCCAGCCATGGTCACCTTCCTCCCGGACGCCGACCCGTGCGGCGAGCTCGACACTCCATGCTGCATGATCCCGGAAAACGACCTCAACGGCGGCATCTGCAACGACCTCACAGTGTCGCAGTGCTTTGACGGCGAGTGTGTCCAGTGCGGGCTCGACGGCGGCCCCGCCTGCAACGGTGCGCCCCCCTGTGTGTGCGCATCTGTGCGGCTGTGCACATGCTGCTACATGTCCCCACGAGGTTGTGTGTGCGTGTTACATAGTGGTGTCATGTGCTAGTCATGCTAGTAGCACATCTGACGCACTATCTCACCAGTCAGCAACCGGCCGGACTCTGCAGCTGCTCGCCACGGCTGCCTTTCCAGACCCACCGGTCATGATCTACAAGCCCTGCGTGTGTGTGCTTGTGTATGTGTTACAAACCACAGCTGGCAGAGGCAAAGTGTACACACTGGTCCAACGTTTACGGCGTTGAGCATTGTGCATGGCCGCTGAAAGGGGCTGCCAGTGTTCCTGGAAGCTTGAAGTGGCACAGCAGATGGCCGATGGGGTGTGCTGCGTGTGCTGACGGTGTGTGCTGCGGGTGCAGGGGACGTACCGTGCAGCATGCCGAACATCGTGCGCGACCGCAACAACTTCTGCACCTTTGACAACGGCATGGTGCCGATGTAGGTGGCCGCTGCTGTGCGTGCTGCGCCTGCTAGGTGTGCCTCAGCTGACCCCCCTTCGGTCCACGCGGTGGTTCTCTCGCCTGCCACATGCCTGAACCTCCTCCACTGCAGCTGCAAGGTGACCAATGTGTGGTCTTCTAAACAGTCTGTATAGTCTTGCTTCCCCTCCTCCCCCATGTTTTGGAGTCTTGGCGCAAAGTGTGCTTGATGTGCTGCAAAACCTGTAGCTAGCGTGCGTTTCAGTGTCATGGTGACGTAATCCGATCAGGCTCGAGATCAAGGTGGTGTGCTGGAGGACGCCGAACATACAGCGTGCTTCATGCATGCATGGGGCTTGCCCGGGCATTGCTGATGCATCAGCGATACTCGCCCGTCTGAGACCTGTCTGTTCGCAGGCTGACGGTGTACCGCTCGGACGCACGCATGGGATGCCGCAAGGGCGCGCCTTTCTGGATGTTTCCTCAGCATGTGGCGCCGCCGGGCCCCGCCGGCAGCCTCCAATAACGTGATATCTTTCTATGCATCCTCTCAGAGCCACTGCGGGTACACTTGAGCTGAGCTGCGTGCCGTGCGCGATATGGTGGTGGCGTTTTGTTTCATTTTGGTTTCCGGCGGCCCAGAGGTCTTGGTGAGTTCTACACATGTGCTGTGCGTGCTGTGGCGATGGCTCATGGATCCAAGCGGCCTGGCGCACACAGCGGCAGCGCAGGCGCCCGTGATGGATGGGCGACGCCGGAGCGGATTGTTGTGACTTCTGTCTGTCCTTGGAGTTGCAACTCCGAACATGTTTTTGGAAGCAGTCATCGATGACGGCGCGCCTTGGCAGGAAGACAAAGCTGCGGGTCTTGGTTCGGCTTGCATAGTCCTGCCTGCACTCGGACAATCTTGGCGCCGCCCAGCTGCCGGTTTGTGTAGGGTGATTCTTGCGCTGTGAGTGCTGTGCACTCTGGGCTGCACGCCTGCTGCGCTGTGAGCCCCTTTGGCGGTCACTGGTCCATCAGCATTAGCTGTCACGAAGTAGGGTGTACATGCTGTGTGCTGCGTGCTGTGGACATCAGAGGGTCACGCAGCTTGTCTGTGCAGCCACGGGTGCTACGTGGAAGCAGGAGCGGTCCATGTGTGGGTGCGCAGTCTGAGCCGGGCATGGGTGTGCTGTGGCAGAGATTGGCGCTTCGTGATTGCAGCACGGGCGATGTGCTGGGCGCTGGCCATGTCCTTCTGTGTAACCGGTCTTGACCGCATGACAACCCATATGCATGCTGGACTGGCTGTTGCCATGTGGACTCACGACGAAACGTGCCCCCCACAATTGTGAAATTCTTCAGAGTAAACACCCGCAATCACACTACATCCCGGGAGTGCACTCGCCGCTCCGAGCGAGCAAGAGTGTCCAATTGAATGTGGTCTCAAACAGCTGCCGTGGCCGGTCTACTGCGGCTGGGATATCGCGATATATCGATGTGGCAGACAGCCGTCCGGGCTCGGGGCTGCCCTGGCATGCCACCTCCCTCTGCACTCTCGCCACTGCTGGCCACATGGTCTGCAGGGCCCTACAGTTTTGCCCGCTGCACTGCACCTCTCTTTGCATCAGAACATTAGCATCTTGCTCAACGCATTTGCTGTGGTGCTGCAGCCCACGACCAAGTCACGTCAGCGCACTCTGTGTTGCACGCTCTGTATTGCACTCTGTAATGCACGCGCTGAGCATTGCGGCTACTCCTAAACAAACGCAACTGACAGGTTCATGCTAGCTGCTGCTGCTGCCATCTTTCGGCGCCAGTCTGTTTTGGGACGGGGTCACTATGTAGCGTCAGCCCATCTGCCGTTCTACTGGCAGTTCCCACGAACATCGCAAGCCGCAGCGTGTTCTGGAGCTGCTGTGTTGCTGCGAACCCAACTCTCTGTCAGCCACACGTGCGGGTCCAGTGAGCATGCACGCCAACCTGGCCAAGCTGGACAGCTAGGTGGATGCTTCCAACAGCTGCCAAAGCTGACTCCAGAGAGCAAGGCTCACTTTGAAAGAAGTCTTCAAGGTCCCCCAGAGGCTGCTGCAGCCCAGCGTGGGCAGCAGCAAGCATGCTAGTACTACCAGTAGTACATCTGCAGCAGTGCCTGATGAGTTCCTACATGTCCACACCTTGTTTGTGAAACATGACTCGCTGGCCTGTTGTTAACGCTGCTGCTGCCCTGTGAAGCCGTTTGTGTGAGCGGCGTGCAGACGACACCACAGCTGGCACATTTCTCGGCTAAACCGCAATGCGAGAATGCCATATGCTATATAGCATGGAGCGGGGCGTGCATTCCGACGACGCAAGTGAACGCGTCGGTCATTCAGTGTTGCCTGAGCAGGCACGGCAGTCCACGTTGCTCCCGTTTCGGTTCATGTGCATCATGCCGGTCCTTGCAGTGGTGTTTGCGATCGAACGGAGCTTCGAAAGTTGAAAGCGCTCAAGTTGAGGTGCCACCAGGCAGGCAGCAGTGCACAAGCAGGCAGCAGCACAAAATCCGGATCAGGATCCTGAGGACCGTTCTTATTTGGCCTGTGCAGACCAGACAATATGCCTGCACGCAGAGGCCAGCTCCCGGCAGGGCCTGGCATGGCTTTGCAAAGCTCCAGGGTGGCATGGGGGGAGGTCCACGCCGGCAGGCATGCGCATGCCTCGGCAGGCGTTCCTCATGCATGTGACATCCTGTCCGTTTGTGGCCCATGCTGAGGCAATCGCCACTCGGTGAGTTCCGGAGACCCGCGAGGCAGGATGGTCCTTTATAAACGAATTTCACAAAAATTGTCTGTATCAGTTCTTCCCGTTGGTCAGATCTCCGTGCATCGTTAGTATCCGCGTCGCTGTGCTGCACATCAGGTTTCGTGTCACCAAAACACAGGCTTCAGACGTCGCGATGAGGGCTTTCAGCTCCCCCCAAGCAGGCAGGAGGCTGGCCTCGACACGAGGATGCGTTCTGAGTGCGCCCCTGCAAACTCCCGCGGCTGCCTCTTGCGCATGCCGTTCGAGGCGAACAGATTCCGCCCAACCGCGCTGTACTGCCATGCCCGAGACGCCCGACAAATCTCTCATCATTGCCTCAAGAACTAGGTTTCACAGGCATTGCCCTGCTTATTGCGGGAGTTGTGGCCCGCAGATGCACGCCTCGTCGAGCGCAGTGCAGTAAAACGCGAATAGGGACCCTACCGTCATGCCAGTATGGCCTCGCGGCCTCAGCTACACTAGGTTTATAAGTTGAGAGTATTTCATGTGTGTTTTTTATGAATTACACGCAAGTTGCTGCTCTAAATGCTGGTCCCAAATGCCCGAGCAAGGCGTCCGACTGCGTCCTCACAAGCACATGCCAATGATGTTTATACTGCGTTATCTTACCGACTTGCACGCAAGACCTTGCGTGTGCTGAGGACAGATAACACACTGAGGCTTGTGTGCTCGCCCGTGTCATCAACGGGCGCAGAGAGGAGCGGTGAACGCGGTTCGACTGCTGTTGTCGCTGCAACAACGCGGGCGCGCGCACTGCACCGGGCTTGCTATTGGCGCGCAGCTGTAATGATTTGAATGCACCTGAACGATGAATGTCATTGCAGGTGCTCAGTCACCGGCTCAACAAAGAGTGCTGGCGGGCGTTGCATCAGGCGCAGTGGCGCTGATGCTGCAAGCCATCCCCGCTGACGCAGCCTTCAGACTGCCTCCCATCGACAAAGGTCCTCCTCCAGCCAGCTATTCCACGATGCCGTTAATCAGCATTTTGTCGTCCTGCGGGACGTCGGTGCACTCTTCGCCCGTAGACCTGGGCATTGCTGTTGCCCGCTTGTCACCAAATGCCACCCATACGATGCACCGCTTTCCGCGGATGTCCTCACATGCCGCTGGGTTAAACTTTCGCCCTGGGACAAGCCCAAAAGCGCGCGATAGAGGCATACCAGCGTCAGCTAGCCACAGCCGTACTTGCTATTGCCTAAATTTAGCCCAAGGCAAGTGCCACACAAGCAGGCAGCACGAAAGCATCTGAAACGAGGCCTGCCTGCTGCACAGAATACCACAGGCTCTGCAGCAGCACGCGCCTGTCATATCTATTACTGTGCAGACCCCAACCGATGCGACCGTGGCTACGTGGGCAACACGATCGGGCAGGCCAACGCTGTGTCGGACAAGGTGCTGGACCTGCGGCAGTGCCAATATGTCGGGGCTGACCTCCGGGCCAAGGTCCTCTCTGGGGCGCTCATGGCCAACGCGGACTTCAGCGGGGCCAACATGCAAGTGCGCCGCCTGCGCTCGCCTGGCCGCAGCGACCCCGGCAGCCGCATGCCACCTTTCTGTGCTGCTGCCGCGTGCAGCCATCTCAGGGAGGGAAGGGGCGTGAACCACCCTGGAACCGCCACTATGTCGGCCCAGTGGGACCCCTGTGGCCACTTTGACAGCTTCGCGCGGCGACGCCACAGCTCCGCAGCATGCAGGCCGCAGCAGGCCTGCTTGCACGCGAATCTGTAGTACTTGCTGTAGCCGCCGCTCCAGGCTGATGTACCGCCGACGCACGATATGCATCATCAGCCCCTGAGCGGGATCCTCTAGACTCTCTGATCCTCTAGACTCTCTGATCCTCTAGACTCCCACACTCTACCAGGAGGCCTCAGCAGCAAGTGGGGTGCACGGCACCGCAACGACTCGGCGCCACCCGGCACGGAACCAGCCACCACACGCCGCCCCTCGCGGACCACCTGCGTGTGCGTGCGGGAGTGTGCAGGCAGCACCATGCGCGTGTCGCCATGGTAACATGACGCTCATGCATCTGCATCCTCACTTTGCCGCACACGAGCACAGCTCTGGAGGCCCCGGCCCTCCCGTCGCCACGAGCGCACACGTATGCACACAGCGTGCCGGCCAGGCAGAGCGCAGCACGCAGCACGTCACAGCGCGCGGTGTGCAGGAGGCGGTGATGACCAAGGCGTACGCGGTGGATGCCGACTTTACGGGCGCGGACATGACCAACGCGGTGATTGACCGCGTCGACTTCAGCAACACGAAGCTTCGCAACGTCAAGTTTATCAACGCCGTCATTACGGGCTCGGAATTCACCGGCGCCGACCTCTCCGGCGCCGACTTTGAGGACGCGCTCATCGGGAACGAAGACGCCAAGCGCCTGTGCGCCGCCGCCCAACTGCACCCCATTCGTTGCATGCTGGGCTGTCTGTTCCTTTGCACGGCTACGCACCTGACACCCCTGGCCACTCAGATGCGCTGGCAGGCGGTTCAATGCTATAAGGACGATTGTGTACTGGATTTTTTGGTGGAGTTGCTGCATCAGGTTACAAGAGATGCGAATGCATGGATGGGTCGGGCGATCCTCGCATTCAGGGTGCACCCTGCGTGGCGCCGTATGCATGGTATCGCACCGCTCTGAGTCCACAATTACACCGAGCTGGCAGGGACGTCAGAGGTGCCTGGTGTGCGTACGGTGGCATGTGTTCCGCCATGCGGAGGCACCAAGCAGCCGCTGCCTGCTCACTTGAACCAGCCTGCATCCTCTTCTGGTGTAGTCTTGAGCCAGAGCCTGCACATGGCATACCTGCCCTATGCCATGCCGCAAACGCCTGTGCCGCAGGCAGCAGAGTGTGTGTTACGGGGCGTTACTATGCGCCGGTCATGCCAGTAGCACATCCGACGCACTGCTCCAAACTCGGCATCCGGGCGGACTGTGCTTGCCACGGTGCCTGCCGCGGCTGTCAGTGTTGCAGCTCCCTTGCCCTCTGCGCGCACGACGTGGCACCCCTCTGCTCAGTTGGCCAACATTGGCCGCCGCCGCGATGTCCCTCCATGTGTCATGTTCATCATCTGCTCCTGGCGTCCTGGCTCCTGGCTCCTGCATATCTTGCCCTTGAGGTACCCTGCATCTCCTCTTCTGTCCCAGTGACAGGGCAAAGGTAGCTCATGTGTAAACATCTGAGTATGTGGTACCGCTGGCTCGTGCATGCTGTTGTTATTGTCAGAATCTTTGTCAGCTTTTCGTGTCCATGATGCAGCCACACAGTCTGCCTCAGTGTTGGATGCAGACCCGGTCCTGCACACGTACATGTCTGCCTCGCACGCAAGCCTCACCAACATCCCCTGCAGCTGACCTGACAATGGACGCGTGGTGAGCAGATTCGTGGGTCATGCCTGTGGGATGATCACACTGGATGTGCATCTGTCTGGACGTTTTAGATCATGGCACGCTTGTCACCGAGTATAACAGTGCTGACTGCGGCTCAGTCTAGTGTTGTGCATGCAGGTGTGCCAACCCCACCGTGAAGGGCGAAACACGCGCAGGAGTCGGCTGCCGTGCATCGAAGTAGGCGTTCTGGCGTGATGAGCACGGGCCTCGCATGTTGGCGCCCAAGTATGTGCTGGCATGCACTCTGTGTTCCTCTCTGTGTCAGGCAAGGGGGCTGCTTGACAGCTAAGGATGAGTCACATTGGATGATGCCTGGATTCGTCACAGCTGGCGGACGGCTGCGCCTCAGGTGCAACGCGGTGCAGCTCTAGTGATCGTGGAGTCGTGTGGCGGGCTGGCGTCTAGGGCTGTAGCGGTTATCTCCAGTCGAACAGTCGTGGTCCTGGAACATTCCACGTCTGAATTTCCGCACCAGAATGCGACTGCCAGACTGCGTGGCCAAACGAGCGCCCCCGCGTGTTGCGCGAATCGGGATAGGTTGTAAGTGAGCACGTCTTCTGACATCTGTAATAGTTTCATGTGCTCCCGCCTTCATCAGTGATAAGACGCAACATCGCTTGATCGCAAAAGTAGCGTGGCACAGGCTTTGTACAAGTCCGGCTTTGTATAAGTCCGCCGTAGTTTGCAGACATGGCTCAAGACGACATCAAATATCTAAGCTTTGTGCAGCGAGGCGCTGTGGGCGTGTTTGACATTGCAGCACACGGCTACGACTTTGCCAAACGCACAACGGTGCAAATCACACCCAAGGGCGTGGACGGCATGATTTCCGGGACGGAGGAGCATCTACAGCCTGTGCTTGAGTCCTACTTCACGCTGTCTCAGTCCATTCTGAAGCTGATGGATACCATGGTGTGTCTCCGTCCCCGCTGCGCCACACGGCCCGACAATAGGCATAACTCCACTCCGCTTATGACATGCGCATTGCAATAGCGTATATTACTTTTTTCTCGTGGGATCTGCTGTGGATGCATGCAGCAGGCGTGGGAGTTGTCCATCGCAGACAAGATGCCCTGCAGCTCAAGCTCA
Source organism: Ulva mutabilis (assembly GCA_900538255.1). NCBI lineage: Eukaryota > Viridiplantae > Chlorophyta > Ulvophyceae > Ulvales > Ulvaceae > Ulva > Ulva mutabilis. Next base: position 971,917 of record UNSF01000007.1, on the reverse strand, counting down.
CGCACGATGAGGCAATTGCGTGCATCCAGCATGCGTCTGATCCATCCTGTAGATAACTGTTTGTACGTCATGTATGTGGTGTTCCACGCTTTATTGGCAAGTGTCACATGCAGAGTTACATAAGCTGTCCCGGCCCGATACCATGCCATCTTCGCAAGGCCTCGTCACTGCCGAACACGAGTGCCCTGCCTGCCGAGACAAGTACTGTAGTCAGTCAAATGTGATCTATGTAGGTTGAAGCCAGCGTTGGATTCGGATCAGAGGTTGTTTCTCGTGTCCAAACAACATCGAAGTCTGCTGTCGAAGGTATCCAGTCTCGCGTGAAAGACACCGTCCCCAAGGACTTGAGTGCGTACCAACTCGCGCTTTATATACCTGTGTCGATGTTTGTTACATACGTGAATCGGGTAGAGGCTCATTCAACGGGGCTGATCATTTGTTCAACGTGCCTGCAGTGTCTGACATGAAGTCGACGGCCCAGTCACGCTACACAAGCGCACACGATGCGGTGGTTTCCAACCCGACCTATGCACAGCTTTACCAAAAGGCAGTGGAATACGCCAAGTGGATTTCTTCGTTTTCCGTGGTACAGAAGTCCGCGGGGGTGGTCAATGAGTCGGTCTATCCGCGTGTGAAGGGCGTCGTTGACCCAGTCCGCTCCACTATGGAGCCGTATGTGAAAGCCATTGAAGACCACCTCGAGCCACGGTCAGCCGTCGTCTCTGACGCCTCCTCCGAGCAGTCATCCAGCAACTAGACTTTAGCTGCACTGGGCTTTCAGGGTCACTTTGTACTTCAAGGAGAGGCTGTTCGGCCTCCTTCCAGAGTCCAGCTGGAATTCTGCGATCTGAACTGAAAGAAACACAGGTGTACATCATATGTGGAGCATCGGTTTTTGGGTGTGATGCGTCCGTAGGCAGCAAACGTCATGTTAATGTTGCATCCTTGTTGGCTCATGTAACAGTCCACATGGAGTGAAATTTGTCAATTTTTGGGTGTGATGCGTCCGTAGGCTGCAAACATCATGTTAATGTTGCATCCTCGTTGGCTCATGTAACAGTCCACATAGAGTGAAATTTGTCGATTTTTGGGTGTGATACGTCCGTAGGCTGCAAACATCATGTTAATGATCCTCGTTGGCTCATGTAACATTCCACATGGAGTGAAATTCGTCACAGACATGCTGCACCACAAGATGGTTTACACGTATCTTGGCCGGGCTGCTGCCGTATATCTTATTGTGGTGATCCAAATGTTGATTTCTTGCCATGCAAGAGTCACAATGCCATGAATGGCAGCAATGACTCGGTGCACACGACTGCAATGTACACACGCCCGAGCGTTCAATATGCACTCTTACATCGAGGGGCTCCGAGTCAGTGCATCAAGCGAATGTACAACTAGATTCTAGACTTACATGCTACCCAGCAGATGCGAGCCGACCAGGCGATCACCTGGCACGAACTGCGCATTCAACATGCATATTCTGTTGGGACTTTGTTAGACTATGCGGCAATGCTACCTATGAGTGAGATTGAAGCCTGCAACCCACACCGCCAGACAGTTTAAAAACCAGTGCAGGGGAAGACACAGGACCAGATTCGCCGCTACAGCTGCCACATGAAACGCAGAGAATCGCAACCTGCACGGCCAACAGACTGACGCAGGCACCCAACCCAGACCAAGTGCTCCAGCACCCACCACAGCAACAGAACAGTAATCTACGTGTGAACAGCGGGACTGGGAGCCCAGGGTCATAATTAATACCCTCCTCCCACGAGATCGCCCATGCCTGTACATGTAAATACATCTCCACCAGGTGTATCTTGCTCATGCCAAACGTTGAACCACCTATTCCCCCTCACCTTGCTCGGTGTTCATTCAGGGTTCAAAAACGTGTATGGAAAGTTAATTCATGACTACACACAGGCTTGAGTCTACGTTCAGCTCAATCCACGGTTGTGTAAATGCGCCCGAGTGAATCTGGCTGGTTTTGTCCGCAGGTTCCAGTAGCCACAATCCAACGTGCCTGCATATCACAGCTAGCATACACAAAAGCGTATTCCCAGTGACCCAGCCATGACAAGATCTACAATGTTTTGTGAACGTTGCGTGGTGTTGGTGCGGATCTGGTGGTATGACGTGCATCGCGCGGCTTTTGCGCTACGTTGTACGGTAAATCGAGAATGTGCAGGCCACAGTTCCCACGTCGTCAATGTTGAATTCAGTTGGATCCCTTATTGCTGCATATAATGAGTAGCTGCGTAGCTCTTTCCCTCCGTCGACTCGACGTGCGGGTGTGCAAAGCATGTCGTGTACGTTTGCGATCCAGGAGACGCTCCGACCATCTCCGTAGGATCGTGGCATTCGCTAGAGTAGATGGTGGCGCCGCTGATGATGACCTTGACGGTGATGATGATGATGATGAGTTCTGGGAAGAGTTCGGGGACAACATCGACAGTGATGCGGCGGTTGTTGAAGCGGACACGCAGTCCGACGCAGATCAGCAACAGGCCACACGGCAAATATCTAAAGAAGATCTTCGTATGGAAATGGCAAAGCCTGACGACGGTGTCAGCGGCATGCTCCCTGTGATCGCAGGCGCCGGGGCTTTGCTAGCAGCAGGCGTCTTCTTCTGGCGGAAGCGCAGCGGCGCCGCTACAGGCAGCGGTGGTTCAAGCGAGGTGTGCCAATGCCATACGCGTGGTTGCCGCTCCTGTGCATTCGGGAGGAGCAAGCCCGTGCATCCCTCTCTGTATTCGGTGCTGTTTTGAACCAGCCTGCACAAGCGTCCGCATCGCACAAAGATGGCTGGGGCACCCAAATTTGTACCCGTCGCAAGTTGCCCAGCCTCTAGAGCGCTCTCTCAAGGGAATGCACCCGTATGGTCCACTGCTCGTCCCTTTGAACACACAGGCATGTCGCCTCGAAGGCAGTATCTGTTGTCACCATGTGGGCTCACAATGTGCACATGCGACTCATGCTTGGTCACGTCAGCCACTGCATGCTATAAAAGCATCCTTTCCAGCACATGTCTCTGCTGCATGCAAACATGCGAGCAGCGGGGCATAACCAAAGACACCACGGAACCACGACTTGCATCGCTGACATTGATCTGGCCCGCAACCCGACCAGACCTTGCCGTGGCTTGCTAGAGAAGCCCGGTCGGGGTATCAAAGCTGATCCAGCCAATTCAGCTTACATAGACCAAATCAACATTGCGAGCAGACATACAGAGCGTCAAACTGCGCCATCAACGATGCACCTATAGTACGATAGTGGTAGGTGTCCTGTACCTCGGGCGGACACCACTTCCTGTCTTGCCCACTTTGCTGCACTTGGCCTCTCATGTAAGCATGTGATCCATCAAGCATGTGATCCACAGCTCCAGCTGCTCGTGCTGCTTCACTGTCACGCATGTGTCGGCGCTACTGCCCCCTGCGCCCGCCTGCATGCCTGGAGCCTGGCCCATCTGTGCCGACACTGTCTGAGCGGCGCCTGCTGTGGCACGTTGGCAAATTCAACGTGTGTGCTGAAGTGCGCGCCCCCCACATCCTCAATTGTTGCTGTATGTTGGCCCACACCGAGGACGCCCTGGGAATGGGCACGGGCAACACTTGCAATCACGCACACACCCCATGCCGCGTCCCGCAGATTGGCGTGGACACCACCGACCCCCCTGCGTGCCGCCCGGCCCTTATGCGCGCTCGCTGCATGCAGGACCGTTCGGCAGCTGCCGCGGGAGGTGCAGACGAGGCGTCGCCGCCGGCGCTGCCGCACCGACCCAGGGCGCAGCTGGCGGCGGCGTCGCGCACGATGCTCAACCAATTTGTGGACGAGCTCCGCGCGGAGGAGAGCGTCGACCTGAGCGGCAAGAACCTCATGGACGACGGCGTCGCGTTTGTGGCTGAGGGACTCGCCTACAACCAGACGTGCAAGAGTGCGCGCTTCGCCAGCAACGCCGTCGGCGCCGCCGCATGCTTCCAGCTTGCCGAAGTCCTCAAGGTTCCAATCCTCCCTCCTTACTCTTTATCGGTCCGTATAGGTTGCCGTGCTACAAGCTGCTTGTTGCGGACGCGTTGTTAGGTGGCTCTGTTGGACTCGTGGCTCACTTTTCGTGTAGCCCATGCTGTGCTACGGTGCCTGGTGCCCTACCAGCTGCATGCATGTGCTGCATGGTGTCGGCGCACATGCTGCTCGTAAGGCAGCTTGGTCAGTGGCAGGTGGGCGCCAAGTATGTTGGCACCTGCTGATCAGCATTTTCTGTTGTGATCGATGGTTTTGTAATCGACAGTGGGCAAGGGACACCGCAAGAGAGGGGCTTCGGGCGTCTGCGCTGTTGCATGCTGCCCCGTGCATCCGCTGTGCTGCGTGCTCCCTACGTCTGCGTGTACACACGCCGCTTGTGTTCCGACGCCGTAGCGATCGCAGCGATCCACCCCTTGCCCTGGCCTGGCGTGAGATTCAGTGTGGGTCCCATCGCGGAGCGCGGCGAGGTGGTATGCTGTGGTGGTATGCTGCGACCAGCGTCACCAGAGCACGGTGCTGGTGCGTCCTGAACTGCTGGGGTTCAATACAGAGCCACACAAACCTGTGATTCTGACTCATGATAGCTCCACAGCCGCGGCAGCCGTGTGTCCGCGGACACACGGCTGTGCCAGCCTGCGAAACATCGGGTTCGGTTGTCGACGTGTGTGCCAGCCGGGTCGACAAGCACGGGACCGGCAGGACAGAGGCCCCAGCTGGCACATTTACCCTCACATGTGCATGTACATGTTCGTTGCTCCGACTGTTGCTCGCAGCCCAGTGGGGTCCCAGCCGGCATACGCGCGAGGTCGCTGGCGACCGACTGGTGAGAGGGAACCCGTGTGCAGGTGAATGTGACGCTGGAGGAGCTGCACCTGGACACAAACCAAGTTGACGACGAGGCCGCGGAGCACCTGGCAAAGATGCTCGCCGCAAACAAGTCGCTGCGCGTCGTGAACCTCGGCGCGAACCGCATCGGCGACGCCGGCGCCGCAGCGCTCGCCGAGATGCTCAAGGCCAACACCACGCTGCGCGAGCTCGACCTCGGCAGCAACGAAATCGGCTACGACGGTGCGTTCAGCGCACATGCATGCACACCATGCTTCCAAATCAGCGGCAATCATTCACCACGGTTCCTGCTCTTGCCCGGTGCGATCCGCCGGCCGCAGTTTGGGCGGGAGGGAACGTGCTGATCGTCGGCAGGGAGCGCGTGGAGGATGGCGGAGGATGTGGTGCAGGGGCGGTGGCGCTGGCAAAGGCGCTGACAGAGAATGAGACGCTGGCGAAGCTGGTGGTGTCTGACAACTACGTCGGGGCCCTGGGGGGGGGCGCGCTGGCGACGGCGCTCGGACGCAACGGCGGCATCACCAACCTCCGCCTCAAGGGCTGCGAGCTCGGGGATGCGGTGCTGCAGCGCCTCTGCGATGCCCTCGCTGTACGCTGCCCGCTGTGCTGGGACCTGTGCCCGCTGCGTGCTGTGCTGGCATCTGTGAGAGCATGTGGCAGCGTTGAGGCTGCTGACCCACCCGCGAGTGGTCTGTGCTCTGAAGCGCTGTGCTGGCTCGGTTTGCAGGACGGCATGCATGCCTGTGGCTCACGTGACAGGGGCTGAGGAAACTGGCGGACGGTGGTCACTGTGCTGTGTGCTTTGGGCTGTGTGCTTTGGTAACGCCAGGGCTGCTGCTGCATGCACCTGCAGGTTGTTCTGTTGAGCATGGCAGTGTCATGCATGCATTAGTGAGATGTCGCTGTGCAATCTTTGCGCGCGCAGACACAGCCTTTCGCGTGAGCAGAGCTTTGAGGGGTCCTGGTAACAGGATTCCAGTACAGGCCAGGGTACAGGCCAGTCGGGCTCTGCCGGGGCTGCTCGGGCTATGCATGAGTGCCACAAACGGGACGACCGCGGTGCATGGTGCATGGGCACGGTGCATGGGCAGACTGTGATCGGCATGGGGCGCGCTGCCAGGGGGATGCATGAATACCACGATACCGCCAATGTGAAGACCACGATACCACCGAGATGACGACAGCCGGGGCGTGTGCAGGAGCGGGAGCAGGAGCTAGAGGCGCTCGATGTGACGAACAACGGCATCACGGCCGAGGGCGGGGCAGCGCTCGCCGCACTGCTCAAGGCCAAGGCGGTCCGCGAGCTCGTGGCCAACATGAACGACCTCGGCGACGGCGGCATGTACAAGCTCGCCGAGGCGCTGCGCGAGCGCGACACGCTGCGCGAGCTCGACCTCGGCGGCAACAACGTCGGGCCGGAGGGCGCCGCAGTGCTCATGGGCGCGCTGCGCGACAAGACTGCGCTGCGCACGCTGGAGCTCGGGTGTGCTGCTGCCCCCCGCCTGCTGGCTGCGATGCGGTGAGGTGCATGCCGTGCATGCATGACGGCGCGGCCCGCCCCACATGCTGCACCATACTGCCTACCCGGCTCGCGTCGCCTTGTGTGGGCTGCCATGTGTTTGGTTGGATGCGCCTGCAGTGAGCGCCATGTGAGGCGCGGCGCCCCGCCTGGTGGCTCGTTGGGTGCACGCCACACCATCGGCGGCATCCGCATTCTAGGCCTCTCCGTGCCGCCTTCCACGGCAATGTCCTGGGCAGTCAAAGCCACGCAACTGCAGCGCCACTTGTTCTGTGCTGCGGATTGCGCGGCCGGCGTGCCCCGGCGTGGTCAATCCATTTGCTCACAGCAGCGCTCCCCTGCGGCAGCGATCTGCAGCACCCCGCTGTGAGCGGCCGGCAGCCGCGGTGGCGTGCTATGGCGTGCTATGGCGTGCTCACGTACTGCATAGTGCCAGAACGGTTAGCCAGGCAGGCGAGGCAATTCCCGCCAAGGTGCAATGACTCTGACTGGTAATTCTGAGTGTCAACTGGAGTATGTTGGTGGATGCTTCTTGTGGCCGTGTTGGGCGTGAGGCTGGCCTGACTGAGTTGCCCGGGGACATGCCACGTGAGCATCGATCAACAATGCGATTCAACATCAAACAGTCGCGAGGGCGGCGCGCAGGTACAACCCGTTGGAGGAGGAGGGCACCAAGTCAGTGGTGGAAGTCGTGAAGTACAACCTGCCGCTCAAGGCCTTGAAGCTCGGCTGGTGCAAGATCGGCAAGTGCGCCGGTGCGGAGCACGCGGCACAGCTGCTGCAGTTCAACGAGTCCCTCGAGGTGCGGTCGTGCTGTGCATTCTGTGAAATGCTGTGCAGCGGCTCGCTTGCCAGGCTGTGCTGGCAGACCGGCGAGGCTCGTGCGGTGTTGCTGACGGCCGTGCCTGTAAGTGCCCCCCGCCGCCCCCGCCTCGCCTTTGGCCGCGCAGCGGGTCATGCTGTGTGGCCCGCATGACGCCCGCTGCTGCCGAGTGTCGCTGCAGCATCTGCGGCTTTGCATGTGCTCTGTGCAGATTGCACACCCGAACATGGCTGCACCATGCATGGCCAGGCGTGTTGCCGTTGTTGAGCCTTTGTGGACCCAACGCGCAGCCAGGCATCGTATCGCGGTATGCGAATGGCAGGCCGCCAATCTTCGGCTGTGCATGTGATGTGAAGCGTTGACTCGTGGACAGCAAGTCACATATGAGTCCAGCATCTGTGTCTCGTGGCCAGCATGCATCCGCATGCATGGCCCCTCTCTCCCGTGCTGCATGATAGTGCACGTGTCCATTTTTCGCTTCCAAGCGTCACAGATCACGAGCTTCAGACCTGTTTCGGTGTTGGGCCGGCAGTGAGGGGCGGCGGCGCATGCAGGAGCTGGACCTCAGAGGCAACATGCTGTGCGACAACGGCGCGATGATCGTTGGCCGCAGCATGCGGCAGATGCAGAACGCGGCGCTGGCGCGGTTGGACCTCGGCTATAATGAGATCGAAGACGACGGCGCCTTCACCATCGCCAACGTGCGCTCCCCCCCTCGCACCCTGGCGCCTATACATGCATGCCCCGCACTTGTGCGCCTGTACATGCATGCCCGCACCCCCTGCGGCCATGCGGCGTTGTCTCAGCTGCACAGGCAGCGTGTGAGATCACAGAGTCGGTATGCGCTAGTCATGTCACACACACGCTGCACAGGCTCTGTGTGTGTGTGTGTGTGTGTGTGTGTGTGTGTGTGTGTGTGCCTGCCTCGCTGTGTGTGCCTGCCTCGCATGCTGTGCCTCTGCAACTGCCATGGCATGCCTAGCAGGCGCTGTCAGCGTGGGCGGTCGCGCGTCGCACTCTGAGCGCGACTATGTCTTTGGTTACCAGGCTGTGCATGCATGCATGATGGTGGCCGCACAGGGCCGGTGTAGATTCGTGTTCCCCCGGACGGAGCTGTGTCTATGGCCTGTGTGGGTCGCGAGTTTGTGTGCCAGGATGCGACGCAAATGCGGCTGGCCTCCCACGCAGCGTCACGCGGCCCTCTCCCACCTCTCGAGTGGGTGCCTTGCAGCGCGGTTGCCAGCGCCAGAGTGCGGGCACCCCGTGAGCCTCCGCGACCTTGCGGCGATTGCCTGTCCGAGCGCTGTGCTGTGCTGGAGTGTCCGTGATGCTGTGCCGAGCTGCTTCTCCTGCTGCACACTGGACGGGGCGGCCCCGCTCCACCGAGTTTTGCATGACTGCATCTCTGCTGTGTGCAAGCCATCACGGTGCGGCCGCCGCCGGCGGTCACGGTCACGTGGGCGCGGTTGGTGCAGGCGATGAAGAACAACGCGGAGAGCATGCCGGCCACGCTGCTGCTGACGCAGAACTACATCAGCAACGCCGGCAAGGTGGCGATCAAAGAGGCGATGGAGGACATGTTTGACCTCTACGAGCGCGAAATGGTGATCGAGTTCTAGCCCGGCCGAGCTGGGCGAGCCCGGGCCGGCGTTGCATGGCCTCTGCTGCACCCTGACGGAGCACGTGGTTCGTCGAGCTTATCAAACCGAATGGCTAATGCTGCGGAGAGCTGTCTGCGCGATCGATGGCCGTGCATGCTCGAGCGCAAGACGCGTTGGCAGGCCGTGGGCGCGCCCGCCTGCGTGGTGGTGGTGGTGGTGGTGGTGGTGGTCGCGGCCAAGTCAGGCACAGGCGTGGCTGTCTGGGCGGCCTGGGCCACTCCGTGCTTGCCGCGCACCTGCCGCTGCAACACGGACAGTGCTGCTGGCGCAGCGGTGGTATATGGTGTCCGGATGTGCTGCCTCATGCATGCAGCTACCACGAGTGCGCCGGCGCTTGCGGGCCAGGGGGCGCCGATGCGCGTGGCTGAGGCTGTGCCCACAATGGCACACCGGGCGGATAGCTGTGCACATGCACGGCTGCGGCGCTCAGCGCAGCCGCAGCAAGCCGCCACAGCAGCAGCACCAAGCGGGGCGGCAATGGCACGCAAGGAGCTGCGGTGGGCCGCACTTCCGTCATGGCCGTGGCTGCCCCCAGCACGCGGCGCACCGCCTTGGAGCCGCGCATGCATGGTGGGTTGTGGGGAGCCGCTGGTGCGTGCTCTGATCCGGCTGGAAGCACGCCACGCTGGCAGCACAGAACAGCAGCGCAGCACGGCCTGGGTGTTGGCCGGCGTATGCTGTGTGCTGGTGGTCGGCGCAGCGTTTGTGGGCATGCGTGCGTGCGCGTGCTGGTGCTGGGTGTGATCTGGTAATGTGGGGGCGCCGTCCGTTTTGGTCGTCTCGGGGCAATGCTGTGCTGCGATGCGCCGTGGTTGCTCCGTGTGCTGCCTGCTGCCTGCTGCCCCGGGGTGTCTAGTGGTTCGCCAGCTGCTGTTGCACGTGCATGCAGTTGGGTGCGCGGCTGAGAGCGCGGCCGGTGGCTGAAGGCTGAAAAGGCTGAAAGCGCAGCTGACGTACATGCATGGCACAGACCTGCAGTGGACGCCATGGGTACGCCTCTGCCTCTGCGGGGGTGCAGGGCCATGCTCCGTGAGATTGGTTGTTTGTCAAGCCGGTCCCTGCGAGGGGGATTCCGGCTTTCATATCGTGCCGTGAGGCTGGAGGCGGTTGTAATGCAGTTTGCAGTTTGACCTCGTGGCACTCCGCACGCCGCTGTTGCTGGGCTGTGCAGCAGCACCCACATGTGGCCACAAGGCAGTGCAGCAAAACAGTGCAACAAACAGTATAACAAAGCAGTGCATGTGTGCTGCGACTGTGCTGCGCTGCGACTGTGCTGTGACTGTGCTGCGACTGTACTGTGCTGTCTATGTCGCATGTGTGCTGCGACTGTGCTGTCTATGTCGCCTGCCAACTGTTGCCTTGTTGCCTCATGGCAACCCGGGCCGTTGTGTTTGCCACACAGGGAGTTGCGTCTGTGCAGCTGACCGTTGTTTCTTCTTAACCTGTTTCCCCTGGACTGTGACTGTGACTTGCGCCCCTGCGAGACGTTTGTCCTTCCCCTCTCCTGTGCTAACACAGTGCGCACTGCTCGGGTGCTCCTGCAGCATGCAGCTGTTCCCTATGCCATGCTGTTGTATGAAACATGCACTTGTGCTGCCAGCAGGGCTTCGAAATTGTTTGCAAACCTGAGGTACCGTGGTCATGTACGCATGCGGATACCTGACAGTATGTCAGTGCGACAGACACTGTGCACATGCATGCACACCCTTGTGGCCATGTGGCTCTGCACCGACCATGCCAGCCTGCACGATCGTCAGCTCATGTCGCACTGGCCGATATCACCCATGGCCAGGTATACGGATATTACCTGATGGTACCGATTGATATGGCGCAGAATGAATGAATGAATGCCGAGGCATACAAGAAGAAAACGTCTGTCGTTGCTGTACGCCTGCAGAAGTTTGTCGTTCCAAGGGATATTCCGACGCGGAGCGGCCGTTGACCTCCTAGCCCTATACAGGCAGCACGCTGCAGCATGCAAGACCGCGTCTGCATGATCATGAGTTGGGTGCGCCATGCAGGCGCACCTAGGCCGGTGGGACGAAAACCGATGGCAACAAATGCATCATGCTCGCGCTCGTGCACCTTACGTAGGCTTACGGACCGACCACCAATGGGTCGGCGTTCGGGGCCCTACGCTCGTGATCGCCGTTGTGCTGAGCTACACATGATCCGTCTGATGAGGCCCTTAAGCCACCAATTGGCACGGCCGAAACTGGTCACGGGAGCCTGTGTTAGTTCTGTAACCAGCAGCATCCAGTATATGTTCTACCTCCTCGACAGTACACCAATGGGGTTCCTTGGCAGGTCGAACCGATGGGCTCGCCACCCCTGACCAGCGCCCCTATCGCCACCTGCCTCTGACGGAGCACCCCAGTGCAGCAACTGCGCGCCATCGCGTTGCAATTGTCGACGATTACTCCCCCGCACGAACTGCTTGTTGCTGCCTGCTTGCAGAGGCTGTGTGCTTGCCTGCTGTTGCCCTCGCTGCCGGGCTCTTGCGCTGCTCTCTGCGAGCGTCGTCTAGTCGAACAGATCCTGTTCATTCCGAACATGCTACCAAGTCCGCGCACGCGCCGTGAAGAGAACACCGGCCGGGCGGTGCGGGAACGCGAGTACACGGTTGTGCCATTGCGATGCGTAAGCTAGCTACAATGACAGCTCGAAGCCCTTTTGGATCAACAAGATTTTTCAGCGCGCAGAGACACATGGCCACACTCGTGAGCGCTACAGCTAGCTAGCAGCATGTGGCATTTCAGCACTTTCGTGATCAGCTGCAGTGGTAGCCCCTGTCACCACTCAGACAGCAGAGCTCCGCCGCGCGGGCGCTAGCGCTCGGAGCTTCCGATTCCACTGGATCCATCCACAGGCCTGACGTTCACATGCAGATGGTCACATGCCTGTCGTGGTAATTTTGCGAAGTTTCGACTTATGCATCGTGCACGCGAGCACTACAAATGCATACAACCTTGGCAGCGCGATAGCTAGCTACCTCCGTTGGTGCGACTCGAACCGTTGCCGATACTTCGCGCGCGAGCCATCTGCTGATATGCATGAAAAACTTGTCATGCCGCCACGATCTTCCTCGCGTCGGTGCAACCCACCTCGACAATTATTGTACAACACCAGCCTAAAGATAGCAGATGGATCTGGGTATACTACGTAGTACCGGTCGATCACGAATGACTACCGGTATGCGCCGGAACCCCTGCTTGTCCATGCAGCATGTTGGTTGCCGACTCTAGGCATGCGTGTACACTGTGCACACGCGTAATTGACAAGTAAACTGTGCATGCATACCTGCGCTGTACCGCCCCAGTGCAGGAATGCGGCTGCTGCGCACACGAGGCGGCGGGGCGCGCGCACAGCGTCGATTGAGCCCCAGTGTGTTCCGAACCCATGAGTCGAAACTAACGGACCGCAAGTACTAGTAGCTGCAGCCGCATGACGTCGAATTCCCAGAACGCGCGCCATGTTCAGACCCGCACGTTATCCCGAAGACCCAAAAACACGAACATGGCTAGCGCTTGCGCGTCAGCATGCACAAGCTTAAGTGCGGAGAACGAAGCGACACTCTGGTCAATGCATTGGCATGCGCTGCAGCATCGGACGGTCGAAGTCACGGTCATTTAGTGGGCACGGCCGGGCCTGGGGGGTTGGTATGCATGCACAAGCGCGGAAGTTCACAGTAAACTGCGCAAGCGAGGACGTTTATTGGGAACATACGTTGAGGTTCGAGAGATTATGCTCCCCGCAAAAACGCACAAGACTGACAGTGGGATGACTGCCGTTCGGACACTGGCGCACGCATGACGTCGCTATCGAAGTCTTCCAGTTGTCAGCTTGTCAGCATGAGTTTGGTTCCGGCAGTGCACTGTGCGCAGCGTTACACGGAAATCGACGCAGGAGCGGCAGTGCACGGCGCAGTGGTCTTTGCCGGCTGCACATGGACCAGTACCGCTGGCTGTGAGATCGGATCCAGGCAGGCCGCATTGGGCTGTCGGCGCCATGCATGGGAGCTCCCAGATCCCATCGGTTTTTGACAGCGCACGCATGCTCGAGCATCATCCAACTGGGATACCAACAGAGATACGTGACAGAGATATGCTGCACAAGGTGATGTGGTGTACCATGGTATATCATACCGCTTGACCGATCACCCTAACGCGTGATATAACGCAAACTCTTACAACACAATCATGCATATGGCGCACTGTGCTGTGATACCGTGTTTCTGCTATATTCCATTGCTGGCTTGTCAGCATGCAGGTGTTTCTCATAATGCATGACCGTGTCCCATGAGCAGCTCCGCGCATTCGATGTAAGTCGGTCGAGCTCGGCCGAGCCCGGGCGCGGTCGTGGCCACAAGCTCGTCGCGACACACGCCGCAAAATGAGTGAGGCTCGTCGCAATACCCGTTAGGTCACACACTATGCAAAATCGTAGTCTATGGCATTTTAATACCGTTTGCCGAACCATGGGGCGCAGCTTAGCCCGTGCCCGGCTGTTCAAGTCCGCATCAGTAGGAGTCGTTGTGTTGCAACCAGACCAGGAGAATGTCAAGTCCAATCAGAAAGCTCCTGAAATTGACAGAGTCTTTCAGCGTTTGAAGTCGGCTGCAGAACGACCAGTCCTTACCCGTCCCAGCGGATACGTCCCAGACTCCTCCCGACGTCTTGGCAATCATGCTGAATGGTCAAGCGACAACGGACAAGTGCAGCTAGACGGTTCTGCAGATGAGGTCTGCTCCACATCATGCACTCTTTGCCGCTGTTTGTTCGTTCGTTGCCGCTGGCCCACACTCCCTCCGTCTCAGCTGCTGTTCATGCTGGTTGTCGTGTACGACCACAGCTCTGTACACAGCCGTGTCTCAAAAAGAACACTGTCATCAACCGTCGCGACGACTTCGGTATTACACAGCAAAATGCAGCTCACCACCCTGGCGATGTTTCAAAATGCAGATTGCAGCTGTTCTACATCATCATCTGGGTAAGAAGCTGAAGTTCCTATCATATGCTGCTCAGGATACTGACACCGGCACTCTTGAGTCTGGAGCAGGCACCCCTCCTGTGCTTCCAAGAGCAATGGAAGTCGAGCAATGCTTTGAGCAGCCTCTGCTCTGCCGCCTGTTCCGGCAGGTGAAACTACAGCCGCTCTCTGCTCTGACTGTCCAAATGGAGTCAGAGTTCAGCAGCGCACAAAAGCAGCTAATAGTGGAGGCAAGCGCTGCTGGCAAGGCTCAAAAGCAAAACGCGGCGACATTTCGTGATGTGTCGGTAAGTGGAATGCTGGTGTGCTGCAGAAAACACATTGAGCGCCAGGCAAGGCTGCATTGACACAGCTTGTGTATAGGAGGAGACAATTCAGACAGTTGCTGTGTCTGGTGCGGAGGTGCTAGCATATGCGGCTCTAGCTGCCCGAACAGCAGCAAAGCGAGTCCGGCCTGCCAGCAAACAAGTCAACCTGGGCCCACGCAAAGTCATCCGGTGTGGCTGGAATGGGGAGAGCCCTGGGCCACTAGAGTTGCTTGCAAAGCAACAGCGAGCGAGAGCTATCTTTGACAGCCTCATACCGTAGCTTGAAAGACGCCACAGCCGCGTTCCAAAGCAGGTTTGGCCATGGTCACGGGATCTTATAAGACCTCCTTGCCCACCTCGGAGAGCTCTGTGTCATTGAGACCATCAGAACGGATCATTTCAGACTTATGGCTTCATTTCTGACTGTGGTGAACCCAAATGGCGATCGGTGGCTGGGTATTGCAGAGGCCCTCGAGAAGGCCACACGCACACTGACAAGGTGATCGCAGCACCATCAGAGTCTTTGGACAAGCAGGTATGACACCCATTGTCAAGTGCTGTGCGTAATTTTGTGCCATAATCATGCCATATTCGTGAGACACAGACTGACATGCCCACAATCGGTGGACAGACTGACGCAGGGTCACCGCATCATGTGGCCGAGCCTGAGCTAAGGCATATTTCCAGGTACACCATTAGGCACTGTACTTACCAGCATGTAAACTCAAACCATGTTTGCTTGCAGCAGTGCCTCTGCCGCAAGGAAGCTGCGCATGCAAACGGTTTCTCACTCAGATGAGTCTGTTGCAGGAATGCCGCCGGTCCCACCAGCGGTTGGCTGAGTGTGGCCATGAGCTATCGCATCGTCGGTGCTGCATCGGCTTTCACCGGCACTTGCAGCACCCGGTGCCGCACCATCCGCCTCCCGCTTCACCACCATGATAGCATATCCCTTCCATGCCAGCAGGCAAGCCCGCACGTCCTCCCACGGCATCCATCTGCTCGGCTGCTGCCCTGGCTTCCCCACCAGCACCTGGCGCACTGTCTTGCCCGGCCTCCCTGCCAATCTCGACACGACCGCGGCCCCGCCACCCTGCCGCACCGTCTCCCATGCCCGTGCGCCATATATCACACTGTAGTGATTCTCCAAGTGGAAGATCAGCGCAGCTGTGGGGCACTTGAGCGCCCTGACGATGGCCTCCCACTGTGTCGCCTGCACCGAGGTGTCATCGGTAGCCGCCACGCACAGCGGGGCGCCAGATCGTGCGAGCAGCTTGCGCACGGTAACAGGCTGGCCCTGGACGCGGGCGAGCGTGCGTAGGGCGGCCATGAGGCGCTCGTTGCCAATGGGCGCAGTTGTAGGGCGCACCGGGTGCTGCAGCCTCTGCAGGTCCGCCTGCACACACATCATTCCTGAACCTGCGGCCGGGTTGCATGCACATACTTGGTTCTGCGCGGTGCTGACACCTCTGATGTTTCGGGTGCTGCGTTTGCAGCATTGATGATTGAGCATGTCCAGTCGCGCGTCCGCGTACACACCCGGCAGCTGTGACATGGCATGAGTGGACGTGATAGAGCACAGCTTGGCAGTTTTGCCAGCAATAGTGGAGAGGTTCTAGCAGTGATGTTCAGGAGCAGGCGGTCGTGCTTTCCCATGCAATGCGTGAAAGCCCGTGTAAGTCTGACAATCCATGTCGCGTGCACTGTGGTGCTGTGCATGTCGTGAGGCAGTCGCCACGTACCGCATGCTTGCACATTAGTGTGCAGGCTTGCACTACTGCAGATTTCACAGCCGGTGGCCCGCTCATTGCAGCTGCGACCAATGACAGAACCTCTTCAGAGACCAGGGTCGAGCGTGCGGGTGTATCCCCGAGGGCACAACCAGCAGCAGCGGTGCCACCACCTCCATCAGCAGTGCTGCCTTCTGCGCGTCGGTGCTGATTGCTGATTGCAGGCGGGTCAGTCGCCTGACTGCCCATAGCCTGCGCTGCAAAAGAATCACCCGCTGCATATTCTGTGTGGGTTTCGCTGTCAGCCATGGGCGCCACTAACGTTGCCCAGGCACGCTGTTCTGGCCGTTCATGCTCCCCACTTGCTGCTCGATCATGCTGAGTCACCATGTGCTGAGTCACCATGCGCTCACAGTGTGCAGCGTCACGCCTGTTGGAACACGCTGGAGGGGATGGCCTTTCGCTGGGTGCATGCAGCACAGTCTGAGGCTGTGGGCTGCATGAGGTGGTGCAGTGTGGTAGAGCCGGCTCGGCCGCAAGCGCTTCAACATCGGCCAGACTGCCATCTGATGCAGATACAGGGCTGTCTGAGCGTGGGCCCGACCTTGTGCTGCGCTGGCCGGGGGAGCTGCCTGATGCATGAGGCGTGCTGCAGAGCTGCTGCAGTGCGGCAGCGACGGCTGCGCGGCGGGGCGCGGCGAGGGGCTTTGGCAGGTCGCGGCTTTGGAACAATTGCTCAGCCAGGTGGCTGTGCAGCTCGGCAGCGGCCAGGTGGCGAAGGGGTGGCGCACATCCGAGGGCCCGGCCCACGGCGCGCTGTGCCGCTGCGACCTGCATGCCGCGAAGCCAAACTGATGGCATGAAAATTTCACCAAACGGCCTCACATAGCCCTCCGGACCATACAGCAGCGGCACTTGCCACTGACGATGCCATGATTCATGGAATCCAGGTGTTCCCATGCATCGCAACCAATTGACGAGGAAAGAGTGGTGTTTGGCAGTCAGCCGCAACCTGCTGAGCAATCTCAATTTTGCCGGAGGCACATTATTGTGATCGAGGAGCCAGTCTGCCTTGCGCAGTGCATAACATGTACACCGAGGCTTGGGGTGCACCAAATTGGCTTGACTCCACGTATGTACACTAACAGCCTTGGCCCTTCAGGAGACAACAACAGGTGTGGCCACCAGCCCGTGCAGTGCCTTCACGCGTACAGCAGAAAGGGCCAAAGCATGCTAATGACACAGTACGTCACACGTACACTGTGGACAACACAGGAACAGGGCAGAGACCGGTGGAATTAGTCAAGCATGAGCCTGTGACCAGTGCAAGCAGGTGCATGTGCGCATGGTTGGTGCAGTCACCAATCGAACTGCTAGTACCAGACGCTGTGCAGCACTGGCACAAGTGCATAAGGTTCACTGCTGCACCTTGTCCTGTTGATGAGCAGAAAAAATGTTGAGGATGTCCTGCTCGTACACGGGCCGTGGTGCGGTGATGAAGCGGGATGTGGAAGAACTGCTCGCAGAGGGACTGCCTGCGCATGGCTTGCTGCTGGCTACAGGCTCATGCTTGCCGAATTGCACACACTCTGGTTCTGCTGTTTTGTCTGGGTGATGGCCAGTGCTAGGCAACATCAAGCTCTCACGAAGCAGTGATGCTGCGGGCTCGAAACTGTGTTCTTCTGTTGGTCCACGGCTGTCTGTTGTGCATCCAGCTGGCGGCCACACCGCCCCTGGTCTGCCACACAGGACGTTCCAAGCGGTCGTCACTGCTGCTGCGGCACATGTGGCAGCCCGCTGCTCTACCCACAACGACAGAGCAGCTGCATGCATGACGAGCTCCACACTTTGGCACAGCGGGAGGAGGCACATGTCATACGTGCCAGGCTGGACAGCGGCATGAGCCAGGGTGTCTTGTTGCTTGCCTATGCTGGAGCTGCAAGTCTGCATGGCGCTATCAATGTGTAAAACTGTGCTGTTGGTCTGTGCACCTGACATGGTGTCGGCCTGTTCCCACCAACTGTGTGTCTCAATCTGTTCAGCTTTGTCGGCGGTCGTGTGTTCAGAGGCTTGAGCGGACTTGTCTTGAAGGCCACGCAGAGGGCAGAGAAAGCGTACGGCAACGCCAGTGTCAGGGAGCGCATCACAGTTTCTTGTAACATAGGCATTGCGCTCGAAGGCATCCCAAGGAGTGACTCTGTTAGCGACTCGCTGCTTCTCCTTCAGGCGCTCGAGCCTTCTCGTTGATTTCTGCAGTGTAAACTGTCCCGTGGCCATCGCGAGTAAGGCTGGCCGCACAGCCGGACGTGGTCAAATCGCCAAGACAGCAGCCGACATGCCTTGGATCCTGCCTTCCAGTCCTCAAGTTTCCGGACCTGATTTGTCAACGCATCAACATGGCTGCGCAGCATCCCGATGAGTTCGTGCGCGTCAGCCAGCGTTGTCGGAGCTTCTTCCATTGTGGTGTTTGATACCCACACGTAAACAGCAGTGTTGTGTAGCGCTGTTGACCGGCTCTACGTGAACCTGTCTGTTCCCATTGGTGATCAGGCCTGAACCAGCGCTGAAGCAGGGCTGCAGATGCACGTCCACGCTTGCGCAGTGCCCATGCACATTCCAAAGCACGTTGCTTTTAAAAACTAGATGAAAATAGCCGACGAAGATCCGCTGAATTTCTGTCTTGTAAAGGTTTGCTTCCCCTGCCGTTTGCCTAGTACTACAGCAGAACCACGGCGTCGACAACGTATCAAGTCTGTTGTACACGAAAGAATGCTGTTCAAATACCTGTTTGTGCAACAAACATATGCATCACAGAGTATTGCAGCCTACATCTAGATGTGCTGAGAAATTGTGTAGCGACGGAACGAGGCTACCGATATGCTAGCCGACATGTGGCTGTATGCACATGTCGCCTGTAGACACATCATGCAAGTGCGACAT
The DNA here is from genome assembly GCA_900538255.1 of Ulva mutabilis. Lineage (NCBI taxonomy): Eukaryota > Viridiplantae > Chlorophyta > Ulvophyceae > Ulvales > Ulvaceae > Ulva > Ulva mutabilis. Next base: position 953,075 of record UNSF01000007.1, on the reverse strand, counting down.
TGCAACCCGCGGCGTGCGCACAGTGACCCCGGGTTACGCAATGTGGCTGCCTACTGTGAACATCCGGCTGCGTCATGGACGATAGGGAATCAGTTGGCACCGCAGGATCGACTTCGGTTGAAGGCCGCCCGGGGCCGCGCAGGGCGGACATGAACGCAAGCAGACCAAACGCAGCTGTGCCCTGGATCAAGAGCGCGCTATACGCGTGGCATTGTGATTCTTCGCTGAACGACAGCCCTGCTACGTTGGACACATGCGACAGCTTATATGCATCGGCTGAGTTCACAGTAGCACTGCCAGGGTGTCGCATGTACCCGCGGCCAGGAACGCACTCCACATGCTCGACCACTGCACTGCTCACCCGCTGCAAATGCGTCTCTCATGACCAGACAGAAACAGCACGGTGCTGCTAGCAGACCTGTGAGGGCAGTGCTTGCCTTTGCGTGCTGTGCCACAACGTTCGCAGCGCTCGCCGACGTCGGATACCAGAGAAGTAACGCAACTGGCGCGTGGCTGGCGGCACGCACGTTCCATAGTGCACGCCACAGTCATCGCCATGTGCCGCCGAACCTGACGTCAATTCGCCAGATGCGCAGCCCAGCATGCACAGACAGTGTTGATCCTGCAGTCCATCGTCCGTGTCCACGATGCGTGTCTGCCGGACCGTGACGACTAGTCGCGAATGAGAGATATGTTACAGATGTATATACATCTGCTCCACAAGGTGGCAGAACACAGAGGCACGATTCATGGCAATGCACCAAAAAAACATTCACCATGGCCGAGCGCCGTACACAGACAGAAACACAGCGAGTCGCGAATGTTTCTCACGCTCGGAATCATCCCACACGCTTGACAGCGCGTGCTTGCAGCTTGGAGCGCCATGGCCACCCGCAGATCACCGAGGCCAACGCCTGCCAGTGTGAACAGTGTTTGCCTGCATCATCATTCGTTGGGGCTGCTCTGCGTGTGGCCTGTGACGTGCACTCATGCATGCGCATGCGCGCATGACGCTCCGACGAGCTCCGACTTTCATCTGACGTGAACGCGACATCGAACCCGTGTGACTCTGGAAAATCAGCGACCACATGTGTGCTGCTGATGCCCAGTTCGACCGTGAACATTGTAATGCATGCAATCCGCTGGTCACGGCGTCAAGTGGCCGGCCCGGCTCCATCCAATGATTTGTGGCCCTGCAGTGGCAGGTACGCTTCGACCGCTTGCAGATGGGAGCTGACCTCGCAACAGCTCCGTGTCGGTGAGACAGGTGAGGAGCCTATGCTCTGCGGCAGTGAGCAGGGGCATGCCTGCTCAGCGTCCCAGCCTCAGGAGAGCCCAGCTGGGCGCAGTAGCCGCGCATGTATGATACGTCATTACTGCATGGCCACGGGCAGGGCCTCAGCTGCCCTCACTACGGTGGGTCATGGCATCAGTGTCACCCAGGTATAATTCAGATCACATGGGTACAATCCCAATCTCTCAGCATGCTGCTAGACCTGCAACGGTGGTGTGATATGTTTGCAGCCACTGTGTGAATGCATTAGAGCACTGCTCCTGAGCGGAGCTCAATTCCCACCATACATCGCACGGTGCATTTAACAGGTGTTGTGTCAGCAGCATCGATATCTGCGCACAATCTACAGGCGGGGCGGAATCACTGCATGTACTGCACTTGATGTGCAGTATTGAGGCTAGAGTAGGAACTGCTTGTGTCCAAGGGGATTCTTGAAATCTGTGAGGCAGAGTCAGTTTGAGAGCCCCTGTGTAGAGTCTCCAGAGGTAGCTGGGCGTTTCTGTTGTGTATCATTTTGCAGCAGGTGGCTTATACGATGAGATTATCGGGTGGCTCTGGAAAACGCAGGTCTGGACAGCTTCTGCCCTGTGGATTGTCGCGAAAGGCCGTTGCATCGGTTGACAAGTCGCGCAAGTTCGCTTGAGGGACAGCACGCCCCGGCCGCTGAATCACCGATTTCACTTCCGTGACTCGATGTCAATGCTTCATGTGCGCTCAGCCCCTGGTCGTATGCATCATTCACCATTTTCAGTACCAGCAACGGTCCACCCGCATCAATTTGCAGTTTGAGCTCTGGCCGGTCTTGCATCCCTCCCTCCTGAGCCACACTACCACGTACTTGACAATCAGCTGGCACGTTTCTCCACTACTTTCACGTATATGTGTGCTCGCAAGGCGCGTAGTGCCTGCAGAAGTTCATGGATGCGGTGACGGGCACTACGCAGCTGGTGCACTCGAACGGCCTGAAGACAACGGTACGAACGATTCAGACTCTTGATGCAGCTTTCTGGTAGTGCACTGGAGGTGGTATGTGGCGCTAACGCGGTGTGTGTTGCCTAGGCAGCTCAGTGCGAGGCCATGGCGCTGTCGTCCACCGTTCCAGGCAGCAGCATCTACCCAGACGCCCCCCTGGCTGCACGTCAGGACTCAGATGCAGCTGTACAGTCTAGTACGCTGCCAGACGCGCTGCGCGGACAGATACGCTTGCTGTGTGGCGGGCCAGACCAGCCTGAAGCCACGACAGCGCAGGCCGTGGACTCCTCGCTCCAACCAGGCACGGACAGCGTCAGACATGATGATAGCCAGACAGGATCAGGTGCAACAGGTGTGTCGCCGTGCTGCCTGTGTCTGAGCATGTCATCAACTTTACTCGGGATGATCTCTGAGCATGTGTGATATCCACGCGAGGCTTGGCCTGGCCTGATGTTCGTTGATCCTCACGCCCAAATTCAAGGTTCGAATTTGCTGAAGGATGATGCCTTGTCACACATTTGAAATGGGCTCGCGCGGCCGCAACACCAGCCTCCTGCATGCTCCCCTTCTGGGTTCATAGACATGTATCCTTAGTCGGGGCACGACGTCAGGCTGGCTGACAAGCTAGTGCTTATCATACCGTCATGGGGCCATACCGCTGTCCGGCATGACAACACATGATGCGGTGCATCGTTAGTTTGCGGTGACGTCTGGTGAAACATGCCGCGTCGAACGCGGATAACTGTGAACCTGAGATACCACATGTATAATCGTCGCGTCACCACTATTTACCATTATATGCATCCATGTTTACGTCGAAATGTTTTTACCAAGCTTGGCAGCGTGCGCACACATGGCAACGCATATCTCAACCGTGTGTGAGGAAGCCATGCTTGCAACCAAAATTTGGATGTTACTCCCCTCAAATCCTGAATTTGATGAACGTCGCAATTGCTGCCCTCGAATGCATGTGGCCCAACCGTGACCCCGCTGCATGCAGCGATGAAGCAGCACAGGTGATGCATGCGCCACAATGCGGCCCAACTGCATGACAACTGTACACTCACACGCATGCCCTCGCTGCTGCATGCTGGGCTGCTGCGCTGATCACAGACTGACACTCAGTGACACGCATGCAGTCTGCAAAGTACTGCTCCTGCGGGCTCCTGGTTACCTCACATTTACAGGCATTGACTGCCTCTTGCATGGAGTGGATGGCTAGGGTGCAGCCCAAGCTTGTCCGTGTCTCATTACCATGGTTGGAATACACGTGCAGCTACAGCCAACCAGATGCAGTGATTCACCAGGGTCTGTTGTGCATTTTGGTGCATTGCCATGAATCGTGCCTCTGTGTTCTACCACCTTGTGGGGCATACATCTGTAACGTATCTTTGTTGTGCATGCATGCACCCCCCTTGGCTCCAGCCCCTGCCTGCAGCAGCCTGCCTGTGCTGTGGCTCCTCTGCGCGTCAACCCCAGCCAGCCTCAGCACTGCACAGCACCACTATGGTGTGCTCTGGAATGTTTTACATTGTGTGATGATTCCCAGAATACCAGAATCATCACACATTGTCACACAGGGACAGATCAAGGCCTCAGCAGTGCCCCAGGGAGCAAAGCAGGAAACAAAACAATCAAAACTAACAAACGATCGCATGCAGCATGATCTCTGAAATGTGAGGCTTTGCACAGCTGCACCAAATCCGTTGTGCAAACGATGTTGAAGGGATCCCCGCATGCGTATGCACTGAGCTAGAGTCAGAAGGCATTGTCCCAATGTTACGCAGTCACAGCACACAGCAGCACTCCCGGCATGCAGCAGCAGACCATACGCATCAACTGGGATGTATCTTGTGCAGCATGCACTGAAGCAAGCACATGTGGCAGACGCGCATGCTGGGACAGGCCGAGCGGGCCATGCTGCACTGCCACCGTCTTTGATTTGCCTTGATCTATCACAGTGCAACACTCCCGCCATCTCCCACACTCGCATGGATATTTTGCACTCCCAACACATCCCCCGTGACAGACACATGCAGTCGGGGGGCTGGGTCCGAACCTGCGTGCCTCGGCAGGCATGTACAGCCATGCATGTGTTGCAAGGTTCACAGGCATGGCTGTATATGGGCATGCATGTACCTTTGGACCGAAATGTGGGCTATACATGATGAGTCTGTGTGTTCTGAGAAACGGGCACGATGCCGGCGCCCGTCTGACGGCTGGCGTCAGCATGCATGCCTAGCCAGCACGCAGCATGGCCCCTGCGTGCCCATCATCAAGTCCACCTCTGCCTGACTGCTGTCCCGGCCTGACAAGCTCCGGCTGATATTGCAGTTCTGATCCTAGTACATGCATGCAGGCGTGGTCCTCGCTGTGAAGCAGTGCGGTGAGGAGAGCGCCGGCGATAGCAGCGGCGGCGTGGAGGGCATGAGGAGCATGCTGGCCGTGTTCGGGCTGATCGAGAACTACAAGCAGCTCACGCCCCCCCAGGGCAGCCCCGGCATCCGCCTCGCTGTCTTCAAGTATGCCTCGCCGCTTGACGCGCAGCACGCCGTTGCCGCCATCGGCAGCAGTGCCCGGACCTCCTTCTCCCTGCACCTGCTCAACCATCGCGGCGACATCATGCCCGCTTCACCGGCCCGCGCTATGGCGCCGCCCATGCGTCCCGCGGACATCGGCGCAGCCGCCAGCGACGCCATCACCCGCCGCTCCAGCTCCGCGTCAACACCGACGAACAACACAGATTCGACGAGCGCGAGCACGTCGATGGCGCTGAACTATGATTACCTGCACGAGGCACACCTCGCGCAGCACGGTGGTGCTGCAGCGGTGCCGCCGCCGCGTAGTTCGGCGTTTAGCGGGCCGGCGCCGCCGCCGCTGGAGCAGCAGCTGTCCGGTATGTCGGGAGGGTCGGCGGGTGGAGGGATGGTGCAGGCATTCCCGCAGCACGGCGCGCAGCACGGCGCGGCGCCGGTGAGCAGCTCGCCATTTGACCCGGCAAACCTGCAGTACTTGCTGGCGGCCGGGCCGTTCAGCAGCCAGACGCGTGCTGGGCTGCTGGGCCTGCTGTCGCAGCCGCCCGGTGGCGGCGGTGGCGGCAGCAGCATGGGCGGCCCGGCGGGCGTGCCGGGCCCTCGCCCGGCACAGTCGCCCAGCCCGCCAGCTGGCAACGCTGATTATCTGACGGCGTTTGACCCGAACGAAGCGGCGCGTGACGGGCTGACCGCCCGAACCACCATCATGATCCGGAACATTCCGTGCCGCTGGACGGCGCAGGATCTGCTGTCAGTACTCTCCACGGTCATTGGGGACACCTGGGACCTGCTGTGCGCTGCCCACCCACCCATGCGTGTCTAATCTCTGCATGCCTGCAAGCGCGTGTCACCGCGTATGCCCGCTCCGCCTTTTTTCCAGAGCGTTGCGTGCTTGTTGTATGCATGTGGGCGCATACAGGTGGAGCAGCTTGTGGAGCAGTGCTGATGGAATTGAGTGATGCAGGTACATGCCGTGCAAGAACTCGGATGTCGCGCATGCGGGATACGCATTCATGAATTTCAAGACCGCTTCGGATACGCTCAACCTGTATGCGGCAATGCATGGCCGCTCCTGGCCCAATACCCGGTCGAGCAAGATCTGCGAGATCCGCTATGCCCGCATCCAAGGCCGTCACCTGCTGAGCCACCTCTTCGCGTCCGACTCACAGGGCGCCCCTTCCGCCGCCTTCCGCGGCTACCTAGCATTCCCAGCACACGGCTCCGTCGTCGTGCACGGCCCGGAGGCCGGCGCAGCACGCACGCAGGGCAAGCGCGGCCGCGGCGGCGGCCGCAAGGGCGGCGGCCGCCGCGCTGCGGCGCTGCCGATGCCGGTGCCGCATCCCGCAGACATCCTCGGCAGTGGCCTCGCTGGCCGTGGCGGCCAGGGCATGTCGCATGGGCCGCCGCAGTGGATGCTGCCGCAAGGCATGCATGGCGGGCAGCCGTGGCCTGCGGCTCCGGGCCCCGGCAGGCTCCCGCGCGGCATGCCTGGCGGGATGCAGGGGCTCGGCATGGGCGACGCTGGCGCGATGGCGGCTGTGCTCGCTGGCCAGAATAGCTTTTACCCCCATGGTGGTGCTCATTCGCTGCACTCCGAGCCTTCATACCATGCTGAGGTGAGCTACTCTCCACCCACTCTCCACCCACACCAGCCAGCGCCCTGTTCTTCACTTTCGTACGCTGTTTATGGTCGCTGGGTCCTTGTGCTGCCGCTGAGGGCGTGCTGTGATGGGTGCCGCTGCGCTGCAGGACTCCGGGCAGGCTTTCCATCTGCACAGCATGCTCAGCGCGCTGACGCAGTCGATGGACCAGCAGCAGATGCCGGACATGCCTGTCAACATATCCTAGCGCGCTTTGATGGCGCGTGAGCCGCAGCGGGCCCGCCCGCGGCCGCCCGATCAGGGACCGACGACCCTGCGGGGGCGCAGCAAGGGGCAGTGGAGGCCTGTGCGGCTCCAAATAACCCGCATGCATGTGGCCATGTACCAGCTGGATCAGCTGCAGGCGTTGCGCAGGGCTGGATTTTGGGCTCCGTTTTGGCAGCATCGCTAATCTCTGGCGGGGTGGCGGTTCGGGTGACTCGCTCGCATGGGTCATGCTCTTCTGGGGTCAGCGATGCTGGGTTGTGAGCAGACCGGATTGGTGATTTGGCTTGGATTTTTTTGCCCAGAGTTTGGGCGAGGATGTGTGCCACAGCGCACAGCACGTGTGCTGTGACCGTGCGGGTCGGCCGCTGTGATTGTGGAGGTGTTTCAATGAGGTGTGATGCGCGCCAGCGTGTGGCGGGGGCTGCGTGCCCTTTGTGTGATTATGCAGCGCGCTGCGCGGCTTGGGTGAGAATGTGGATGCAGCGCTGAGAGGTGGTCAGCCCGAAATTCAATGAATCTGACGATGACGCCGAGCCAGCCGTTTTGCGGATGTGGCTGGTGCAAGTGTGTTGTGTGTTCGCCCGCTTTTGGCAAGGCGCTTATTTGTTTGCTGGGGGAGGACCGTGCTGAGTGCAGCCCCCCCCTCCCTCAACCCCCGCCCCCTTGCAACCCTGCCAGCCACGGCGCTCGTCAACGCAGCGGGCAGCGAGCAGCGGGCCGGGCGGATGGTCATGAGTTGTGGATCTAGTGCCTGCCACATGCATGCCCGAATGGCTAGACTGCCGTGGACGTCGTGCTGCGTGCTGTGATGGCCATGTGCTGTGCATGGAGATGTGGGCGGTCAGCCCCCAGGTTCCGCTGCGCGGAGCGCGCTGGAGGCTTCTGTGTATCTAATTTATGCTCCAGGACTCTTCGCCAAGGTGTGGCAGGGCGGCCACTTCTTGGTCGCGCACCCGCCGCTCTTTCTTTCTTGTTTGTTCCTGGGCAGCGCCAGCTCGTGAGTGGCGGCTGTGTTGGCCGCTGCGGCAGTGTGCGCGAGGGCCTGAAGATGCAAACGGACGTGTGGCTACACAGTTATGGCAGCCATTGAAATTGCACTGTGATGGTCGCAACAGAGTTGTGTAAGCCAACATGTTGACTCATCTGTGCCTGTTGCAATTGTGTCGTGCCACTGGGTGGTGGCCTGCTGCATATGCGACTGGCTGCCACCTGCTGCGACTGCTTCGAATGCAACCTCACCCAGCATGCTAGCTAATAGGGCACATGGTCTTTGAATTTTGACCGGTCTTCACCTTCCGAAGCTTCCTTGGCCGCAATGTGTGGCTATGTGTCAACGAGTACCACTGACAGCTGCGATCAAGGCAAATGTTCTCACCCGGGGGTCTCAGGCTGCCCACCACTGCCATGCACAGCACCAATGTCGTTTTTTCAGTTTCTGCATGCAGAGACCTGCGCAACAGGCAGTGAAGAAGCTGGAACACGTATTTATAATGCAATTGGTCCTTCTCCGCAACTGGTTGGCCGCAGACGATTATGGTATTATTACATGTGAGTAGGAATACGTTCGAACTGAAGCGGGGATCGTCGAGGCGGCAGTACGCGCACATAAACACACGCTGCATCAGCCAATGCGACAGCGGCTGCCGCGTGGCCAAACGGATCAAACCTCCCGTGTGGAAGGCGCGTGCGCAGCGCATGCGGCCGAGTGCATCATGATGCCGTGGCTGCCAGCACTGAGAGTTCTGGCAGCTGAGATGTACACATGCCACAATGTTCCCATCCACACAACTCGTGGCAGAACATGCTAACAAGGTGGCAGGTGCTCAAGGGTAATGATCCAGCACATCGACCATCAGCCCACACTGGTCAATCCGAGTGGACTACTAACGCATCCCCACAAACCTGCTCTCCATGCAATACCACCAAGCAGATGCCGCAGCTGTGGCCCCTGCGTTTGTCATGTGCATGCGTGCCGTGCCGTCCCAGGCGCGCCCGAACAGCGGCCAATCGCAAACTCGCACCGTGCGTTTCCGTTATGCATATGGCAGCTGGCCGGCAGCGCGGGCCAGCCTCCTTCCATTGCCCAGGCATCAGGCGTCGCAGTCAGGATCAGTACCGGCAGCATGCCTGTATTAGAAAACCCGCACCGCCAGCGCACACCACCACCCGCCGCACGTGACAGGTCCGGTCGTTAGCAGCAGTGCTCGCGCATGGCATGGTGCAACATGTTGATCGTTCGAGGTGCTCTTGGACGATGAGTGTCTGAATTCACGCATCTGTATACAACCGCACGCCCATGCCAGGCCATCGCCACGCCCGAGTTGGCACGCATGAGTCGATAACCGGCTGCGCATGCTGCGCATGCTGTCCTGGCAGCATGATGTCCGCGGAGGTGAAGGAGCAGCCGGCGCGCATGGTTGCCAATACTGCACATGCATGCACATGTGCGTCCTTGGTCGCCCGGGCGCGCCCACACCTAGGCCTGGGACCAAGCATCATTGCCAGTCACCTGAATTTTTGTGGCAGTGACGATGGCATGTTTTTGCTGTGGAAGGCCGGTGCATCAGCATTCAGGCAACTGCATTCTTGTAGCCATGCTCACTATCATGATGTATACCGTTAGCACTGTGTTGTCAGTTGCCATGCTGGCTGTGCGTGCAGAGGACATTCAGGCTGGGCATCCAAGCAGTTCAGATGTAAGATTAGATGTGTGAGGCAGTTTGGCTGTGGCATGCAGAGGTGGCAGGTCAATCCCAGCAGCGCATCCCTGCCGCATATGCCGTTTCAGCCTCATGCTGCCAGGCCTCAGCGCCAGACCGAAGTACAGAACCTACAGAACCACTGAAGACCAGTATTCACACCAAAATTCAAGAAAACAAGCCAAACCAGCCACTCAACATGCGCTCGTCGTCTGTGGAGCCAGCATGACATGTCGCAAGAGGCATGATATGTCGCAAGAGGCAGTAGCGATGCCATCACTTGGGAGGGGTGCCCATCGGCCCAGTGCCATGTGGATGCATGAATCAATCATCTTGGAGTTGAACGAAGTTTGCACAAGTGCAGAGGCCTCCGGAGGCGGTGACATCAGCCGCAGAAGGGGCTTGGGCACCCACATTCCACACAGTTTAAGCTATGCACTGGACACTTGCAGCGGCCGCACCAGCGGCGCCCATCGATACAACATGGCTCGTGACTCCTTCTCCTGGTGTACAGACGCTATTCTCCTGTGTGATGTATTCGTGCCACACCAAGGCAAATGGTGCAACTTGAATGGAGCCACAATGCAGTGCTTGCGCCGCGTCAGTGCGTCAAGTTGCGCGCCTTGAGATAGGTCTGCACGCGTCTGCAATTCACGAGCTCAAGAGTGAACCTAGTGGTGAGAGGCTCTGAACCCCGGTACTCCGAGCTGACTCGGAGTCGCGGTCGTGCAGAGTCTCAAACTTACAGAGCCCAGAGACATCCATTTTCGGATGCCTGCCATGTGATATATAGCAATCCCTCAGATGACTGAGAGCCATGCCGTGCTGTGTGCTGGGGTTGTGTGCTCTTGACAGCTTTGGAGCAGTCGAGTTGAAGCAGGGTTCAGGCTTGTGTCACACCCATGTGAGACAGCTGAGGGGCAGCTAGCTCATGCTCAGGCATGCCCTCTGGCATTGTGCGTTTTGTTCAGGTCTATGCTTCCGCTCTGCCCTGTTGGACTCCCAGACTCCCAGGCCGCAGCATCTGCGGGGAGGGTCTCAGCAGTAGTATAACACAGTTGCGGCGCGCCACATAGTGTGCACGAGTGCATGCGCCGTATGTAGCGCACAGCAGCTCCTCGGCTGCTTGCGGCATGTTCCAACTGTCACCGGCTCTTTGTGCTGCCGGCTGTTTGCGCGTGAGCTACCGGTAAAGGATCGGGCCGAAACACTTCAGTGCACAAAACACGAGGTTGGACAGTGGATGAATGCTGGCAACGCATATAATGAAATCGAACAGACCGTTGTGTGACGTCGTGTACATGGCAGCCATATGGAACGCTAGCAGGTGGTCAGCGTCTGTGATGTGTCCTCTGCAACTGACATCAGTGGCGCAGGGAACTCGGGCTGGGTCGCAGAACCTTGGCCGCATGGCTTCAACTTTGCAACGCCGCCACGGAATTGGAGGCTTGCCTACCAGGCTTGCCTGCCTGCCTCTGCCGATGCTTGGGAGCTTGAGCAGTAGCTGTGCATGCAAGTCTGTCTCGTTCCTTGCCTCTTGTGAGAGGGGTCATTGCAGCCGACATGTGCCGCGACAGCGCCGCAGCCCTGTGCCATGCATGCTGGCAGCAGTCCTGTGCCATGCATGTCGGCCGCAGTCAAGTTCCATGCATGTCGGCCGCAGTGTATCTCACTTAAGGTGATGAGATACTGTACACGTGCATATGCGTACTCAAGCAGAGCTCTGCTGTACTCCGGGGGCCCTACAGTTGAGGGATGACGCAGGTCGGGACTGCCTCTGCTGGATGCTGGCCATGATGTGCCAGAGGTCGTGCTGCATGCATCACCTTGCCATCCACTTGCCGCACTGCTGGCGGCACGGTGGCCACACGGTTTGAAAAGCTTGTTTCAAGCGCACAAACGACTCAGTGTACAGAACATCGATGAATTTGGCACCGGGCCTGGCACTGGACATGGCAGTGGACATGGTAGTGGAGCATTGAATTCTCCGGCTGACGTGTCAGTATGTCATCAGGCCATTGGCAATGTTGAGAGAGCTGACTGCGGTGCCCATGGATGCATGCCCATGCGCACAGTGTCATAGGACCCTTCCTACTGCTGCAGATGGCGATGATAGCATAAAGCCCAGTTTCACAAATGGGCGGGGATCCGGCAGACGGATGGGGAACCAGTTTGGACTGATGACACTTTGAAATGACATGGTGGCTGGCCTGGTTGTGGGGGCTCAGTGTGGAATGCACTCAAGACAGGTGGGGTGTATAGAGTATGCTCTTGTGTGCTGCTGTGTTGGATTGACTACAGCGCTTCGCTGATCAGTGTGGTGGAGGCTCACATGTGCACTGAGATCGAACATGGGAACGGCGGTACTGCCCGAGTGAGTCATTGACCATTGCCCGAGCAGGGCCTACCATAACTCCACAGGCACGCATCATGTTTGTGGCCATCATATGTGTTACACAGTGATAGATCAGTTGTGGCCATCATAGTTGTGGCGCATTTTTTGTGCTGCCTGTGTCTGCTGCACCCTGCTACTTTCAGGGGTGAGCCACATGCTCAGCAGTGATCAATGAGCCAGTCAATTTAGTAGCCGTCATCAACGTGCTCGGAGTGCTGCAGTCCGATCTGTTGGGGAGTGAAACACGAAACCTGTCATCCCGACCTGGACATTATGGGGTCGCCTGGTGTATTACTGGCCAGCCTTGCATGCCAGGACATGCAGGGGTCGACAGACCACAGAGAGGCGCGTGTGTGAGTCAAGACTGAGGCAGAATTCGAGTTTGCCACCTTGGCGTTACACAGTGCCAGTGACTGTCGATCCTCGCATCCAGGCACCAGGGATCAGGATTCAAAGCCGGATCCAGGGACAACGACAGCACATTAGCAGCAGCAATAAGGACGTGCGAAGCTCAGCTTGATATCATACGCTTGGATCACACTGTACATCTGTAGTTGTGCCATGTACCTCTGCCATGCCGTTTGTTACATACGACAGCTGCAGCCTACTCTCACACCGCCCTCACAGCCAGCAATTGTGATGCACCTTCTGTCAAAATGCAACAACCGGGGTAAACATTACAGTATTTGATCTCCATCTGTACGGTCCTCCATTGTGTAATTGGCCTGTGTCATGTTTCTGTGCAAGCTGGTGGCACCAGACACGCAGAAACAATGACTCAAACTCGCTTACTCGCTCAATTGTGGCGTTGCCAGCCTTTTGGCGGCGGTTGCCCATACCTGCAAGCATTCACTGACAGAGCTGAGCAATAGTAAATGCTAGTGGTGCTGTCACGACCAATTCGAATCAGATCAGATCATTGCAAGCCTGCGGCTCACCTATGCCTCAATATACATAGATGATTCACACCAATAATGGCTGAAAGCAGAGCGAAAGTGGGCTGACGGAGAACCACACGCAATCTCGGAATGTGCATACCTGATGATATTATACGGCCCCTCACTTAGATGACCTTGACCCCACTGCAGGCACAAACATACTTGAACTTTTCAAATTGCAATTAGCAAGACTGAGATCAAGCAGAGGCGGTATCTGCGGGTCGAGAGCGTGCCTCCCACGGATACATATCGCGTTGAACATCCCAACGGAACTCCCAATTTGCAACAAAGTCTTTCAGCGGCTGCCCTCTTGCCACTTGATGCTCATCTGTATCGTCCTCCGGCGCAGGAGAGCTCGTTCCCGCAACATCGCCAGCAATGGGACCGTCCGCCGCGGTCCCCTCCAATGCTTCGCCTTCAACCTTACGTTTCCTGCGCATTGGTCTATCCGCTAGTTCTGGGTCGATGTTGGCCTGAACGTCTGAATTACGCTTGCTGCTGGACATTTGTGCGTCCCGAAAATGGGAAGCGGACACCCTTCGCCTTGACACTTGCAAGGGCAACGGTGACAGGTGCTTAAAGCGCGTTGCTTTGATACTAGGAAATAAGCCCAAACACATGGCTGCGGAAGGAACACAGCATCTCGCAGAAGGAGATAAAGCGCAGTGCAGACGATTCAGCAAAAGGTGCTGCACTGAATGCACAGCTTGCCGATAGGACTGCATCGTGGACAGTCGCATGTTTATTTCAGTGCCGCGGTTGGCAAGTTCCTGAACTGGCCCGCCAACCATGCGACGATTGCGTCAAAATGAGACGGGCCCTCAAGCCACTGTGTCCGAGTCTGAAAATGCGATTGGCCCAAACATTACGATGAGCCATCACCGCAATCTGATGGTCAGCAACGTTGTCGAATCCTTGTACGGCCTATAGTGCTGACCGCAGTATTTCTTGTTCTGCATTGAGGCATCGAACTGCTGTCAAGTGCTGAAGGCAACAACTGGAGGAGTTGCGTTCAGCATGCGTGCACACAGCTCAATTGGCACACTCTGGGCCTGATCTGGCACTATGTTTTCATTACTGTAGGAGTTTCCAGGTGGACGTCCTTTGGAGACCGATCATCGCAACGTAATCATGGGGGAGCCTGACCACGGTCAGCGGAACACAAGCGATAAAAGAAAAGCAAGGGAGAACACTGAGTTAGGGCAAGCATGTGAGACTCTTTTGAGCCTGTACTAAACACGTGGGTACACTTGCCGATCCTTACTCGCGTCGGCTTGCGCTGGGGCATAGCAGTGTCATGGCTTGCAGGCGTTACCCCCGCTGCCCAACGAGAGCATGCGCAGCAACGATCAGCGGCATGTCAGTCAATTGGGACGGCGAAAGACTCGTCCTCCATACGTACGCCCATCTCATTGCAGCGTCTTTCAGCGAGCATCCGATTCCAGGCCAGGAGATGCGACAAATGCAACTCTTCCATTGGAACCGTTCCTGACACAATTCCGGAGTCGAACGCGCCCAAAACTTCAGATGGTATTTGTGCCAGCGACTCTGTACCGCAGGTGCCCAGTCCAGCCCCAAACAACCACCCTTGTGGCAATGAACCTGTGGTGGAATGTCTCTGCCGCAGTTCAAAAGATGGAAACAATGTCAACCTTACCTTAACTGTCAATCAAAGCTCCGCGTACCAAGATCGTATGCCTGCAAGCCGAGTCTTGTTCACCACACCAGACCTTTCCGGCTTAAATGGGGCTCACGCGGCAGAACAGAACTCAGCAGCACAGGAGGAAAATCAGTTTCCACATGGCTTGACTGAGTCAGAACTTCAAAACGCTCTATCGAATGATGACACAGCAGGTGTGCCTCCACTGGCAGAGGTCAGCTGGCCTCAGCCCCAATGCCAGGCTTGCAGAGCGCCATGTGCCTGCAACCAATCAGAACATTCACACTCCACCTCCGACCGCACTCGTTTTTGCAGAGCCCTCCCCGTGCGCAAACACCGGACCACAACCTCCGCCTCCAAGCATCCAGCCTCCTATACCACAGCCTGAGTACAGCCACCAGCGTAGCCACCAGCAACGTGCACAGATGATCGGACATCCTCCAAACATGACACGGCGTCGGCAAAGCTTGCTGGCGCCAGCACTTGAAGCCCAGCTGCTGGATGGCATTCCAGCATTTCCTCATCCATCCACAATGAGTTCGGTGCCAACTGCTCCTGCAGTGGCAGGGACACCCTGTGGCCTGCCTAGCCTCGAGCGACCTGCTGCACCAGGAACCTCTCCTTACCTCTCCCAGCTACAATACCCTCCCGCCGAGCTCACGCCGCACAGTCCAGCCTTACAAGCAGCAGCTGCAAAGCTGACGCCCTGCCTCGATATGGCAGTACAGTCCAGCAGTCTCAAGGCCACAGTGGCTACCGGTGGTTCCACGCTACAGCAGACACAATATGTCTTACGGGCCGATGGCGCCAGTGACGCGCCAACGGCACCAGCAAGCCCTGCGCTGGGGCTTGCAGCTCCGGCAGCGCACGCACCTACACCACCGGGCGGCTCCCAGTTCCCATGCATCGCAGCCGCGCATGTGCCAGACTCTCCGGCGTCACCAGCCCAACCTCCCGGGCAGCCAGCACATGCAGCTCCAGCTCAGGCCTTTGCGTTCCAGCCGCATGGCAGGATGGCGAACACCGCTGCCGCGGTGAACATGACCCCCGCTGGCGCACCAGCGCTGTGTGAGCCAATCGTCAACACACGGCGAGCAGAGACACCCGTCAACCTGCCATCGTCAGTGCCACGCCAGAATGCCGTCTGGCCGATGCAGGCGGCTCCACAGCAGCCGCCGGGACCCACAGCCTACCAACACCCAGACCAGCTCGGATACTCGCAGCACTCACGACAGCACGCGCAGCAGCAACAGCATGCGCAGCAGCACCAACAGCACGCGCAGCAGCAGCAGCAGCAGGCCCCACATGTGCATCCGTCACAGCAGCAACCGAATGGCCATGCTCAACAGCAGCCGATGCAGGCTGCGCCCACGTGGCAGGGTTGGCCGCAGCAGCGAGCCGGTGCGGTTGGCAGCTTCGGGCCAGCATGGCAGCAGCAGCAGCACAGCACGCCGCACTCTTTGTATGGCGCGATGCAGGCCGGTCCATGGACTCCAAGCCAGGCGCAGCAGCAGTTCACGCCACATGCCGCGATGGGTGCGGCGCGAGCACACCTGGCGTCTGCACCGCGTCCTGCTGTGCACGGGAGCCGCCACACGCCTCCGATGTGCTACTCTCCCTCATCGGCCTCCACACCGTTCCATTCCGGCCACACAGCCCGGCAGCAGCAGCAGCAGCAGCAGCACGGCGGGGCCATGGGTCCATCCGCGCATGCATGGCAGGCCCGCCCGGGCATGCCACAGGGCCATATGCCCTGCTTCCCGCAGGGCAGGGACCCACGGGATGGCGGCGGCGCATTCCCGGTGCACCCCGGGCACGGCGCCCCGCAGCCACACCTCACGCCGCCTGCTCAGCATGCTGGGCATATGCCCGGGCATGGCCCACAGACTGCGCCGCTGCCTGCGCGGACGCCCGTCCTCGGCGGCGGCCGACGCAACCATGCTGCGGCATTCCCCAACCCGCAGAGCGTGCCCGTTCCAGCCGCACAGAAGCGGCCGTGTCCTGACGGCATGCCGTATGGAGGCGGGGGCTACGCTCACGCTGGCGCCGCACCGGCGGCAGGGAGTGGCCAGGGGGGTGCCCCGCCAGCGCCGCGTGAGGCCGTGCCGGCAGTCGCGGCAGGTGCAAGCGCCGCCGCCGCCGCAGCCGCGGTGGAGTTCAGCTCGTCAGAGGTTCACCGGCTGCAGCAGCTAGCGGAGAAGGGGCAGCTGCGGCCGCAGGAGCGGGAGCGCGTGCTGCACCACTGGGTACTGACAGACGAGGCTGGCGCAGCGGCGGGGGCGACTGGTGGGAGCGGCGCAGCCGGCTCGCGGAAGGGGAAGGGGCTGTCTTCTGCGAAAGAGGACCCACGAGCGTTTGTGTCGGTCAAGCGTGGGGCCGCAGCGGGTGGCCGGCCTGCAGAGCGGCCCCGCGCTGTGGCAGCGCCTGCTGCTGCCGGGTCTGTGGCGGCGTTGTTCACATCTGCCGGCACGCTGGACGCTGGCGGAGGGCCCGATGCGCACGCAGGCCAGGCGATGCCGCCGCCAGAGCCGAAACCGCTGCCTCTGCCTGCAGCTCAGGTGGGGGGGCCTGCTCTGCCCCGTGCTGCCGCTGCGGGCACACATGCAGAGACGCCTCCAGCGCGAGTGCATGCGGACCTGGGTGCAGCTGCAGCCGATGTGTCTGATGCAGGCAACTGCGCAGCAGAGAATGATGGTTCGGTGCTGAACAGACCTGGATCTGTTACGGCAGCGGGGCATGCGAGTGCTGCCGCAGCGAGCCCCGGCGGGCGGAACAAGGAGGCTGCGGGTGCAGAGAAGGCGGCTGCGCGTGGGGACCCAGGCAGCTCTGCCAGGGGTGGCGGAAGGGCGGCGGCGGCGCGGGGCAGTGTCGCTGGCAACCGGCCCCGCTTCAGCTGCCCGAGGGTGCAGCGGACGCCACCCGATGTTGCTGCATTGGGTGCACCACCCCTGCCGGGAGGCGTGGCGGCTGTGAATGGTGCACATGCGCAGCCGAACGGGGCTACGGCAGTGCCGGGAGGGGACCAGCCGTCGGCGGCTATGCCGCAGGACACCGCACTGCGCAGGCCTGTGATTGCTGGGGCGCCCCCAGGTGTGCGGGTTGCGGGTGGGGCTGCCATGGTGGCGAGCGGGTGGTCGACAGGGGCCGGGGAGGAAGTCAGGGTGTCGAGGGCGGCGCTGGAGGCCGCTCGGGCACGGCACGCGCTGCGCAATTCGTTGGCGCAAGGCGAGGAGTAGGCGGAATGAACCTGAGTGTGCTGAGTAACACGGGCATAGACAGAGAGTGTTTGGCGCTGTGGATGCGGGAAGCATGCGTGTTGTGATAGCCTGAGTTGAAAGGAAGAATGCGCGCGCGGCCTGCCAACATGCACAACACATGCATCTGCAGAATGCATTGTGCACATGTTCCAATGCCAGTCTGTGCAGGTGCGGCGCGTTCTGACATGAGCACGTGATGCTGTCACGACACAACCTTCCTCGCGCGTCGGCAGGCCGAGGTGGGAGGTAGATCGTGCAGGTCTGGTCGGCGCACCCACGCACGGGCTCATCGGGTGCTGGACTCTTGCACACATGGTGCCGCTAAGTAAGCCGTTTCCCTGCTGTGTGATACCCCACCTGCTTTTGGTAAGATCAGGTGATGCAGACATAAGTAATCATGCACTGGAGGTGCTCTTGGGGACCACATCAAATGTATTTGATTTCACATACATGGAGTGGCTTATGTAGGGCTTCATGTAGCTTGTTGTAATTGCGACTGCCGTTTCCTCATCTACTGGCCTGGCGAGGGTCGACATGTAGTACCTCGACGTTGTTGCACTGTTCTCATGCATGATAGATGGTGTTATGTGACATTCTGGCAGAGCGCTACCGGTGTTGTTCTGTGCTTGCCGTGCAAGCTGCCAGTGTTGTGTAACAGTGCATGGCATGCTTTGCATGCATAGGTTCACAGTAACATGGAAATTCGCCTTGCTAGTCACAGTCGCGGCCACCGCCACGCCGTCGCAGCACGGCCATGCCGCCGACAAGCTGGCAGGCAGCACTGCTGTGCACAGCGGGGGCGTCATGCAACTCCCGCACGCCACAGCAAAACTCATGCAGCCCCTCCGCCTCACGCCAAGCCAAGAACTCGCCCACGCCCGTCCCTCAATGCATCCACCATAGCACAGCCCGCACGGCACCCCCCCCCAGCTCGGGCCCCCTGCGCCGGCCCCAGCCGACCGCCCCGCTGCCGCCCCACAGCAGCAACCACGCGCACGCACACAACAGCGTGCTCGTCACGCCACGTCCACTGGCACTCCACGCGCGTCATCACGCGGCATTGCGCTTCTTCTTCCCCTTCAGTGATGGTAGCCCCTTCACCCCGGCCTGCTTTGCCCCCGCTTCGGCCTCCGCCGGCGCCGCCGGTGCTACCTTCTCCGCAGGTTTCTCCTCGGGCTTCTCCTCCGGCGGTAGGTCTAGCTCATCGGCACGGATGTGGTTGCGCAGCGCATCCAGCACGTCCTTCTCCTTGCACGTCGCACTGAGGAAGCGTGCCTTTGCGTCTTCCACCATCTCCTGCCACCCCGGCAGCCCCACCCCGGCCCAGATCTGGCTCTGGTCGTAGAGTGCATTTCCCCAGATGATCTTGACCTGATTCGGCAGCAGGTGCGTCTCGTCGGTGAAGGGTTGCGACACAACGTAGTCGGCACGCTGTGCTTCGCGCTCCTGCGTCTTCTCCGTCTTCTCGCCCGCCGCGGCAGACTCCGCCGCCTTGAACTGTGCGTACACCTTCTCCCATGCCTTCTTGGATTTCTCCACATCTCCCTTCTTCACCTGCACGTTGCCGCTGTAACTGACCCAACCGGCTTACACAAGAGTGACCACACGCTGACTTTCGATGTCGGCGCAACGAGCAGTGGCCTGCTGTGGCCGCATTGTCCAGGTGCAGACCCGAGCGCCTCATGCAGGCGCTGGGCACAGATGGATTTGATATGCTCCGTGCACACAAGCAGCCCCAGCGGGACTTGCTGCACCGGTGTCACCCAGAGTCACTCCATCACAACGGGCCGCGGGTACATCCCTCCATAATCATATCGCCCCACATTACGCTTGCAACTTGTAGATTCACCACAACTTGCCCAGGGGCGCGGGTAACCAGACACTCCCCTGGCAAGGCAACGGCATGCAGGCCACCACACTTTCCTCAAACTTGTTTAGTTTTCCGATCAAAACTATCAGAATTCTTGAATAACAACAGCATCGAGAGCAAGCAGGCACGCACCGTCTTGAGGGCGAGCTTGAGCTTGGTGTTAGCGTCGCGGCCATGGCCCTTGCTGATCTCCTCAAGCTCCTCTTGGTTCAGGCTCTTGTACAGCTCGCTGTCCACGTTGTCCAGCGCCGGGACCAGCACGCCCGCCTCGAAGCGCGCCTGCTCGATGTACACCTGCCCCACCCCTAGCATCGCCTCCACATTCTTGCCTGCACACCACTCACACCATCACGCATGCGCGCGCAAACGGCCGCACTGCAACCGCGACCTCTCACGCGGCCCCCATCTGCCACGGTAACGCTGCGCGCGCCCGGTCTGCTGCTGGCCTGTGGGCCACGTGCTGCGCGTGCTGTGCTGTGGAAGACAAGGAGGCGTACTGTTGTAGCCGAGGGCCTCGTTGTAGCGCTTGAGGGCCTCCTTGCAGTGCTCCTCAAACTCCTTCTTGATGTCGCCGGGCTTCTGGCCTTCCTCCGCAGCGTGCTCGAGCAGCTTCTTCGCGTGGCAGAGGTGCACGTTGGCCCAGTTGCAGAGGCCGATGCACGTGACGTCACGGAAGCGGTCGAGGGACTCCGCAAAGAGGCCCTTGGCCTCGGGCAGCTTGATGACGGTGTCCAGGGCGCGCTGGCACGCGTCCGCCCCCTCCGACTGCATGTCCACATGCCTGCAGCCACTCCCGCCCTGCCGTCAGCCTCGGCTGCCGCGCTCAGCTACGCACACGCCCCTGCCACGAGGCGCACAGCCTCCCACAGCCCCCCCACACACACACCGCCACTGCCACTGACACCGCTGCTCCCCAGAATTGCTGACCGCCGAACCGAGCACACCCCAATGGCCGACATGCTCCGCAGCAAGTCCGCCCCGCATACAAGACACACGCATGAGGTGCCCCATGCCCTGCTGAGGTCTCATGAGGCAGCCGCATGCAGCAACGACTACCGGCACGGCTCCCAGCTCAACCAGAACGGCCGTGGCAGGTTCACCACCGGCAGGACCCACAACCAAGGTGCTTGTTCCGGAAAGCAGGAGGCACAGGCTGTCGCAGATGGGGCGGGCAGGGGCGGAAGCGGGAAGCGGTTGCAGCAGCGCACTTGTCGGGGTCGATGCTGAGCTGGTCGCGGAAGAGGTTTGCAAAGTCGATAAGCCAGTCGTCGAGCTCGACGACCATCTCCTCCGCGTGCGGGTCCGTGCTCTTGACAACCACCTTGCTCTTCTCCTGGCCCTTGGGCAACTCCTCCCGCGGCACCGCCGGCACGTCGGCTCGGTTGCACTTCTCAATCTTCAGCCGCCACGTCGGCGGCTGCACACACACACACATGCGCCCGCGCTCTCAGCATACTGCCTCTTTCAACATGCTGCCTGTTGCTGTGTGTGTGTGTGTGTGTGTGTGTGTGTGTGGTTACAGAGTCGTTATGCGCTAGTCATGCCAGTGGCACATCCGATGCTCTACCTCACACCTCAGCAAGTGCGCGTGTATGTGTGTTTGTGTGGGTGGTGAGGGGGCCGCAAGCTGCCAACCACCGGCTGGCGCTGGCCTGTGAGAGCTCAGTGATGGTTGCAGAACATGCCGTGAAACGGCTGCGCTGCCGCCACATGTGCAGATGCAGCTCAAGGCGTACGTAGACGTATGTCGTTTGGTCCACAAGCTGCCCGGTTTGAGGGCGCGTGTGGTGGTTTCGCCTAGGGGGACTGGGCAGTGGTAGTCAATACACAGAAACATAAGCAGTGGTGCCTGTCGCGCCTCTGCCTGAGGTCGAGGTGGAAGTGCAGCATGGCGAGGGGAAGGGTGGGCATGTACTGTGAGAGCACTGTGGCAGCAGGCATGGACATGTTGATGGGGTGTGTGGCCAGGCTCACAAGCGCAGGCGGAGGCCGCGAGGTGTGCCACCAGCGAGCGTGATACCATCTCAACCTTGCGTGAAGTATTCTCGCCGCACTGGGAAGCACAGCGGATGCTGGACTGCATGTGTGGCATAGCACTGGTGCAAGAGTGTTTGCAGCAGGGCAGTTGGCAGGTGAGGGTGAGCGGTGTAGCTGAGGGGTGGCTGAGGGCACACCTGTGAGTCGAGGCCTTGTCGTTGGCGCTGGCTGAGGACGCGTTGCGCGTATGCGATGATGTCCTGCTGGGCCTTGGCTACGTCCCGGGCACAGGTGACCAACACCCAGTCCTGGTCCCGGTCCTGGTACAGGATCTTGAAGTTGTGTAGGCCAGTCCACTTCTCCTTGATGGCCTGCTGCAGCATGTAGTACGAGATGCCGTACGGCAGGTGCAGAATTTTGGTCTCAGACTCCATGGTGACCTTGCACACGAACTGGTTGTTGCTCTGGCGGAGCATGTTGGCCGTCTGCTCCTTGGTTGGTGGTGGCTTGGCAGCGGCCTTGGCGGGTGCGACCTGCGAATTCGCGCCCGGCTTGTTTCCCGTGACGGCCGCTTTGACCGTGGTCTCGAATGACACGCTGTCGTCATTCTTCTCCGCGGAGGAGTTGACCTTGCTGATGTCGCTCAGCGCGTCCTTGTACAGGCCCAGCTCGTACCGCGCCTTCGCGCGACGCAGCAACACCTTGGCGTTATTGCCCTCGACAGCGAGGCCCTGATTGCACTCCTTAACAGCCTCTTTGTACCTGTGCGGTGCAGTACGGTATGACGCGCAGTGCCCATCTGGCAGATATCATCACCACGCAACCACGTGCAAGGCGAGGATACGAGCATTGACAGCAACTCAGCCCGCATCAGCTCTACATGCTGGGCTTGGAATGACCTATGTATATGACTGGAGGTGCGATCTGGGAGGCACGTGCAGTGAGGGACGTGGTTTGGGTTGCGGACATCGATGCACAACCGACGCTGTCGTGGAGCCAGGTCATGCCAGAGCCACAGCAGACGAGTTCTGCAGCGGGCGAACAGCACAACGCAGTCTGGTGGCCATGCCCCGCTTTTGCGTAGGCCTGATTGGCGTGGTGTCGTTCAAACAGCAGCGCGGCTGACTGGCGCAATGAAGCTTCGGAGGGACGTCAGATGACGATACCGCCGCGAGGGCACGCTGCCTGTGGCAGGCAGTATCGGCATAGCACAATGAGTGCACAATCGTAGGGTGCAGGGTATCGCACTTGCCATCCATTAGGAACACTGCGGCCTTGCAGCCGTGCAGGTGAGCGACGAGGGAGTGGCGCTCTGGCACGTCCTTCAGAGCCTCGTCGTACGCCGCTAGCGCATCTCCATATTTCTTGAGTCCTGCGGCCACGTCTCCCTTCTTCTGCTGGGCTCGGATGCGCTCCTCCACCTGCACGGGCCACTCAATGCGTAACAAGAAAAAGAACTAAACAGCGACCGCAAATTCTGCCACCGTACGCCGGAAGGCCATTACGTCCACGACACACACGCAGCCACGAACATGATGCCCATGTGTAGCAAGTAAACTCATCCGGTTGGACGGAGCACCGCTGTGACCGCCCAGAATTGCGC
This sequence comes from Ulva mutabilis, assembly GCA_900538255.1. Taxonomy (NCBI): domain Eukaryota; kingdom Viridiplantae; phylum Chlorophyta; class Ulvophyceae; order Ulvales; family Ulvaceae; genus Ulva; species Ulva mutabilis. Next base: position 930,008 of record UNSF01000007.1, on the reverse strand, counting down.
TGCGTGTCCCCGAGACGCAGCTAAGCTTTGTTGACGGTGGAACGTGCTACCTGTGATCACGCAGCCAGCCATGTGAAGATAGAACTGCATACCTCCGGCTCTATTTCAACAGCGCTGGCTGTGCCCTTGGTCTTGGCCTTCCTGCCCATGATGAATGGCTAACGGCGCAGTGACGGAAACAGATCAGGCAGCGCGAGCAGCGAGCAATGTCAATGCACGAGAGAGTGTGTGTAGCCCTTACGGTAATTTGTATCTAGCTGCGTCGATACACAGAACAGCGCGCATTATCGCCGCTGCCGCAAAATCTACCATGCATGCATGGACTGCAAGAAAAAACTGCACACGTGTACCCCACAATAGCACTGTCCGATGGAGGAGACCCCTGAAAATAAAATCTATTCTGTGCCTGTCACCGCTGTTCACATGCACTCTCCGACGTGCACGCCCAGTACCAGCACCAGCATGTGTGTACGTGAAGCACGAGACATCGCCACGCTCTCTCCAACGCAGCTGCTAGATACGAGGGCTCTTCGCCAGCATATCCCCAAACATGAGTTGAGGCCGTGTCCCGACGGTTGCATTGTACACGGACGCTTGCCATTCAAGTGCTGCAACGAGTTACTTGCATTCGGGACGCTCTAGCAACCAGGCATAGTACCTACTGCGATGAATGTCTGTCGTTGTGCCAAGAACATTTCAAACCGCGGAGCATTGGCTCAGGCACACCACCGAAGGCTGATCGCTGCCCATGCCACACCTGTGGAAGACGCCGAGAAAACGCAACAGAGAACATCTCGAGCAATTGAAGTGCTAGGATCTAGGGAAGTCTGTTTTTTGAATGATGACGGAGACATTGCACAAATCGATGTGAATGTGGAAGACCACAGCAACAGGACTGTTGTGCAGCGCGTGACAGGCTTTGCGTCCGGTGTGTGCCTGCGACAACGCCGTCATGACGTTCGCAAAGCAAGCACCTCATCGCTGGCTGCTCTGTGCAGCTCCATGATCCATGCTTGTTTTGATGGTCGAGTGGTCAGAGGAAAGTCAGAGGAACAGTGTGTGGCCAGGAGCAACACCACCTGTGCTTCACGATCAATTGAGTCCTGCTGCATCCCGCAATTGGACCGGTCTCTTGACGAGTGCAATCGTGCGTGCAGACATGCTGCTTCCCGATGGCTATCCAGAGACTCTGACCCCAGACTACCTACGCTACCAGCTCTGGACGTTGCCAGTGCACGTCACAGGCTGGATCAGCAACTCCCTCGTCACATCATCGCTGCTCAAGGCGGCAGGCCTGGGCACCGGGGCCGCCGGCACCGTCGCCGCGGGCGCTGCGATCAAGTGGATCACCAAGGATGGCATCGGGGCGCTGGGCCGGGTGCTCGTTGGCAGCTCCCTCGCACGGTACTTCGATGAGGATCCGCGATTCTGGCGCATCGTTGCGGACATCATCAAGGCTGGCGGCCAGGCCCTAGAGGTCGCCACGGCCGCCACGCCGTCCGCGTTCGTCCTTCTGGCCAGCACAGGCAACTTCGCAAAAGTGCGCCTCCTGGCCACACACCCGCACTGCCGTGAGCATCGACGAGGCCACCGCGGTGTGCCATGGCACCCAACATGCGAATCCCGCGGCATGTCGCGCAACTCGCCGTGCGGCCGAATCAGCCATATACATGCAAACATTTGAAGCATTCACGCCTGGGTCAACGCACAAAGCGGCCTTGCCTGCCGTGTGCTGTGCTGTGCTGTGCTGTGCTGTGCTGTACCATCAGACCCCCCGGTGCGTCCTCACTGCCAGTGCCAGACACTTCCCCGCTCCGTGCTGTGCCTGCGCATCCGTCGCCCCGCAGGCACTGCTTTTAGGGCAATGCCACATGAGGCACGGTTCCGGGGACATTGTTCGCACACCACATTAATTCCGTGGACGTACGCCATAGTTGTTGGCGGCATGTGGCATGCCGCTTAGCACCAGCTGTAGCACTGGCGGCTGCACAGCAACACTTGTAGCACTGCCGTGGTTGGGCTTGCCGCAGCAGCATGTGTACAGTGCACTGTAAACATGCTGCTGCGGGAAGCCCATCCACGCCCGCGCTCGTGTGTACTCACGTGCAGCGCGCCCCGCGGCCACACCCTCCAGGCTGTCTCAGGCCCGGTCACAATCCTGTTCGGCCAGCAGAGGTGTGGAACGGCTCCTCTCTGTCGCTGCAAAGCGTAGTGGCCGGCTAGCGCTGGGTTGCAGCCTATGCTGCAGATGCCGAGCCATCGCAACGCGGCGTTGTGGCAGTCTGGCGCCGCCTACGCACATGTGTGTCAACCCTCGCTCATCCGCTGCGTCAGATGCTGTGTGTGCTGCGTGCCGAGATCTCGGTGGCTGCAGGCGGCGGGCAAGGGCATCGGGCGGCCGGCGTTCCGCGTCATTCAGAACCACTTTGCAACGCGCGGCAACGTCGGCGACGTCGCGGCGCGCGAGGAGATCTGGGAGGTCACAGCACAGCTCGTGGGCCTCGCAGCGAGCGTCGCGCTGCTGCGGGCGCTGGACGCGGCCACCTCCGCGGGCGCGGACGCCGCAGCCACCGTCATCGGGACGTGGGCCGTCGTGCAGGGCGCGCACCTCATCCTGCGGTGTGCCCCCCCCCCCCCCCCCCCCCCCCCCCGCCGTCGTGCCGTCCCTAAAATGGCACTGCCATGCGTTTTTGCACTGCTAGTGTGAGCAAAGGCCAACAATACTCATTTCGCGCATGCGATATGTCATGTGTGATGTGGTGCGAGCGAAGTGGCCGATTACCTCGCGACTGGTTCCAGTTCAAGGTCCCAGCCGGGGCCCCGTTGACTGGCCCCATGGATTCTGTGTAAGCTTGATAGGGTCGTGCGGCTGCCGTGTGTAAGGTGTGCAATGCATGCTGCCGTGTGGGCTCATCTGCTCCCACTGCCAGTCAGCCCTCAGCGGCCGCCAGCCTTCAGTCCTGTCCTGGTTCGGATTGCAAATGAGTCATATGATATGACGTGTCCATGTGGTGCTGTGCCGTGCTTTGCAGCGTCTTCAAGTGTTGGCACATGCTGCCACAAGCGAGCTGCCTGTGTGTGACTGGTGCACGCATGCAGGTACAAAGCTCTGGCGACACTTGAGCTGCCGTGGATCAGCCAGCGCCGTGCTGTCACGCTGTGTGCCGCATATGTACGCGGCGAGCTAATACCGGGTGTTCGCACCACGTGTGAAGCTGAGCAATTCGCAGTGCCCAAGCAGCTGCAGCGGCCAAACGTGCTGGTCAATGCGACCCTTGCACAAGTCTCCGATGCCGCCGCCGCGCTGCCGTTCCAGACGGATGCCAGCACAGCATCCTCCGATAGCAGTTCCTCCAGCAGCAATGGCAGCGGTGGCAACGGTAACGGCGTGTGGCAACCTGACAGCAGTGCAAGCAATGGTGCCGCGCCTGCCGGCAACGGGGCAGCCGGCACGTCACAGCACGCAGCGCAAGGGCGGCCTGCGAACGTGCTTGCGGCGTTAGACATGTACGGCGACGATGACTACGTACTGCTGCCGATTCTGGATGCGGCAGTGCCGCTGCTGCCTGGCCCCAGTAGCAGCGGGGCGGGTAATGGGGCCGGGCAGGGGGGTACAGATGGGGGCGAGACGGCGTTTGTGATGGCTGTGAAAGCGGGGTGCAATGAGCGCAGCATGGGCAAGCTGCTGGGCGTGCTGCAGGCGGTGTGGATGTGCCAGCACAGGGGGGAGTTCGCGGCTGGGCCGGCCGGCAGCCTGACCGCGCTGCGTGCTGCGCAGGAGTGGGTGCGCTGTGAGGGGGGTCGCTTTGAGGATGAGCTGCGGGCAGCCGGGTGGGACGTCAGCCGCGTTGCGATGTGGTCGCAGCAGCGGTGCGTGATCGCCGTGGACAGCGTGGTGTGACGCCGCAAGCGTGGTGCAGCCGCAGCGACCGCGCTGCGTGCTGCGGTTGAGGAGTGCTGCGTGCTGGGCTGCAGAGCGTTGGGTGCCGCCGGTGCTGACACGCGTACTGTCACATGCGGCGGGGGAGGGCCGCGCAAGGTCCGTGGCATCGTGCCGTAGGCGCGTGTTTATTTGCAGTCCATGTTTGCCACAATGCGTTCCAGTGTTTGTTTGCAGTCTGTTGGTGCAGGGCATTTGCAACAGGATGCGGCCGACGCTGCAGACCACTGCTGCATGTTGGCGTGTCCATACCAGGCAGTGTCTAGTGTATGGATTCTGCACTCATCCATGGATGTCATGGCAGCTGCCATCCACGCCATGACAGCTACTGCCACGGCATTGTGCGCCACAGCCAGCATGCAGAGCACGCCTCGACCAGCAACAGCAGAAACGTGTCAATTCTGTAGTAGATGCAATCACCCACCGATGAAAAGGTCATGTATAAACGGACAGTGCACGCCAACCCCAGTGATTGTCCGGAACCGCCATTTATGATCTGCTTCGTTTATGATCTGCTCGGTTCAACCACACTGCAGCATCCATGCATCATGCCAACTGAGCAGGTCCTGACATATACCCTGACCACAATCAAAAAACTAGTGAAATGTTAGAGGTACGCACCACAATGTGGTAGAAAACAGAGGAAAGAAACATGGCAATGCATCGAACACAAACAACTGGCAGATGGGTGTGCACTACCAGTGTGATGAGCAAGCGCACTGCATGCAGAGCTGCCTCGGCCGCTTGTTTGGTTGATGACAACACAACAATTGCCGTCATCGCAAGAGGACTGCAGGCCTTGGTCTGGCAGTCCGGGTCGTCGGGAAGCAGGCACTGAAATTCAGATGGTTCAAGATTTCAGATGGTCCAGATTTTGCAGATGGTCCAAATTTTTCAAATGGACCAAATTTTCGGATGGTCACACTTTCGGATTCGCACACAGCACCACGCTCCCCAACTACTTGCTCATACTCTCGCAGGCTGAGAGCGGAGTCGGAGGGCGGAGTCGGAGGGCGGAGAGGAACATGGAGCACAACAAAAGCTGTCAGGCAACATCACACACTGTCATGTCAGTTACACAACATACACTCTCCCATTGTCATTCATGCTGCCCGCAAGCCGCTCTATCTACAAGAAGCTCCACACATGTTGGCCTGTGGCGAAGCAATGCAGGCAGGTCTGGCCCTGTCACAAGGCTGAACTGCTCAACAACAGGGTCGGACGAGTACTGATGCTTGGGTACGGCTGCAATGCCTCAGCGCTTCTCAGCGCCAATCCCTGCAGCGCCAGGCAGGATGGCACGGTGCCTTCAGGCGTGCACACTGCTCTGCACACGGACCTCTGCACCCCAAGCAGGTAGCCCCGCTCAGGCGCGCGGTTCTTCTCTAGCCATTTCGCACTGCACACTGCCCCGCATGCCCAACATGCAGTTACTACTGCCCCGTATGCCCGATTTATACTCACATTTACTTTGACATACTGGTATGCAACACCTGCTGCCAACTCGCCGCAGCCTCTCATATCTTTGGATCTGCAAGACAGCTCTCCGACGCATGCATGCGTTCGACAGATCACCCACCCGTTGGAGACCGGCATGGCATGCATCAGATGAGCGGCGGCCTCACACGCCGCTCCGACCCCACGGCTGCAGCTGCCGCCTTCTGCCGCAGCGCCACCGCTGCCCGCACCGCCTTATCCGGGCTCTGCCCCGCCCCCCCAGGCCCCCGCTTGCCCGGCACCCTCCCAGGAGCCCCCTCCAGATCCCCTGTTGGTGACTGCGTCAGCTGCGGCCGCAGATGGCCGAGCTCTGCCCAGTGCGCGCCCCGGTCCTCCCTGCCCCGCAGCGGCCCCGCCGCAACGCCGCCGCCGCCGCTGCCGGCCTGGTCCCACGAGCCCCATTTGAGGAACTGGTCCTGGACCCACGCCTGGCCGGTGTTCATGAGGACCGGGCAGGCGACCATGACGAAGTAGAGGAGCAGGGAGGGGTGGCCGCGGAAGGCGGTGTCGAGGCTGGCGGCGACGTGGGCGAGAAGGGGCGATGAGGTGATGACGGCAGCGCCGCAGAGGATCCGAGCGGCGATGACGCAGGCTGTGAACTGTGCCAACTGCATGCAGCCTCAAATTGCATCACACACGTGGGCCAAGTGTGTGCCCACCGTTGGCCGTGATGCGACATGCACAGGCGAGCATGGGTACAGGTGCGGTGTACTGCATCAAGAAATCTTTGAAAAAAATTCAGAGGATGGCTTGCAGGGTCGTTGGGGAGGGGTGTGTGTACACCTGAACGGCCCATCTCATGGCATTCGGGGGTGTGCCATAGTCTCCACAGTCTGCGATGGATTCGTATATCCAGAGAGAGTCATAGCGGGTTGTCGTCAGCAGGCGGAGGCCTGTGAGGTGCTTCTCCATGTCGTCTGCCATCTCTTCTTCGTCCGAGGTTGACCATTCGCTCTGGCAGCTGCTTGCCCGCTTCTGGACTTGGCCTTTGGCTATGCGGACACAGGCGTTGTGCATCGTGAGAACGAGCACAACCCCAAGAGTGGTGTCAACGGAGAATGTGACAAAATACCACGAGCACTCGCTGGTGACCTGCTGGGTGGCCCGGAGTTGCGCCAGTATGGCGATCAACATCCCCATGATATGTGCCACTGCTGATGACACGAGCTGCTTGCTCACGTCCATCCCCCAGGTCAAGAGCGGACGAGGCGGAATTTCTTTGCTGCTACACATGCACTTCGGCCATGTAATGTGCGCATTTGGGTCTCACGCGGGAACTCAGTCGTGTGTCAACCAGGCCACAGTGCACGATAGTGAAAGAGCGCTGAACGCCGTATCAATGGTCAGGCGACGCACCGTTTATACAGTAGTCCGAGGATGACGATTGCGAATAGCAGCACTTGTGCCACCATTGCCGCGGGTCCAACAAGCAGCTTGCATTCTGCTTCACCGGACTCCATGCGCGAACGGCTCTAATCCAGGAGGGGGCACGGTATGCAGCAGACAGTTGCTACCTCCTTGCAATTAATGTGTCTAATTCGTCAGGTTTGCGGTCATGCGACGCTGTGTGTCAAAGCTCAATGAGCTTGCCTGCACATCGCGATGGCCCGCGCGATGTCACCTCAAAGCCCCCGGCCGCGATCCTACTTGCTCCGGTAGCAAAAGATGCAGCAGTATCACATCATGTCTTATGTTGCTCAAGAAGTGGTGATTTACGTGTACAGACAAGCGAATCGCGTTCCACACAGATGTCCCACAGTGGGTGTTGACGTACTTGTGCACCACTATGCTGCAACAGGAATCCACAGAATCCCCCACATTTTCGCAGCCTGCATAGAGTTGCTGTGGTTCGCGCAACGACAAGACAAGGTGCCCAGTCTCGGCGTGGTTGTAGCATATTCGTGCGAGACTTTCGAGATAGGGAGATTTGCAAGACCTGCTCGCAGGCCACCTACAAAGTATACTGTAAGGGCTAGGAGACCCTCAGCAGAGTCTCAAGCTCATCTTGTGCCTCTGCTTGGAGCTCCCATTCTTGCTGCATCTCCTCCACCTCCGCCAGGTCCCGGATCTGAGACTCGATGTCATCAATCTCTGACTGTGGCACCTACACCCACACTGATCGGACTCACCAAACGCACTCAGCATCACCCGCCACACTCAGCACAATGCTCACAATGTGGCTCTGACTATGCTTTCATTGACAAGTCCACGGTAGCTTCGGTGCTGAACGCCAAAGCCAGCTGCAAACCCGGGCCATGCTATCCTCCGCTGCTGCGATAGCATGGCATAAGCAAGGCGAGAGGCCGCACCGAGGTGTTCATCTCAACCTCGATCTCGATCATGCTTGCAATGCGGCTGTAGCCCTCCAGCAGCACCAGCTGCTGCTGCACCTGTCCCTCCAGTAGCCCACGAGCGCTGATCACCCGGCCCAGGCGGGCATCGTACGAGCCGCCCACGCTCTGCATCTTCACCTGCAGCTGCCAGAGGCGCGCGAGCGAGCGGATGCCGTCCTTGGTGGCTATGCTGAGCTTCCGGGCCTTGTCGGTCAGTGTGGCGTACTGCTGCAGCAGGCCCTGCTGCACCTCCTCCACAGCCACCTGCACCATGCAACACCATGCAACGCGTTGTACATGCAACTAGTGTATCACGCATCTACAGTGCTGTACAGCTGATTCAGGCCGCTGGTGTCATGGCTGTGTTTATACCATTTCATAGGCGTTAGGCTCAAACACATGCCCTAGGCTCTCCCTTGGAGTCTTTCTGGTGTCAGCTCTTTGTGCGATCATGACACTGGCAGTGGACGTGCACGGCAGCTGGCGGTGCTTGGCACACGGTCCGCCTGCACGGCCAGGACGGCGTAGCCCTGTGGGACAGCTGGCTCAGGCAGCAGAACACAATGTCTGATCAACAGCGGAGGTGCCGTTATGCTGGCATCCAGCAACGATTAGTCAAAGGGCCAAAGGAAAGGCATTGTTGCATCTTCAGGTTCGGCTGCAAGAGGCAGGCATCTCCCTTGCGAGGCAGGATGGTGCATACGGACATGCACAACCAAAAACCAAGCTGCCCAAGCGATGCGAGCCAGCAGCAGCGCACCGACTTCTCCGGCAGCTGCTTGAGCCGTGGTATCAAAAACTGGTTTCCCCCCACAAACGACGCCCCCGCCGCGGCGGCGCCGCCCGCGATGAGCGTCGGGAGGTTGGCATCCACAAAGCCGCTGCCAAAGTCGGCGAGCAGGAAGGCGCCGGCGGCGTACGGCAGCCACGGCGGCAGCGCGGCGGCCGCCTTGCTTGTCGGCCGTACGAGCAAGGTGCGCGTGCCGAGCTCGTGGTTGACCACCTCCAGCGGCTCCCCCGGTTTCGTGCCGGGCGGCCGCGACGTCAGCAGGCCCTGCTTCCGCAGCGACTGCGACGCCTCGGGGCATGCTATCACGGACACGCGCTCCCCCTCCTGCAGCACACGCGGGATTGCTCGTGCTTCGGTGGACCTGGGGTCGAGCGGTTGCGACGCACGGGGCAAAGGATGTCTACACATGCGCCGCCAAAACCCATGCACTGCCAAACGGTGAGGGCAACTGGCAGCTCTCAGCTTGGCGCTGAGACGCACTGAGCCACACGAGCTCTCCACTGTCAAACCGGGACAAAGAAAACGCGCATGGCATTGGTGCCAACCGCACGTGCAGCGACAGGCAAACCTCGACGACAGCATCAATTCCCCGTTGAGATCCTGCAACCTGGCGTGGCATGGGAGCGGGGGGGCCGCACCTGTGCCGGCACGTCGGCTGTCGTCGTGCCGAACCGGAACGTTCTGCTAATGCCGTCAGGCGCGCGCACGACGACCTCATGCACCGCCTGGCACGCCCCCTTCCCAAACCCGAAGAACCGCTTCAGCAGGCCATCAGCCGCGTTCTGCGCCTCACTCTTCGGCGCCCCCAGCACCGTCCCAGAAAACACCTCAAACTCGTACCTAGACTCCGCACACGCCACCACCTTGCTGCCCTCCTGCGGCTGAACTACCTGCACGGCACCGCGGATGCCTGTCGGTGACTGTGCTGCTCTGACAGGCTCACGTCATCACATACCCGCAAGCAAGACGCCTTGTGCACTTGCCCGAGCAATGATGGCTGGGTACAGGCGATGAAGGCGCGGCCGGTTGGCCGTGCCTTGGTGTCCGCGGTCGAGATCTCCAGGCCCACAGGACGGCTCTCGACGGCACTGTGCCTTAGTGGCAACTGTTCTGTGGGCGCTGTGCGGTGGTGGCAGCCGTGCTGTGGGCCTGGAGATCACGACCGTGCTGCCCGGCGGCGCAATCAGGAGCGCACCGTGAGCGCTTTATCTGGGGCCAGTGGGCTCGAAACTACCACCCCGAACGGCACCTCGTCCGCGGATGGGAGGCCGCGTGAGCGGATGCGCGCGACGACGTCGAGCGCGTCCCCGACGCGTAGCTCCCGCGCAAGCAGCATCACCATCGCCTGCGTCGACTGGATGGTGGCGGGGGGGAACACCCACGTGGAGCCGTCGACAGAGGAGCGGCCCGCGTCAAGGGCACCCGGCATCGCGGCCGTCGACCGCCCCATCGTGTTGTAAACATCCTGCAGCGGGATGGGATGCTTAGTGCGGACGGTGATGAGTGCCCAGTGGTACATCGGGCGTGTTGGGGAGGACGGGGGTGTGTTGAGGCACGGTGCTGGCTGCCTGCTGCTCGCAGGAAGTGTTCCTGCTGCCACGCTGAGAGGCTGCCCCGACATTGTCATATGCCTGCAAACACGACACCTTCTGCGCATGCCAGAGCACTCAGGCTGTGACACTGCTGAGCCTGAGCAAAGGATGACTGCTGAGTGGCTACTGCATGCAGTGGCTGATATGAAGCTTGAACAGTGCTGGCCTGAGCAAGGTTGAATGCAGACTGGAGCTGCTGCATGCAGAGTCTCGAACGGCACCGTGCAGAAGGCGGACGCAGAATGGACAGGAGCGAGTCGACGTGAGCGAGTATCTTGTTGGCATACGGCAGAGGGGGGCGTTGGTGGAGTGGTGAAGCAGGACACTACAGCCGAGTGTTCCGCCTTGTGTTCTTACGTCGTGCACATATTCGTAGCAGGGCGCAGAGGATTCTTCCGTGGCCCTGCATACATGATGCTCGCACGAGATGATGTCATACGAGCTATGCACATCTGTCAGGAATCCGTGCACCTCGGTGCGGTGTTGCAGTGTGGATGGTCTGGTTGTGCAACGTATGCAGTTTGAACCTTAGACTGCCATCACCATGGGTGTATGCCCTGGACACCATCATTCCCAAGGCAGCCGAAGGACATCTGACACCGGTGAGCGTGTGAACCTGGCAGAGGACTGCAACAATAGCCATGTTTGTGCCACACCACAACCGAACGTTGTCATAGGTGAGATCATTGCAGCCTCTCGGTGACAATTCGGTACAGCAATAAGTAAGAGATACGTTGCAGAGGTACGCTCCACAAGGTGGTGGAACACACAGGAAAGAATACATTCACCATGGCCGAGCGCCGTACGAAAACTGAAGGAGAACAGCTCCGCAATCACGCCATCGACATGGGTACAGCAACATGACCAGTCTGCCCAGTCGTACCCATGCCAGCATTGAGATTGTGAGCTCTGTACACGACAGGTAACACAGGCATTGAGAGGGTCATGACAGTCTGCTGGTGACGGACGTGGAGCCAAGCCAGGATGACACATACAGCATGCGAGAGCTGGAAACGCAACACTTGCATCGTATTGTTGAGGATACTGCAGCTGCCACCGCTTTGGCTGCAGGGAAAGGTATTGAGAGACCCGGGGCAGCAGAAAGCAGCGTGTCTCGCTAGGTGTCCACCATTATGGGCAGATTGCTGGTGAGTGCAGGTGAAGCCAGTACCTTTGCTAGTTCAAAATTGCCGCGATCGATCGCCGCCCCGATCACAGCGATGCAATCTTCCTCCTTCAAGACACCCAACTGGTCTTCTTGCTCAGCAAGTTCAAGAAACTTGGCCATGCAATCTGTCGCTGTTTCACACCCAGTCAGCTGCCGCATGACCGCTGCGGACTGCAGCATAGAATGCTGCACGCCCGTAGGTGCATCGCTCGCTGGCACGGCCGCTGAAGGCTCTGGAGAAACAGGCGCCGAACCTGCCAAAGGCTGTGCGGAGATGGATCCGGGGGTAACAGAGGGTACGGTGCTCGGCGCCGAGGGGATGGATGCCTGTATACACCAGTGCATACCAATTGATTGTGCAGTCATACAATACAAGCTGTGACGTCATGGAGCTTTGAGTACGGCTTGACCTGGATGTGCGTATGGTACGGCCTGCTACTGGACACTGCCATCGCGGCAGACACTGCTGGCTACAAAATTGCTACAAGGACATCAGCAGAGCAAATGTAGCATGGATGCATGATACACACACATATCAACGACGTGCGCAGAACAGCTGCGCTGCGGGAACTACCTCCGCGGTCCACCACACGTCAGGATACACAGCGATGGCAGCATTGACGCATACTGATGATCGATCAACTGTATAAACACTCCTGATCATGCCTGAACATGATCTGGAAAGCGAATGCACACCTCTCCTGAGGCGGAATCAGCTGAAGCGCACAGCGTGCTGCCTCGCCCCTTGTAGCAGCGAAGAGTTGGTTGGCATGAACCAGCGCGAGACCCGTCCCATACAGTCAACCGAAACACAGGCTGCGAAAGCTCAAGTCTTTGCCGAGGCACCAAAGACTTCATGCCCGCCTTTTCGTCAAGCACAGATCTGGCTCGAGGTGAATTGCATCGAGACTGACACGCACAGTACGATCACTGGTCTTCAAGACGGCATGGTGTGCTACATGCTGCAGCCACATGCCTGCAACAGTGCTGGACGAAGCAACGGGATTCCTCAGTCGCAGCGCCTGGGATTTTGTTGAGTTCCCTTTACATAACGCGGGTGGCCCGTCGGTCGAGCTGCCGGGACAATGACTTGTGGATATTATGGCAAAATAGTGCAGCAGTATCTGCTGTGCAGGCGCCGCTCTTCGGACCTCAGCGCTCTTATATACTCAGACACGTTGCAATTTGTTGCATCATGTCTTTGTCTTTCTGCTTCAATTCAAGTCAATTCGGAATCGAGGCTGGCGATTACTCTACGTAAACAATCCGCAGTTTGATTAACTCACATCTTCGGTACGGCTCCGACAATCGCCAAGTCAGACTTCGCGTTGCTTACATAGCCCAATTAGCTGTCCATGGTCGTGCATTTGTCCGTGATACATCCTAAGCTCGCTCTGAAGACCGTGCACGTCGGGTGCGCATGCGCGGTATTTCCGGAACCGTATGGTCACCGTTCCCGGAAAGTGTGTCGCGACCATCGACATGGACACTAATCCATTCGTATCGATTTTTGCGGGCTTCGGTGGACTGTGACGGCCATAGTTTTGTTGCGATGAGCAAGAAAGGGTTAGCATGATCCAGACGCGCTGACGAGGCAGCGTCCCACGTGTCCACACCTAACCGCCGCTATCGGGCGCCCAAAGCTGCGAAAGTTGCAGCTGCGCTCGTTCTGATCCACGAATGTCGCCGTTTGCGGCTTGATGCTCAGCTTCCTGGATCTATGGCAGCGATGTTCCCAAGCATAGGTCGCTGCGCGGCGGGCAGACACGCACGCGTGCGCGTGCTGCGTTGGCAGTTTGACCGTTCCGCGCACCATGCGTCCGATGACTCCACGTGGCTGCACACAATGCATTTCGTATGTGGCGAGAGCAGTTAGCCATGCGTATCACAGGCAATAGCACCCGCCCGCCGCTTGGACTGGGCCAGGCACAGCGTTGCGGCAGCGCAACGTAGGGACCCGACGTATCTTGTGTCAGCAGAAGTGGCTGCCGGTGTGCAGCCATGACGTCAGCATCTGCGCCACGGTTCCCTGTTGTAGCAGCAAAGGCCAACAGAATGGGATCATTCTATCGGAGCTCTCCGCGGTGTATTATTGATTGATTGTATTATATCTGTCGCTGCTCCCTTTCATCTGTCGCTGCCCGACACCAAATCAGCCTCTCGTTCGTTGCGCCGTGTCGTTCTCGCGGGCACAGTCAACTCACAACATACTCACAGCATACAGACAATGAACTTCTGAAAGAATCAGCTGCTGCTTGAATGAGCCAGTTGCTGTAGCCGGTAGCGCAACGCCTTTCCAGCTCATGCCGGTCGTCAGTAACTCGTCACGGTTGGCGGTGAACTGCAAGCTTGACTCCCGCACACATCTCGCGATGACCTTTGCACACGCTTACCTGCTCACGCGCGCTTCTGCGCCGAGCTCCTCCGTGTCTGGTTGCTAGCGCAACAGCATGCGGCTGTAGCAAATTCAGCTCCAGCGTCAGACACACTTGTCACGCGGCAAGCCGTCTGACATTTGGGGAGCCCTAGCCGACCAGCAGTGGGGTGCTGGTAGCCACAGATATGCACCGCCGGTGACTACTGTGCGCCGGCACCGGTCATGACGTTTGTACACGGCTCCAAACGCACTGTTTCCAATTTACCACAAGATCCTACTAGCAACGGTGTAGCTATTGCTCTGTGCTCACTCCCCGGGTCGCATGCTGCAGGCCTACAACCACAGTGTCAGTTGTTGAGCTACCTTCAAGATGACCGGTTTCCTGAGATCAGTGTTTGGCCAATCCCTGGGCACCACCGGCAAGGCCCCGAGCTTCAACGACTTCAGCCTCCACGTCGCAGATGACGGTGCCCCCCCCCCCCCCCCCCCCCTTCTGCATGTCTACCTCCACCTGCTCTAGATCTAGATTCGGGGTGCATGCCATGCATATGCTCGTACAGCGCCGGCGTCATGGCTCCTGCCTTTGCTTGCATGGACTTTGCTGTGAGTTGTCCAAGCAGACTCGGTGAATCGGGTGCAGCCGAGAACGAGCTGGACGGCGCGGAGCAGGCGATCCCCCTCGCGCCGGCGCCGGAGCCGGTCGCCGCGAAGCGCACAAACGTGTGGCAAGACACATTCAGCCCGCAGATGAACAGCAACCTGAAGCGGCTGCCGAAGAGCTACTACGACTCCCCGCAGCAGGGCCACACAGAGACGGTGTGGGAGCACATCATCAAGGCCGACACCATCCGCCAGGTTGCCTTCCAGCACTTTGACAAGAACCGTGCGCCGCCCCGCTGAGCTGTGCTGTGCTGTGCGGCCGTGGCATCTGCTACTGCCGTGAGAGAGTTCCAAGATTTTGTTATCGCATGCTGGCAGAGCAATCAGTTCCAAGCCACGGACAGTCATGGGCGGCTAAAGCATGCTTTTGGGTGCGCGGTGGTACCATTGCATGATGATGTACAGTGTCGATTCTACAATCTAGATTGTTTCGCTTGCCGTGGCCATGAGGCCGTCGGGATGTCCGGCGCACCGGGAACCTGTGGCCTCGTATTCGTGTGCTTGGGGCGTGCCGTAGATCGTTTTTCTAACAGAACGAAGGATAAAAAAGCACACTTTAAAAACTTTCAATTGACATGGGCAGACGATCATGCGTGCATGCAGAAGACGGCATGATCGACGCGGCCGACCTGCGGGCCTCCCTCGGCAGCAACGCCAATGTGGAGGACCTTATTCAGAAGGCCGACAAGAACAACGACGGAAAGATCGACCAGGCCGAGTTCTGCGAGATGCTCAAGAACATGTGAGCGCCCGCGGCGTGAGCTGCTGCTGCTGCGCGCGCACGTGCCGCAAGCGGATGCCGTCATGGGGCCCGTGCTGCGGCGCAGCTGCGTGCAGTGGCTGCGTGCAAGTGATGTACAATGGCCCGCCTGTCAGTTTTACGGGTGTTGGCGTGCGGCTGAGGGAGCTATTGTTGATTTGTGAGTCGAGCTAGTCGAAGTTTTCTGTCCCACATGCGCGCCGCGATGCCACGTCGCCCAGGCAGGGAAGTCTGTTTCAGAGGAGCGGAGGGGGACATGCCAGCGTCGCGTTGTGTGCGGTCGGTTGCGTAGTGTCAGTCGTCAGAGACATCCCGATGCTGCCTGTCTTGTATCATTTTTACTGCACACGCCACCAGAGGGGATGTGCCAGTGTGTGTGTGTGTGCCTGCTGGAGAAGCTGAGGAGAGGTTCTGCTGTAAAAGAAGTTGAGTCCGTTGCAGCCTGCACATGTGTGACCTGCCATGACTGCCTGCCACCAATTGCCACTGGTGCGGCCTGTAGCAGCGGCTGTGATTGCACTGTGGCGCGGATGGCTGCTGTGGCGTGCATGTATGATTACTTTGCCGTATCCATGTGGACGTTGACATGTAGCTGTTCTATTGCGATTGAGCGTGTGTTACATCTGTACTGAGGTTGTGCAGAATGATCTGGGCACGTTGTGCGGAAGTGTGAGGTGTAGCCCATTTGTATACATTTAATAATTATAATTACAAGTGTGTGATGATATCTTCATCTTCTGTGATACGTTACGGGTGAGAGTGACATGCATGCTTGCTTGCTTGCTTGTTTAACACATGATTCAGGAGCACGCTGCAACATGTTGCAAACCTGGGCCCTGTGTGTGGAGTGTGTGTCTCATTGGCGGGGATCAGCAGGTAGGGACCAAGCTGGCGTCTGAGAGGCTGGCTTGGACTGTGCACCGACCTCGCTATTAAATTGGATGAGCTGAGGCACATTCGTATGACAGTCAGGTCTCACAGTCCAACCTTGAAGCGCATGCCGTATCGAAATGCCTGAGCGTCCTAGCCACATAGGTCTCATTTACTTCACACGGGGAATGTCCGCGTCCTCATCAAACTGCGTTGCATCATGATTCATGAACCTTGAACTGGGTCTCGCCCATGCTGGCTGCGCCTGCACTGCATGCATGTTGAAAGAGTCTCGCATGCAGTCAATAGAACAGTTCAGGAGCAGGTGCACGAGACAGCCAATCTTTTCTTGCCTCTTGGGTCCTTGTATAAATATCCCATGTATGGAAAGCGCTGCTCGTGCCTCGAAGCGAGCACGTGCTTTGGTCCAAGGCGGCAGGGAACGGCGTGTTACGGCTGTCGCCGCATGCTGGCATTGACGGACGGGAAAACAAAGGAACAACAATTCAATTATAAGTTTTTGTAAGTTTTTAACAATATATACTTTTACTGCATCACCAGTTCTTGTGGTACGGTCATACCACCAGGAAAACAGGCGATTTCATCAGAACTCGCAACTAAAGCCTGGTTGGGCAGGATTAGTACTGGGCTGAGTGATCTCCTGGGAATCCCCTGTGCTGTACCGCTTTTGCACGGCTCCCACAGTGGACTGTACGGGCCATATTTCACCCTACCGCACCTCCCTGTCATCCGCATCCCCTCCAGCCGCACATAGCAGACAGGGTCCTTGATGAGGTGAGAATCAAAGCTGATGTGCACCAATGACTCGGCGATGCAGAGGTGTCAACCTGATCTGCACCACGAAGAGCTTGGAGATACAGGCGTGGTCTGTGCACCATATCCCCTCCAACCCTTGAAGCACCTCGTGGTGTTTCGATCGATCTGGTTTCATTATTTACAGGAACTCGACTGCTCCCGACACCGAGGTCGATGTCTATCTCTGTGAGCAATAGATAAATAAAGTGGTGTTCTGGCTGTACTTGGGACAGCAGCTAGTCAGATATATCCCACACTCCACGCCAATGAGCCTCAACTGAGAGCTGTGCACTGTCCACAACTTGACTCCAGGGCTCTGATTAGCAATGGCCTGTTCAGTTAGGTGTGGCGCAGTGAGCACCTGCGTGGAACAGACATGACAGTGCCTGCCACGAACACTCCAAGCCAAAGGTTGTGATGCTGAATTGGTGTCAGTCCGTGCATGGCCAGCACCTGATGCAGCGGTGAGTTGCATACACATACTCTCTCACCTCACCACATGCGCCTGCATGTGAACCTCCACCGGCCAAATTTGCAGTTAACAGTCCACAAGCAGGTGTTTATTGACCTGGGCATGGCCATGTATCGCAACGAGTGACTCAGGTTTGGAAAAAAGATGTGCTGCATGCAAACAGGCATGTGACTGGTGCTTCAGTGGTCCAGCAGCCAGTATGCCATTGTCTGGAGGCAAACCCATGATAAACTGTGCCATGTGAGTTGCAATACATGCCATCTGGAAAGGTCTGCACCCACACCACTCTCTCTGCCGGTGGGTCTCCTCTCTGAGCCACCAACTCGCGAGGAAATGCTGACGATGCGACGTGACAAGGAGCATCACCCTCAACCACCACCCGTTGGACATTTTCCAGATCTGACACTGGTACATTGGGCACAGCTGTGGAATCCAGCCTGCCATGACACATTAATTGGCCAGGCACCGGCCCAACAGAAGCAAGGGGAAACAGACGGGAATTGTGTGGTGACCGCAAGGAACACGATGTGCCATAGGTACTGCGGCACGTACAGTGTACTGGTGCGCTGAGGGAGCGCATGTCAAGCTATGTGACATGCAGCACTGGGCATCGTTGCGCAACATGCCCGTTTTATGACAACAGTCAGCATGCTGTGCTCACTTGACTAGGGAGGAACAATACAAGAAGACTCTGACGTCATAAGCAGACATCGGCATAGGTAACGATCCGCACTCACCTGTGCTGCTCTCATGCTTTCTGAAGCAGCCTTCTGTGTGAAGCAGGTCCCGTGGCACGGACCGGAGGGCAGTGCCACCTTACACTACCGACTGCACAGCGTACACATTGCGCTGCAGTCTGTGGCCTCAAATTATTCTTGAGAAAAACAATTATATCATGACGCTGCCTGTCGGCAGCTGGGGGCTGTGCAGCCACGCACCGAGCCAGCCGCCTGTACCCACCCGCTCAACGCAGGGCAGCAGCTGTTCGAAAAACAGGATCAATCTACACACTGAACGCACACGCTCCGCTCCCTTCGGACAGAAGTTCGCGCCTGATTCGGACCGATCGGGCCTGTGCACACCCCTCTCAGGCCCGCGCAGGCCGGCGATCGTTTGTCTTGACACAGGCAGGCGTCTTGGATCGTGCGCACAGACCCTGCCTGTCATGCGCCGGGGCCGTCTGTCAACACCGCCACGGGAATGCCTCAATGTTTATGTCAGGGCGCCCGCCTCTTGAGTCGGGTCCCACTCGCTCGCGCGTGCACGCCGCGCCAGCGCGGCTACACCCGCTGCGCGGCGGCCGCGGAGCGCAGCACATGTCTGTGTCTTGGTCCACCGATGGACCCCCCCTCCCCCCGCCCCCTGGACCACTATGTCCCACAGCACACAGCACGCTCACAGTGGGTTGCGGTTGGTGACGAGCGGCCGCTCAACGGGTGGCGGCGGCGGCGGGATGCGGTCGTCAGGATTTTCCTTTGGCTTGTACAGCCCCTCGAACTCTGGCTTGACGCGGCCGACGTCCTCCAGCGGCCCGAGCCGGAAGTCATTCGGCCGGCCCTTGCGGCAGACGCGGCTCTTCATGAACGCCGTGCCCTTGACGTTCATGCACTGGCTGTACCCGACGTCCTGCGTCTCGACGGCCGCAAAGAGCATCGGCACGGCAAAGTTGTTCTCGAGCGACACGACGGTCGTGTTGCGGCCGCGCACGTCCTTCGGGAAGTCGTCGAAGATCGGGTTCCACAGCAGCGCGCCGTCGATCGAGTTCTGGTCGGGGTCGTCCTCGAGGGCGACGCGCACAGAGCACTCGCCGTTGGTCGGGCACGATGCGCCGCGGTGCCAGGTGCGCGTGAAGGTGCGGTCGTCGTAGCCGATCATGAACGGCTTGTGCCGCACCATGCCCGTCACCTGGCCGCCGAGTAGGTACCGCGCCTGCTCTGCCGCAAAGCACTGGAAGCCTGCACACAGCACGGCACGTGAACAGCCACCCACAGCACAGCAGCACAGCAGCCAGCATGTGATTTGAACGACAGGCAGAGGTCTCTCTGGAGCAGGAGCACCGGCGAAAGATGGGCAGATGGGGCAGCAAATTCTGAGCTCGGACGGCAGGGCTAACAACCTAGCGGTGGACTGCGGAGAAGGGCGGAGAGCGCACTCTTGACGAGGGCTTCGTTCTCGGAGACAAACGGCCAGTCCTTGTTCCTGTGGATGTATACGGCGGCCATGGCGGCGGCGCCGGCGGTGGAGCCAAGGTGCGGCGTGTCGAAAAAGTAGGCGCGGCCGTTGCGCGTGTACTTCACGAGCTCTGTGTTGCAGATCCAGTCCCAGATGAAGGACTGCGCGGCGAGGTGGTACCGCACCTCTTGCGTGATGGTCGCTGCGTGCGTCACCGCCACGTTGTTCATGTAGTCCCATGACACGCCCGGCAGGTCGAGCTCGCCGTACCTGCACGCAGCACCGCGTTGAAGCTCGGCTCAGGCAACGCGGTGATCGGCAGCATGAAAAACCAAACACATCTGTATACCGCCTTCCAAGTGCCAGGTGTGGTCGGCATTATGCATCGCGATCAGCTGTCATTTTGGTGCAGCAGCTTTGGGTGGGATATCTGCAGGGAGTGCTGCCAACACAAACTGATTCGACTGCATCGCTGACATGGCTACTGGCAATCAACAAGCATGCGATCGACATCGCAACAGGTATGCCGCTGCTCTGCGTCCAGCTGCAGCACACGCTCCCCAGCGAGACACTCACGGAGCACCGCATTATGGCGATGTCTGCATTGCGGCGGTTTGGCGAGAAGGGGGAGGGGCGGTGCGCACGCGAGGGCCATGGTGGTGGCCATGGCTTCGCTGTAGTACGAGTCGTTGAAGACGCGGATGCCGTTGATGGAGGCGCGGTAGAGCCATGTCGACGCCCAGAAGAGGTCGTCGCCAAACTCAGACGAGGGGTAGTGGTCCTCGATGCCGAAGCTCGCGTCGGTGCCGTTGAAGCCCTCAGTGTACAGCCCCGGCGAGAACATCGCCGACTGGAACAGCCGGTGCGCCTTGTCCACCTGCACGGCCCGCCCCGTGCTGTGAGTGCTGTGCGTGCTGTGGCGCTGACATGTGGAACGGTGGTCACGGCGGCCATGCACAGAATGATCGCATGTGCAGCAGTACGCGCTTAACACAAATCGGTGCTAGATCATCACAAAGGCAGCTGGCGTGCGAGAGAGGGATGGACGGAGGCCGCAGTTAGTGCCTCTCATGTATGGCGCTGTCTATCATCGCACTGGCATGGCCCTGATGCAGCTGGTGGGAGACTGCTCGACGTAGATGATTCACAACCTGGGATGCAGTCTAACTGGTCGCATGCTGGATTGCAAGCATGGTCCTATTTATGCACAAGGCGAGGCGGCTAGGTAGGGCGCGCACCATGGTTTTGGCGACAGCGCGCTCGATGACCTCGTACGTCTGCAGCGCGATCGCGCCGGCGGTGATGGCGGCCACGACCTGGCCCGCGAGGTCCGAGGGCGACTCGTCGAGCAGCATGAAGCCGACGTCGTACTGCATACCCGCGAAGCGCGTCACGTCCTCCGGCCGCCGCCACTCCTGCCGCTCCTCCTGCAGGTTGCCCACCTGCACACCTCCGGCGCGCTCAGTCCCGTGCTACTCTCTTTCCACCTCGCGGTCTCAGGGCGGACAAGGTGCCTTCGAGATGGAGCCTTCACCACTCAACCAGCAAGTAAAAGGTTGTTGGCTGCGTTACATGTGGCACTCGTCAGATGCACGCTGCCACAATTCGTTTGTGCACGCACGCATACTGGCAGCAAAGTTGTGGTCTGCGCATTAAGCCACATGTAAGTGAGCAGCTGTGTGTGAGCCGGCGGTGGACTGCCACGACAACAGCTCAAGGAGTTCTACTCACACAGAAGCGGTTCAAGGCAGCTCAAGGAGTTCTACTCACACAGAAGCGGTTCAAGGCAGCTCAAGGAGTTCTACTCACACAGAAGCGGCGTGTGAGCAGAGCACACGGAACATGTCTCAGCAGCAATGCCGTGCTCTAAGTGGCAGAGACATGCAGGTGACGGGGAGCCGGCGGGGAGCCCCAACAGCAACGACCGGAGGCCTACCCGTAGATGGTGCTCGCTGCAAGAACACGGTGACTAGCGCTCGCCGAAAGGCGGCGTGCTGTGGATACAGGCAGACCGGGGGGAAGGCTGACCAGGGCAGTCAGCGTACAGGTGTGTGTGTGTGTGTGTGTGTGTGTGTGTGTGTGTGTGTGTGTGTGTGTGTGTGTGTGTGTGTGTGTGTGTGTGTGTGTGTGTGTGTGTGTGTGTGCAGGAGCTCCCGGGAGGCAGCACAGTGGCAGCAGGGCGGCGGGAGCGCACGACGTAGATGATCTGGTCGTTGCTGGAGGACATCAGCCGCGCGGGGTTGAGGGGGTCGGGCAGCGGCGTGACGACATAAATCTCCTGCATGTAGAGCGCGCCATGCATGAGCACAGCGCTGATGTCATTCTGGAGCTCGAGGGACTGCCCCCAGAAGCTCGGGTACTCGAGCATCGCCCACGCGAGCATGCTCGTCGTGACGGCGATGTTCCACGTGAGCTTGACCGCGCCGATCTCGCCGTCATTGTAGTAGCCGCCCGAGAGGTCGACCTGCTTGTAGAAGAAGTCAGTCTTGTCGGTGACGACGCCCTTGGTGACGTTGGTGAAGGTCATGTTGACCTCGCGGTACTGCAGCCCGGAGCTCGCGCGCCAGTCGATCGGGTACCCGCCGCGAATTTCGCCGGAGCGCTCGGCGTTGAGGAAGCGCAGGGAGAGGCGCGCGGCGCGGCCAAAGTCGACGGCGCGGGGGTAGAGCAGCCAGAGGAAGGTGAAGGCGGCGGCGGCAGCGACGCCGGAGAGCACCATGAACAGCGTGGAGAGGCGGGTGAGGAGGATGCCCTGGCCGAAGTTCCAGTAGGCGAGCATGAGGAGGGGTGGCGCGATGTTGATGACAATGAGGCAGAGCGAGAGCACGGACGGGAGGTTGATGACCTCGCGGAGGTGGATGCAGCCGCCGATGAAGGCGATGATGGAGAGGACGACGAGGATCAAGGGCCAGCGGAGGGCCTTGATGTTGCGCGCGGGCGCAAGGTCGGACCAGGAGCGGGAGCGGAAGGAGGTGCCCGGGCCGATGGCGGCCTTGAGGGGCACGAGCCAAGAGGCCTTGAAGTCGTACCACCAGCAGGCGGAGACCGCGATGCGCGAGAACCAGAGCGCCCGCATCTGCTTGAGGGAGTCGCAGTAGAGCAGCATGACGATGCGGACGGCGTAGTGTGCCGTCATCGTCACGACGACGTGCACGGTGAAGTTGACGGGGAAGTAGCCGAAGATGAGGTGCACGATCGGGACGAGCGTGAAGATCACCGTCCACAGGCCTGCGTGCAGGGTGGGTGGGTGTGGGTTGTGTGCTGCCGGCGTCCACACCAGTGTCCTGTCAACGTTCAAAAATGGTTGTGCACGGAACAGCGGCGACTGCATGGACCCCTGTGCATGTGTGGCCAACGCTGCTCATCAAGCCAGCACGGCAGTCAGACGGCCTGCCCATCAACCCATCGCGCATGATACCCATCGCGCATGATACTATGTAACATGATATTACGTAGCACTGCCAGCGAGCTGCGGCGGCTTGCGGGTGGATGACGATAGCCCATGTGCCGGGTGCATGATCGCGCAACTGCCAGCTGGCATACCCGCCACATTGGCCTTGCACAGAGGCCCGGTGCATGCATGCATACCACACGCCGAGCATGCATAGCACACCGCAGCAGGCAGCAGCAGGAGGCCGCGGAGGCAGGGCCAGCGAGCAGTCGTCGAGAGAGGGCACACCGGAGGCGAAGGCCTGGAAGCAGCGGCTGGCGTACATGAGGCGGTAGAAGAGGCCGAGGTCGCGCTGCAGCAGCGGGCACTGGTACGACCAGAACGTCTGGAAGTAGCCGCGCGCGTGGCGGTAGTGCGCGTCCACCGCGTCGCAGACCTCCTCTGCCGCCTCGCCGATCGCCGAGTACTCGGGAACGTAGCGGCTCTTCCACCCGAAGCTCCTCTGCACACAGCACACGTCGTGCAGGCACACGGCGGGTTTTGGCAGACGGGCGACAAAGGTTCACGGTGTTGGAGGGGCATGCAATGAGGTGGTGCTAGACAGGGCAGGGCATGGTGGGAGCGTGGAGGGGGAAGGATATGCATCATCTCGAGCATGTGCACATGACCAGGCTGCCTCTGCTCACCTGGGAATCACAAGCCTCGCTCGGGCTCTACAACAGCGACTCGGGTCTGCCTGTGCAAGTCGCAGAGGGAACAACGAGCAGCCGGCAGCAACACGCAGCAGGCAGTCCAGACCGGACCGAAGCAAACAGAGTGCAGTTGTGCACATGTGATGCCACACTCTATCCGTACTGCATTCTCCCAGCACGCTCGCGGCAGACCAGGCAGTTGCAAACGGAGCAGACAACCAAGCCCACAGGCAGTCAGCGCGCCGAGCGCAGGGGCACCAAGGCCAAGGAGGAAGAGGGGGGCGCACGAGGAGCATGCCGAGCTCCCAGTTTTCGGCGAGGGTGTGGGTGGGGAACCAGTTGACCTCTTGGAGGGCGCGCGCGCGCAGCAGCATGTTGGTGTGCATCATGGCTGTAAAGCCGTATGCGTCCATGCCGAGCTGCATGCGCTCGCAGTACGCGACCTTCTGCGAGTCAAAGATGTCGCAGTCGCCGTCGACGTTGTACGCGATGCGCGGGCAGATTGCCGCAGCGATGTCGTCGCCGCTGTCGATGTAGCGCAGCAGGTTGACGAAGAAGGAGGAGGAGCACGTCTGGTCGGCGGTGACGACGCACACGAGCTCGCTCGCGCTGATGTTCTTGCGGCCCTCGGCGTCCGCCGTCGGGTAGATCAGCGACAGCGCAAAGTTCATGATCTCGCTTTTCCAGTTCGTCACCTGCAGCCGGGCGGCGGGGTTTCGGGGCTGCATGCGCGGCGCATGACGCAGAGGGTTTGGCGTGTGGGGACTGTGTGGAGCCGGCGCAGGCGTGCATGGTCGTGCGAACACGCATGACCGTTGCAGCGATGCGCCGGGACGCCTCCGCAGGTGGAGGGGGAGAGGGGCGGAATGAGAGCACAGGGTTTCTGCTGCTGCTGTTGTTGCCGTTGCAGCATTTCAGAAACGAAAGCAAAAGCCAGGCGGCGCACCTTGGTGTCGGCGGACTTGACGGGCGGAGTGATGTAGATGACGTCTGTGCCGTTCTTGACGCCCATAAAGAAGTCACGCTTGGCGTGGTCGCGCGCCTCGTCGAGCAGATACAGCTTCAGGTCACAGCCGTCCGGCATGTAGGCGTTGCGTACGCTCGCGATGGTGCGGCGCACGAGGGACAGCGTCTCGCCCTTGCACAGGATGAAGACGCGCACAACGTACAGCCGCCGCATCTTGTCGCTGTCAAACGACTTGACTTTCATGTCGTCATTGTTCGTCTTGGCGCAGAGCCAGATGCCGTAAAAGACGAGGGAGAGGATGGACAGCATCTCGGCGGAGAGGACGATCGCGCCGTACCAGAGCTCGCTCCCGAGACCCTCGAGGGAGTAGATGATGCGCGCGACGATGTACGCGCCGGAGACGAGGAGGTAGAGCAGGAAGATGAGGAGGCCGATGAGGTCGACGCGCGTCATGCGGATCCACGTCGTGAAATTCTCCATCTCATTTGCGACTTCGTTCTTCGAGATGGGCCTGCGGCGGACGCGGTGCGGGTGAGGCGGCGCAGGCCGAGGGGGGGGGGGCTGGCCCATGCGAGGCAGAGGGGGGGTGAGGGTTGTGGTGACAGGTGGAGGTGGCGCGGGTGGCAGTGGGCAGAGGCGTGGCAGGAGAAGGAGAGAGACACAGTCGTGTGGGCGTGGCTTTGGTGTGCAGTCGGGGCAGGTGGGCGCGGGGGGCGGCCCGGATGCAAGTGGGCCTGAGGCGGGCCTGGGTGAGACGCTGGGGAGACTGGTGCGGTGGGAGCAGGTTTCAGAGGTGAGGTGATGCCCTGGTGGGCCGCAGGATGCCTGTGTGTGTATGGTTACAACTAATGCCTGTGTATGTGTGGTTACAGAGTTGTTATGCGCTAGTCATGCCGGTCTGTGTGTGTGTGTGTGTGTGTGTGTGTGTGTGTGTGTGTGTGTGTGTGTGTGTGTGTGTGTGTGTGTGTGTGTGTGTGTGTGTGTGTGTGTGCATGCGTGCGTGCGTGCAGCGGGCCAGGAGGTGGCAGCACGCCGGTACTGGGGTGGAGGTGGGGTGGAGCCCTTGGTCACATGTGGTTACAGAGAACGGGGCTGAGTGCGTGGGAGCAGAGTTGGAGACGCACAGGCACCGTTGCACATAGACTCCTCGCGGCGTCATGACTTCCTTGCTGTCATCGTCATCAGAGTCATCGTTGTCATGCAGCTGGCTGATTGTTGTTGCAGAGTCAATGTCCTTGTAGCCTGCACCACCTCCCCTGCCACCGCTGACGCTAGTTGCAGCATCCTCGATGTTTTCGTAGCCCTCGACGTTTTCCTCATACTCCATCATCTCTTTCAGCTGCACACATGCCTCCTTGATGTCCACGATCTGTCGCTCAAACTGCATCCGCCGGCCAGCACTGGTGCCAGCGCCCGTCGTCAGGGCATCACTAAGGCCAGCAGTCTGGCTGATGGGCACGGTGAGGCCCTGTTGCCCCATCTCGTGCCTGACCATGTCATGCTTCTTGGCGACCTCGTCTATAAGCTGTGTCATGCCGTCCGCGGCATCTTCATCCCCGATATCTGTAGAGCGCAGGACCTTCTCTGCGTGCTGGGCAGCACGCATAGTGAGGTCCAGATGCTCCCGGAGCCGTTGCTGCATGCAGAAACCACCTTCAAGACCCACGCGAACTGAATTCTAGGCGGATGACCAGAATCGCTCCGTCTGTTTCGGCCGATTTTCTCCGCAACGACATATCGATGAGATTATCTGCCTCTCCGAGCGTTGCCCGCTCCGCCGGTTGTCGGCCGAGTGATGAAAGCATGTGGTGAGTCCAGATATCGCAGAACCGATCAGCACGATGTGACAAGCTTTGATGCTTATTATGATACATGTGAGTATACTTGACATGATGCCTGGTAGCACTGCGGCGCCAAACGACGCTGCGCTCGGAGGTGACGTTGATCTCATTCAACCGCAGGCCTCGCAACGTTCAGGCGACGAGGCACAGAAGTGATATACATCTTTCAAATGCATCGACAGACGGCAAGTATTTAATAAACACGATGCGTATGAGCTCTGATACGATGTTGACGCATGCACCTTGGTTGGTACCGGCACGGACAGGTTGGCAGCAGAATCGCATCAGCGCATCTACCACATCCATAGAAATATAAACTAGTAGCGAATATACTCCGCGTTGGCGCGGCCGGTACCACAGGCAATTGCTGCGTCCGTGCCATCTGCATAAGAACATGAATCCCAACCAGCAAGCATACACCATTCACAACCCCACTACAGCGCGGAGCTATCAGGGCTCAGAATTGGCGTGCTGACGCTGATGATGTCACGTCTCGCCGTGTTATCCCGCAGGCAAAGGTGAAAGTTCCACACACAACGGCACTGTGTGCGACGCGACGCTATCCCAGCACAGAAGAACATCAAATCATGGGCCAGCAAGAGATGAGTTTCCCACCGATGCAATCGGATCCATGGTCCCCATTGTCGCCCTTTATTGGGCCTCCCGACGGATCAGGAACTGTCGGTCTCCTGCAGCACGAACAGACCAAAGCAATCCTAGAATATGAACAACTCTCGGCCTGAACGTTACAACCAAATGGTTAAGCAGAGCGTCTAAGGGTTGCCGTACAGGCCCCAGTTTGAGAGGGGAGCGACTTCGGAGCACAGATGTGAACACAGCTACATTCCAGAGCCCTCTACAGTACTGATGACGTCGTTGGTGTGACGATTTTACATCCAATCAGAGCATCCAGGCACCAGTTGCTTGCATCTGCCGCAGTACGCGACGCGCACGCTTCCACGCGGTTCTCCCGCTGCCATCGACGTAACTCCGATCCAAGCTGCGGCTGCTCATGTAGCGATAACGAGCCAGCATAATTAGACGTCAATTCTTTGTTAGGATGCTTCAGCGGTGTATTTGGCTGAGGTGGTGCTCACCGTCTTCCAGGTTCCAATCTGATGGTGCCAAACTGCATGTTACGCAGGCTGATATTTCAGCGGGTCGGCAGTAGGTGTCACCGTCCATGTAAACGGCATCGGATTGGCACGATCAAAGCAATGACCGACGGATCTGATCAATCTGATGTGTTCGAGCTCTGCCAAATGCGCAGGGCTCTGATCACTAAGTACTTCCGCTGCAAGCACGCACGACCCGTCACCACCCAGACTGAGCCCCTCATGACACGCGACGTTTCCTTCAGGATACCATAACGAACCTTGAGTATTTGGCAGGACACGTGCACGTACGACTTGGAATACGACGTGCGGATGACTCGACTCTCGGATAATGCGAACAAACACGGCAGTCCATGGGCAATTCCCGCACTTGGGACCGGTTTTCGGAAGCTGAGATCTGGTGCTTGTACATTCGAGACGCAGAAAGAAGACGTCATGAAACCAGTTACAAAACAGCAGTTGGCATAGAAATATGTTCTGATGTCAGGCTGAACAAAACGGCACCTGGATCCTGCATCACAGCAGCCGAGTCGCAACCAAAAACGCACAACAAGGCGACATTGGTGCATGCCTCCAGTCTGCACCTTGTTCGGGACGGCCGTGTGTGACATGTGCGTAACAGTGCAGTGCACACACGCGCTCGTGGCTCACCACCACAGGTCCAGCATACTCGAACAAGCCAAAAATACATGCACCGGAGCCTGGGGTACTCATTCACAACACTCACCTTCCCCAACTCCCTGGCCCGGATGCAGTTCAACAATGCATTCTGCCGAGTCAGCCCCCTCAGACCACTGCGCCACACCGCGCTGCAGCTTTCTGCCACGGCCATCCCAACACACCAGCTGCCCTCGGCCTAGGTGTTTGTCTTGCGGGCGGACAGCGGCATGTCCACCATGGCACAGATCCCCAGCTGCAGCGGTGGCACGGGCCCGACCCCCCGCCGGGTGTCGTCCCCCCTCGTCCCCGATGCCGCAGCCGCCGGCAGCGGCCCCCCGTTGCCCGCCGCCGCAGCAGCGGGGAGGCGCGCGGGGCCCCACACCGCGTCTGCGCCGCTGGTACCCCGCACGCGGGGTGACCGCGCGAGCGGCGACGAGCGGTTCAAGATATCAAAATCGGCGTTGTAGGACTCGTTGCGACGCGGGTAGGTCATCGTAGGCCGCCGCGGCGCATCCGGCGGCGTCAGCGCATCCGCCAGCACGTCAGGCTCTTGGCCCTCGTCTATCGCGTCCATTTGCAGACCGGCCGTGTGGTCGTACCGCGCAATGCGGCTGGCCGTCAGCTCTGAAGAGTCGATCAACGCGTCGTGGGCGAGCGCGCCGACCCAGACAAACAGCCTCTCTGCACACCACCTCTGGTCACCACCACTGCTCCGCTCGAACTGAGGTCGTCCCCCAGCACCCCCGGCAAATTGCATTGAAACGCCGACTGACTGCCGCCTGAGTGTTGCATCGCGCCGTGCTGGCATGCACGACAAGTGAGGGGCACCACCCCAAGATACATCAAACATCACTTCGGAGATGGCGTTTCGCATGGACACAGAACGTGGTGTGCGGAATTGTCGTGCTGTGCGTGAGAAGCATCAGACACGCTGAGAGGGTATGCTCTTGCTGCAACAGTGGTGAAGGCTGCAAACACGCGGGTGACCGCACCTGGGACCTCAATGATGAAGACTCCACGAGAGTCAAGGGCATCCCAGGTGTGTTCTGGTACGGCTTTTGGCACAATGAACAGCGGCGCCGCCTCGGACTGCGGCGCCAGCCGTGAAATGAAGCAGCGTTTGACACCAAACTTGCGCCGCTTTTGCCATTGCAGAAGCTCTAACCTGCACAATGTTGAAGCAGCTGAAGCGAGTTTGGCGGAGCTGAATGCAGCTTACTGCTGGCGAGGATGTTGGTACAGCCAGGACACCCCAGACGCCGGACGCCAATCATGGCTCGGCTTGCCGGCATTACAAACCAAAGAACCCCGCTGAGCTCAGATGAGTGCGGCCTGGGATGGCCATGATGGTTTGGCATTCCGCTGCATTGTGTACCCACAGCTGCTTGTTCGCATGAGTCGGCCATGGCAATGCGATACAACACTAGCAACACGGGCACGATGTAAGCATCAAATTGAAAGGAGCGCACTGGAATCCCATGTTTGGACTGACTACAGTCCTGATTTTCTTGACATAATCAAAAATGACATCATAGTCTTTGTTCAGCTTCCAGATGCAGTAGCCGATAACAATGGTTGCACTTCTGGAGACTCCTTGCGAGCAGTGCACCAAAACTCTGCCTCCCACTGATCTGGCATCTTCAATAAAATCGAAACAGTCGTGTAGAACGCACATAATGTTCTCCGTAGGTACATCTGCGTCCGCAAATCGCGATTATTAAACATCACAAGAAGCTGCCCCGCGCAAGACATCCCATACGAAAACAATTCGATTCAATTCTGCTTTGATGGTTGCACCAGCTTATCAGAATACGCATTGCATACTCATAAAACTTCTTGAGAGCTCAGGCAGCATCGTCACAGAGTGCGGGAGGCGTGAGGGCCAAGGCACCACGCATCCGAACAGGGACGACAGAGAGCCCGACGGACGGGCAGTAGCACCCAGGTATATGCAGAAGATAGCATTGGGTAGGAACCAAGTTGTCAAGAAACCCGCACCTTCAAGGTATAACGTTTTGTATTCGCACTCGTCGGGATGAAAGGCAGGATAGAGTGCCCCGACACAGTTTATGACATGCGATATGCCATGGTTTTTCAGCGTCTGCAGGTTTCGCGCCGGGTACTCGCCGCTTACGTACAGGCCATCAAGGACTTTGGAACACTTCTTGGCATACAAAGACATCTTGTGCCGCCGAGCTCCCTCCTCAGTCGGGGGCCCATCTTCTCTAGAAAGGAGACGCAGGTTCAGCTTTTCTACGGCCTGTTTTGGGGCTGCATCAGCCGAGGGCGCTTCTTTTCGCACGAGCTTGCCGACATCGCTGGTGGACTCTGTCGCGTCCAAGGCCAAAGACATGTCCCGGGAAACATTGAACAATTCTGGAACAGCTGACAGGTATCTGGTGCGGAACAAAGGGAATGCGCAGGGAATATCTCCCATAATGGCGGTCGCTGTTAAGTATAGAGCGCCATGAACACGCTTAGACAACAATACTGGGCAATGCATGTGAGTCTAACGAAATCCAATACAAACAGTAGTGGATGTGCTACACAAGTGTTTCGTCGGTGCACCTCCTTGAATCCAGCCGAATGCAATTGACCCTGCACGCCAACTTTCGACACCGGACACGGCCGCGACCCGACTTCGACTAGGCGCATGGCCAAAAACATACACGTGTCTGAGGCCGCACATTCCGGCCTAATCCGGACAGTTAGCATGCCACCAACATCAGCAATGCTTTCATTTGAGTCACATTCACAATATTGGTGTTTGTTCACGGCGTCTGCACGAACGCGCATCCTCCTTGCCGTTGTCATCAATGCATGCACGCGCAGCAACTCTCCTGTCTGCCTACCTGGCAACACACATAAGCGGTGGCGACACGAACAGTCGTTATAGCACACTCTGTTACAACATACCCCCCCTGTGATTCCTCAATGATGCTCTGCGGGATCTAGTTTATCAGGGCTAGCGTGTTTACTTCCGCGTAGCAGGCACCGCCGTTGTCGCGGCAACTTGTTCCCAGCCGGGATTCGAGTCTTCATTAAACGAGAAGAAGACGTTGTTGCATCTTGGCGGGTCTGGCATGTCCCAGCTTATCAGATCGGGGGGAGTACATCGTGCGTTTGAGATGGCCGTGTTGCACCTCCTAGTTGCCCTTGTGGCATTCTGCGTACCAGCTATGGCAGCCAGGCCAA
Source organism: Ulva mutabilis (assembly GCA_900538255.1). Taxonomy (NCBI): domain Eukaryota; kingdom Viridiplantae; phylum Chlorophyta; class Ulvophyceae; order Ulvales; family Ulvaceae; genus Ulva; species Ulva mutabilis. The sequence continues at coordinate 898,700 of UNSF01000007.1, read as the reverse complement.
GACCTCCGCCAGGTCAGAGGTCGCCTGGTCAGATGAAGATGTTTTACGGTGCGTGCGCTGTACAGCTTCTGCAAGCGGCTCCAAGTTGTGTCACCAAGGTGTAATTCCAGATCGGCTCGGAAGTACACGATCCGCTCGAGCCTAGGATTGCATTGCTTTACTGAGATATGTCAGTCGTTCTTATATGCTGAGTTCTCGACCATCGATAACTGTGCTACCATGCTTTGTGTGTTCACTCAGCCTGGCATCGTTGCTGCCCACTGAAGCAAGTTTACGGACGCTGTGCCTTCCTCCAACGGGCAGCGCTGTCATATACATGCTGTCTCAGTATGTTGCTGTAGATATCTTCTTGGCGAATCGTGTGGGCGCAGAGTGTGGTACAGCGGGGGACTGCTGCTTCGCTGCACTGCGGATACTCGCGGCCGCGCCCGCCGTCAGCAGCGCCTAAAAACGCGATTAATACTAATACTAATTTGCAAGTTGACGTGCAGGGCAGATGGACCTGCTGGGATGCGAGTACGAGCCCCCGACGAAATTCGACCCCGAAAACCTGTTGAAGTTGCTGTACGGAGACCAGTTTGAAGTTCAAGACACGTCTGGATCAGGAAGCGTAGTTGTATTAGGCGCACACAACTCCGGAACGTCTATGGTGACGCGACTGATCATGCTTCTCGGGGCGTTTGGTGGAAACTATGAGACGATCAGTATCCACCTCCACAACAAGCTCAAGTATTACGAGCCTTTCGTGGTATCCTTGTTCCACGATGCTTTCTTAGGCAAGTTCGTGGACACGAGATTCCGCCCGTACCACGGGCAAGACCTCAATTTCACTTCCATGACAGTTGAAGACCGAGACAAGCTTGATGTACGACTCCACTGCCATGAGCGCATAAAACGGCCGTGTGGCCCGGCGCAATCTAATATGTTTGCCATCTGACGTGCCAGGCCTGCTTGTCACAACACAGGCCAGTCCATCTGGTCGCCTGCAGCAGCATTTGAGGGAGCAGTGAACTCTGCAAATCATGCACTGCCAGACCTGCCAAACACCTCCCCATCCCTCATGCATTGCCACCCCGCCAAACACCTCTCCACGCCAAATAGTCATATCCCTCTCCCTCACTGACATTATTCCTGCAGTGCTTCGCTCGCAAGTTCGTCAAGGACATGGAGAGGCACCCTCCATGGGTGATGAAGGACCCGCGCATGGCGCTGACCATGCCCCTCTGGCGCCCTCACATCAAGGACCTTGTCTGTGTCTTTGTCCACAAGGACCCCATCAAGAACTCCATCTCGCTGGCTGCTAACGGCAAAAAGTCAAGCCACACGCGTGTGCCCTGTTGCGGCCCCTGTTGCGCCAGCATGTGCCCTCACCTGCATGCCCAACAGCGCGCCCCACGCGGACACCAGGCGCCGTATGCATGCGTGACTCTGCAGCACACACACCACTCGCCATGCCGTCTCCCAGCCCTGGGCGCAGCTACAAATCACGTGCTATTCTGGCGCAACCACCTCAGAAATCTGCGCCGTTGCACCTCCAATGCGCAGGGCACCTTGTGCGCTCACTCTCGCGCAGAATGCCCCCACCCCCGCCCAACGCCGCACGCAATGCACGATGCCCATGCTGTGCGCGATGTGCATGCTGTGGCTACAGGTGACACAGACATGATGACGCCGCAGCGGTGGCTGAGCCTGTGGGAGGAGACGATGTTGTACGGGCTGGAGGGGTGCCGCGGAGTGCCGACCGTCTTCTTCAGCTCGGCCAACATCATCCCGGACATCAAGGGCGCGCTGGAGACTCTGAAGCGCCTGCTGGAGGGCGCCGGCGTGGCAGGCCTCAAGATGCCGAGCGACGAGGAGATCAAGGACCGCATCCAACGCTACATCTTCACCGGGGAGCGCGAGTACAAGATCAACAAGGGCGCGCAGGCCCGCCTCAACCTCCCAGAGATCCCCATCACCGACACCACTCCACCCACTCCCAGCCACGCACAGGTGCGCGCCACGAACCCCCCTTCCCCCCCACACATGCGTAAGCGTGGTTCCGCTGCAGCGTGCCTGTCGCTGCCGTAGCCACGTGGCTCTTCTTGTTGTGTAACATGTACCTGAGAGCACTCCCATCGCCGACGTGCACCTCCCCCGCCGTGGCCACGCGGATCCTTGAAAAACGGTCCGCGCGAGTAGCGACGGTCGCCCCGCTTCATGCGCAGCATTTGCTGCAGCGCTCACGCAGCATGCTGGCCGGCGCGTGCCGCTCTGTCCAGCGCTCCAGTCTGTGCGTTGTGAAGCACCCAGGCTGCGGTGCAGGCTGCGCTGGAGACGGCGATCCTGCAGATGGTGCGCGAGATCGAGGAGGGCACCATGACGGATTACACCACGGTGGCGGACACCGTGCTCTCGACCGCGGAGAGCCTCACCGTCGAGGCAGAGCGCCGCGAGTCCGAGCGCAAGTCCGGCCTCTCTTAGCCGCGCCCCCCCACGACGGCATCAATGAAACACCGTGCCCACCATGAAACACAAACCGTGCCGGCCGCATCAGACACTGCCCGGCACTGCCCGGCGCAACGCCTCTTGGGCTTGCGCCTCTCCTGATCAACGCCCCCCCCTCCGTAACTGCCCGCCCCCCTGCTCCCCGTGGTGCGCGCCGGAAGCTGAGGAGCCTGTGGCTGCTGCATCAGCCGATGCCGGCGCGGACGGGGTGAACCCCTGACGCAGCAGGTGTCGGAACCGAGGCAACAGCGGAGCCAGCCGATGGGTGTTTGCGTGTTGCTAGGTTGCATGTCTGGACAGATTCAGTAGGAGGGCAGGGGGGTTGGGGAGGGGTGGGGGTGTCATTGCGCCGCCGCGGCGAATAACGGGGTCAGGGGTCATTGCTCCCGGGGCATGTGTGCGGCTGTGCGGGGGGCGCAGCGCGCGCCATGTGGTAGCCGAAGAGCACACGGGGGCGGATCTTGACAGAGCGCGTGTTGATGAATGCATGGCCCGCTGCACGCTGTGCGCGGCATGACTCTGTGTGGTGTGAGGGCCTCCCTCGCCGGAGGGCTAGGTAGGTAGACTATGATGGGTATGCAGGGCAGCGCGGGCCGGCAGGCACTATAGCAAATCGCCGCGGCACCGCTGACGCGCTGAGGGCCCGGGTAGAGCACGCGTCACAACCCTGTGCCACCGATTGTGCCACACTCACACAAACCCGCACGAAATAAGGCTCACTGGGCCCGGATGTACCCGGGGCTCGGGAGCGTTGTGAGGTGGCACGCGGTGCGGGGTATCGTCGGCGGTCTGGCAGTTCAGCGCAGCAGAGTATTGGGCGGGGGTAGTGGCCGCGGCTGTGGCCACAGGGGCGATAGGTTTCGGTGCGGATTCGTGTTGCTGAGCGCCTGTAGGGCGCAGCTGCTGCGGCGACGGGCGGCCGTCTGGGCGCGTCGTGTTTACTTGCAGTGTATCGACAGAAATCTGCTGCCACCCCTTGTGGGGCGAATTTTGGCTGCTTTTTATGTGTGTGCTGCCTTGACGGCAGAGCAGCGTCTGCAGTACCTGCAAGGTAATTTTGTTTGACCAAGAGCTGGCAGCTCCGCCTGCCTCCCAGTGAGCTTGCTGCTGTGACTGCCTCCTGCTGTGTGAGCTTGCTGTTGCTGCTTGATTGCTTGCTGATTGATATGCTGTTAGGTTGATGGCTGATGGACTGGGACAATGCTGGCTGTTCGTCTGCACAGGATTGCAGCCTGGGGACACGAATGGACGTCGAGCAGTGAGGGTCTTTTGTTCCACACTAGTCTGGCTCCAGGCAGAGCGGATAAGGGTTGTGCCGGCCAGCGTGAGGATCCACTGGCGCCACAACGCGTTGCAACGCTGGATCATGTCAACATATTTTGCGCTGAGGCAGGGAAGCTGCCATCCTGGCTTCCCACGCCTTGCATGCACGTTTGTCGAGATCACTCAACGGATCACCGTACGAATGCCACTGCCGCGGTGCACATGGTCGCCACGGCAGACATGGGGCGCAGTAAACCACCACTGCCAAGCGCAACGTCCACCGGCGCCTGGCACACGCGCGAACGTACAAGACGGTGGACCCGTGAGCAGCACCAGCCCAGGCTCCCGGTGTCGGATGCGTAGCTATAGGTTGCTGATTCGCTGGTATGCTAGCTATAAGTGCACTAGGTGTGGGTTGGGTGCCTACGTCACCCTGTGGGTCTTACCGGTCGCAGTTCTGTGCGTTTCGGTGTGTGTGCGTAGTGGCGGCCTTGGTCCCCGGCGCGTTCCCGTGCACTCTTCCATGATTACAAGACGACGACACAGGTCCATTGGCACCTAGCAGCCGCTCCGCCTCATCCGCACTCCTATATGCGTTCACTAGTGCTCAGGTGGGCGATCGATCACAGCACTGACAACGCCATCGTTTACCAGGAGCGTTTGTGTGCAGTGCGTACTTTGAGTTCTTGTGTGCCTGCGCACGGCTGTGCCCATCATGAAGACGCATCATGCACGCACTGACCTGACTAATCCATAGCGCGATTGCATCGTCGGTCGCACAAACGTACGTAAACCCACCACATGACCGGATCGCGCCCCCGCGAAGCATCAGCCCGCACTGACAAACATAAGCTTGCCGGAACGCAGCCTTTCCAGTCGTATGGCCGACTGTTCGCACGAAATCATGCATGGGCACTGGAGTTGTGCATGCCAATGGCATGCCATTGAAGGCTTCGATTGCCATACAACTCTGTGGGCACCTGCAATGGAACGCCATGAACTGCACGTCACCCAAAGATGCCGCGAAATACTATGGCGCTTGCGTGGTTGCAAACGCCTTCTTGCTTCGTGACATCTCACATGGCACCCCGCAAGTCAGAAGGCTGAGACGTTGCCAGTGAAGCAAGTGCTTGGCCAGGCATGACTCAAGGGACATGAACCGGACATCTGACAGGGCCCTTTGGATGGTGAGTCTGGCGCACCATGATGAGTGTGCAGAGTGAACTTACATCATGTAGGTTCCCGTTGCCTCTTGCTGCACCAACGTTGCTTCACCACATTCCACCTCCCATGAAGTACACATACAGCTTGGCCCACCCAACCCCATGCAGCCGGGTTTCAGAACCGCCCAGGCTTGCACCAAACCCACTGCCACAGCCAGGCAGCACTGATAGATGTGCAAGTCGTTTACACAAAGGCCTTGCTGACTCAGCCGCTTCGACTCAGTTCCAAAACATGCCCATACAGCACAACCAGACATACATCAGCCTCACAACCCCAGTCTGACTCATCCAAGGGATTCCATGCAACCCATCTACAGGCATGTCCTAAGCCCCATAATGACAACCACGTCCCACCCTCTGCCTCCCTGCAGACCATCACAGCAATAGTACCCTGCAACATGCGCAATGAGCCATCGCCACCGGGCCACCACAGCACACAGCAGACGGGACATCACGTGCCAGACCGCGGTACATGACCCTCGGGGTATTCCATGAGGATGGCGTCTGGACCACGGGCAAGGATGTCCTGTGCGCGTGCACGCTTTGCGCTGTCGGGGTCCTGTGCTGCGCCCCGGCGGCGGCTGCCACCACCCGCCGTGGTCGCCGCGTCACTGGCCTTGAGGAAGGCATCTTGGGCGCTCTGGGTGTACCGCTCCCGCATCGCAAACTGCGCGCACGCTCCGGCCGGGTCCAGGCTCAGCAGCACGCGCCCGCCCTGCTGCAGCACATCTGCACAGCACGCAGCACATCGTGCACAGGGCAGATGGGTCGCCAGCGCAAAGGGAGGTGTATCTCACGGCTGTGTCATGAGGTGCTGGTCACGACGCAACTGTGACTGTTCTAAGTGTAATCTCACTCAGCTGAGTGCCGGGCATTGACTGGGCGCTCCAGTGACAGCATCCCGGTCATGACACCAACCAACCGCGTTGCCCCGCGCTCCACATCAACACTGCCGAAGTTCACAGCCACGTGCACTTCCTCTTGCACCGAGATTGCGGCACGCGGACAACGCACGCAGCCAGCAGCATGCCGAGCACGCCTGCCATCATGCAACCGGAACAGCACTGCTGCTGCACGGCCAGCACAGCGCTGCAGCACACAGCATAAGAGGTCGCATCAGGACACCATCTGCTCACCTGATCGGAGCCCAGTGATTGAAGGGCGCCCGCCTTGTGACCCGCATGTGTCATAACCGTGGGGCTGCAAACAGTATCTACTGATTCTCAAAAGGCGATACCAGCCGGGAGGCACCGGCCTACATCGACGTCATGCTTTGGGCCCCTGCGTTGTTGCAGCAGGACCCAAGAGTGCTGCAGATCGATTGCATGCTGCGTGCTGCAGATTGATCACATGACGGAGGGCATGCTGTGAGCAGGCGGCGCACCGTCCGGTTCACGCATGGCGGCGACGTCCACCGCCTCCGAGTCCCAGCCGCCGCCGGGGCTGCCACGCCCCTTCCCCGGGCTCTCAGGCGCGTCAATATCCATCATGTCGCTGTCAGCGTCGCGTGCAGCTGCAGCGCTCGTGCCGGCGGCGCCGCGCGCTCCCGCCGGCGCCGCGGCGGCTGCCGCTTGCTCGCTGTCGGCGCGGGCCTGCTTCAGCACAGGCCCGAATGCATCCCGCACGTCCAAGCCGCCTTGGCCTGCAGGCGCTGTGGGTGTCAGCTTGTGAGTGAACGGGGTACATACTATGGCAGAGTGGCACGGGTAGATGTGTCCAACTGCTGCAACGGTATCGCCGGTGTGCAGCAGCGTACCGGTGGCAGTCAGCAACAGCTAGTGTATAGCATGAAGTTGCTGGTAGGCCATCCACTAAGCGCGATGTCGTGTAACAGCTTGTCTGTACCGGCACAAGATGTAGGCCCGCTTGTCTGTATCGACACAAGCAGCTGCGCGGCTGGACGGCTAGGTGGCTGGACGACGGTGCTCAGCGTGTCTACAAGGGTGCGGCGGCGTGACGTGCTGATGATGCAGCATTGCAAGAGAACAGCAAGATGTGGAGGGCGCTCTGGAGATGCACAGTGACGCAGATGTGACACCAGGTGCATGTGACAGGACCGCAGCACAGAGAGCAGGCCGGACGTTGAGACAGCGCTGCACAAATTAGTAGTTGCTCGCCTGTGCAGAGTGGTCTCTAGTGTTGTAGCAGGTCAACACAACACAACACAACACAACACAACACACCAACACCTCGGCCAAATTCAGCACAGACCCGCTCGCGTCTCTGTGGAACAACAGTTCCGCATGCTCCTGCGCAGCATCAGTGGACATCCAGCAAGGGCTTGCAATGAGACACACAGCCGCAGCGAGTCCAGTGAGGCCAGCAGCAGATGTCCCAGCCAGTGCATTGCAAACCATGTTCCAGGCATCGGTCCAACTCTGGAACAGCACCTTGTGCAGGCGCGGATGCATCATCATTATGCGCTCTATCCCGCGGCTCTGCTGCCTGCTTTGATTGCAGCGCGAGGAACGGGTTTGGTCTCACAGCTGCAGAGGATGCCTGCATCTTCTGCTGCAGCCGGATGAGTGCTTGTTGGGACTGCAGAGCTGTGGATGGCTCGTGTGGCGCCTGCTCTGCAGTAGCTTGATCAGCCTGCTGTGGCTGGATTGGCGTAAATTGCATCCTGGACAGGAGAATGCGACCGTTCATGTGGCCAAGCTGAGCGGCATGTATCGGTGCAGGTGAGAAAGCATGTTGCTGTCGTCAGGCAACCATGACTTGTCAGAGTGCAGGGCATACGTATGTGCTGCAGGAAATGCCGGCAGATGAGCTGGGATGTGACTTGGCCTCTCAGTCCCCGCTTGTTCGAAGGTGGGAGGTTGCAAGGCCGTGCGATACACTGGAAAGGGCGCCACTGTGTGCAGGAATGGATCAGCTGGTTCCTCTTTGGCAAATTGAAAGAGATCATTGCAGTCCATACCGAACTCTTGCAGAGCGTCGACCTGGATGCAGCGGGTCATTGACTGCTTGACGTAGCGTGAAAAATGTAGGCTCTACGAGTGTAGGCTATACGAGCGCAGTGGTGTGTGACTGAGCCGCACCAAATCCAGCGCATTCACATCAGTCCGGCCCTGCAGCTCCGCAACGGCCAAAGAATTTCTGCCCAGCTCTTGTATAAATCGTAGCATGACATCAGCAACGGCATCGATTGCATTGCCATGCGCTACATCGAAGCCGGCCACTTCGGCCATCTGCCCCACCAGCATGCTGGTCACCTTCCGCGCATACGGCTCTGCCATGGCCATTGAGCTCAGACACTTCACAATGAACTCATGCGTCGGCTTTTGGATATATTTCTTCGCTCTGCCGCGAACAAGCGGCAGAAAGTCAGCGGAGGTCGGACAGCTCCCTTGAGCGATCACCAGTTACAGTCCCCACCCAAATGGACGTACAGCATCATGTATAGGTTTCCACTCATGTCGATCACATCGCCAGATACTAATTGATCGATGCTCGATCGAATCTGCTTGCACCAACGCACAGCCTGCTTGTAGCCACTGTGAGCGCGCACATGTTTTTATCGAGGCCTCGCGAGGGGCTCCGAGCCAGCGCACAAAGCTTGCGTACATGTGGATGAAGGCTCGTGAGGTTGCATCCACATGTGCGCTGTGTAGCATACAGGCTGCGTCGTTTTACGTCTGTGCGTGACAAGCAATCCACAAGGCCTTGCAAGGGCACACCATGCAGATATCGGCAGTGTGCCGGCGGGGACGGCCATCGTCAATCTGCAGCAGGAACTGCCCTTGTCACGAAACCTCTACCAGATTCCGTGGTCACATGAGGAGCACATGATGCTCTGCCGAGCAGTGCTGCATGCACCCACACGTTCGGCCTGGCATATGTTACAACTCATTCACCCATGGCATGGCTGTCTCCAGTCCTTGTGGCATAATATGCTGATGTAGAATTATTATTGTTCATACATGAGTCAGATTTGTTGTGTTCTGAACAGGATCCGTCCTGACAGGTCACTGAACAGTAGGGACAACAGCATAGCTGTTACGATGCGGCTTCGGAACTTGAACATGCGCTCCACACAATCAACACGCAGCCATATGTGCGATGATGCTCTGATGCGGACATAGCAAAGTGCACGAGCAAGCTATGTTTCTGAGCATGTGGCATCATCTCAAGGAAGCACCTCCTGGCTCAACAGAGCCCTGCGGCCCACCAGACGCGCAGAGAAAACTCACCAGGGGGAGCGCAGCCATGCAGCCGAGCAAAAGCACTTGTTACACGTGTCACCACGCATCAATCTCGCTTTGACTCTGTCAAAGACTTCAATCCTTCTGCTTCTCTCAAGCTATGTATGGAACCCCGCCAGCACGCGACTCGACACTGCGCCATCGCTGCGTGACACCACCTGACCTCGAGCGGTGCATACCAGCCACAACTGCCTGCTGTTCTATCTGAGATAATGGTTTGAACAGCCATCGCTGCTGCAGCGCCCATGCATCCTCGCCCTCTCTTCCGCCCACTGCCTCATCCCCAAACCGGCTTGGGCCCTCACTGAGCCAAAAACAAACTGCCATGTGCCCTGCAGCACTGTTCTAACATACCTCTGGCTTGTGATTGCCTACCACTGACCCTGTCACTGCTATGTGACTCGCAGCACTCACTTAGCACACATTTGTGGCTCGTGTTCATTCATTGCGGCCATGCCCATGGCCGGTGATCATGTCCCAGGCAGGAGTATGCCCCGGCAAGCTCATTCCATGTGAGCAAAGCCCCACCGATGCCACACCCAGGCACATATACTACCACAGTCCATTGGGACCTACTGCATGCAGTCAAGCGCAGCTACCTTGCGCTACGTATCTCTGACAACTTCACACTACCGTCTGCCTGTGCTCCGAACACACGGCCTCAGCAGCGTCGACAAGTGGCAGCCGCAATCGCCACAATGACCCCTCAGCAACCGACACACGACATCTGCCAGCATCCCCAAGCCCCGCCAGCACACCCGTCTGCGCAGGTCCTATATTCCCCACAAACACAAGCCACAAGAGATCTCAACATGCCCTTGCAGCCACATGCACCCTGGCGGCACCACGCAACGACTCCGGAAGTCACGGCCTAATAGAAGTAATAGAAGCACTCTACGCATGCCGGTCCACATTGTTGGCTCACTAGGCAGCGGCACATCCTGTGGCCTAAGAGTTCTACACTGTCGCTACCGCAGGAGCCCCCTCTACACTGTCGCTACTGCGGGAGCCCCCTGCTGCTCCTGTCTCAGCCGTTAACCCGGCTCCCTTCAGGTCTGCAGATGCGATCAACCCGGGCCTGCCGCCGAGCTGCTGCATGCTGGCAAGGCCGCACCGCCCCTCAACACCATGCATTGTACTCCACCGCTGCAAGGAGCATCCCGCTCGCAGCACTGCAATCTGGAATCATCATCACATCACAAACCCCATCACACCCCTTTCGCCACCCTCGTATCACCCTGGGTGATGCTTGCCCCGATGCGGCGCGCCGCTGCGCAAAGCCGTGCCTGTGCGTCCAGCACCGCACAGCACACACAGCAGCACCGCCCTGTAGCCGTTTGCATATCTCTGCCACTCACTTTTCACCCTATCCGCGCTGCGGGTGCTGACTTCGCGCAGCAGCAGGAGCCATGACGCCAGCACACTGCGGCAGTCATGTAGCAGTGGCAGCCACGGCTGCGAGCCTCTCTGCCGCGAAGGCACAGCATGCGTGTCTGCCGCAGATCACTGCGCTGCCCTGGTCCACAGCTGTGGGCCCATAGCTGAGGGTGATGCCTGGCCGGGGGCCTCACTGCAGCTTCCCAGTATCGCGTGCATGCACATCGAGCATATGGTCAAGGTGCGCTGCCAGCCGAGCCACAATGCTCTTCAGCCGCCGCAGTTCCACCCCGCTGTCAACAGCGCCGTCTGCCGGCTCCGGCCCGGCCTGGTCGGCCGCGCCGCCAAACGCCACCAACGGCGGCGGCCGGGCGGGGCCCCTGCACATCACCTGCAGCAGCTCCGTCATGCGCGGCGCCTGCCGCTGCGCTGCGGACGCCGCCGGCGGCCCCGACGCCACCACAGCAGGCAGCACCTCCACCGCAGCAGCTGTCACCGCTGGCTGCTCTACCGCTGCCGACACAACATGGTCCAGCGCCGCCTCCAGCTGGACCGCTCCCGCCTGACCGTCCTCAGCTGGCGCCGATCCTGTCGGAGAACCCTGTGCGTTGCTGCCCGACCCCCCAGCTGCAGCCAAGGAACCCTGTGGGTCACAGTCTGCCAGGCTGTCATACGACACTGCATGGGGGCCTGCGGTCAGCCCGGCCCCTACGCCATCCTCATGCATGCGCCGCTGCTCAGCCTCTTTGCCCGCCCCCTGCCCCGGCACAAACACATGCCGCACCGATGCCTGCTCGCGCAGCTCGCGCGGCCCCTTTGGCGTGCTGCCTGCCTCGGGCATGAACCTGCCATACTGCATGGCTGCGGCGACTTGCGCGCCGCGCCGTGCTGCCGCCGCCACCTCTTTGTCTTCCTCCGCCCCTAAAACCCGGAGCCCGCCTCCTGCCCGCAACCCCCCCGCCGCCCGCACGGCGGGAGCTTCCGATCTGCTGTGCATGCTTGCCGTGCGCTCAAGCGAACTCGTCGCGGAGGTCTTGTGCGGCGCGTCCGGTGAGGTGCCGATCTCCTCCGCGATCTGCTCGTCGATGAGCGTCGCGCTGCGCATCTGCGGAGTTGTCGACATGCGGAACGCGTCGGCGGGGTCGGTGACCGTGCCCAGCACGTGGTTCGGATCCGGCAGCTCGTTGCGCTCGAACGACGACAGCTGCGGCCAGACATCGGTGTGATCTGCGCACTCCTTGCTGATGCGAGATGCGCTGCCGCCCAGCGTGCACAGCGCGTCAGGGCCGCCGCAGCTCGACACGATGCGCAGCAGCGGCGGCTGGCCGGAGCCGTTCCTCGACGCCGCGGTCGCAAGCGTCCCCACCCCGCCTGCAAAACACTACAGCCCTGGACAAGCAGCCCCCTGCGCTGCCCGCATGAGCACCGCAGCACGCAGCAGCCAGTCGCAGGGTGCGGAACGACGCACATTCTCCGACATGCACACCACCGCAATGCGTGCTGGGCCAGCGATTAGGGCACTCCAGTGCATGTCCACACAATGCATGGCTACCATGCATATATATATATATATACTGTTACATCGAGGGGCTCCGATCCAGTGCACCAAGCGAACGTACACCTAGAGTCTAGACTCACATGCTGCCCAGCAGATGCGAGCCGGCCAGGCGATCACCTGGAACGAACTGCGCACCCGTGAGCCGTGCTACCCTGGACATGGTCTTTCTGATCACAAACCCGTTTATATATATGCGCGTACCGTTGTTGCTGTCCCAGGTGTCCATCCTGCTGATCTCCGGGGCACCTGAGCCTGCCTCGCCCTCCTCCCCGTTGAGCTTGCGCAGCCCAGCCTCCGCGGCATCCTCTGCCGCGGCCTCCTCCTCCGCGGCCCTCTCCTCCTCCACACAGTGGATGATCGCCTGGAGGCCCTGCGGGCTGATCTTGAGGCCCCCGTCGCGCTGCTGCTGCAGCTGTCGCCCCCGCGGCACCTCCGATCGCCGCCCACGCCGGCCGACCAAGCGAGACAGGCCGACGTCATCCGTCGTGCGCGGTCGCCCCGTCCGCCGCAGCAGCGCCGTGATACCCCCTGTGATGCCCTCCGTGAGTCCCCCCAAGCCTGAGCTCGAACTGTGCGACGTCGGCGGCAGGTCCTGCTTTGCGCGCGCGCGCAGCGACTCGGTGCGCGCCCATGCGTCAGGGTCCCCGCGGTGGCCGCACGCGACGAGCGTGAATGCGCGTGCACGCATGACCGCGCGCTTGTCGGGGGACCCTCGCAGCCACCAGAAGTACTCGAAGACCGCCGTGATGGCCGCGAGGCCGACGCACGCGGCGAGCAGCAGCCACACGCCGTACACGGACTCGAGGTTGACTTGGTTGGTCTCGGCAAACTCCGTGTCATCGCGGCAGTTGGGCTCCGGATAGCTGTTGGCCTCCCCGACCTTCTGCATGCATGCATGCGCTGCGTGCTGCCCGCGATCTCGCGTGACCACCGCGGGTCACAGCAGCTGTGTCTGCCTGGTTGCTGCACCTTCCGTATGCCTAGCATGGAATGGAATGGACGCAGGACTGTGCGATGCAGGTGGCAAATGTGAAACAGACGCAGTGTGAACCCGGGGGGGAGGGGGGGGGGGGGGGGGTTGAAAGGCATAGGAGCGTGTGAAGCAGATGAGAGTGTGAAACGAAGGGGAAGGTGTGGATGGGGCCGCACGCTGAGGACTCCGCTCTCCTGCAACTCGATCAGAGCGTCGTCCACCGCCTCGGGCAGCCCCTCGTACGGGAAGTTTTCATGGAACGCAAAGGCGATGTCAAAGGGCTCAATGATGCCTGGCAGCAGGTTGAGCGAGCACGTGGCGTCGCGGTTGCTGCGGTGTGTGAGGTGCTGGCTGTCCGAGATGATGGCCTGGTAGGTGCCGTCGAGCAGCTTTTGCTCCATCACAGTATGGTCCCACCCTGCACCGGCCGTGCCTGAGTGGAAAGCGCCGCCACGCCTGACGCGTAGCGCTGCTCTGTCCGCACTACCGCGATGTCGCGGGTGTCACGTGTGTGGCGTTGTCGATTCGGGTGCGGCACACCGTGTGCTGTGTGCTGTGTGCGCACACATGAACGGAACTACCGTGCGCGAACAAGCGTGCTTGTGCGTCCGGCATGATTTGCGGCGCTGGTGGTGCTGTCGGGCTGAGACGGCTGCGCTGCTGTTGCATGCAAACGTGGTACAGCAGCTGAGGTGTTTCGATCCAGTGGTCTCTGCCAGTTGTGGTGCGCGCTTGCGCATGTGCTGTGAGACGCGCCGGACCGTGTGATATACATGCTGCACCTGAGAGAGAGAGAGAGGAGCGGGGGGAAGGGGAGTTGACGAGCCACAGCATCCACGAGGTGTGGCCATGATGTCGTTCGGAAGCATATCCGGTGTGAAGACATTGCGGAAGCATTGTGGAACGTGATGCGATGGCTAGCATGGCGAGGGGCCGATGTGTTCAGGCGCACCGTCGACGGCGGAGGCGATGATGCGGTGGTTGTGGTAGAGGCGCGCGGTGTAGGTGGGGAGGGTGCCGACGCTCTTGCCGCGCAGATCCTTGATGCCGCTGATCCCGAGGTCCATCTGGCTGACGGTGAGGAAGGCGGCGAGGTTGGCGGTGTAGGTGTTGGCGAGAATGAGGACGAGGAATGCGTAGGCGGCGGTGACGATGCGTGCGGGCAGGGACGTGACGCGGAAGACATCAATGGAGAGCGTGTGCGACACGCTGTGCCACATCGCCTCCTTGATGCCCCACAGCACGTTGAGCTCGCCGAAGCGGTCGCGGTAGATGCACCTGCGGCAGGACAGCGGTGATGCGCTGTGTGGTGTGCTGTGTGCTGGCATGGATGGGGGGGTGGGGGGTGGGGGTGGGGGGGTGTGGGGTTGGGGGCGGGTGTGAGCGACGCTGTTTGTGCACAATAATGGACCTCGTTTTTACAGAATTGCTCTCAGATGTGTCCACCATAGTCACTGTGCATGGGAACAATCGAACATGAAAACAGAGGCAAGGGGGGGTGTGGTACACATACGTAAATAGATTGGCCGAGCGGAAAGGGGGGGGCGGGAGCAGCACGGGATGCCGGCCTGGAGCAGTAGCACATACCCCTTGGGTGTGGGGTATGTAGGGTTAGGGGTACGTAGGGTTTGGGTGTGTAGGGTTTGCGCTGAGTATGAAAGGGCAGTGGTGCGCGTGGGCCCAACAAGGAGGCACACCGGCTCTGTTGAGCAGGCGGGACAGGGCGGGACAGTGGGCACAGCCTGGAGGGCCCGGGGGTGGTCCCGGGGGTGGTGGACGTGGCAGTGGTTTGGCTTGGCATGTGTGGGTGTCTGTGGGGGCAGATGTTGGGGATGTGGCAAGGGGAGTGCGCCATTGGGTCTGCTGCACACGGGTTCTGAAATCGCTGAGGAGCGGCTGGGAGAGCGTGCTTCACGAAGCTTCAGTAGGCTTGCCTGGAGCGATTGTCATGAAATTGTGGAGGTGCACTGTACAGGGTCGGCACGCGGTTGTGCGAGTGAGGGTGGGCACGTACTTGGCACTGAAAACAGCTTCAAAGAAGAAAACGAAGAAGGGCACTATGAGGATGGTGGCGCCGAGAGAGAGCCAGACCGGCGAAGCGAGGGGCTGGAAAAACGCCCATCGACCACGTGGCTGCAATGGGGCGAGAACCATGACAGCGAGATGGCTGCGATGCGTTGCCCGCGAGAACATGATCCCCTTCCTGGCTCGCTCCGAAGTGGCGGTGATGGAAGAGGCCCCTATGTCACAGAGATAGTCTTTTCCTGGGTGGGTTTGGTTGGCATACTTCGTCTCCATGGCATGGAACGGAAGCCTGGCTAGATCGTCAATCATCGGGCCGAAACCGAACTCGCCCATGCAGACTCTGACATAGTGTTCGTTCTCCTTGAGACCCAGCAGACCAGCAACACGTCTGCACGACGCGCTGATGTTGCACCTGCTCATCTAGCTGTCACCGCCACAGCGAGCCACATGCGAACACGAAAACAATGAGTCGGCTTCAGCAGGTACATGTACATTGCTTGAGGCTTGGGGGCGCACTTCCATACGTCAATGTCGTATCCGCAGAAGTCCACACCGTGAGCGCACCAGCCTTCCGCAGGCCCATCCAGGCTTTCCCAACTATCGATAGGCGAGCCATTGCAGCGCGATCCAAAGTCCTCAACTGACGCCGAACAGACTCTTAGCGGTTTTGTGAAATTCCACTTCGTCGAGTTCTGAACAGGTCCTCTTTGTGCCAGCGCCAACCGGCTGCCTAATTGCAGCCAGAGGCACCACAACAATGTGCGGCGAGACAGAAACATATCGAGCTTCATGTGTTAATCGTGTGTGTCGCAGCCCCAAGCGGACAACACAGTCCGCTCACGTCCCTGCCACACGCCGCTCTGCCTCCCAACGTTGCCGCAGATGTCACACACAACGAACCGATATAATCAGCCGGAACTGCAAGATAGGTATATTCTTGAGTGGAGCACGCACGCAAATGGTGTGCTGGTGAACTTGCGCCGGGACAACGGAAGCAGAAACAGTCGCGACTGGTTTCCATACGCAATACGGTCGGAGAAGGCGTCCACTTGTTTCTGCCCGCGCGGTATCGTTAGCAAGCTGCCTACATATACCATGTTCAAGCATCTGTTGTACTTTTGCCAACCATGACGGAAGGCAAATTCGCATTTCCATGCTGCGACGACCCTCGCGATTGAACGGTCTGATGTCGACACCGACGCGATTTCTCGATCATGCACACGATAATGGTGACCGACGCTGGCACATCTTTGCGGGGGCAAGAATATATAGGTTAGCGCTCCATAACCAGGCAGCACATGAGCGGCAAGACAATGGCTATTGCTCGACTGGATGCTTTGTCTGCCGACAAGACGTACTCAGCTGAGCTCAGTTCAAGGCATTGCTCTGCCGCAATATATTTACATCGAATATGTGACATCATGCGTGAGCCTGAGTTCACGGTCCGCGCGCTCGCGAGCACGGCGGCGGCTGCGTCACGGGATGAGAGGCGGCGGATTCATTCGACATTCGCTGCCGCCTCAACAATTTCCTTGTCATCCCTGTCACCGTCGAAACTACTATCGATCCGACTGCGTCCAGCATGAGCCTGAATTCGAAAGTGACACGATGTTGCGCGCACATGCTCATGCAGGAAGGGCACACATCACCAGAGTTGATCCAAACCCAACACGCAACTGTCGCCCACGTGTCCACAACACACCGCAGGCAGCAGGCACAGCACATGAGTCCAACTCAGGCACAGGCAGCCAGGCCACCCAAAGGCATCCGACTTTTCAGATCTCCTATGACTGACACTGCTGAAAGAGACTCATTCGCGCCCAGTCGGCACTCCAGCACACTCTAGGCCGCACTCTGCATCCACTTGCCCCACATGTCAGGCCGTGAGGCCCCGCACCCCGCACACACCGCCACTCTACTCCGGGCAGTCGTACAGCATGATGACCGTAGGCTTCTTCTCCTTCGGGTCATCATCGTCCCCGACCGCCGGCACAAACACGCGCGCCTTCTGCACACACTTTGACTTGGCGTCGCCGCCCGCCGACTCTGCACCGCGCGGCGCCACCGCATCCGCGTTGCCCCCCTTGAAGAAGAGGCCGCCCTGTGACCCCCCATCCTTCTTTGCGGCCGCGGCGGCCGCCGCCACGGTCTGCTCCTCCTTGCGAGCCTTGACCCGGCGCTCCTCCTCCTCCCGCTCTAATTTGGCCTGCTCCTCCGCCTCTTCCTTCAGCAGCCGCTGCCGGCGGGCCTCCTCCTCGCGGTCAAACCGCTCCCGCCGCTCCTGCTCCTCCTTCTGCGCCTTTATCCGCCGCTCTTCCTCCTCCTTACGTGCCTTTGCCCGGCGCACCTCCTCCTCTTTCCGCGCCTTTACCCGCCGCTCCTCCTCCTCCTTGGCCTTCTTCTCAGCAGCTTCCTTCTCGGCCTTGATCCGACGCTGCTCCTCCTCCTCCTTGGCCTTCTTCTCTGCAGCCTCCTTCTCGGCCTTAATTCGCCTCTCCTCCTCCTCCTTAGCCTTCTTCTCAGCAGCTTCCTTCTCGGCCTTTACCCGCCGCTGCTCCTCCTCCTCCCGTGCCTTTTTCTCAGCGGCCTCCTTTTCCAACCGCACACGGCGCTCCTCCTCCTCCTTCGCCTTCTTCTCAGCAGCTTCCTTCTCGGCCTTTACCCGCCGCTGCTCCTCCTCCTCCCGTGCCTTCTTCTCAGCGGCTTCCTTCTCGGCCTTTACCCGCCGCTCCTCCTCCTCCTTCGCCTGCTTCTCCGCTGCTTCCTTCTCAGCCTTGATACGTTTCTGCTCCTCCTCCTCCCGTGCTTTCCGCTCCGCCTCCTCCTTCTCACGCTGTGCCTTCACCCGTTTCCGCTCGTCCTCCTCCTCCTTCTGCGCCTTAGCCCGGCGCTCGTCCTCCTCCTTCTGTGCCTTGGCCCGGCGCTCATCCTCTTCCTTCTGCGCCTTTGCCCGTCGCTCCTCCTCAGCCTTGCGGGCCTGCGCCCGCCGCTGCTCCTGCTCCTGTGCTATCCGTGCCTCCTCCTCTTTCTGCGCCTTTGCCTGCTTCTCTTCCTCCTCTTTCTGCGCCTTTGCCCGCTTCTCCTCCTCCTCCTTGTCAGCCTTAGCCTGCCGCTCTGAGTCTTCGGCCCGCTTTCGCTCTGCCGCAGCCCCGCCCCCCTTCTCCTTCTCAATCTGAGCCTGCTCATCGCGGATCGCGTCCATGAACCCGGAGAACATTCCACCCTTGGCTCCAGCAGCAGCAGGCTTGGGCGCGTCCGCAACGTTGCCCGGAATCACTGGTGCAGGCGGAGGCGCCTTCACCTCTGGGGCGACGTTGCCCTTCGGAGGCGGCTCTGTCGGCCGAGGCGTGTTCTCAGGAGGAACATTGCCCTTGAGTGTGGGAGCCTCAGCCGTCTTAGGTGCTCCTGCCCCCCCTGCAAAGCACCACCACCTCATTTCCACTCCAGCGCGCTGGCCACAGCGTCTAACGCCAATGCCCCGGCCACCACTCCCCTGATCTCACCCAGATTTACTCCCACACACAAGAAGCTGATGCTTGGCAAACAAGACCATGCAGCCATGGATCGATCAATCTGGCCTTATGAAAAGGCATCATCACGTCATGCTGCACAGCACGCTAGCACGCAGCGAATTCTACAATTCCACAGCAGCTCAGTGGGCACAGCGCTGTCAGCCTGGAAGTGATGCTGGGACGAGACAGGGTGTCTCCCAATGGATGCAGTTACGTGCACAAAGCACACAGCACAGAGCTGCCGCGCACCTGCCATTGACGAGGTCGCCGAATTTGTGGCAGCGAGCTCGCCGCTGACCTCGCTGACCTTGTCGCCACTCGTGGCAACAGCCACTAGCAGCGCCGCCCCGGCAGCGACTGTGCCGCCGATTAGAAGTGCGACCGATGGCGGCCCGCCGCCGCCGCCACCTTCTGGGCCGCCGCCGTCTGGCATTGGTGTCGGCGCCCCCGCTGTGCCGTTGCCGCCGCCGCCGCCCATGCGGTCCTTCGACGTGCGCCGTGCTGGCGGCGCTGCGACTGGAATGTTCATCTTCGCCTTAGTCGCGACGGCGGCCGCGGCATCCGCGGAAGACACACGGGGTGTGACAGCCGTTCCCCGTGGCCCAAGTCGCGGGCGCGGTGGCGGCCCCCCGGCCCCCCCTCCGCCGCCGCCACTGCTACCACCACTACCGCCACTGGCGCTATCGCTGCCGCTGCCGTACGAGGTTGCGCTGTCCGACCACTCTTGCGCAGCAGCGGCGGGCGCAGCGCCATTGCCGCCGACCGACCTCGCCTGCAGCACACGCCGGTCAACTCCTGCGATCAACATCGATGCCTGTGCAGGCACAGCTGCCGGCGCCTGACACCTTTCACATGGCTCAGCTACCACGTGCATATCACTCGCCCCGTCGCCCAGAATCCAAAGGCAGGAGCTGCATTGTAAACGTGTACCATTGTAGCACCACATGGCCATGCGTGAACAAAACTCGCCCACGGCCCACATCGAGCGGATTCCGGAGGCATCACGGGGCTGAAACAGCTGTGCCTCACATATTGTGGTACTACATGATAGTCTGCCATGCTCAAGCTGCCCGCGTCACTGGATCCAGAGCAAGCGGGCTGCTCGAACACGTCAGGGACACAGGCCTGACCCACAAGAAGGCCTGCTCTCCCATCGGCATTCAAACCGTGCAGTGCATTCTGCATAGCCCTGAGTACCCGATACTTGCAAATTAATGGACCGCCTTATTGGACAATTCCTCTCAAATGTGTCCATCAAAGCTGCTGTATTTGGGGGTACACAGCCAAAAATGGCTGAGCGGGGTCAAAATTTGGCGGGAGTACGGTACACACCTGAGGCTCGGTGTAGTCATCATCCGAGGCGGGGCGGTGCACGAGGAAGCTGGCCGTCTGGCACTGCGCGATGCTGTCAAATGCGATGAGGCGCACATAGCAGTCCGGGAACGCCTTGACGCACGCGCGGACTTCTCGGTTGACCGATGCTGGCTCTGTGCAGCCAAACATGGGCAGCTTCCACATGCTCCAGTACCGGTTGTCATAGTACGTCTGCATGTGCATAGTATGTCCATTCACATCGAGGGGTCACCTGACTGCGTTGCATGCGCTGGGTGACCGAGTGACTGGCAGGTGTAGGGCTCGAGATGAGGTGTACATGTGCATACTGTGTCTGTATGTGAACAAGCCAGGTGTATGCCAAGCTGCGGAATTAGCCTGATAGACTGCTGCCGATGCTATATGGCATGCAGCGTCAGAACGAAGCGAATATGGGGGGAAAGCATTTGCGCGTGGACAGTTGCACAAGAGGTTGGGCGGCAATGAAGGGCAGCAGAGGAGCGACGGAACGAGAGCACAGCTTACAGATCCATGCTACAGGAGGCAAGGAACGCAGGGATGCTCGCTTGGTGCACAGCACGCAGACCCACTGGTAGACTTGTGCTCGTGGGTGATGTGTGGCCAATTCGCAGGGTGGCCGTGCGTTGAGGTCAGCAGGCCGAGACTGAAGCCAGCAAAGGACACACACACACACACACACACACACACACACACACACACACACATGTGCAGATCTGAGATCTGAGTTGAAAGAGCGGAGCGCTGCAAGCGCTTTTGCTGGCAGGAAGTCGTGGACTCTGATCAAAAGCACGGGATGGTGAGGCTTGAGAATGTTGCGACCAGGCTGCGCGTGGCTCTTGCGGAGTCACAGGCACAGCCAGGCTGTTTCCGAGCGCCAGTACAGTCACGGCAGTGAGCCTTCGGTTGCGGTTGGGGGGCAAAAGATGCGGGTGTGGGAAGGCCATGCTTGTGGCTGATGACGGTGTGTGCGGACATATTCCATCTCAGCTTTCATGCATCACAGGTGCCTTGGGACATACCGAGCTGACTCCACTCTTCCCTAGCCTAGATGTGGCCTTGTCTTTGATGTAAGCACCGTCTGGGGTTGTAAACTCCAGACAAGCCGTCCAGCCATTTGAAATGATGTACTCCACTTGGTTAGCTATTTCACTCTCAGTGAGTGGGGGCAGAAATGAGAAGGTCTCAAATACCCTGCACAGGCATGGGAAAGGGTTTGCACGTTCATCATTGACGCAACACCATGTCCAGGCAGCCTATTACATGCGGTGAGCGTTCGCGTCGCCAGTGGCGCTCGGTGCACTTGATTGCCAGCGTTTCACGTGCGCACGCCGCACCGGCTATAGCAAGGGAGGCATCTGATTGGTTGCGCGTGATGCAGCTCTGCTATATCGACAATTGTTGCACGAAGAATTGACGAGGGGATGTCGTGGATGCGCTTCTGATGCTTCGCATAAAGCATTCAAAGGGGAACTCACTTGTTCTTGCGCGGAGTCCACACCATAATCTCCTTTGATCCTGGGGCATGTGTAACACGAACACGAGAGGGTATTGATGATTTTGAGAAGGCCGTTCGCGCCTTAGATGGGTCATGTCTGGACTGCACTCCCAAGCGCACAAGCCGCGACTGCATATTCGACGATTCGAGTGGAATACGCAACAAAAGCAGGTCCTATCCTGGCAACATTCAGCTACATCACTTGACGAACGATCTCAGATTGGCTCAGGCAGGGCATGCAGGCCAAACGGCGGGTAGTGTCCTGGGCCGTATCGCCTGACGCAAATGCAACTTCGATCGCGATGACGAAATGACACAGGACCTGACCAGCACAAGGATCTACCATCACACCGTACAATAGTCCTTGGTCGTTGCACGGTCTCTATCAGTTTGTGCAGCGCGACGGAATGTACATGTCACTGTCCATGAACAATTCCCGCGAAATCACGGCGACGTTCAGCTCATTTTGCTATGTCTGGTACTTGCTGGCTTTTGGTCCAACCACAAGATCTTCTCGTCATCAAAAGAAGGCCAAGTTGATATCATTTAAACATTTATTGCATGTGAATATGCCAGTTTGATATTTTGTTGATCAACATTGGGGAAGGACTGACCGCCACAGTGCCCACCACCCTTTGCATATTCTGCGGCTGTGAATGAGTTCTGCACTCAGCGAGTGCTGTAAAATTTCTTGTTTGCTTCTTATGCAATGCTTTAGTTGGTCATGGGCTGGTGCAGGCAAGCTGAGTGAGCCCCAAACCGGTAAATTGGGCTCGACCACCAGCCTTGTCAGAAGACACAGACAGCCTCAACCTAGTAAAATCTGTGCAATTGGATTGCCTACGCCGTAAAGGCAATACGATTTACGTGGACGCCATTGTCTCCGAGAACGTAGATCAGTCCAGGACAAGCAGACAAGTGGGAAGCCTGTCCTGGCAAGAAAGCAGCTGCGCACAGGGCAGGCCTACAGGAATGGCCTACAATACCAACGTGAGAAGGCTCAACCGGTTACGAAATTGTGCAACTTCTGCTGTGCAAGCTAATTGGTTTCAAGTCAACCCAACTTCTGCTAGACCTGGTGGTTGCCTGGCACACACGTGGCATGGTCAGATTCATTCCGACCAGCGACCAGCCAATTGACTACTGTAACTAGCACAAGGCTTCAATGATCACCTTCAACGTGACCAGCACTGGCACGGTGTTACTCATGCAGGCAGGAGAGCGTGATCAGCACACGAATCTCGTTGCCTTCCATCAGCTGTATCCTTGCTGACAGGTGCTGGGACACGTGGCCCATCGACATGTGGAGCATACCTCTGTAACGTATCGTACACAGTGCTTGGACACGTGGCCCATCCACATTCGCACATGGACGGACTGGGCTAGTTGGACAGCGGTTGGGTAACACATGCATAACTGCGTTTGACCCAAAAACCATATGACAAGAGGTCAGCAACGGCGAGCGTGTGATTCTTGCACCATACCACCAAACAGCACCCGCCCTTCTGGTGCCAGTTTATGGTACCAACGATGTGTGCACTCCTAAACCGATGTTTGGGTGCATTTCTGTGTAATTGTCATGGACGGATGTCTGCTGTCTTGTCGGTACGTTCGGGCAGCTTTGTGCTCCACCTGATCCCGGCAACCCTTACCCCGCACCTCTACTCAACTTTAACCAAGAAAAGCAACGACTACGGCACGCGTAGCCTGTTACGCAATGCTTCCATCCGCAACGGGCCCCGTGACACTGCAGCGCTGCACTTCATGCAGAATTGCCAGATGTCCAGTGTAGATCGGTGCAACCACGACCATGGTTGAGGTTCAGCCTTACTTGGAAGCTCACTGACTCAGGCTCTTATGGCGCTCAGACAGACAACTCTGGAGCATGATTGCCATGCAAGGCTACCTGCGGTCTGAAAATGTTCCACTGCCGCTGCATAACGGGCTAGTGGCACCAAGATGTACATCCAGGCCACTGTGTGGCGGACTGGCAAACAGTAAGTCTTACGTGATAGACACCTGCATCAACCCTGACGACAAACTTGATGACCAAAATATGGCTGTTGATTCGCAGGATCGTAGACGGGTGCCCATTATGTGGAGCGTGTACGCAGTCTGAGCAGTCAAGGATGGTACCAACAGCAGCAAATGGCCATGATGGACTTGCATCGGAAATGACATCGGCAAAATCGAGTACATGCCAAATCACGTCAACTTAATTGTGTCCTGTGATCAACATCGCGATGCATCGTTCACGATCGTTAGGAACAAGTGGCCATGGTGCACACTTTTCTTCGCCGTTCCCATGGGGATCCCAGAGGAGAGACGAGACTGTCTGAGCTCCGACCGTCGCTAAATTCATAGTGAACCAGCAGGCCACAAGTTTTCTGAACCTGTCAAAACCTTTGGCTTTCATGATCATGTTTCAGATTCGTACATGGAGCTGGAAGCCTGTAGAGTTGGGGGCATGGGTTTGGGTTTGATGTTGGCCCACTATGTGATGGCAAACAAACATGCGGCATCAGACCGCACTGAAAATGACCCCATATCCGAAACAGAAAACCCAGCCAGATCCGCTGCTGTCTGATCTCAGTGCAGACATCATTGGCATGTTCACCAACTCTTGTCTCCACCACTTGTGCACATGTACAGCTGATTGCACCAGCCTGCCCAGTCACATGTGCATATCCTGTGTACTTCTGGGATCCGCTGATGTACAAACATGTCATGTGAAATCTCATATCGAGGTTTGAGCAGCTTCACCTTGGTCATGTGCATCCCCGCACGCCCCATCGAGGCAGTTCGAATCAAATAGCTATTGCGTTAGACTGCGGAAGGCCTGCGAGCGAACTCATCACCCACATTGTCCACTATTTCGACTTATGCCTGTGCCCTCGGTACTGAACGGTCGCAGACACGAGCATCGAAATCTAACGCGGTAGCCGGCGCCGGCAAGGTCACAGAGCTAGCACCCGGCACCGCTATGTATACCACACCGCTGTCACGGACGCGGGGAACCTCGGAGACACACGTACGCACATTCATGACCACGTTCCCTTGTTCATGCAGATAGTTCGATGCCATGCGCACGTACGACGGACTCCTGCAGACTATCTGAAGCTAATGCTGGGTGATGTCAGTGTAGCGCACCTGACACACGGTACGCAAACTCGCCATGCTGAGCATTCGATGCAGTATCAATGCGCACGATCACTGTCCGATGATGCTTGTGTAGTTACATGACGGTGACCACAGGTTACATTCGCCAACAATGCGCACGGTGTGACAGCGTTGTTCATGACCAGTTGCGCCCGTGCTGACAGTCGCACTGGGTGGCGCGAAATTCAAAGCCGATGTGCCAGCCGTACACACATCATTTGATTAGTTGAGGGTCAACGCAAAACCTTGTGTACACAAGTCACTGTTCGGCTTTGTCTCATGCTTGTCACAGTCAAGACAGAATACGGTCCGTTTCAGTCACGGCAGCCCATCTCGACTTCGTTTGGCGCCCGCAATTGCGCTGCGGTGAACCGGAAGATCATGCACGGAAGGCGAAGAGTCCAGGTGAGCGGCCACACGTTCTTCTTGTGCCATGTGTGCAGAAGGTGGACAGCTGCGCGTCGTACACTGGTTTTCCCACGTCCGCATATGCTTGGTAGACGTTGTCCGACCATTCTGTACACATTGGATATATCGTCAACCTTCGTCAAATGTACATGGTTTCCTCGTTATACTATGGCTGCGGGAATTCGCATCGGCAATATGCTCCGGATGAGTGCGTTTCGAAATCCCGCGACACGCACAGTCGCGGCGTGCCTCAATCAGCGTAGCCTGTGAGTGAGAGACTGCAGGTTTTCATTGAAACAGTTGAAGCTCTTTTGATAACTCGTC
This sequence comes from Ulva mutabilis, assembly GCA_900538255.1. Lineage (NCBI taxonomy): Eukaryota > Viridiplantae > Chlorophyta > Ulvophyceae > Ulvales > Ulvaceae > Ulva > Ulva mutabilis. The sequence goes on along the minus strand of UNSF01000007.1, from coordinate 873,338 downwards.
AGTTCATGACTCCACAGCGCCAGGTGGATGTGTCTGTGTAATGCGCTTGTTGAGATGGGGACCATTTGTCCAGGAGGCCGACAGCAGGAGCGCTTAATGTCATGTCCGCCACTGAGAGCCCCAACCGTTCCAAGTCTATGCTTAGAACAGGAATAGCCGGCGAAGAAGCGCCACAGCGGGAATGGCCAGGTGCGTACTGTCAGTTAGTCAAGTTTGACGAATCGACAGGTTGAATATACACGCTGTGGATCTCAACCCTCGACGCACATGCTCCAAAGGAGTCAGTTTATTCACCGCCAGATGTTATGATAAGGTCTGTGGGCGTGGGCGGGCCCACCCACAGCGATAGCGGTAACCAGGCTTGTGCCGCAGTATAGCAACACAACATTCTTAGCTGCATCAAGTGAAGGCTTGAATACATTTGTATTTCAGTATATAACGCGTACTGCACGTTTTGTTGTGTGGTGTCCGATCTGCAGTCCGCAGTTGAGCTAAGATGCGACCCTCCGGCATAATTCAGGGGCCACGGCCTGCTCGTGCACCGTACGTTGGTCACGACGACTCACACGAAACAGTGTTAAGTGATGTGCAGCTCCCACATGTGGCTGCTGTCAGTACGAGCATCCGTACAACAGGCGGCACTCAAGATGGGCTGCGTTTCTGTACGTGTTCTTGTGTCCAGCATTGGCGTTGGGCGACAACGAAGCTATGTTGCAAGAGCTATCCAGCGAGCGCGATGGACTACTCGGACCCAGATGTTGCACAGGCAGGTGTCCCCAAGGACAGTCACCGGAAGCTGCATGCGCGTCTATGTCGCTTTGCGCTTGTTGCTCTATGATGGCTTGCGCCTGGCCATTGCTTTGCGCGCTGACCCAGACTCAGCGAAGCCACGTCACGAAAGAGTTCCGTATCAATGAGGAAAGTCAGAGTACGATGCAGCGGCTCTGTAGGGCAGCCTTCTGCATGCCCTGCTCCCTGCTGCAAGTACATATGCTGCTGGACGAGTGCAAACACGAATTGTGCGCCTCTGCCCGCTGCATGCTCACCTTGTCTTGCACAAACAAGTTCTTGCCCCCATATACATTATGTCCTTGGACATGTTTTTTAGCACCTGGTGCCCACGTCCTGTCACCCATGTGCACTCACCGGTCTGTAGCCCCACCACATCATTCCACTGGGTCGATGGCTTTTGCTGTGATTCGGATTAAGCCGACTGCATTCTGTGATATCCCGCATGTTATGGCTCTCCACCCAACCCATTATCAGTTGATGTTGCCAGCCTGAGCCGGGTTCTCTGTCGTATCTGCAGCCGGTATCAGCTGCATCAACCGCCATGCACCAGCACAGTCTAACAAGACAACATGCTCCCACCCACCTCGCGGTGGGGATATCAGGCACTCCATAAGCTCCACGAGTGTCTCACATCAAGATGAAGTTGCTCAGTCGCGTCCGCGCCACATCTCCACAATGGGCGGTTGCATGCAAGACACATGAGGCCGCACCAGGCAGGAAACTGCACGATTGCCGCACCACTGACCATGAAACACATATTCCGCTGTGTGCAGGCTGTTCTCCCGCAGCTGGGCGGCAAACTCGTCACCTTTCACAAGCCGCCACATCTACACTCCGCCAGGCGAGGAGTCGTCGCGGATTGCCTCGGGCGTGGTTGCGCAAGCCGCTGCCGATGCTGCTGCGGCCGAACGGGCCTCTGCAGAGGGCTCCCCCGGCTCCCCGTATTCGGCCTCCCCTTGCTCCTCCAGTGGACGCACCCCACCTGACCGCCACACCTCTCGGTCCTCTGCAGGCTCCAATGGAGAGATGTACCTCACCGCACCCAGCGTGCAGAGCATGACCCAGTCGCCCAGCGCCGAAGCAGCGCCAGCGTCGCCTCTGGCCGCACGTGCAGCAACCGGCTTGGCTGCTGCTGGTCTCAAACCCAATCCACCCCAGCTGCCACTGTCTACAGCCGCCGCAAATGGAGCTGCCGCTGCGGCAGCACCAGTCCGTGCTGCGGGCGGCAGTCCCGCTGGCGGTGAGCAGCAGCGGATGAATGATGCTGCAGAAGCGCGAGCGGCGGCGTCGAGTTACGCTTCCAGTCTTCGTAATGGCGTCAACGGCGACGCGCAACGCTCGCTGGTGGACCAGATACGAAGCAGAGCAGGCGCTGGCGCGGCCCCCGCCATGTCGCCCGGCAGAACCCTGCGGCGAAAGCCTGCAGCTGATCTGTCCTGTGCCGGGGAGAGCTTCACTGTACCAGCCAGACAGCCGCGGCAGCCACATGTGTACGTTCCGCAGCCAGCACAGCTTCGCAGTGCGGCAGCACCCGGCATGACCATGGCAAGCCTTGACGCGGATACAGCGATGGAAGCGGAAGTGCCGCACACGGTGTGGGCAGCGGCGGTAGATGGGTCGCCCAGCAGCGCAGCAGAGGGACTCGCGCGTCATGGCGCAGCCACGCATGCGCATGCGTCGCTCAGCCCGCAGCGCAGCGGCGATGCAGGTGACGGGGAGCCGCAGCTCGCGCGGTTCCACTCGCATGGCAGCACGCAGTCGTCTGGCAGCCGGCGGCCTCCACCGTCGCCGCGGTCATCGTTGCAGCCTTCCGCCGCATACGATCGCGCCACCGCGCCAGCGGCGTGCCGGAGCCCGCCGCAAGCGGGGTCGGCGCCACTCGGCCTCGGCAACGCGGTGCTCGCGCCGCCGCCGTCGTGCAACATAGTGCCGATGTCGCCATCTCCCGGCCCGTACGCCACGATCGCCCGGTGCCAGTCGCAGCCGATGCGCACGATGTCAGATCGGGAGCGGGTCGAGGCATCGAGGGACGGCTGCCGCGCAAGTGAGGGGACGTGGCACGGCAGCGCGCCAACCGCGGCGGCGGTCCCTTCGCCGACTGCGGCAGAGTACTACCGGAAGAGCAGCGGGCTGCACAGCGCGGCCAGCAGCGACAGCGGCGCACCGGTGAGCCCACCCGCGATTCCACTGCCGATGGACAGCGCGGCAGCGGCGCTGCTGGCGAGCGAGGCGATGGCGGCTGCGGCGGCGCTGGGCCAGGGCCGGGTGCCTCCCGAGACGCAGCAGCGGCTGCTGGACCGCGTCGAATCGATGCAGGGGCCGCTCTCCTCACCCGCTTACGGCGCGCTTGCGACGACCAGCAACAACGAGGTGTGTGCTCACGCCCCAGATACAGTGGAGTGGGAGCCCATGCCGGCGCCTCGCACTGGCCCACGCTCTGTCCCAGTAGTGCTGCCCCACGGCAGGTGGGCTGTTATGCGGCCGGCTGATGTGACCGCACCGCGAAGCACGCATATGCATGGTCGGCCAGGGCTGTCACTGTGCACACCCGTGCCAGTGTAAAAGCATGAGGCTTCTCCAGTCGAGCCCCGCCGCGTCAGGCTGCATCACTGAGTGGTGCCGGATTTTGACTGCACATACACAAACCGGGTATGTGCAGTTCATCACGGTAACGGAGACTCACGACGAAGGCGGGGATGGTAGCAGCACGCAGCACACGGTGACGTCGAGCCTCTCCAGCATCAGCTCGACCTGCAGCAACCACAGCCGCAGCTCCACAGTGCAGGGGGGCGGCGCCCTCTCCTCGCTCCTCAGCCGCCCCGGCGTCGACCAGTTCAGCTCCTTCGGCAACCCCCTCGCTGAAGCTGCCGCCGCGGAGGCGGCCGCTGCCCGACACGCGCCTGGCGGTGCTCTGCCGATGTCCACAGGCAGCAGCTGGCCCGGCGGTGCCGCCAGCGGCGGGTCGAGCGGTCTGGCTGCTTCTGCTGCACCCGCGGTTTCAAGCGCGCGCAGCCCGCTTGGGGCCGGTGTGCTGCCGGGGCTGGCGTTCGAGCAGCACGGCGCGGTAGAGGACTCGGGGATCGTGCACCAGGAGAGTGACGGCGCATGGCGTGTGCAGTGGCGGCCGCTAGCGCCGGTGGCGCCGCCGCGGCATGTGCCGCGGCCGGCAGTCCCGCCACCTCCTAGCGCTGTGCCGGACGCGCAGCGCAGCAGCGCCAGGGCTCGTGGCGGCCGGTCCGTGCAGTGCGCTCCGATGCCAGCTTCGTGGCTGTGCTTACAGCACATGCTGCTGTTTGCAAGCCGCATGTGCACACTAGTCCATCAAGCCAGGTGCACAAAACTTCTCTCGACAATCTAGCACAGGTCGTGTGTCTCATGGCATGGTCATGACCACTCGTGCCCACTCGTGCATTGTGGATCGCGTCTGCTGCTTGCGTTACTCCGTCTCCCTCTTGCATCTCCATGTCCTTCTCGGTCTTCGAAGATTACTCTTTATCCGATCAACATCTGGACAGTAGAGCCCTTTCATCATTGCCTGGCTTGTGCATTTCATGCTGTTAGCTTCGCATCTGTGCATGCATGCAGACAGCTGCTCACCAGCTGTAGAGCCATACTTGGTCCCTTATGGATGCTTTACTTATGATGCTATACTTAGGCTTATGGATGCTTTACTGGCCTGTCTGTGACTTAGAACTGACTCAATGGTAGCTCAAATCAGGGAGTGACTCATGCGGTCGTGCCATTAGTAGTCTGTGCCATCTGGCAAGACCCAGATGATGTGTGAGGATTTCCCCCTGGTGTGCTGCAACTTCGCCTGGATATATCTCATCCCAGGTGGGCATTGCATGGCTGGCTGCTATTTTGCATGGCTGGCTGCTTCATGCAAATCTGCAGTGGCAAGTTCTGCTTCAGCTGCATGCAGCAGCCACAGCACCCCAGCTCCACCCCAGCAGCCCCCATGACCTCACATTATGTAGCCTGCCGCGGGCAGTGGGAGCCATGTCTACCCATGCCAATGTCATGTACATATCTGTCAGAAGAATGCACTCACACTTGCACTGTAGTAGCCATCACACTCGCACTGTAATAGCCATCTGTCACATGTGTAACATGAATCATGACAGATGCATCAGGTGTTCCTGCCCCCCCCAACCCCCTTGGAACTTTCGCGAACATGTTATAATATCCTGCTGGGTCTCATCTCTGCGAACACCTCTGCGAATGACACGATACCATCGATGTTGGTTCTGCTGGAAGGTAGCCAGGGAGAAGAAGCTGCTGGGTGACACCGCATAGAGATCAACGCAACTCTCACAGATAGCCTGCTGTTGCTGTGCACCGCTGCAGTAGCTGTGGAGCACTGCACTGTGTCGCCGTGCATCGGCGTGCGTCGGCCGTCGGCTGTCGGCTGTCGGCTGTGTTCGGTGTTGGTCTGTGTTGGTCGGCACCGCGATGCGCCCCGTACCGCCGCCTCCCCTAGCGTCGCCGGTGCACTGCATTGCACAGAGCCGCTGTGCGAGTATGCTCCATCCTGAAGCGTGTCTTTTCCAAGTTGCCAGCCATATATGGCTTGCGCAGGTGTGCCAGAGCATAGCCACAGACATGTCCACAGGCACGACAGCGAACGCGAGTGCAGGTGCCCCATGCGCTTGCGGCAGGCGTGTACATTTCAGCCAAGTTACGCTATGGCTGTGTGTTGCAGCGCCGAGGCTCATGAGCTCCATGCCTGCCCCTTCTAAAGGCCTGCCATGCCGAGGCACGAGCGTCCACAAAGTCTGTCCACATCCCACCTGAGTATCCCTCCCCCCGCCTGCATCTCGCCGTTCGCGCCACCCCCAAGCATCAACGCACCGCTGTTGTGCAGGCCGATCCGCAAGTGGGAGGACGCACTGCGGGAGAACGGCGTCACGCCGCCGCCGGCCGCCGCAGCACAGCTCAGCGTGGCGCAGCTCATTGAGCTCCAGAACACCACAGCCACCACCGGCGACTCCCGCGACACCCCGGCGGAGGCCGCCCACGACAGCTTCCTCAGCGACCTCAGCTTCTAGACCTCCCCTAACATCGTCCCAGCAGTGCACTGCAGTGTGTCTGGGCTGCCGTGTTGTGCCCGCAGTCCAGGAACACTGCCACCGCTTCGGCAGGACTGCAGACTGTAGCGGCTCGTGCCTGGGCCTCTCGGCAGTGCCGTCAGCACCGTGTGCGCCTCAGGCCGAGCAGTGGACAGGCCGAGCAGTGCTCATGTGCAGCGCGCAGAGCATGTGGCCTCAGCATAGCCACAGCCACAGAAGCGGGGGAGTGCGTTGCACGCACGCCCTCCGCGGCCGCAGCAACGCATGCAAGGCAGACGCCTCAGTCCACGTGCTTCATGTGGGGAGACTGCATGCCGACCTGGCTAGGTTTGCTTGAGCATGCATCTGGGACTTGAGTCAGGACTTCACAGTGTCAGGGTGTCGGGGGTGACTCAGGGTGCCCGCCACTCTGAGGGTGCTATGCTGCAGCTGTGCCAGTGTGACAGAGGGAATAACTCCTTGTGCCCAGTACTCTCTGAACCCAATGTGGGATCTTGCCACCAATGTCGGTCCAACCTGTGTGTTAGGGGAATGCTTATTGAGTGATTTGAACAGTCATCGGGCCGAGGCTTGCGCTTGCTTGCGCTGCACGTCAGCACATGGCATGTGGATTGGCTTGCTGAATGGAATGATGCAGAGATGCTTTGCTTTCGTTGATAAGAGTTGGGGAGCCTCTATGGTGGGCTGGCTGTCACCGGTCAGGTCAGCCGGTGCGCGCGATGTTTCTGTTTCTGTGGTCTCCTGGGCATTATGCAGTGCACAGGTTGCAACGCTGCACCTACTGCGTGGAAGTATGCCTGATCTCAGGAAGGGTGGCAGAGCAGGATAGCCTGTAAATAATGGATTTGATGCCTGTGCACGTCTCCTGGTGCGAAGGCTGCATAATTGTGTCATGTCCGCTGTCAACGTGCGAGCAGATGACACACACACCGCCTCGCCCGGGCGCGCCCTGCATAGCAGCAGAAGGGCATGCATGGTGTGACTTTGGCAAAGGACTACATTTCAGCTCACCAGGCGTGTGCAGCACAGGGGACCTGTCCGATTTATGGACCCGTCCACATTTCTGTGATGAACCTTCTGTGAACCTTCTTGCATGCCACAAACCACGGTATGCTCGGCCAGCTTCGCTAGCCTGTTGCACTGCGGGAACGTTGATCGTCTGCGCCCTGCTAATGTTCATGGACATTGCTCAGCGAGACTCAGACGATCCCATGGCGGGTGCTGGTGAAGGGGTGATTGGCACTGCCTCCTGCAGCAGTGGGCTTCACAGCAGAAACTCCGACAAGCAAGCACCCTCCTGACAGACCACAGCCACATATGAATAGCATTGTCGTGGCACATGTAAATCTCGCTGTTCTGAAGGTCCTTTACAGAACGATTGATTCGTTACGTGCATCCTTGAGGTCCATGATCTTACTAAACTGCACAGACCCAACAGCACTGTCACATTCTGACGCTCCAAAGATGCTCCTCCTTCCCATCTTGACACGTGCGCATCCGACCAAATCGTGCAAACACACAATCCCACATCGGCAATCCCGCTCGTCTCGCAGCACGCGATCAATGCAGCAGCCACAGGACGGCAACCCTACGGCCACTGCGAGAGCGGAACCAGCTGTGCTTTGCATGGCAGGCGCTGCGCCACTGGCACAATCTCCTCCAGCGGAATGCCTTTCACCGCCAGCTTCAGCTCCCGCAGCCCCCAGGCCCCCTGCAGGCCCCCCACGACATCCTCCACATGCTGTGCATCCGTGATCGGCCCGCCCATCAGCCACACGCTGGTGAGCGCTGTCATCTGCCTCAGTGCCCCGGCCAGCCACTCCCCACTCCTCGCTTCCGCGAACAGCCCACAGTGTAACACGTGCAGCGATTCAAGCGTGGCTAGAGACCCCAGAACTTCCGCAAACGCCTGATCCGACCCACCCTCGGCCTTACACCTCTCGATGCGCAGGTGACTCAGCTGCCGCAGGCCCCCCAGTGCAGCCGCCGCGGGGCCCTCCGCCACCAGCAGCGACCGCGGCCAATTGGTGGAGAGCTCCGTCAGCTGTGACAGCCGCGTGAGCGCTTCAGCGGCCGCGTGCGCTTCCTCGGCAGGCGGCACGCGCTGCGCATGCTCCGCAGCCTCCGGCGCGCACAGCACGGCAAGGCTCAGCAGGCGCGGCATCTGCCTCAGCACGCGCGCGAGCTGCGCGCTGTTGAGCACGGTGCCGCAGAGGCTGAGGCGCGTCAGGGCGGTCTGTGCTGCGAGCGCCGCAGCAAAGCGCGGCGCGGCCTCGCGCGTAGCCCCCGTCATCGGCCCCACCTCGAGCCGGAGCAGCGGCGAGGCCGCGGCGGCCGCGGTGCGCTCGAGCGTGGTCAGCAGCGCGGCGACCGTGGCGCGCGAGACGCAGTGCTGCAGCAGGCGGAGGGACCGTAGCGCGGGCGCAGCGTGGGAGGCGGAGAGTTGCTGGAGCAGGCAGACGGCAACGTTGACGCCCGACCGCGGCGACACCTTCTGGTGGTGGGACAGGTCCAGATGGGTCACTGCCGCAGGAATGTAGTTGTTGAGGGTGCCGGGTAGGAGGGCGGCGGGTTGTGTCAGTCCCGCGCTGCGTTGGTAGGAGGGCTGGGGTTTCGTGCCGGCGAGGGAGAGGGAGGAGCAGGCGGTGAGATGTCGCAGTGCCCTGAGGACGGCGTGTGCGTGTTCCGGAAGGTAGTGGGCGTGGTCGAGGGAGAGGTCGTGGAGGGCTGGGAGGGAGGAGAAGCTGCTGAGCAGGTGGTGGAGTTCCGGGGGAGGGATAGTGGCGTGGGTGAGGCGGAGGGAGGAGAGGGAGGGCAGGAGGGCGAGGTCGTGGCTGAGGGGCGGCGTGGTGCTGTAGCCGAGGAGGTGGATGGGGACGTTGTGTAGATGCAGCGAGTGGAGGGATGGCAGGGCGGGCAGCAGGGGGGTTTGGATGGGGCGTGGGAGGTCCAGGAAGAGGGCGCCGTCGTGGAGGAGAGAGAGAGAGGTGAGGGTCGAGAGCTTGGAGAGGCTGTGGAGCAGCATCGAGAGCTCTGCGGGGCCCCGGAGGAAGTTGCTGAGGGATAGGTTGCAGAGGGAGGTGAAGATGGGGAGGAGCTGGAAGAGGTCGGAGAGCCAGCGGCAGTCGGAGACGGGCTCCAGGTCCAGGGAGAGGGACGCGAGAAAGGTGAGGGCGGAGAAGAGAGTGCGGGGTGGCAGCAGGTTTGCTGCAGGGAGGTCAACTGTGAGGCTGTTCCCTGGGGACACCTGAGCTGCAATGGCTTCGGCCTGGAGGTCTGCAGGGCCTTTGTAGACGAGGTCATGCAGAGAGACTTGCGAGAGGATGGCGCTGCGTAGGCTTGAGGACAGGCCGTGGAGGGAGCCTGAGGGCTCGTGCGGGTATGCACCATGGCGGTCGAACTTGCGTCTCCATAAGTTAGACAGGTGAACTGCGACCTCGTGCTCGAGGTATGCGAGCTCAGTGTCGCACAGAAATTCGGCAACCTGGTGCATACCGTCGTGTTACTGGTGGTGCCCACGCGACGCAGTTCGACGGCAAGCGACAGCAACGTGCGCAGTGTCCGGAGGTGCGCAGCTCACCTGAAGCGCCTTACATTTGTCGTCTAGTGTTTCTGAGGATCGTTCAAGCCACAGGTGAAAGTTATTTGCACTGAGTGGGAGCGGGATTGGGCCTGTAGCACTGGAAAGTGCGGAGTTCAGCACTGCTGAGCGCTCGATGGCCGTGGCTGGAATGGAGCGCCACAGGCAGTTGCCCGGACCAGCGTCGGCAGATTGCATTTGCAAAACCTGAGAACCATCCTCCGCTTCGTAGCTACTGAGAATTATATCACTCGCCATGATCTACACAACTGGCTGTCCTGCTTGGCCTACAGCAACGGATCGACAGTCGCGGGCGACAGGCAAAGGGTCTACAAGGTAGGGCACTCAGAACTCGAGTTTCTATCATCGAGTGGGCGCCTTCCGCAAGCGTCGGACCCGGAGCACGCGCGTGCACGCTGTGCCGCTCCCAAAGGTATGCATGCGTCGTCATGGGGCTGATCAATCGGTCCGTCCATCCAATAAGGCCAAGGTAGGCGTAAGTGTCGCCTGTCAAGCGCACACGATGCTGCCCGCAGCGACAATGCACTGAATCACCTACTGGCTATCGGCCGCAGGCTTTTCCTTCGCAGATGACGGGGACCGCCGGGCCGGCAGCACAGACCGACGTACTGACTGGCTTGTCAACTTTCGACTGCTATCGTGTCACAAATGCTGGTACAATGCTCTGCTTCCAGCTGCAAGATATTGATCTTGCAGCGATCACTGACTGGTCAACACTGGCATGTTGCCAGCGTCCTGCAGCAGCCAACTGGATCAAGTACACACACTGCATAACTACACACACTGCATACCTACACACACTGCCTAACTACACCCAGCATGCCTGTGCACGGCTCTGAAGGATTGCCAGGGTGATCACGTCCACAGACATGTATTATTTATCGCGAGTGGTCGTGCATGGCTCGCATGCCCGCTGAAAAGACAGCAGTGCTGCAGGGCAACTACATGCAGGGCAACTACATGCAGGGCAACTACATGCAGGGCAACTACATGCAGGGCAACTACATGCAGCACTAGAGAAAAGTGTGAGAGAACGTTCAGATGAAAGTGTAGTGCAATACAGCAGCTGCTGTGTTTCTGTTTGTTTACGGCAGTTGGCCATGGTTCATGTGTTTGGTGCATTGCCACGAATCGTACCTGTGTGTTCTACCACCTTGTGGAGCATATCCCTGAAACGTATCTCTCACTACATGCTGTTTGACCCTCTGCCACGCACTCACGGCATGTTCGCCGCCCGAAGCCACTGCAGTGCTTGTTCAAATTCTGAATACCAGTGCCAGCATTGATGATGCATAAGGCCCAGGCTTGCGTGCGCTGCACCAGCAACGAACAGCCCGGATCAGTGTGGCCACGGTTGGTCCGGTGGGTCATGAAGTTCACATGAGTGCCGCCCTGCCACAGCTGCCGCATTCTTTTCAGTGTAAGACCTTTTCAGTGTAAGTCGTCATGATAATGCATACGGCAATCGTGCATGCAGCACACGTTGGCTTGTAGAGTGCATGGTCCAGCGCTGCTGTGCTGCAGCACAGCACAGCAGTGGTGCAGCCAAGGCAGAACACGGCCCCCAGCCTGCCCAGCACACCTTCAAGGCGCTGAGCAAAGGTTTGGCGATCCCGCATGCAGGCGGCAGCGACCTGCCAACGGCCCGTATCCTGCAGGCATGCGTACTCTGACATGCCTCAGGGCCACATGAGTATTGACACAGGTGACTGAACTCATTCGTGACCATACATGGTCCCGCTTGTCAGAGGTGTCAATGTCCGCATGTACGGCAATGTAATCAAACATACATGCATGGCCAGTAAAGCCAACGAGCCAGCTACAATGGATAAATTATTCTGAAACAACAAAAAGTATATTGAAACAAAAGAAATACAGCCAATGGGGAATCATGCGAAACAGCACACCTGCAGAAAAGGGCGGAAGAATGGTCCATACGCACAATTCCACCAGAGAGGGGAGCAGATGGAGCACGCGCAGGCAAGAGCAGCCCACACGACTCAGACGACCACACACGCAGTTGGGTCCAGCGGGGCAGCCACGCAGCAGGCTCAGCCACAGGCGCAGACGCGCACAAGGCAGCATTTCGGGAGACCGTGCCCGTCAAATAAGCAGCCACAAGCGGCCACAAGGCGAGTGCGGAGGCAACGAGTGGGCTGGGCGACAGAGGAAGGCAGGGCAGCTGAGGGATCCAAGAGGAAAAGTACGGTGCACGCAGTCGCAACACCATCGCACACCACCGTGCGCTCGGAGAAGCATGGTCGACGGCGGCACGTGCAGCTACCTCATCCGCCGCAGCGCGCAGTAGATGAGCCCGGGGGCAGGCGCCAGGCCGGCAACAGCACGACAAACCGTGGAAGCGCGAGCACAAGGGCAGGACAGCAGTCGATGCTCGATGCGGCACCACCTGTGCTGACGCGGATCCGCAGCAGTCAGACTAGCATGCATGCCATACACCTCGCGCTCGCACAGGAGACATGCATGGGGACGACGCGCAGCACCATACCGCACAACGTAATTACAGGCCTGCACAGCACAATAGCCAGGAACAAGAGAGGAACGCAGTGCCTCGATGGGGCACACGACACATGCGTACAAGACGGGGATCGCGTGTATGGGGCGACACCGGAGTCTGGGAGGCACAGTCCGCGCGCAAGCGGGTTGCACAAGACAGGGAGTCAGCGAGGACGTTTCCTGCGGCGGCCAGACAGGGGCCCACCCGTCACAGCAGAGGCGGGAGCGCCCGCACAGCGCCGCCGCAGTGCCCAGGACGCGATGCCAGCCCGAACGTCAACATCTGCGAAGCGCGCGGGCGCCGCCGGCGTCACCATCAGTGCCGGCAGCGGCCACCGCATGCGCACCGATGCGACTGTGGACCGGCAGGTGCTTGAGAGCCAGCTCGTACGCGGCAGCCGCCCGGCGGAGCCACGCATCGCGCTTGTGCATGGAGGCCCGCACCACCGTGCCCATGCAATCAGGGGAGAGCGGTGCAGGCAACCGCGCGGAGAACTCCGCAACCAGGGGGGCATGTGGGCGCTGGCACTGCAGTACAGCCCATGTGCCATGCGGCGCATTCTGGTGGCATGACCTCAGACGTGCGCACGCAAGCCATGTAAAGGGCACGCAGGTAGCAGGGAATGTTCATGTGCGCGCACATGCGGTGCTGTGCTGTGTTACACAGTGATAGATCTAGGACCCAGCAGCGCTGAGGCAACAGACCAGGGCCAGGCAACACGCAAACAGACAGACAGGCCACCGCAAGCACCAAGGCTACTCTCCGCGCAAGTAAATGCCAGAACGAATGCATTCGAACTAGCGCCGGTGCTGTGCTGTGCTGTGTGGTACACCAGGTGGTCCACACACACATGCATATGCTGAACTCACCACATGCATGCTCACGCAACGGAACCACAGCTTCTGCGGAGGACAGCTTCAACGGATCAGCATAGAGCACTAGTAGACAGTACTGTCGCTTGGCCGTGGTCAGCCTTTCCAGGAGTACACCTGCGACGGAGGAGGGCCGTGCGCTCAGGGTTCAGAGGCTGGCATGCGGGGAGTGAGTTTTTTGTGCAGCGTCAAGTAAGGCTGCACTGTTTTGATGTTGATGTTTGCATGCCCGCTGTTTTTTTCCTGTTTGCTCTCGACTCAAGTGTTTTTACAATTCCATAGAAGACGCAGGTTCCATAGAAGACACAGTCAGGGACAATGAAATGCGCCCCATGGCCATGCATGGCCAGACGCAGATGTGGAACACTGCACCATTGAATAAGCATGTTCACGTGCTCCAACCTGCTTCATACTGCTGCATGACCTGTACACATGGCAGATGTGCCGACTATTTTCGCACCCGTAACGCCCGTAACCACTCCTCATACAGCATCGGCCGAAAGATGGTTTTCTGGCCAAAAGATGATATTCTGTCTGGGGCAGTGTGAAGGGCACACCCAGCACCGAAGGGCTCCTGGGGGCAGCTGCCGAGGGGAGGAAAAAAAACATGCATGGAGTGCCTTGTCAGGAACACATGCAGGAATCCCCCATGGGGCCCCATGATGGGGGAGCCAGGCATAGCTAAGATACGTTACAGCCAGGCATAGCTGGGCATCTTGCGCTGCCTCGCGCATGCCTTGCACATGCACATGCACTGTCCCGACGCCGATGCACTGTTAAGCCTGTGATCCAACCTGAGCGACACCGCACCTGCACATGTGCCACCTTGCAACTGTGGTTGAAAACCATATGTGTGCCCACACCTCCAGGTCCCAGCCCGTGCAGCTACCTGACGGCAGCAGCAACATAGTGCAGATCTAGAGCACAGACACTGGTGCCTATATGAATGTTTCACTGACTATCTTGATTTCAGCAACAGCATCCGCGCGTGCGTGCGGGTGGCTGCAGCTGGCATGGCTGGGCCCTGCTGCTGGGGTGGTCAAGCTCCCCCATGCGCAGCTGTCACACCAGCCAGGTGTGCAGCTATAGATAGCTCCTGTACATGTGTGATAAATATATGTATGTTATAACAAGTTGCCCAACACCAGGTCTGCACACACTGGCCAGCTCCATGAGTTCAGCAGCCGTTCTCATCGACTGTGAGCAGAGCAAGGCCCTTTCGCAGCCGATGCTGCAGCTGGGTGTAGTCGGCGTCGAGGCGAGACATGGGTGACCGTGCGTAGGTGCCCACCGTGGCCGCCCCAGCTATCACGTGATAGCGCCCTCGCCCTCGCGCTAAGCGCTTACGAGAGCGCCATCGACCGAGGCTGCCCAACCACCCCCGTGGAGCGATCGATTGTTGTCATCGACACGAACATGACCTCAACCCGCGGCCTGTCGATACACGCAGGCCTCGTGCGCGTCAGGCTCCCGGTGCGGGCTCAGGTGCTCCGACCTCCAGTATACGTAGCAGAGCTTCGATCAGGCTGTGGAACGGCAGTGCACTGCAACGTGTGCCCCGTATCCGGATCGCAAGGCATGCTCGAGGGCACCTCGAGTGTAGCTCTCAGATCTGAATCTACATGGATGGCGCCGCATCGTCTGTGGGACGCTGCGGCCGATGCATGCGGCGATTGGTCGACCTGCAGCTGGCCAGGTCGCGACTCGAGAGCTCTATGCATGTGCGCTAGCTCGGTAACAATGCGGAGTGGCGTGTACTAGCGACGAAATCGCACTGATTCAGACGCAGCCTGCTCCAGAGCGCCTATGGAATTCGTAAAATCCGGCAACAGGCGGGCTATACCGGGCATTGTATGCGCTGGGACGCGCCTCGGCGGAACGTTCCGTGGTCCCCGCTGGCCATGGACGTCTCGGAAGCTGCTGAACAAGCTTGTGTGGCCATGTCCCGCACTGTACATGCCAAGCGTGACCTCGAAACCCACAAATATGTTCACGGGCGTACCGGCCTCAACTGACGGCTGCAGAGCCGCGGCGATGCAACTGCCGGCTGCAGCTGGCTCGGATGAACGGAGCACCGCGGAGACCTGTGTGCCGGATGAACACTTGGTACCGGTGTGGCCCGCAGCACCTACGCGTACGCGCTCGGTGCCGTGACACATCAGCCCTGCGCTAGTGTTATCGCAATGGTCAATATTGCCATTTTCAGGATAATTCAATCGGGCAGTGATCAAACTCACATACATATACTCAAAATGAGTACTGCGATGGTCAAGTGCGGGGTGCCAAGGTGGGATAGACTTCTGGGGTCTCTGCGCATGGCCATCATCTCACTCACAGCAACTAAACTGAATTCGCAGGCGTTTTCAACGGCGTTGGTCAACGCGTGCACGCAAATTTTAAAGCCACTTGTGCGCGCTGGCACTCCACAGCACTCCCGCATAGATGGGGCCCCAATTGGGTGGCTGTTTACGAAATTTTCTAATCAGTCAACTCGAGGGAGCCAGTAAACGTGCGGCCGTTCCAGGCATGCGTCCATGGCCTTGTACGTGACATTTGTGGCTGGCCACATCTCGTGTTTGCGGTCATCGCGATTGAAGGTGAGCGGGGTGCGCTATGAGATTGTGACAAAGGAAGCTGCATGAGCAAAGACGATGGCCTAGGCTTGTCGGTTTCCGGATTGTGTGCATCACCGAAGACCACGACTCCCCAGCCTTGCAGCTGGTGCTCAGGCCAGGGCCCTGCAGGGTCGCGCTCTGGCCGAAGGTATCTTCGTCAGGCCAGTGCCATAATTGCGTCATGTGTCGAGTAATCGCAGAGCAATTCAACCGTAAGTTCGACAGTTGAGCCGCGTGTTGTCGGACGGTCGCAGGCTCGTTTGGCCGTGTACGGCCGTGCCCTGCCCACACACAGCTGTGAATGCGTAATGTACCGCGAAGCACCAAGCAGCAGGCGACCGAAGATGGGATATGCATCTCGTTGTATATTGTGGAGGGTGTACAGCGCGTGACAAGCCTGTGTACCTAGACCTCCAGGCCCACGAGCAGCGCAAGCCTGTCCGAACGCAGGATCCGGACTTGGCCCGTTGCTGGGATCGCAAGTGAACGTCTGGCAGGACGCGTGAGATGTCGCAGGTTGTAGTGGCCGGTGTACGATGCAAACTGTGAAATCGAACGAAGTTCGCTGTCAACAAGGGTCACACAACGCCCCGCTTGGATGCGACCACGCCCCTGCGTACGCAGTATGCCTGCAGGTTGTTTTGCATTCCAGCTGTTCGTCAAACTGACAGACACAAATACTACAGAGGTCAAACTTCATTCGTCACGGCCACGGCTCTGATGCCCATAGATGGCCGCTCGAGCGATTCCGGTCCACAAAGGAGCACAGGGATCCGCTGTTCGCCACCTCCAAAACCCCCATTTTTATTCATGAAGCAGACACGGCAGGTGACAGGCCGCGGGAAACCAATATGCTTCGGTGCAAACCACCGGATCGCGGATGGTGCTGGGTAATCTAAAGCAGGTCAACTGGAAGCAACAGCACCTCTGATCTAAGCACCCGCTGCAACAGAACAAACATTGCATCACCAAATACACCTGCAACCTGAATACTCGCCGAGAGGAAAGTCAACGGCCTGCTGCCAGACTTGACAGCCAGTTAGTGGTACTTCCAGCCAGCCCTGTAACGTATGTACTGTTACATCGAGGGGCTCCGATCCAGCCAGCCCTGTAACGTATGTATCTCACCTGTACTTCCAGCCAGCAGCAGAGCTCATGCATCCTGTGTGACTCCACCTCCCAGTGTCAACCTCCCATACCCAAACCATGCACCTCTCTAGCCCCTAGTGGGTTAAGCAAACACACAAAGTGCTACAATACGCTAAAACTAAAAACAGCTTGCAGATTCATGGCTGTTGGCTGTGGCGGTCAGCTAGTCAACCAGTTACGTGCACTGGCCAGTTCTATATACTGGCAAGGACAGCCTGGGCGCCCCCGCCTGCGCGGACCAAGCCCACGCTTGCCAGTGCGAAATCAATGCCTATGATAACCTAGAATTCTTCAATTGTTTGCTGGCGTCGGGCGTGCATTCGCCCGACAACATGGTCAACTGCTCCGCCACAAGCGGCTGCTTCCCAGACACGATGGCACATCCTCACTTGCTCCGCCGGCTCTACTGTAATATAGCTACGCCGGTGCTGCAGAGGCTATGACCCACGTACATGCAACAACCGGGCAAATCTGCTGCTGAAACTCTGGTCTGCAAAGCGTTTATTAGAGGCCGAGGTGTGCAAGCGCATGCTGTTTGGCGTCACGCCCGGGAGCGGTCCCGTGGTATCGCAGCGGGATGCACCTTGGATCTATCATTATTGCGCGAATGTCATCGGCTGCTGCTTGCACGGGGCATGTGTGAGGCCGGCCCTGATCAGATGCGGATCAGACGGTATGGCCACCGCGTTCCAGCAGAACCTGAAGCGGGCCACGAGGGGAAGGCAGCAGCATGTCCACAGCAGGGCCTGCCGGCTGCCAGCTGCGCCGCCGGTCTGGTGGCAGCGCTCGCGGCGACCCGACGGAGCTGGGGGCAGGGCTGGCGAGCGGGCTGCTGTCAAAGCCGGAGGGACGCCGCCGCGGCGTGGACGCCGCAGACGCGCCGCCGGTCCGGGCGCGCAGCGGGGACGCAGCGGGGGTGCGCTGCGCACGCGCCGCCTGCGCGAGCTCCGCAGCGTGCCGCGCCCCCCGCACTGCGGCCTTTGCAGCCTCCAGTGCGGCGTCGGCCGTGCCGGCGGCCCGGTGGAGGCCAAGCAGGACCTCTGCGGGGCCGCGCGGCGACGGCAGGTGCAGCTGCACGCTGCGATCGTCACCTTCGAATGAGACCGGCGTCGAGTGCACGGGCAGCGGCAGCGGCGGGAGGCTGTCAGAGTCAGCCGCCGTGTCTGGTGGCGGCTGTGTGTCTCGCATGGGCTGCGTCGGCAGCGGGTCTCGTGTCTTGTGGAGCGTGATGTGGTGGGACAGATGAGAGGCAGCCGCGAGGGAGCATGTAATCACTGTCAGGCTGCTGGAGAGCAGCACAGCTGAAGCGGCCAGCCCCACCCAAAGAGGGATCACTTCGGGCCGCTGCGGTTTGTCTGCGGCCTGCAGCATCAAACATGTGCCTGCTATCAGTCCGTTGATTGTGGCTTCGACCACCTGCAAGGCAGACTCTTGTTTGAATCCATGATCCATGGCAGGTGGTATGGGCTTCACGTTCTGATACCGCACCTCTGCCACAAGAGATCCATGTAGCTGACTGATTGTTTGGGACGGATGTTCTCGAACTTTGTGTGGCGTTGTTGGGGATGGTCCAGTGGCGCTGTTGGAGTCCGTCTTGTGATGTAGGGCTGCCTTCCCGGAACGCGACACACGGCTGCCACGATGAAATTCATCTGACGGAGTACCAGCAGAGCTTACGGCTGTGCTCGCTTGGTGGTTTCTTGGACTGGGCTTGCTGTTCTCGTCTGATCTCGATAGCAGTGCTCGCGTGTCAGATGTACTCGAGTAGAGCCTCCTATCTCCCCTGGGTGTGATCTGCAGCTTGAATGGGAATATAATAGCAGCAGACATATTCAATTTGCTGGCCGCGGACGACTGGGACGCAGTGGATGACAAAGGGGCGAGAACGTGCGCACATGACGCGACACGACTGGGCGAAGCTTATACGGTCACGAGTGACACACCACGCAAGAGCTTCCACTTGGTGTCCACGACCGAGGGCTTGAAAGGCTCCAAGATGACATTGCATCAAGTAGATGCCCCTACTTGTTCCATCGATGGCCCCCACTGCAGGCCGAAGTTCAAATCGCTTCAAGCATGGGTCTGCCCAGGCGGATCTGACCGTTGCCACAACGGTGCGATCCAATCCGACTGAATCACAGAAACTGCTTGATGTCGGTCCAGGAAGTTGATAGACTGGGCTGCGTGAGGCCGTGTGCAGCGCGATCAGATCGTCGTTGTGCCAGACATCGGGGGATCGAGCCCTCGTGTAGCTGAGACACCCATCGCCGGACACTTCAGCGTCAGACCAGCATCACGCCAGCCAACAATCTGACCCCGTACCTTCCTTCCATTCCATCTGGCATGACAGACCCTGGCTGCCAAGCACACACAGGTGAGCTGGAGTACACAGAGCAAACGGACGAATCTTACAAATGGCTGTTCGACCAGATCCTACACAACTCCATATATCACAGTAAAGAATTAGATAGGGACCGCGGCCAGCAACAATGCTGGCCCCCATCTCCAAAGCAGGAGCATCGCGACAAGTGCTTATTTCTTTCGAGTACATGTACAAGCATCTTCCAAACCTCCATCCAGAGGCGCCCACCATCAGAAGTCACAGGCGCTGTCTTAACAGTGTGGGAAAGCGGGGGCGTTGCTGCGGCAGCAATGCTGCTAGCAAGGCCAAGTGGCTCTCCCACTGTTCGCCGCAGGCGACCGACCACTGCACAGAGCACAGCCCTCCTGCCACCAGCGGGCCACTCTACGTCTGACTCTACCCTGGCCATTCACAAAACGCATGAACATCAGGACCTCACGCCTGCATCTCCCTGCATGGCCCGTCTGCGGCACTCTACGATCCCATGTCCGCCCACCACGCACGCTCACTTCCTACCGTCATCTCGCCTGACCGATGCCAAAAAACACGCTCGGGCATCAACCAAAAGTGCGCATGCAGGAGGGCACCCCATTCCTTTCAACTCATCGCATCGACCACTGACACCGCTGCCCCCCATCCCCACTCCCTCGCGATCTCCCACAAGCTACCACTCATGTCTTGCTGTCTACGGGGCGTCAATGCCACGGTGGACGTCTCGTCAACTGTCCTGTCCAACTTGTCAGCTATGCATCATTGCTGTCAACGCATCGCATTCTTCTCTGTCGATCGGCTGCCGTAGCAGCCTCCCTCCCCCCCTCAAGTTTCCCTCTGATCCCCTGCCTGCACATCCTACCCTGGCCCGTACTCTGCCAAAAGCCGCCAGCAACACAGGTGAGTGTTCAACGGCAGCATGCCGCTCCTCACCCCACAGCGTGCCAGCAGCCGCCATGCCTCTGGCCTGTGACTCATGGCGCACGCTAGCTGCGGGCTAGCGCTCAGCCCCCGGGAGCTCATACTGTAAGTGGCTGAGGGCCCCGCGCGGCGTCCCGGAGTGCCCGCGGGACGTGCGACCGACACGGCCGCTGCGGCGGCTGCGGCGCTTTGTCACCGGCATCGCGCCTGCCGACGGCGACTGTGCTAGGCCGGCTGGCGCGCCTGTCACCACCGGCACGCTCGTGCTGAGGCTGCTGGCGGCGCGGGACACCGCCGGTGATGGCAGCGCTGACTGCAGACACGCCCCTGACATGTCAATTTGATCAGAATCCAGAAACAACGGCTCGCGTTGGTCATGGCAGTCCTGTGGAAGCAAGCTCGTATGACGTGTACACACGATGGCGACAATCTTCCACAGCTGTCAACGGCCAGCTGAGGGTTGTGACATGCATGCTGTGCAAAGGCGGCAGTCAAGCGCGGGGCGCACGTAGTCAGCGTCCGCCACGGTCTCTGCGGCATGGAACACTGCAGTCAGCGCTCGGTTGATCGACCGGGAGGGCACGCCGCTCACTTTGCCTCCAATCGAGCCGACCATGCCTCGGGCGGGGCTGACCGGCGTCACCTGCGACCCCGGCGTCGTGCTCACTGCTGCCGCCCCCTCCAGAGGCACCGGAGGAATCGCAGAGGACATCACAAACGAGGAGCCGCCGCTGCCCTGCATCGGCATGCTGTCGCCGTTCTGTATTGGCAGGGAGCCGCTGCGCGAGCGCATGCGCGCGAGGCCGCCACCGTACTGGCTGCCCCACACTGCCGGGTGCATTGCCGGCGTGAGCGGCCCGGTGAACGCGCTGCCGCAGGGCGTGCCAGCGGGCGCGCAGGCCGAGGTGGTGCCGGACTGCTGCTGAATGAGATCCAGGATGTTGTCGATCGTATCTGACAGCGCGTTAGAGATGTCACGGCGGAGCGGCGTGCCGCGGCTGCGGTTCTCGCCGCCGGAGATCGCAGTCGACTGGCCGGCTGTGAGGCTGCCGCCGCCGGGCGCGACGGGCACGCTGCTGCCGCCACCGGCGGCGGCGGCTGGCGGCCGCGGCTGCCGGGTGGGGACCGGGGACGCGGCGGTGGGGGTGCTGACCTGCGCGGTGCTGCCCTGCCGCGCAAGGGGCGGCCGGGCAGGGATGCCGGTGGGGGTGGGCGCGGGGGATGTGGGGGTCTCGGCGGCGGTCGGCGTGGCCTGCCGCGAGCGCTGGCGGCGCCGCTGCGAGGGCTCCAGATTCTCCTGGCCGGCGTCGGCGCCTGCGTCAGCTGTGATCGCGCCGGCGGCCGTCGCATCGGTGGGCGTGCCGCGCTCCGCCACGTCGACGGCGGGCAGGCGCCGCGTCGGCGTCGCCGCGCGGCTGCGTTCGGCGGACCCCCGCACCTTGGAGGAGCCGGCGGACGGCGGCAGCGGCCGCTGCGCGCGGGCCCGAGCAACCAGCTCGTCGACACGTGGCGCGCGGCGCACAGCGTCCTGGAGCTCGCTCTTGGGCAGTGCCAGCTCGGACAGGTCTACGCCGGCGGCCCGCCAGCGCTCCGCGTGGCCGTGCAGCCAGGGGTGCAGCATGGCTGCCATCGCGCAGGGGCGGTCGGCAGGGCGGCGCGCCATGAGCGCAAGCACGAGCTCCCGGGCCGGCGCAGATAGCCGCCGGAACTGCTGCATCTTGACGCCCGGGTAGTCTGCTGTTTCCAGGCGGTCGTAGGAGAGCTTGGTGCAGATGGCGGAGGGGATAGGCTTGCACCCTGTGAGCATCACAAACAGGAGCACCCCGAGGGAGTACATGTCCATCTGTGGAGTGTGCCTGTGGCCCCTGCACTACCAACCAACCTCATGATGATCAGGCACACTGCCGTTTGTCTGCTTCCTAGGTGCCCAAACCATGACACATTGGGAGTATGCTTAGGGCTCTATGCATTGAACAACCCAGCATGGAGCAACCGCATGGATTGCAAGAGATCACACAAAGTTTGGTAACCTGATCTACAAGATTTCAGGTAATGTGTATACAGAGGCTGCATGGAAGGGTTTGCCTGGGTCTGTGGTTGAGTCACTGGCTCAGTCGCAAGCTTGCACAGCCCCACACAGCCAACCAGATTAGTGGCCAAATCACCACCCCAGGGTCCACCAACAGCAGCAACCACGCATACATCCCAGGCACAGACTGCAGCCTCATGCGTGCCCACCGCTGCCACTGAGTTCAACAGATGGACAGGCCGCAACAGCAGACCCACTGAAACCTAAGACGCCACCATGACTCAGTGGCCCAGCCTGAGGAAAATTTAGTACAGTTCACACCAGGCAGCACATGGAAATATGGGGTAAATTTGGGGTGCGTGTGAGCTCTTAGGAGCTTTTAGGCCGTGCAGGGGGCTCCTGGTGGGAGGTGCGCACCGGATGGCTTCTGGTGACATGTACCCAGGGGATCCCATCAGGCCGGTCTCATTCGGCTGCTCCACGTAGTTCAGCACCATGCCCAGGTCGATCAGCTTGACCGGTGGCGGCACGTGCGCGTCCCGCTCCGGGTCCCAGTCGTCCGCCAGCATCACGTTGTCCGGCTTGAGGTCCCGGTGGAGGTAGCCGGAGTGATGCATGTAGAGGATGCATGTGAGGATCTGGTGGAACGCCGCCGCAGCGTGGTGCTCCGCAAGGGGGCCCTTCTTCAGGCGGTCCAGCAGCATGCCGCCGGTGAGGTGCTCGAGGGCAAGGACGAGGTGGCTAGGAGGGTCCTCGTCCCTGCATGTGCACAGCCGCTGCAGCTCACGGTGGGACGTGCCGGGCTCCCGTGCACATCTGCCACCGGACAGGAGATTCCTGTTGTGGCTGCATGAGCTGTGGCGCAGACGCTGGCCCCGAGAAGCGTTCCGTACTTGCATTTACAGTTCAGAGCAGGCTGATCGGGTCACAAAAAGAGTCAAGGCATTCACGCGTGCAAGTGCTGGAGCCGATCCTGATCGTGCCGCAACACGCCGAGGCACAGACAAGGCAAAGATCACGCGCACAACGCCAGCACCGCGGACGGCTGGAGGGGGAGCGCACTGTTGGCCAAGGGGCGGGGCGGAGCCCCACGACGCGTAGCACTGCACAAAGCCCGGGAAGCGGAAGCGCTGCAGCGCGATGCCCTCTGACCGCAGGATCGGCTTGTAGTCGTCCCGAATCTTGCACCCGGCCCCCAGGTTCACGACCTTGATGACGCATGCACGCGGCAGATCCCGCCGCAGCGTCCCCAACGCCGATGACAGATACACCTGCAGATAACCAGAGTTTGCTGCTGCCATTGGGCACACAGGCAACCGACCGCACACATTCAGAACATATGGCACGGAGAGCGCAAGGCAGCAGAGGCAGTACCTTTGAGAAGGCGCCGGACCCCAGGGGCTCGGCCAGACGCCAGAGGGAGAAAGCCTCGTGGTCCAGAGGTAGCCCCAGCTCCCCGGCGAGCTCGATGTGCTTTGCCTTGGCTGCAGGAGCTGCACCCTGCTCTTCCTGCGGGGTGGCTTCTGGCGCGATGGCCTGCACATGCGGATGCTTTCACGGCCCATGCATCCGCCATGATTGACGTCGTGTGGCGGTGTACGAGTGAGCCTCCGGGCGGTTGCTGTTAGCACGTCAGTTGTACAATGGCCATGCGCGTTGAAGTGATGCGCACAAAAGCACGCTGCAGTGAGACTCTTCACAGCGGCTGGCAGCTTGGCACGAGCACATCAAGTGGCTGGGACTGAAATGGAAACCAGGCACGAGTGGGCAGTGTGGCAGCTGTGGTGCCAAACTAAGGGAAGGCAGAGGGGGACATACCACAGGGAGCGGGGGTGAGCCGGAGTCGCTCGTCTCACTGCATTGTGTGGGCAGCTTGGAGGCACGGTGCTCAGCGGTCGCGCCGTGCGTGCTGCGGCTGCGGGCATTCAGCGTCACGGGGGGCGTGACCACGGCTGCGCTGCCGGCAGAGTGCTGCACTCCGTCCGTGTCGGCGTCGTGTGCGATAGGGTTGTCAACGGTCTTGTGCTGGCATGTGGCCTGGGCTGATGAGACGACGATTGTGTCTGGGGAGGGGGTGCATGCATCGGTGCGCAGCGTGAAGTGCTTCGGGAAAGCTGGGCTAGATGTGTCCTGCTTGGCAGCGGGGGCCGGGCATGGCTGAGCAGGCCGTCGGTCGGATGCTGTGTTGGGGTCATCTGCAAGCTGCGGGCTGCCGCCTGCGTTTCCATGGGCTGCATCGCCGGCTTGAACATGCACCCGCCAAACCCCCCTCGTGTCACCCTCATCGCTGCCCTTGGCCACTGCTACATGCGGAACAGCATCCTCGCCGTCTTGAGTTTCTGCAGGAAAGGATTGGCTTGCAGCGTTTGGCAGCCGCTGTACATTGCAGGCTGAACACTGCACAGGGGCGCACCCGACTTTTCGTTACCCGAAAACATTCGCAACGAGCTGGGTTTCAGGAGGTCACTCCCCTCGCCACTCTCATGCCCGCTGGGTGGCCCTTTGTCTAACGCCGATTTGTCCCTGCATGCAGACTTTGTGGTGATGCGTTGAGGGCAGGATCAGCGAGTATGGGCACACAGCGCCATCAACTGCATGGCTACAGCTGTGGTGTGATCCCCAGAGGATTCCAATTTGCGGGAATCACACACGTCATGGGAGGAAGTTCTGGCTCCTCCACTGCTTGAACGTCTCGTGACTTTGGAGGCTTCAAGCATTTCATGAATCTGTACATGGTTCCGTTCGTTCCAATCTCAGGCAACCTGGTAGAAGGAGACCGTGGCGCCTTCAAGCTTGACCTGCACACGCTGGGGCCCGCTGAGCCACGCCCCACAAGTGCGGATGCAGGTTCGGGTTCTGATCAGGTTTTCTGTCGAGTAAGGAACAACAAGTACGCGTTGCTCCTTCAGAGTCGGGGAAGCGATCATGCGCGCACAGATGCAACATACGTTGAACACCGGACGGTACCTACACAGTTTACCGTCACATTAGAATGGAAGCGGGCTTCGCGGCATTGATGCTCACAGCTGCCTAGGATCAACAACACGCTTTCCGCAGGGACTCCGATTCATCCTTAACCGCAGCCTCGACGGTCAAAATCGTGCGCCTGCAGCTGAAGGGCCGCGACATACGTAAGCGGCTAAAGTCGGCAAGGACCCCCTCAAACATCGGCCGATGGCCATCAGTTATGACGACTATAAACGAATGGATCATCTGATGTCGTTTACAACATCCCTTTTAGATGTCCACCCGCTGCCGTGCAGCACTGAGGCCCGACGCACGTACGTGGACGGTTGCATGCATATATATGCGCGCAGATGTTCGCGAGTGCAGCACTTGTGAACCCTTGGGTCGGATATGCTAGAATATGGCATAGAATTAATCGGCAGAGACATGTGCAGGCTCAGGTAATCTTGGGCAACCAAAGTTCCGTCCTCTGATGACGGGCTCAAACTGCCCGACGGTGCGACGGCACACCAGGCACAAACTTGCTGAGCTGAAACGAGCGATCTCCACAATAATCGAGAACTGCTTCACGGAACCCGTCACTGGGGCAAATGCTAAAAAAAAACCAAATGTACTGTAGGACAGGTTCACACTTCACTAAGAGGAGAGAACGATGCCGTTCAGATTGAGTTCATTGTCAGAACCACACTTGAAGACATGCGCGGGCGCATAGACGTTACGACAGTCGGCCGTGCAGCGCAAATGTTTGTATTAGATGTCGGTCAACGATGACACCGATCCCCCGGCTGTGGACTGTTGCAGCGTGCTGCCTCCGTCTCGCCGGGCGCAGTTGAAGTGAGCTTGGGAACGTCTTGCCTCACGCCCATGACCATAGCAGCAAACATTGATACTCATCAGACAGATGTACAACATGCTAGCAGTCAAATTAGACTAGCACGGGATGTCTGTACACTGTTGGCGCACCTGCGAAGATCCTAAACTCTTGGACGCACAAACAACGTCCGCCTGTACCCGCCAGGCTGATGAAGCGATAACGCTCGCGAGCACCAGAGGCTGCGTGACTGAAGGATTCGCTATCTCTCCTGCCCTTCGATGGAAAGCCCCGCTGCTGGATTTGTCGCCATTAGGACTGGTACAGTATAACAACCGTGCTCGACACACTCAACAGGCCTGACAGCGAGGATCAATTCGATGAAATTTGCAAACAAGCAAGCGAACATATTCATCAACTGGTAGCATATGAAACACATTGGTTCACTGAGTTCGGGCCTTCGGAAGGCTGCAGAGACTGCATGATATGATCACGCATGCATGGTGGCAGTTGGAGCGCTCGCGACGCGACGACTGAGCCGGGTGCCAAAGTGGCTTCCCGCCGCGAATCGGCACGGCCGCATCGGCCATGCAAACAGCTGGCCCAGCGTGAGTCGAATTGGGGTTGGTCCAGAAGAGCATGAAATATCGGATCAATCAGCAATTGCACTAATCCAGGACAGCCCGACTGAATTAGCAGCACCCTGCAACACCTCGCTCTAAGGCCTCGATTTTACCTGTATAATGGCGCTTCCCATGAATATTGACGATGAACTCGATGAAGAAAGAAATCTTCTTCGTCACGTCGGAAAAGCTCGCGAAATACCTGATGCGTTTGAAAACAGTCCGCAAGCATACCTTGAGGCTACACATCATCCATACGCGCCCTTCACCGGCGATACAATCCACTGGAACAGCTGGGTCTACGATGATGCTACCACGTACGCGCAGCTCTGTGTTGCTCGTCTGTATCTTGGCCGCGCCTGTGTCGGCTCTTCTGGCATCAAGGCAACTTGACAAAGCCACCACGAGCAGCCGGGTGTCTCAGAACGCCCCGTAGCTGAACATGTCGCTGCCAATATGTGTCAGGTGTCCCAGATTGTGTAAGGCGTGTTCACCAGCGCTTCTGACAGGTGATCACATGACAGGTGCTCCAGTCGTGGACACCCTCACCGATATGCTGTAATCTCACTGCGTTACAAACTCACGCTCAGCATCTGATTGCAGATTTGAAGGTCTAACTCGTGACGGTGTGCCACATGGCAAGGGCACGATGACCTTTGGTAAACAAGGGAAGGGTGCGGGCATAGCTGGCACCAAGCCGGGAGATCGGTACGAGGGAGAGTTCCACGGAGGATTTGCTCACGGAGTAGGGCTGTTCACGTCTGCTGAAGGTGTCGTTTTTAAGGGCGAATTCTCAGCAGGGCTGCGGGATGGCTGTGGGGCTGAGTATGATCTCGGACCCTGGCGCCAGAAAATCAAAGACGGCATGGACCCTGCCAAGGCATGGAAGGAAGCTCGCGAGGAAGTGCAGCAGAGCATCGTGACCGGTACATGGAACAACGATGTTTTCACGTCTGCGGCATCAGAGCTCGGCGCGGGCTGCTCCCTCGGCGAAGTCAAGAAGACGATGTATGAGGCGGATTCAATTGTCGCACGTTCCCGAATGTTTCAGTTCAAGCCAGCCGGTGATGTGCGCTCTTTAGATTTGTTGTGTGCATGAAGTTGGCTGTGCGGAGACACTCTCAAGTGATCTGCCAGAATGCTGCGGATGCTCATATTGAACGTGCGGTGCAGGCAAACTTCTACAAGTGCCATGTCAACAGTGCGCCAGTCAAACCCATGCAGCACCCCCTGCATTACCCGCATGGCACGTTGTTCATGGCTCCTGGCCCTGCCGGACAGACTGCAGCTCTCCCAGCAGACAAGGGGCTTCGCAGGCTGATGTTGCGTGAGTGGCACAACTACAATGTCATCTTTAGTTCGTACAACTTTGACTATAAACCTGCCAGCGACAGCCTGATGGCAAAGGCTATGAGGTGGTGGGACAAACAGCAAGCTCTGCGCAAGCGTGAAGAAGCTCTTGAAGCCAAGATAGCGGACCAGCAAATGAGGAGGTGTGTTGTGTGTTTTGTTGTGTTGGTATGTGCACTTGCGGTCAAGAGCTGATTTGTGCTGTGCTTGTGGTTCCTGGTGTGTGACAGAGCACCGATTAAATCGCTGCTGATGTTTCGCAGAGTCACTGGCGCTGGCTCTGATGTATCTGACAGGGCAACCAAGAAGCCCGAGAACAAGCCAACGGGAGGCAATGGCAGGAACACCGGCGTGGATGAGTCTGATTTGCTTGCTACCTCCGCACTGCTGAAGCAAAGTAAGAAGTTGGATGGTCCACACTTGGGGAATGCATTCGGCTCAGTCAGTCTTGCGATTAGGTCTGCACGCCCGGGCGAGCGCCTGCAGCAGCTCCGTGACACAGTGATGGCGCGTACACCGAGGATGCCGTGGCAGCAACGGGAGTAAATCTGTGAAACAGTGTAAACGTATGTGTGTGGCTCACCTTGTCGTGTAACCTTGCCGTTTCCCGCAAAGACAAGGATTTCAGCGCACCGCTGTCGCACTTAAGCCACATCTCGTGCTCATGCGCTCTGCAGCAAGGCGGAACATTTTTCACGGCTCCATATAGCATTGCGCTTCTTTCGATACTTCACAAGGTCATTCGCAGTTCGTCACTCAGACGCTATCGTAGGTACACTCATTGAGTTGTTGATGTGTTGAGACGATCGAGTAATGGTCGTCATCGCGCCAGCAGCAGAATCAATATCCAAGTCAGCTGATTCCAAAGGCCCAATGTGCGTTCCTTTAGGGAGTTCCGTTTGCTGTGTTGATTCTCAGGCCCAAGACGAGATGCCGTTCAAAATTTATTAAAACGAAGCCTGCCTATCTTGCCGCTTGTTCCACATCGTAATTTTATATTGTATCGATTCTTACGACTATATTGCTTTCCGTGTTGGCCATCCGTGAAACGTTTGCCGCATGGCAGCTTTGCACTCTTCGAGTATTTCTCCGAGATGGCCCAATTTTCCAGTAATGTGTGTGCAACATGAATTCTCATGCAAGAATTGTGCTTGCGACTCGCTTTCGACTGCTGTATTAATGAATCCCGACACGCTATATCATGCCTTGGACGTGCAATCCTTGGCGTATCAACCCCTTCATGCCTCTCGTGCACACAGCTTTCACGTGCTCAAATGCGGTTGGGGTGATGGAGTACAACATTTCTGCCCGGATTTATCGTGAATTTGCTTCGTTTGCTTTTGTGTCATAATAGTGCTCAGATGGTCACGCGAGATTGATCGTTGCGTGCGCGTTTACCTGGCGCCTCTTACCGCATTCGCGCCAGGTCTTGCAGATGCCATTTGTAGCTCAGCTAAATCGAATACATGTGTAGCTCTGTCCAGGCTGCTGCACATGTCCCTGCGACCTTCCCGCGTTGCTGTCGTAGATCACGTGTCGGCATCCCGGCACGCAGCTTTCGATCCATGCGATGCACCGTCCGACCTTTACAAAGCTTTACAGCAACACCCGTTTCAATTGGGGATCACGTATCGACTCATGTTAGACGAACGGTGGTGTCTTGGCAGGCATCTCGCTCAGGTTATCTATCACCTCGTCCAGCAGGGCGGCGCGCTATTTTGCTCTTGTGCGCCCCACGTCACTTGTACGAGCTTACGAAGAAAATAATGTACTGATTAGCGTGTGCACATGCCGGCTTGCTGCATTTCTGCAGTTCACGTTTCAGTGGTGTCATGAATTATTCTCCGGTCGACTGTTTTGCGTCTAGATAGACCGTACAAGAGCTCTGCACTCGCAACCCGTGTTGCTTTTTGCGTGCAAGCATTTTCTGAAGTGATATACGACGGGTATCAGAACACATGGCGAGGCTGCGAACACGCTCAGTGCGACAGCGACGTGTTCGTGTCGCTGCATTGCTTCAGTCTCAACCTGCTTGCCGCATGCAGGGAAGTCAGGACTCTGACAACTTCTGTTTCAGCACTCTCTTTCTCTGATGAGAAAGCCGAGCCGGGCTACATATTCAATGCGGCAACAGACCTGTTGAATCCGAGTAAACTTCATTCCGCGGACAATTCTTCACGCTCTGCGGTCGACCTTCCGGCAGACAGCAAGGAAAACTGCCAGGACTTGCTCCGCCCATCATTTGAGGCTCCAGATCCCACCATCGCTGCAGCATTCCTTGCCAAAGCAGGTTCATCCACCGGAGCAAGCATAATCGGACCCAATTCAATAAATCCTGTGACAAGTTCAGACGGCTCTGCTCCTAATATCGTGATGGCAGCACCTGGCATTGAGGCTCTGCTTCCAGACCTTCAAGTCCTGGAGCGCTTTACGACAGACCTGATACCGTACTACCTATGCCAGTTTGAGCTTGAGGGCATTGCCGTCACTGCTCATCCCATTCCAAAAGATCTCCCCGAGGAAGCTCGGAAGGCTGCCAAGGCCACGGCTGTGAGTGCCATTCCCGAGTTTGAGACCCTGGCCATCGCAGTGATGAAGCAGGCTCGTCCTAGCCTGTCTGGCATGGAAGATACTGACATCAAGCTTGAAATGAGGTCCATGGCAGAGGTTCTGCAGCTTGCGTGCGAAGCCCGCATGACTGATGGTCGCACTGAGGTTCCACTGTCAGAGCTGATGTATGATGATGCCTTTGTGCATGGCCTGGTGGTATGGCTGCCTTCTGCCTTCTGCGTGCAAATTCTTGAGTGTCGAAGTTCATGCTGTGTACTAAAATCGTTGACTGCAACAGAAGCTTGTGGTGGCGTTCGAATGAATGCAGTTTCCCTGCTGCCATCTAGCCAGCTTTTGTCGGTGAACGTCCAAAATTATTTGAAATTTGGATGGCTGATGATGGTCCCTGCTCTGCAGAATTTCCAGCAGCAGCCCTCCAAACAGCTCCTAGACATGCTGAAGTGGCTATTTGACGAAGTCAACGCTCTTCATCAGAAAGGCGTTGCACATGGGAGCATCTCTTTGTCTTCCGTGATGTGTCATCCGGAGGAAGGCTGGAAGCTGTTGCATCCAGAGCAGCCAGCAGATATTAAAACTCACCAGCAGCAAGATGTTGTTTCTGTCGCACGTGCAATGTGCTTCATGTGTCTGTCTTCTGACCATAGGCGCAAGTACCAGCCTCATCATTTGGCTGATTTGAAGGATGATGAACTCCTGGGTCTGGTCGCAAATGTTCCAGATGTATGCATGCTTGCAAGTGCTATGTTCTCTGGCCGGGCGTCTTTAGCAAAGGCTCTCGATTTCCATCTATGGCATCCCCTGGCAGTTCATGCTCAGGTGTGTTCCGCCGCGCCTGCACTGCTTCGTGTGGTCTTGAACAACTGTGACCTACGATGGTCAGCTGTCTATTCAAAGCCAACCTGTACCTTGGGACTGTCTGCAGGTGATGCTGGATACAAAGGCTGTGATGCGATCCATGCGCCTTGGGAGCGAGGATTTTGACCGAAACTACAATGTTCTGGTCCTGGGGGGGCGCAGCTGGCAGGACGTGCTTGGGACTTCACTGATTCCTGATGTCATTGTTGCATCACGGCAGCATGTCCTTCGCTCAGACTTCGCAGCATATGCTTTTGATAGCGCCGCAAGCCTGTTGAGATTCACAGCCAATACAATTGGCCATTTTGAAGAATTGAAGCTTGGCCTGCAGCTGAGCAAGGTCGCATTTCTTGATGCAATCCTGGCTCTTTTCCCAGCGCTTGTCCCAGTTTGTTACCACTACCTGGCTGCCTACCCATCCCTGCACGTTCGCAACAGGGACTCTGAGCTGGTGCGCTCTTGATTTATGTGCTGGTGCTGTTCAACTCCAGGATCGACACTTGGTAATGCAGGCCATGCTGGCTCAAGAAGCATGTTGATGTGGTAACGATTACAGGTGTTCGGGGCCATTGAAGGCGATGTTGATGCAACCCACCGCATCATGCACACTGCGCTATCTGGTTATGCAAGTGATGCTGTGTGGGACTTGGCAAGCCTGCCTGAATTTACCCCCAAATCAGCTGGAAAAGATCCCAAGTCTCAGCTGGGTGAAGATTTCGCAAAGTGGCAATGCAAGGACATGGACTCATGCGATGGATCAGCATGCATCTTTTGGCATGATGAGAGAGAGCTTCGTTTCGCCAAGGTGAGCTTTCGCTAGTTGGCGCAGCACAGGAATTCTCATATATTGTGCTGTCTGCTGAATATGTAGCAGATTCAGCCGCTTGTTGAGACAGCATGAGGCACAAGCTGCAGAGACCAGGGTGCATAATGGCAGACCTATGTGTCATCACGTCTATTCCGACTGTGCGGTGTGTGGGTGTGTATGCACACAACAAGTATTATTATGTGCTTGCTGACAAGGTTGTCATCCTGCAGGAGCACTTGTGCAAAGACTTTATGGAGGGCGACTGCAAGCGCTCGGCATGTCCAAATGCACATGGCTTTGCAGAGATTCGGGACGCCATGAATGATGCCTCGCCCATTTGCTGGCGATGGCTGGAGGGCCGGTGCCGTGTGCCACACTGCAAGTATGCACACACTTTCAGGCGTCACCATGCCTCCCAGCGCATTTCTATTGATGGCAGCCGTTCCAGCTTTTCTCGGCCACGGAGCAGCTTTGATGGCAGGCGCAGGCGTTCAAATGTCAGTGATGCTGGTCTCCGAATGTCCAACGATCGCCGTCGGACGTCAATTGCCAGTGCTGCGGATGCTAACAGGCTGGATGGCCCTGCGCCTAGTAGACTGGGTACTTCACAAGGCCTGACAGCTCTCGACTCTGCTCTGACACGCCAGGCAAAGCTGCCAATCAAACCCATTCCTGCTCGCAAGTCCATGGAGTTTGCTCGTGCCAGTGTTGACGGTGGAAGCAGACCGTGGGCTAATCACTCGCGCACAGGGAGCATGGGAGGCAGTGCCGGAGGCAGTGCAAGCGGCGATGAGAATGGCTCATCTAAGTCCATGGGAAACAGGGGCAACCGCAACAATGGAGGAGCAACGTGGGGTGAACAGAAGAGTCGCCGCAGTGGTACTTTCCACAGGCCAGCGGAGCATTATGATGCAGAGAAGTAATATCCTGTGTTCTGCAGCTCACAGGACACAGACGAGGGATTGAGTGATTTTTTGCCATGCAATGATGTTGGTGGAACGCCCACAGCATACTGAAGTCGGGTGTCAAGTGTTTACATCCATGTAGTTTTTTGTATGCCTTGAGCATCTGTGATGTATCAGGAACTCTGGACGGGTTGCAGGGCATACTTACAGTCACATGTTCGACAAGGTGTCACAGCTTGCGTTTCTCGATGTAACATGACAAGGACGAAGTCATGTGGTACAGTATGCTGCTGCTCTGCTGCCAGTGTTGAGCCTCACCCTTGGCCGTTCGAATGTTTTTCACCTTGTGCTAACTCAGTGTCGCAGCAAAAGCAATACCCACCTCTGCTCTACTGCAGGTTAAATTTTGCACACGCAGTGTTGCACACTTAACATGCTCTGACTCCAGATATCTTACATAATTTGCTGCACGGGGTAACAACAGCAGAGATAGGAATGTATGGCCGTTGACTTGTGCTTTTCTTAGCCGCTACTATCTTGTTTTTTGGTGTGAAGTACCGCAAGTGTAGTTTTGAGAATTCTGCTCAACATTACCCGTGACATCCGGGTGGTATATCTGGCCCACCTTGACTGGAGCGTACTGCATGTACACGATCAGTGCATCATGATCGGATCGCATACACTATGCCACCATGCCAGTGCTGTGAGACAATCTACACACAGTTCTGGCGCAAGTCCATTGGTTTACAGAACATTTTATCATGTAGCTTGTTACTACAAATGAGTGTTACTAGAGAGCACATGCACTGTGCATGCCACGTTACACCAGGGTCTCCATACAGCGCAAGTTGCACCAGCTGTCGTTCTGCAGGATTGGGCCACATTCTGCCGTTCCCCCAAAGATGCGCATTGCTGTAGCTGTTCGCATCAGTTCTGCGCCAACACACTCAAACTTTCTGGTGTGCCCTGTCCCACGTGTGGATGGGAACGCCTGATGTTGCGTTTCGTTTACTGGTTCCCGATTGGTCACTGTGCACAGCTGTGACTGCCCACGCAGCAGTGATCATTGCTCCTTGTACTTACAGCTGCTGCAGCTGGTCTGCTTGGACACGAATGCTGGCACCAGGCCCAGCTGGCGCTTGCTCCACACATCTACTGCTTGGTCTGCCAGCCTCGAAGCTTGCGTTCTGACATGCGTGACGGCATTCGTGGCTTGGGCGCCTCACGTGGGTCCTGCTGGCACCTCGGCCGGTGCTGCCTCCTTCTCTCAGCCCTGCTAGGTGAGGTTCCTCCGAACTATCCTGTGCAAGCCACTGCCCCTTAAACGCACATGGTGTGGGGCGGATGGGTGCGTTTATCATCTCATAAAGATCTCGAAGCACTGTGACAAATAAGCAGAGAGGACCAAACGTTTCCTTGTCCCTTGCTTACAACCCCTCTTTGGGTGCCAGTTCCGCCCTCACAAATGCTGTTGGGGCATTGATCTATCTCGTTGTCACACTCAGGCCGGTACGCGTCTGCGCCCGCGACTGTTGCTGCAGTGCGCAACTGATCCTGCGTGCCATGGCACTGCATGAGCGCATGTTCCACGGAGCCATATCTGGCGGTGGACAGTCAGGAGCGTGTTGTGCTTCACGTGAACGGTGGTGTGGCGCCGGTGCGCACGTGGGCTGTCGTCAGCCCCATGGTTGGCCAACCTGCGACTTGCAGCCCCATGGTTGGCCCACCTGCGACGTCTCTGGTTGGCCAACCTGCTGTGGCAGATGCCCTGTTGGGCCTGGCGTGATCTTAGATCGTTTGCCCAGCCTCATGTCCATTTGTGCAGAGTTCTGTTTTCAGTTCTTTCATGTGCATGCATTTCATTTGTTCGCTCAGGACAGACATGCCACCCACGTCCAACGCCACGTCCGAACATCTGCAGGTTTGCCTTGCTTCTGTGAGCTGCTTGCGGGTGAGCAGCTGCATGGCCGGCCTACGGAGTGCGGCCTCTCCTGGACTCCACTGCTGCTCCTCGTTCCTGAACAAGCCCGTTCAAGTTGTGATCTTTGACGCAAGATTTACTGTGGTTTTGTCGCACGCGGGAAATACCATTAATGTTTTTTTCAGTGCATGATATGCACTGATGATATGCATGATGTATTCACTCAGAACATGCACACATCTTTTCACGTCACGCAGCTGACTGTTCATACAAATCTTCATGGACAGTTTCATGGGTACAATATATTCCATAGAGCGACGCAGTATGTCTCACTCCCCCTGGCCGCAGCGACAGAACGTCCCAGTCGCGCCAATGGCACGACCAGGTTGCGACAGCCCAGCGGCGGGCAGTTCACGTCGACCGCGAGAGCAGCCATCTTCGACCTGTGCAAACGAGCGGAGTGGCGCTATTTGGAGGTGTGATCAGCAGACGTGCGTGTTATCCGTCCATCGCCTTCGTGATTCGTTCAGTGGCCTCGAGCCGACGTTCAGTGGCCTTGAGCCGATGCCAACATGAGGGATGCCTGCCAAAAGCCAAGTTCTGACCATGAAGATAGGTGCAACGCACGGAAATCAAACTTTGTAAGCTTTGCCTGCTGCTTCCCACCCGACGCAATTGTGCTCAGAAATTTTATCGGCCAGTGGCGATTTGTGATCCGCGTTGCATAGTGGGCGCAACGCGCTTTTCGCGGTGCCAACTGCCTCGACTAGCTTTGACCAATATAATTTGTCCCTCGCCGGTGGTTGGTCTTTAGTTCCTGGGCAGCAGCGGCATTCACCACAGCACAAGGGCAACCATGTGCACCAGCTCGTGACCATGATCCGCACCGGCCTCAATCACAACGCAGTTTACACGCTGCTACAGAGCGTGTATCATGGCGCTGGCATTGTGTGTTTGACTGGGGAGGGTGGACTGCCACACCATTTGGCTTGCTGCTGAGTGCACACGTTCCTGCCAGCTCCCTCAGAATCCTGAAATACGCTGTTGTACAGACATAAACTGAAATGAGTTTCAGATCATGTAAATCGCAGTCCTTACAGACTCGTATGCAGCTCGGCGATCATTGGATTTATCTGTTCACCTCATAATGTATCTGTTCGCTGTGGCACATGCCGCGAGGCCGTGTATGGCCTCCAAGTCCATATCTTCAGGAACGTTTCAAGGGGTATGCCCCACAAAGTAGCATGGCCACTAGGCCAGTATGCAGGGCAATCCTCAAACAAAGGGAACCATGTCAAAGGCTGTCCACGAGCTCAAACAAACCAGCTTCAGTCAACCGGTACCGTTCTCTCAGACTACTTGCAAGTGCTGCTCATAGCACAGCGCTTTGAAAGGACATGGCTGCTAGACAGGCACGTCTTAGCCAGGCATGAAGCGCCCGCCAGTCACACGGGCGATGGCCGTCAGCAACTGCCTGTACATGTTGGCATTGCCCTTCTGCGAGGCACAAGCCAACCTCTTGTATATTTTCATGACAAACTCCGACCAGAATCCACCAACACGAACCAATCGGGCCGCAACCGTACCACGCTCTCTCGCATGCATGAGTATGACCCCCACACGTTCAACGTCAACAAGCAGAAGGCATGCGCGCATCAACGCCTCTGTGTGTGCTTCACATCAGCAGGACTACTGCGTAGCTAGCACTGTTGCGTAGCTAGCAGGAGTGTTGCGTAGCAGGCGTGCTCCTGCCCACCTGGGGACAGGACCGGAAGCTTCGCTCCGGAAGCCAGCACACAGGCTGTGCAATGCATGCTACACAGGCCCCCTCCATGACAACTGCGTCTGATGTGAGGAACTTTGCGATGTCGATTGTGGTGGAACGTTTCACCGTGTTCCGCAGTGAGGCCCGGCAGGCGTCCCAGAAGCAACAGCACAAGTGCATGCACGGCAGGGACCACTCCCCTACAGCCACAAGCTGCTTGTTTGGCCACCCAAAACAGTGTGTATTCGGCTGTCACTGCACCAGAAATACCATCGACCCTGCCCTCTGCGGACCGCAGCAAGCCACACGGTACAAACGCAGCAGTGCGCGCACCGGCTGACCTCCGAACAGCACCTGTTGCCTGTTCGGAGGCGCTGCTGCTGCTGCACCAGCAGGCAGTAGGCTCTGAGAGCGACAGCACGCTGCAGAGGGGTGTGGTCACAATCCGACATGCTCGCTGCTGCGGTGTGCGCCCACGGCGAGCCCGAGCTCAGCTGCTGCGTGCTACGTGCTGTCAAAGCTTGCCACCACAGCGCAAGAAGAGCTTATTCGGCGCGTGGCGCGGGGCAGCTTCGGGAGGTGCAGAGCCTCCACAAGCGGGCGGTTGCAGGGCATGTGTGACATCAGATGCATGCCTCCTCGAGAGCACCCGGTCATGACCGGTCAGCCGTGCATGCAGATGGCGCCCGCCACTCCCCGATCGTGTGTCCTCCGTTGCCATGTTGCCCTGGCGCGCGGCTCGGGTCACGCTGTGCACCGCGCCTGTGGGGTGGCCGGCCTGAGTGCACTGCATGCTGTGCGTGAAGCGTGTCGCGTGCTGCGCGTGCTGCCGCAGAACAGCGCCTTCATGCACTCTGAGACTAGAATGCACGGCTCGCACTCCCATTCGACGTATCAATCATCACAGCGCATGCTGCAGTCCGCCTCACGGCCAGGAGGCATACAGACACAATGGGCAACGCTCTCACACTCCGAAGGACTGGCCACTGGGAGGCCTACTAGGCCTTGAAGAGGCTCTCGTAGCAGCGCCACTGCGGGCAAGGGATCATGAAGGGGGCACCCCTGCCTACGTGCGGAGCATCCCTAGTTGTGCCGCGTCAGTAGCTCTCATGACGCCGCACCGGCGGAACCGCATAGCCTCTGAGTCCCACTCTGCTCGCGGCCGTGCTGTGTGCTGTGGAGGGTGTTCCTGGGTCGCACAGCAGCAACCTTGAATGCAGTAGGCAGGCGCTCACGCAGTACTGTCGGCTGACTCGGCCGTGCGGTATGACACTCATGACGCGAGTCTGTCAGGCGCACTTGCACATGCGTCCATGCCAGCATGTGGCCAACAATATGCCATCTCACCGGGCAACATTGCTCGCTCGGCCCATTCTGCAGGGCGCTCACTGCTCTAGCTGGAGCACTGTCATATGTGCCAAATATATGCCTTACCCCTTAGCGTACACCATACCCACAGCAATGCCACATATGATATCTGGCCAAGGTAGCACGAGCCGCCGTCAAATCGCCAGGTGCGCTTTGATGGATCTTACTACAGCAGCCATGGCTAGTGTCAGCATTTTGCCGCCGCTTGATTAACTGTAATACTGTTGCAATGCAGAACTTAGTGCGAGCCATTGCAAGCCTCAGTGTGCTCCTCTGCGGTTGAGAGCGGCATGTGTGGCAGTGCCTCATTGCGCCCCGTGCTGGGCCCCCACAGCACGAACTGCTGTAGCATGCTGCGTGGAGTGCGTCCCTCACAAACCTGCTGTAGCATGCTGCGTGGAGTGCGTCCCTCACAAACCTGCTGGCGATCGGCATCCTAATGTAATCCTAAAGTAATCACACAATGGTACGTCACGTGCAGCAGGGCTGCGGGTGTCATGCGTGCACAGCCACATATGTGCGGCCAGGCTGCAGGCGCCTCGTGTACACTGTAAATTTACACTCTGAAGTGTAAATTACATTACTCGCCGCAGCCGATCAGGCCAGCCTGGTGTGCCGGACCGTGACGGTGGCAACAGCGCATTCCAACGACAGCCCAGCCTGCAAATGCCTGTGCAAACGCAGCCGTCGCTAGCAATACCACAGCCAGCGCCGCATTGGGCAGGAGTGGCCATGCATGGGCACGGGAGTGACTGTTGCCTTGACATCTGCAAACGGCCGCAGCTGCAGGTGCTGCAGCACATGTACTGCAATCCAGCGAGCGCACATGCCAATACTACCATCCGCTTCCTGTATGAGCTCTTGGAAGCTCGAGGTCCCTCCATCATCATGCCAGGGCGCGCATCAACCCCCCCCCAACCCCCCCCCCAAATTACTCTGCCACCGTCAGTGTGGGCCCCCGGCAGGACGTGCAAACCGTGCTGCGTGCTGGGCTATTGCTGCGGCCGCGTTGATCTCGACGTCGGCTGTGCGTGCAGCATGCCACTGCAGTTGCGGCCGCTGCTTTCAGTGGCGCTTGCGCTGGGAAGCATGCACGGATGGCGTCGCGGCAGCTACACAGCAGCACAGCATGCGGACCCCGGCGGCGCATGCTACCTCACACGAGCGCATCCCCCACCAGCAAACATGCAAATGGAAGTAGCCTTCAGAGCATGCACAGCATGCTGCTCGGCCGTGCTGGTGCACGTCTGCGATCAGCATGCCCTCTTCTGCCTCAGACGAGACTCTGTAACTGACTCGTAACACGCATCCGTCAAGGGGGCTCCGGTGGTGACGTGGCGTGCTGTGCTGCGCTGTCACCGTGTTCGGCCAGGCGCATTCAGAACACCTCTGGTCTCCTCTGCCATGTCATGAGCAGTGCATCGAGAGCACGCGCGAACACTCAGCGTCGCCGCTGTGCTGCGGAGGGCACAGCAGCATGGCCTGGTCGTGTCCCAAAATTGTTGCCTGTCTGCCATTCGCGTGCGCCTAGGTGGCCCACACCTGGGTGCTCCAGAACCGTCTGCAGGCCAGAGTTTGAGCTGTGAGCGGGCCTCGCACGATGGTGCGTACATGTGCAGGCTCACGCCATAAGGTCGACGCTTGCTGCTGCTTGAGACAGCCACATCATGATGTACAACACTGTTGCAGTGTTTATCAGCTGGCCAAGCGCGGGGCAGGCCAACAGGAGGAATCTTGAACTTGAAGTGGAGCCATGCCTTGAGCCTTGACAGGAGAAGGTGATCGGAGTGGCAATATTGAACTTTCTGTGACGTGGCAAACCCTCAGAGGACCAAGGCAGGCATCATTGGTCTATCTTGGTCGGTACTGAATTTAGTTTCATTTATTTCAACGCAAGTAATAGTGACAGACATACATTTACGTTTACATGTACATGTGACCAGGGACCAGAGATTCCACCTAGAGAGCATGGAAGGAGCTGTCCAGACTGTCATCATCATAGAAGAGTACACAACGAATGCCTGAAACATGCAGGTGCTAGGAGCTGGCCGTGGAGTAGGCTTGTGGTGGCTGTGCGCGCTGGGCCAGGCAGGCGCCCAAGCACATGGCACATCTTGCTTGAGCTTGCTAGCCGTGCCGCATATGTCTCTCTGACATGTACTCTCTGGCATGTATGTATACATTGGAAGTGTGCAATGAGAACTAGGGCCCTATCGGGCTAGGCTCCCTGCCTTTCAGCTGGCCTGGGAATGATGGATCTGTGGCTCGTCTGTGCGTGAACAGTGACACAGTATACAGTATCACAGTATACATTGACACAGTATACAGTGTGTACATGCGAACAATTGTGGCATCCTAGGAACTAGGCTGCTCCATGATACTGCTGTTCCATGAGACTGAGGAACAATGCCTTACTGCTATGGGGCTGAACAATGTGTGCTGAACAATGTGTGCTGAACAATGTGTGCTGAACAATGTGTGCTGAACAATGTGTGAACTGTTGATGCAGAGGCCCAACAATGTGTGAACTTTGACGCAGAGGTGCAGTCATGGCTGGCAAGCTTAATGCTACCCTTGGGCTGTGTTTGGCATGATGCTTTGCGGACCTTACACTCAATTCTGCCATCAGCCCCAAATGGTCCCACCTTGCCCACTGACTGGACTCTAAAGCAGCCATGATTTTGCCGCTCATGTTCATGTCGGACACGCTCAGGCGTACATTTCAGCTTGCGGCCTCACGGAGTCATCAATGTTGCATCGATGTCGGCGGCACCCTGCACTCACCGCTATAGCAGCATGCTAGGCCATGGGGGCCACTGTCTGGTCATGAGACGGACGATGAAACTCATGCACCAGCATTCCGCCATGATTCATCTGTCTGACGCATCGCCATGCTTGCTTGCCTGTCAGTTCTACCTCTTTGTGGAGCATACCACTGTAACGTTCCACCAGCATCAACCCAGCAGCTGTAATTTTTGCTGCAGCTGAAGCGCTTCTGGGGCTCACATGGTGGCTTTTCTGCTGTCTGAACTACCAGCAGGCAGCACACGGCATGCGCCTTCAGCATGCCATGGCCGCTGCTGTGCTACCATTGTGCACATTCAAGGCGATGCTCCTGCGCCGGCCGACTGGATCTGAAGGTGGCCGGGTGAGTCGCCATAGAGTGAGTGGCCTTCGCGATAGAGCTGTGCGCTCAACACAGCTTGCTGCGGCTGGCTCACGGCTGATCGCCGGCCCTCGATGTGAACGGGAATGCGGGCCATCCACATGTGGGCAGCACAGCCAGGTGCCCCTCTGGATCTGGGTGTGATCCGGGATTGCGATGCACACATTCAGGAGAGCCCCGGCCGTCCACCCCCTGCTGCTCGGTGGCCTGCAGGCTATGATGGCCGAGTTTACTTACCAGACCGCCCGTCGGATTCAGTGTGCAGTTTTGTGCTGTGACACGCATGTGTGCTGACATAGAGATTGGAGCAGGCGCAGCAGGCTCCCAAATAAATAAATAAATAAATCGTATATCCAGGCTCCCAACAGCTGTCAGAGAGTAGCAACGATATGCTAGCCCACATACATCAGGCATGCCATGTGTTACACAGTGATAGATCTAGGACTCAGCAGCGCCGAGGCACCAGACCAGGCAACAAGCAAACAGACAGACCGGCCACCGTAAGCACCAAGGCCACGCGCTGCACGAGCAAACGCCAGCAAAAGCAGACACTCACACACCACGCAGTACCATGCCATGTGTGCATGTGCTGTGGCAAGCAGCTGGCATGGTGAGTTCAAACGCGTGATGGTACATGTGGCGTAGAATCCGAATTGTTTTGGTTTGGTGGAGGGCCTGGTGTACACCACTGAGCTGGCCTGACATTGGTTTGGTGGAGGGCCTGGTGTACACCACTGAGCTGGCCTGACATCATATTGTGCACCCCATGCCTGGAGGACCTGTAGAATGCATGCCCATCTGCAGTTCATATGGTGCCATGAATCCACTGAGATACGTTACAGTGCCATGAATCCACTGGTCACGACCAGGTGGGCATTGGGGGTGCAGTGATATATGGTATGGAGGGTGAGAGCAGCAGTGCCAGGCCCTGATGATAAGCTGGATGGCCAAGAAGTCTGTCATCCGCCATGTGGGGTGTGCATGAATGCAAGCTAACTGGCCCTTGCACATTGGGTGTTGTGAAGCATTACCTGCCTGTAAGGTGGAATGTGTTTAGGTAGGCTAGGAGCTTCATTGTAGGCAGTCAGCCATTTAATGTGTGTGACTGCAGCATTCCCAATGCTTTGAAGGACAAGCTAGCTATCCATACAGAGCAGTGCGATTTGACTTGAGCTCTGCTGCTATTGTAGACTGCCTGGCACACCGCATGTTGGAGGAGCAGGTGCGGTGGCCAGAACTGGTCCCTCATCCTCTATCCTCTGACATGCCCCTGGCGGTGCACCGCCCTCCAGCTCGACTGCCTTGCGACGAAGGGTGATAATGGTCTGATCAGCCGTGCTGCACCCTTCTAATGTCCATCCGGCCCGGCACTGTTGCAACGTCAACGCCGCGCAGTGTGCTAGTGATGATATTACGGTGACAAGAGTGTGCCGCGGTATACCGTTGGCACTGACGGCCCTTCTCATCATTTGATTATCCTCCGCGGCACCCACGCGCGCGTGTATCAGTGATCTGACCGATTCATACGAGACGAAGATCTGACCAATGTTGTCGAATCTGCAGCGCGGCTTGGCTGTTGAGCAGGACGCATAGTTAGGTAATGAACTAAAACTCCGCAGCGCATTCGTGGACAGCGTCGCCTGGCACACTGCAGTGCCACAATATATGCGCATCACATTCATTGTCTGTCATGCTGAATCGCGTTGCAAGAATTTCCGAATGAAGGAAGCACGTGTGGCTTGTGGCTACAATCTCAATTGCGGTCGCTATGTGTGTAGATCTCCGGCGCCTGTGCACTGCTGTCGAGTGTAGCTATGGTGTCGCACACATCCGGCATGTGCACATGGCTGGTTGAACAAGAGATGCGCCTCGAGTGGCGCAGCGGCGCAGCCAGCGTAAGCCTTTGCACGTTCGTTCCGAAGACGCTCGGGCGAGCGCGCCGCGGCGCCTGGATGGGTTCAAACGGCCCACCCCTGCAGGGCCCTGCAAGGCCTTGCCATCATGTACGGTCACAACTCAAGTAGAATACACGGAGGCGCAGATTGCGGTCAAGGCAGGACCACAACAAGACCGTGATGCACAGGCAAGTGCTCGCGGGGGTGGCACGGCAGTGTTCCTGTTTCCTCCTCACCAAAGTGAATCAACGCCTGTGAACGGCACCATAATAACCGGTGCAACCATCTCTGCCGAGCATTTTTTCTTTATGCGAGTGCACACCGCAGTGCGACCGGTCGAGCGTGAATGACGCATTGCGAACACAAGCGACGGCACACGCACAGCCACGCAGCTTTGCCCCAACATGCAACACAACAAAAAATGGGGGCCGACTTACAAACACATGTTCCCTCCGACGTACGTGCACTGTTGTCAGAGAGAGTTGTTACAAAACAGCAGCGGGCACTCGCGTTGTCCAGCACGGGAGACAGCACTCGCATTTGGGGGTAGCATGTCCTAATTGCATCCAACATATACGAGCTGATGATGGAGTGTGTCAGGCCAGCTGTAACTTGCATCAAGCCGAGCATCGTCAGTCGAAAAGTGCGGCACCGCCTGACGTTGTCAGAAGTTGCGGGGAATGAGACATCACAGCCACGCCTGCGCCCGCAGCCATGTGCGTCATGCGTGTCCATCGTCAGCATCCCACGATTGTGGATTGTTTGGACGTCCAATGTTGACCGAGCGAGCTAGCTACTGGTGATGAATCCTTCAAAGGCGAACCCAAAGATAGGTGCAACGACACTGCGATAACAATCTGGATTCGCTCCGCCAAGAGCGCAAGATTTGCGGGGTGCGTCGGGGACTAAACTCACGAGAACTGTCGCGTTAACACGTGGATTTTCAAGCTCATCCGAATAACACGGTGGGCTCGAAGGACACAGCCCTCAGAAATCATGAAGATTTGCAGTAATTGCATGGTCATGCACGGTCCTGCCGCGTTTCCAGGGCTCAGCGCGCGGCGATTCAGCTAGCAGACAGCACTACTTGAAACGCATGATCGAACACCATCCGACGTTCAGTATCAGTCTTTGTGTAGATCATAGACGGCGTTAGGCCCTGCCGCGGACTTGACAATATGTCGTTGCAGGAGCGCTTGCCACACTGCAGGCGATAGCGCAGGCCCAGAATTGCATCAGCTTCCCTCGTATTGGGACTTTCCTTTAATAAGTTTCAGTCGCCTGTGCGTTGCTTCATCCAGGAGCGAAAGACGCCCACACGGGCGACTGCGAACGATGCTGCGCGGATAAGTCGGTGCGTCTTCCATTTATGGTGACGTGTTTGGAAAATATAGAGTGTTCAGTTGTTATTGTGACTGCGGACGTGGGCCTGGAGCGATCTGGCGCAGTTTTGTTTTTGGTGTGTGTCATCGCGAAGCGCGGGGCCACTACAAGATCCGCCGTAATACTGAAAGTTTTGTAGTGACTCTTCATCGTGAAAATGAATGTGACGAGTTTCCGTGCTGTTGCTCGCAGCAGCCGATAAAGAGCTTTTGTTGACTGATAGCTCCGACTGCGTGTGTTTTGATCGGCGACGACATCTCTATGTACCGCTTGTGCCCTTGCAGGTCAGCTTGTGCGCATCCTTCATTCATACTGCTGTATCGATCACATTATGGCTTCTCAAGTCCGTTCCAGTCGGCCGTTTGCGGATCCAGCCCCGACGGTCGCTCTCGATGATGTCAATGACGGTGTGACTCCTTTTTGCAGTGATGTCGTTTCTCTGAGAGGTCGACAGTGGAACCGCTAGTATGCCATTGAATTATGGGCGACTGCTTGTGTGCGACACAACAGTGGGCGTGCGTTCGTAAGACTTGCGCCTTAATATCAACCATGCGCCTGTCCTGGCTGTTCCTTTATCGTTTCTCAGTGCATACATCCATCATCTTATGTGAGCGATGAGTGGCGACGCCTTGATGAGCACAGCAGTCTGGTTTCTCGTGGTCGC
This sequence comes from Ulva mutabilis, assembly GCA_900538255.1. Lineage (NCBI taxonomy): Eukaryota > Viridiplantae > Chlorophyta > Ulvophyceae > Ulvales > Ulvaceae > Ulva > Ulva mutabilis. The sequence goes on along the minus strand of UNSF01000007.1, from coordinate 828,370 downwards.
GGTCGGCGCTGTTCCTTGTCAGCTACCCGATGCCGTGTCCGGCGAGGTAGAGCATGGCCCCTTCATAGCTCTCTTCGGTGCACACATATAACGCCGTAAACTGTGTATTCCGTAGTGCTTGAAGTTGTATAGCCGCTATTATAGTCGCTTCGTGTGCTTTGCGTACAACGCAAACACTCACGCACACCGTGGTGACGTGCAGGAGAGTACACACCTGTGCAACGGGACCAGCTAGACTTGTCTTGTATGGTCGATCGAGCTTACAGCATGGCGGAGTGGTCCATGAATGGCCAGAGCGTGGCCTCCGGACCGAACGCATCGCCCAACCACACTGCTCATGGCGCAACCCTTTCTTCGGCAGACGCGGATGGTTACGACAGCACAGCCGCAGACCTTGCTGCGTTAGACTCCATGTATACTGCTCTGTCGTCATTTGGTCTGAATCAGGTCCGATGCTGCCCTTCTTGTTGAACATCTCGTTCACGTCGCGCCAAGTGCCCAAGCTTGCGTTGCAGGTGTGGACAATGTCGCAGAGCCTATTCCAGCCACAGACTGGCACACAAACATTACGTTGTTTGAATGAGATAACTCGTCTGCAGGATGCTGCGCTGAGGCAGTCTGACTCGCTGAGTGGCTCCGCACATACATCACCGAGCCCCGCGTCGTTTGCCTCGCCTGGTTCCAACAAGGACATGCTGGACCACGGTGCCAACGTCGGATCTCGACACAATCTACAGGACCGTTTCAACGGGGCGGTTTCAGATGAATTCGGGCGTAGGCAGCATGGTTCGCATGCAGTGCCCAATATGCAGCAGCAAACCACTGCCACTGCATCGCACCACAACAAGAGCATGGCCGCTGCCAGGTCTGCTCTGATTGAGATGCAGAGCCAAGGATTGACGTACCAAAATATCCAAGAGCTTGTGCAAAACATTCAAGATCTACTGAACTGCCTCAGGGTGTGATGTCTGTCTCTCATTTCCCTGTCACAAAATGTCCTGCTCAGCACACATGGCCAGCATAGCTCTGATTGCTGCGTTTTAGATTCTGTCACATGATAGCAAACGTTGGATCAGGTTTGCGTGCTGTCTGGAACAGAGGCATACTTGTCGTGCTGCCAAAATTGACATTTGTATGTATGTGCATGGGCATGGTTGTGTTGATGCATGTGATGATCCAATGTTCCAGCCAGTTGCTCAGGTGCCTGTACACAAGGCACTGTCCATGGCCTTGTTGTTAACAATTTCTTCTAAACTTGGTATATGTGGCACAGCATGATCAAACACAGACATGTGGCACCTGTTGGTGAGCCTTTTGGTGGGCCTGTATTGGGGCCTGTTGGGGCCTGTTGTCGGGGCTGGTCGAGCAATGACATGTGACGCCTGCTGCAGGATAGGCAGAATGTGGGAAATGTCGTCAATCAAGTCCAGATAGATGAGCGCCTGCGACAGGCGGTGCTGCACATGATCTCATCTGGAGGCCCTCATGCCGCATATGATGCATCGATGCTCTTTGCCGCCGCAGCCACCGGCGCCCCTGCGCCACAGCTGCACCCGACTCCTGAAGGCCCAGACAGCAGCCCCCACATGCGGTCTCACCATTCGGCAACCCCTCACCCCCTGACTCCGGACCGCCCTTCTGGCTCAGGCCTGCCGATGTCCCTCAACCGCTGCCACACTCCACCCCGACGCAGCCAGTCCCATCACATGCATGACAGCGGGCGCTTGTACCCATATGCCTCCTCAGCCAACTCCCCCATGCACACCGCCTCATATGCACCGGATCTCTCTCCTCCACCGACTCCTGGCGTCTTCAACACACCTCCCAACCTGACGCCTCGGAACCGTGAGAGGTCGGGGCACAGTGGCACTCTGCCCAGCAGCCGTGCGGGATCGGCGGTTTACAGCCGCCGTGGTGCCACCCAGGCCGCGCACACGCACCCGTCCGTGTCTGAAGCCGATGCCGCGTCGGAGCACCTTCCCCGGAAGCCCTCCATCAAGATGTCTGCACTGCAAGGTATGTACGATGACAAGGCCGCCTCGGAGCCTCTCCCGGGCCACAAGGGCGGCACCGGCGTCTTCATCCCCGGTCTGCACCGCCAGCCTAACACGACCACCAGTTCGGGCGTGTCAGGTCCACTGGGAGGCAGCTGGGGGCACGCAGGCGCTGGCGCTGGCGGCAACTCAAAAACGCCACTGTCTGGCCCGCTGAGTGACGTCACCTGCAGCCTTTCACTGGGAACAGTGGATGTCAACGATGCCCAAACCTCCCCTGACTCGCTCGCCGGCTCTGCAGAGTTGCCTCGGGTGCGCCCCTCGCCCTTCTCCTGCAGCACACTGACCAACTTGTCATTAGCCATCAACCTCACCTGTCACAACCCCCGACCCGAACGACATGTGTGCTATGAGTCAGTATATGCTGGTGTGGCCACATGTGGTGCGGTATGGTGAGTAACTCTCCCTGATGTCCGGTGCTCTGCAGGGCCGCAGTGCGCTGCTGAGCGATGCTCGCGGCACGCCTCACGCCATGGACCGCTGCGCCAACCCGCGGGGCCCCCCGCCGATGGGCTACCCTAACACTGGTCCCCCGGGGAGCCTCAACGTCGACTCGGCCTACTCTGGCAGCCTCGTCGATCCCGGCGCGTATTCTGGAAGCTTCTACACGCAGGAGCTTCCAGAAGACGATGAGAGCCGCGAGCTCTCCGGTTCAGGCCCCTTCCGCCACATGAGCTACCACACGTACGGCGGCGGCGAGATGAGCCGCACCCTGTTCACGACCGAGTCCGGCGGCAATGGCGGCCGCAGCGGCATGCTGCCGCGTGCCGGTGACGACGTGAGCCCGCACCACCGCGGAATCCGCCATAACAGCAGCGGCCGCCTGGCCGGCTTTTCGGCGCCCATCCCGGAGACGACGCTGTACGGGGAGCCCGAGGAGCACCACTCACTGTCAGCGTCGCTGTCGCACCAGTCGGGCTCCACGGACACACTGCCCGTGCATGCGCGCTCGCCGCCACCACCGATGGCCTCGCTGCACCGCAATGGCCCGGCAGAGAGCCTCGCCGACGCGCTGGGGCACCTTTCCATCCCTGGCGATGCTGCCGCGATGGGCGCAGGTCACAGCACAGGCTCCGTCGCTGCGGCTGCAGCGTACAGGCGTGCGATGCGCGCATCTGCAGCTGCAATGGCGCAGCCGCAAGTGCAGCCGGCATCACCCCACATGGGGCACCTGGCTTGGCAGGCGCCGCCGTACGCAGCAGCGCCACCGCCTCCACGCGCGGAGGTGCGCGGCCTGCCTTCGGCGGGCGAGTGCATCCCCCTCAGCGTCTCGCAGTGGTCGCAGGACCACACATCGGTGACAATCTTTTTGGAGTTAGAGAAGTTCAACCCCGCGAGCCTGATGGTGCAGATACAGCAGCACATGGTGGTTGTCATGGCACTGAACACCGACTCGCCGAGCCATGTGTTCATGATGCGGCCGGAACACGCCGTGCGCGTCCAGGGCTCAAAGTCCCGGCCGCAACCTGGCAATGGAATTCATATAGTGCTACAGGTCCGCCTCGCCTCCTTGTGTGATGCCACTGCGAGACAATCACTTGTGCACTGCCTTGTACAGTGCCTTTTGAGCCACAATTCCATCATTAAACTTGCATGCACATATTTCCAAGGAGTGACAGTTTGTTGAGAGTCACCGTCATGAGATCAGCTGGCTGGATGTCATCTTGCCTATTGTGCTGTTTAGGGGGCCTATTTTCCCATCATTTGCTGCATCTGGTTGCACATGGATGTTACTTGATGGCACACACAGACATCACTGGTGTGTTGATTGACAATGGTTTTCGGTAGATGTATTTGCTGATGCCATGCTTGAACTGTGCAGAAAAGGTCACCAGGTAATACATGGACTACCTATGGCACACCCATGGGGCCAACCCAGTAAGTAACGGGCCATGGTTGTGCGACAAGATAGGCAGTGGTTCCGCTAGACTGCCTCAGGAACATATGCTCCGTGAGGCAGCGGCCAGACGCTACTCCCTTGGTGCGGCATGAAGCGGTTATGCAAACAGATGCCGCTGCCGCGGATACGTTGAATGTGGTGCTGCCTCAATGGAGGCGTGCGATTTTGATTTGCATGATTTCGCGGGTTGAGCATGGGACCAGTCGCAGGCCGGTTGCCGTCCCTGCACGTTCCTGCTTTGTTTCTTTTTTTCCGTTGGTTCATGTGAGGGTTTGTGTGCGGTCGAGTCAGGGGCAACGGCATGTTGCATGGTTGAGGGAAGCAAAGCAAAGGTGATGGCTGCTCTATGTGGCTATCTGGTAGTTGAAGGATGCTTCGCCGCTCCATGTCTGTGGAGCGGTCGGGGAGCGTCCGCTTGCACCCACGCAGAGCGCCTGGGACTCCGACTGTTCCCGAGGTGTGCCGTTGTGGGAGCAAGCCACTGCCATGTGGGTCTGAGGCACGCAGTTTGTGCCTGGCACTGGCGGACTCATTGCCAGGGGCACAGAGTCCGCCTTGCGTTGCCAATCCTTCATGGCATGTGGCAGTGCATTGAAGAAATTGGCGGCGTGCAACTACAGTCGCCGGCTGTGCACGCCTGGGCGCCAGATGTCTGGGCCAGGCCACGTGGGCAATGTGAGGACCTGTCGGGTCGCAGGGCTGAACTGAATAAATCACGGGATTGGGCGACCTATTTATTGTCGGCAGATTTGGCGCTGCTATTGTACAAATGTCCCATCGGAATAAGTTTGTCTCATTGATGTTTCGAGATAAGATCCGTCAACTCACTGTGTAACACAGGGCGTGCAAACTGGGACGGTGCAGTTCTGGTGCTGGCTGAGCTGAACTTGGTCTATGTGTTGCAAGCACTGCATGCCATGTCTCACTTTATAATCGCCTGCTAGTAACAGCAACAGCTGCTGCTCTCAAGAGCCTGTGGAGCACTATCGCATCCAACTATCTGAAACGGCCAATGATCATTGCGAAACAGACCGATATCTTCATGGAGATGGTGTTCCGCTGCTGCAATGTCAACAGGAATCATCAGACTTCTGACGTTGCTTCACTGTGTCACTGTGCGGAGCCAGCCAGTACCTTGAGATGCAAGCACAGGGTGTCAGGGTCTGTGGCACAGTCTCCAGTTGCCACTCGGACTTTGCGTGATCACCCAAATTACATCATCATTCCACTTGTTTGGGTTTGCAGTCCTTTACCTGTGGCTTCAGCGCACCAGAGCGCGGGCATGGGCTTGTGGTGCAAGGAGGCGTGCCACTTGCCACAGGGCTGGACTGCCAATCATCAGTCTCGAATGACTCCGATGGTGTGTCCCACTTACTGACACAGCAATTGACCATGATTGTGTGGGTGGCTCAAGTGCAGACCACTGTTTTCTTCCTACCTCCACCCTGCCAGGCCCCACCCTGCTTGCCTGGTTTGGAAGGACACTGCTGAAAACAACCTCCACAGAGCTTGCGGGACCGCAGACTAGGCCCCGTGGCAGCTTTCCTGCTTGCAAGTGGCCTTGGCAGCCCTGCAGCTCCCAATGCAACGGTGCGGCGCAGTATCTGCAGCACCGCATCTGCTGCTCCACAATAGTGGCCCTGCTCTTGCTTCACAATATGCACAGCATAGGTGGACACGGCAGGGTGTTGCAGACAGCAGCCCATGGCTTGATGATGTCTTGTGGCATGGGGCAAGCATCCTGGATGGCTGCATGGCATGGGTTGATGACACTGTCTGGCATGGGGGACAACAGCTGCATGGTGTAAAGAATTCTGCTGCTGCGTGTTGTGACACTGTGCATGCAAAGAGCTGTGGGCCTGTGAGTGACTCAGCTGCATGTGTTCATGTGCTACATACAGAGATTAATGCAGCTGCGTGTATTCATGTGATCGCACACAGTGATTCACAGGGCATATTCTGACCCAGGCACACTACTAGATGCCTTGGTCACAGTTCTCTGTGACTGGTGGTCTTCTCTGCTGGTGGATCTGCACATGCAATAGATTGGGAACACATCTGGTACAATGACAGGCTCCGCATGTACGTATGTTTTGACTTTGTTGGTGTAGGTGGCTCCCGAGCTGGATGCCTGCATGACCGCAGAGTTGGCAGACCTGGGTTCTGCGGCCGCATGCTCGTGGACTTGGATCTAGTCGCCAGATCTGCGGACAGCTCTCAGGGTCGCGACCGCGTCACTGGGAGGTCGCTGCAAGTAAGATGCTCGCAGGAGCAACCCACGCAAGATGCGTCCGGAACCATGGACAGCTACCGGCTCCCGCGGGGCCCAAGGCGGTCGCCGCGGGCCAGGGCCGCGTGCGGCTACAGCTGTGTAAGTACTGAGCATCAACTCGCCTGTGGTCGCCTGCTGGTGGTGAAAAGCGACGCCGCGCAAACGTCGCTGCTTCTGCAAACACTGAGCTTGTACCGCGTCAGGCATTGCTTATTACAAAAATCATTCAAACTGCAAGCTGACAGTCGTAAACACCGACTGATGCGGAACTCTGCGTGTCACGCAGTGAAAACCCAGAGACGTGACCGCGGTACGCTGATGGGCGGCCATAGCATCAGTGGCTGACACCGAGCGCTGTGGCGCGGGATGGACGGAAGTATGCGTCGGCAAAATCGCAGGCGATGTCTGTTCTCAGGCCTATATGCATGTCATGCACACCCCTCCGTTCAGTAATGCGTCCTTGGAGAGGCTCGTGATTTGCAAACCGTCACATAGTGCATGCAAATGACACTGGCTTACCACGCATTACAGTCGGTGCCAGTTGCACAGCAAGACACTCATGGCAAATCAGCTCGTCTGAGTGTGCACGATAGCGCTCCTAAACGCGCAGAGCTGCCAGAGCCGTTCCACTGTGCGATATGTGTGCACGTACATTTCAGACCACGCTCATATCGATCGATATCGCGATATCCCGCCAGCCTATTGTGCAAGCTGCCGATTTGGCAACCTTGCAAGGCCTCGGCGGACCGTCATTTACACAATTAACGCGGAGTACTGCATGGAAGTCTGAGCATCTAGTGCAAATCGCGGCACCCGTGTGACTGGCGTGGCCACGCTCGGGAAGACATTCCATTTCGCTTGAATTTGGCGTTGTGTATGCACCTGGAAAGTATACTGTGATAGCTATCTCACTCTGATGTCGGCGTGAGTATTCATGGAGCATGAATCCGAGAGTGACCACAGGTATCAAAAAAAAATGCAGCTTCTTAATGCTAGAAGTGTACCATAGACCCATGCAAAATCACACACATTGCTTTTACTCGTGCCTCTGTGCAGTTTAGTGGCATGCCACATGAGGCACTTTTTGCGAATGTTCAACAGGTTCGCATTTTCGGCGACATCTGCCGCATTTATTGGTTCCATGTGGCATGCCCCTCACGCACCGGAAATTCGACACAGCACACACGCTGCTCGACCGTTTCACATGCTTACGACTCACTCAGATACATGTACTTGCGACCAAGGTCGAGACATCACCCGGCATTGTGCGTGGACTTTGCGAGTGTGCGGCATGCGGCATGTGACGGGGCACGTCGTCTAGAATTTATAGCAATGCTTCTGCCTGTCTACTGCGATAACCTGAACACGATGAGGCACCCTGACGTCATATTTGTTAGGAATCGGCGACTCATCCCGATCGGCGCTGACCATTTTGCACGTGGGTAGCACACACGTGTGCAGAAGACAGAACCTTTTGGTGGAGCACGCGCAAATCCGGACTACGTCCGGCGGACGCGTGCATCAGGGGCTGTAGAAGGCTGTACAAAGTGACGTTTTGCTATCAACTTGGGCCAAGTGAACTGTTGGTGCGCGGGTGCAGTGGCAGTAGCGAAGAGCGCGTTGCTGACAGGCACAATGTCGTATATGCGTGGTCTACATGTGGCATGCGTCAGCAGAATATTCTGGAAGGAAGCGTCTCGCAGCCATACAGCACGCCCTCCATGGCCCAAGGCGCGCCAGCACGTCAAGGCGCGCTTGGTGAAATCAGCCAGCGGGAGACAGTGAACACAGGCACACAGGTAGGTGCCATGATCCTTTTGGACTTCGTGGAGAAGAACGCAAGCCAGTGGACGTTGACACGGATAAAATACCTCCCGACGCTCCCTTGCCCGTCCCAACCATGGGCAGCGTTTCAGCGGACGTGAGCGGCGGGAGTCATCGAAAGGTGCTTTCCAGACAGTCCGATCGATCCAATCGCACGCTTTGGTTGTACGTAGTTTCTGGCACGGGCCATTTGTCATTTTGCTGTATTGTGTCGAACTACTGACTTGTTACCGCGCAGGCGGCATCTCGACCACCCATGTCTCTCAAAGCATACATATATGATGTAGCAGTGTAGAGGTGCTGGTGTTCTCCAGAGGATGTTGGGTGCATGATGTCGGAAATGTTTCAGTTGCATCGACTTGTCCCTCTGCAGCGCCGCTAGCTCAAGCCTATCACGTGCAGGCGTTACCTTCTGCTGGTGCCGACACTGCAATGCTTATATATATGTCGCAGTCCTGCATGGTGGGACGATTGTGCGATGGGTGACAAGCCGTGTGAGCGGTGGTTCGTGATCTAACAGCAGAGATGCGCGAAACTCTAAGAACAACACCACATTTGCCACGCATTAATATTTTCTTGTCCTCACACATTATACTGGCTGGCGTAAGCGTCCCACGGTCCCCGTGATATCTGCGAGATCCACAGCGAAACCTACATGAGTAAGATGATTGAACATCATGCAGTGGGTTACCTAGTGCACCGTTCCGATTCAATCTGTGCATTCGTGTTGCAGACTTCTTTTGTCTCCCTGCGTGCGACATGGCCGAGCTGCATGAGACAGTTGTGCAGCGACACGAACGCCTGTGCGCAGCACCAGATCGGCCATGTTGCCAGTGAAATTCATCATGATATGCAGTGAAATTTCTGGGTTCGCGGAAATGCTGTTTCCTGCTTTGGCGTCCTTGTTATCGTAACCCGCGCCGCGGCTGCTGATGCTGATAGGCGCCAGCTGTCAGGATACCCGCTCAGCAAGACCAATCCGTGTCACTTGTTGGATTGGGCCGCCCCACGTCGTGGTATTGGGCCTATTCTCGTGGTAGCACCAGCTTGAACCTGTTTTTAGCTTCAGGGGCAGCACGATCGATCGCAGCTGCGGGAACGCTGGCCGCGTCGCTGCGATAGCACCTTCCTGTGCAGAAGCTGAGTGTTGGCCCGACGGGCCGAGCTCCGTGCACTACTACCAATCAATATGTTTTCTGCTGCCTGTCACTCGCGTCGACATGAGGAGGGGCCGTTGGCATGCATACTAACAGCCACTGTGCAACATCAACCTGGCAAACAACGGATTAGCGTTGCGCACGTCAGGACGCGTGTTGGTGCAGTGCACTGCAGTGGACAGCGTCAAATGTCTCCCGCTCACAATATCTGCAGCCTCAGTTGCTGCAGTGAGTGTTTCCGACGTGCCATGGTGTGGTGACGTGCGCTCGAACGAAACGCGCACACCAAACGCACAGTTTCGCGCGCTATGGCGGGCCCGAGCACGAATATTACACGGGGACTCGAACAGCGTCACTAAAATTAGACTTTCAACGGCGATCGGGTACACCAGAGCCTTCACGGGTTCCCGGCGTGTATCGCAGTACTACGGCAGTGCTCCCGCGGAGCCAAGTTCAAGACTACCAGCTACCTGTGACTGTCCATCGAACCGCTCTCCATCCATCGAACCGCTCTCAGAGATCCGCAGAGATTCAGTGCTAACATCTATTAAAGCTCAAGCTTGTGATGGTGTGCAGGGCAGCCATGACTCCTACAAGAGGCACATGCAGCTGCCTGTCGGATTTCTCCCCTCGCAGCCCACGCCGACAATCTCGCCCACTCATCTACCTGATATGCCAACGATTGCTCTTGTGGACACAGCTGCGCATGAAAGTCTTGGTCCTATAGCAAAGATAAAGCTCGAAGAATACATTGGGCATGACCAGGTGTGTGGCTGAGCAACCGGGATGGGATACTGGATCAGTGCCTTGCGATGTGGCCAGCGCGTGACCAGCCACGCCCATGCTTCTGCTGCTAGAACTTGCTGCTGGGGTCGCTGGTGCGTAAGTACCGCACGCTGTCAGGGACCCCTGTGCTCCAGCTGCAACTGTCCAAGGGATTTGAGGGTCTCGTGGCCACCACGGCAGCACGTAGCTATTCAGGCCTCAGCAACCTCAAGCTTCAGTCAGTGAGTGCCATGCTGATTTCATGCACGTCAATGCGCTGTTTCATGCGAGCCGGTGGCATGCAGGTGTTCGACATTGCCAACACACCGCCGGAGACGGTGGTGCAGCGGATGTACGACCATCTTGAATCTCTGAAGACAAATGACATCAAGGGCGCCATCGAGATGCAGACCCAACTGCGGGTCCTGCTCATGGGCGACCACAAACGAGTGTACCGCACTCTGCAGGTGTGCACGATCAGGCCTTGCTGCTGCCTACCAAGCCTTTCTAGATCAGGTCTGCACTAATTTGGTGATCTGCACACAACTTGCAACAGCAGTGACTCACGGATCACTGATTCCCAATGGGACTGTGTTGTGAGTTGAGTACTCAGCAGCACACCACCTGACTATTGGCGCTATTTATGTCATATCTTAGTCATCATGCAGCTGCTGCACTGGCAACTCTTGGGGGAGTGTTGACCAATAATGTGTTTGTTTGCTGGCTTACTGTGTGGGCCATGCTGCAGCATGCCTCCTGCTTCATCCCTGCTTCATCCACGCAGCTGAAGCTGGCATTTCACTCTCCGTCGTGGGAGCGACGGGAGCGATGGCGGTTGGCTGCCCTCTGCAGCCTCCCTCAGCCCCTCCGGAATAACAATGCCAACTTACACCACACCCGTTTGGCCACGCAGCCCCAGGTCCCACTCCACTGCAAATCCCACACTGCACACCCAGGCCACAGCGCCGACACGCCCCTCTCTACCCAACTGCTTTCACAGACACATGCGGCCCCACTCAGCTCAACCTCCAGCTGCCATGCCACGGGCCCTATCCGCAGCCTTGCGCCAGGTGGTCACTTCGCACAGCAGGCGTCACTGAGTGCACTGGCCGCCCCTTGCAGGCGTTCCTGCGCTCGCCCTCCCTGCCGGAGGTGTCGCTCGCGATCGCCCCCCTCGGCACCAGCAACGACATCTCCCGCTCCGTCGGCTGGGGCTCCTTCAAGGAGGACTACTGGAGCAACACGGCATACGTGCCCAACATGCTCAAGACGGTCGGCCTCGGCCGCCCCGTCAGCGTCGACTGCTGGTCGCTGCGGGTCGCCTCCGACAAGAGCAAGTCCCTCATCGCCGGCCTCCCGGAGTCCTTCATCGACTCTCCCTCGGTGTGCCGTCACCACCACTGCTGCTTCCGGATCCGATCGCGCCATCGCCGTCGCTGCCTACTGATCCGCCGATCTGCCTTGGGCCATCTATCTGCCGTGCCCTGCACTTCAGGCGTGGTCGGGCACCCGCCGTTGGGACGCTAATGGGACGCTAGCAGGAAGCGTGTGTTCGTTGCAGTGTCACCAGACTGCATCAAGCCTCAGGGCGCTGCGTTTTGCTGCTGTCCACGAAGCTGTACACCACGTGTGCATATGGCCCCCACGGTGGGCAACCAAGTGTACATGTCGGACAACTTGAGCAGCACGTGTCCTCACGGTGTGGCCATACCTGTGCCCGCCTCAACGCGCTTGCGGCACGCGTCACTGCACTCGCTCAGCCGCAGCGGTGCCACCAGTGTGACACCGCTGCAATCGCCGCGCCACCTGCAGGGCAGCACCGGCAAGGCCTCCCTCGCATGGAACTCGGTGTACGTCGCGCTCGACTCAGAGGCTGCACACGGCTTCGCACGCCTCGCCGGCCCGCGCGCGCGCCGCGCCGACCGCCCGCCGCCGCAATCCAGCAGCTCTGGAGTGAAGCGCATGTTCAACTGCTTCTGCGGCGCGCCCGCCAACGCCATGCAGCCACAGCTCCAGATCCAGACCTCCACCGGCTCCTGGCGCACCGTGACGCTGCCCTCTGGCCTGTCGGCAATCATGATCGAGAACCTGCCGAAGCGCTGGGCCAACGGCGATGATTTCTGGGACAAAGACCGCGAAGTGCGTGCCGCCCCCGCCCCCCCCTCCTGCTTGCCACGTTGCCATCCGCAACAGTGCTGCCGTCAGTGACACGGTTTGCGACTGTAATGCGCACACATTGAGAATTCCAAAAGGGCATACATGCCGCTGTGGTGTGGCTGAGGGCGGTTCGATCTGAAGTGTGGCGCAGGGTGCTGAGCAGACGCCCGCGGCGTACAACGACAAGATGGTGGAGGTGTACGGCCTCACGCAGGGTGCGCTGCACCAGGGCTGGAACGTGCGCAGCGTCGAGAACCACACAAAGCGGCTCGGGCAGGGCGGCGGCGTGCGCCTCTACGTGCAGGCGCCCGAGAGCAACCACTCGCTGTATGTGCTGATGGACGGCGAGGACTGGTGGCAGCGCGTGCCTGCCGGCCGCAGCGACAACATCACGAAGGACGGCCTCCTGGTGCGCGCCCCGCTGCAGCTGCCCCATCACAGATGTGCTCTGGGTTGAGTATCAGCTCCCATCATAGCTTGCTCGCGGTTGAGTCTCAGTTACAGAGGTTAGCTTGTAAAGGTGGTGGCAGGGCATGACAGCAGGTGCTCATGTATTGTGATAAAACACATGGCCCGAGGCCCACTCTGAGCCAAATCAGATCGTGAATCTTCTGCAGCTATGACCTCGTGGCATTTACGCCGTCACGATGCGCTGTGGTACGCTGCGCTGTGCACACTGCTGTGTCGGCGATGGTTACATGCAGAAGATGTGTCTGTGTGGCATGCCATGCGTGTGGACAACGGTGGCTGTGTGCAACGGTGCTGCGTTGCAACATGTTGCCACGGCCGCGCATTCGCGACATTGACTCTGTTTGTTGCAGTTTGAGCTGACACACCATGGCCAGACACGCATCCTGGCCAATGCCTCCCCGCACGGCTCCGCAGCCGTGTCTAAGCCCAGCAAGGCGACCTCGACCTCCGTGTCCGGTGGGGTCAAGACGTCCGGCAAGCTCCGCGCAGACACGCCCCCCGGCGATGCCGTCGTTGATGCCGCGGACACCAGCCCAGACCTTGCGGTCGGCGCGGCTGCTGCCGCCGCCGGCGTCGCCGCCACTGGGTACGCCGGCAAGTCGAGCGGCGACTACGACATGCCCGACGCGGATGGCAGCGCGCAGGTTGACCTGCCGACTCCCGGGGCGGTGCAGCTCGACACCCCTGGTGGCTCTGGCGTGCCCACAGCCCTGCCCGATGCGGACGTCTCCGCCAGCATGCCAGGTGTGTGCCAGCACACGCATGTCTCACATGCACATCCTCCATTTTGGTCATGTCACGTGACCACACAGCGGTGCATACTGTTCTGTGTCACCGACGGTTACGCAGCAGGTGCTGCTGTGCGTCGTGTCTGTTTTGTGAATCTGACAGGACCGTCTCGGTTGTTACTGGAGCGCATGCATGGTCGAGTACGGGGCCGCCATAGAAGCCGGTGGCTGTTGTGCCGACACGCTCGGCTGCGTGCAGGTGCGGAGGTGGACACCCCGGACATCGACGCCGACGGCGTGGAGGTCTCCGCTGCCCTTCCCGGCGCTGCCATCGCCGCTGAGCCTCCCAAGAAGAAGAGCATGTTCTCCTTCCTGCACAAGGGCTCCGCCGAGGGCGCGCCTTCCGCCGGTTTTGATGCTGACTCTGCCGCCGTTGACGCCGAAGGCAGCGCACCCGGTGCCGACATCGAAGCCGGCACCGCCTCCGGCGCTGCCGGCGCGCTGCCGTCCGTTGACATCGGTGGCCACGACACGTCGATTGATGTCCCCGACGTGCATGCGTCCGACGTGCGCGGCCCTGACCTCGTCATCCCGGGCGGCGACGTCTCGGCCCCGGACGCCCAGTTTGACGGCGGTGACATTTCCGCGCCGGACCTCGGCGCTCCATCTCCTGGCGTTCACGGCCCAGACATGACGATCCCCACGTTTGAGGGCGGCGACGTGGGCATGGACGTGGACGCGTCCCTGCCGTCAGCTGACGTCAAGGCGCCTGATGTCGACATGTCTGCCCCTGAGATGCCGGCAACTCTGCCCCCTGCGGGCGACGTCGGCGGCACATCCCTCGGCGCTGGCCTCGCGGCCGGCGCTGCGGGCATGGCCGGCGCGCTGGGCGCTGCTGGAGCATACGCGATCGGCTCCGGCAAGAGTGACGACGACAAGCACAACGTGGAAGTTGACGGCCCCGCAGTTGATGTGGACATGCCCGACGTGGACGCCGACGGCGTGTCGGCATCGCTGGACAAGCCGAAAAAGGGCTTCTTTGGAGGCCTGTTTGGCCGCAAGAAGACCGACGCCGACGTCTCTGCTAGCCTGCCAGCCATGGACGTCGCTGCGCCCGTGGTGGACGCAGAGCTCCCGTCTGCTGACGTGTCTGCACCTGACTTGTCCCTGAAGGCTCCAGAGGTCGAGCTGCCCGCGCCGTCTGCCGAGGTGACAGGGGTGGCGTTCCCACTGGAAGGCCCCGGCCTAGCTGCGGCTCTGACGTCCGCTGACGTTTCGGCGCCAGGCATTTCACTGGATACTCCGGTGGTGGACGTATCTCTGCCGACGGTCTCTGGTCCAGACGTCGATGCCTCTCTGCCATCTGCTGATGTGTCAGCGCCAGGCTTCTCCTTCCAGGCGCCAGATGTGGACGCGTCGCTGCCATCTGCGGATACGTCTGCGCCAGGTATCTCGCTGGAGGCTCCGGACGTCGACACCTCTCTGCCGTCAGCAGATGTGTCTGCCCCTGAGGTGGACATGAAGGTGTCCGCTCCGGAGGGCATGGATGCGGGCGCTCTGGGCGCAGGCGTGGCTGCTGGGGCCGCAGGCTTGGCAGGAGCTCTGGGCGCTGCTGGTGTGCTTTCTGGAGATTCTCCAGACGTCAACGTGAAGGTGGACACCCCCGATGCGGACCTGGATGTGCCCAAGGTGGATGTGGACGTGCCATCTGTTGATGTCGCCGCCCCTGCTGTGGACGTGGATGCTCCTTCTGTTGATGTCGATGCGCCTTCGGTGGACATCGAGGGCGCGTCTGCGTCACTCAAGCCAAAGAAGGGCTTCCTCAAGGGCATCTTTGGCCGCAAGAAGACGGATGTTGATGCCTCCGCAAGCCTCCCTGGTGTGCTGTCTGTGGTCATTTTGTGTCAAGTCCACGCACCTGATGTTCATGTTTTATCCGAAAGTTCTCAGATGGAGCTGGTCAGGTCAGACTATCATCAGGCTCACATGATGCTGGCTCGTTTGCTGATCAATCCTGCATGCTCGTGAACTGGTTCACTATGTGATTGCTATGACAGTATTTCTGCCTTCAGCACCGAGTCACAGTACATCAACTCTGCATTTCTGTTTGTCGTTCAAAGCCTGGCCAACCTTCGTTGGCCTGAGCGTGAGCCACACATTTCTGCCAGGTCCGGCAGACACTTTAGTCATCCTGTCTGAAGGATCATCGGCTTCCGATCACAACGAATCATGCTGACACAGCTGTGTTGGGGCACTTGATGCAATGCGATGCTCACCCATGTTTCAATTGGTTATGATGTTGCACGTGATCCTGTTCAGGTGTATCAGCTGGCGTGGACGTGCCTGATGTTGATGCGTCTCTACCCTACGCAGGCGTGTCCATGCCGGATGCAGATGTGGACATGCCTGCTGTCGATGCATCGCTGCCGACTGTCGATGTGGACATGTCTGCCCCTGATATGGACGCCTCCCTGCCGTCAGCAGATGTGTCTGCCCCTGAGGTGGACATGAAGGTGTCCGCTCCGGAGGGCATGGATGCGGGCGCTCTGGGCGCAGGCGTGGCTGCTGGGGCTGCAGGCTTGGCAGGAGCTCTGGGCGCTGCTGGTGCGCTTTCTGGAGATTCTCCAGACGTCAACGTGAAGGTGGACACCCCCAATGCGGACCTGGATGTGCCCAAGGTGGATGTGGACGTGCCATCTGTTGATGTCGCCGCCCCTGCTGTGGACGTGGATGCTCCTTCTGTTGATGTCGATGCGCCTTCGGTGGACATCGAGGGCGCGTCTGCGTCACTCAAGCCAAAGAAGGGCTTCCTCAAGGGCATCTTTGGCCGCAAGAAGACGGATGTTGATGCCTCCGCAAGCCTCCCTGGTGTGCTGTCTGTGGTCATTTTGTGTCAAGTCCACGCACCTGATGTTCATGTTTTATCCGAAAGTTCTCAGATGGAGCTGGTCAGGTCAGACTATCGTCAGGCTCACATGATACTGGCTCGTTTGCTGATCAATCCTGCATGCTCGTGAACTGGTTCACTATTTGATTGCTATGACAGTATTTCTGCCTTCAGCACCGAGTCACAGTACATCAACTCTGCATTTCTGTTTGTCGTTCAAAGCCTGGCCAACCTTCGTTGGCCTGAGCGTGAGCCGCACATTTCTGCCAGGTCCGGCAGACACTTTAGTCATCCTGTCTGAAGGATCATCGGCTTCCGATCACAACGAATCATGCTGACACAGCTGTGTTGGGGCACTTGATGCAATGCGATGCTCACCCATGTTTCAATTGGTTATGATGTTGCACGTGATCCTGTTCAGGTGTATCAGCTGGCGTGGACGTGCCTGATGTCGATGCATCTCTTCCCTCCGCAGGCGTGTCCATGCCAGATGCAGATGTGGACATGCCTGCTGTCGATGCATCGCTGCCGACTGTCGATGTCGACATGTCTGCCCCTGATATGGACGCCTCCCTGCCGTCAGCAGATGTGTCTTCCCCTCAGGTGGACATGAAGGTGTCCGCTCCGGAGGGCATGGATGCGGGCGCTCTGGGCGCAGGCGTGGCTGCCGGTGCCGCAGGCTTGGCAGGAGCTCTGGGCGCTGCTGGTGCGCTTTCTGAAGATTCTCCAGACGTCAACGTGAAGGTGGACTCCCCCGATGCTGACCTGGATGTGCCTTCGATCGATGTTGCCGCCCCTGCTGTGGACGTGGATGCTCCTGCGGTGGATGTCGATGCGCCTTCCATTGACATGGAGGGCGCTTCGGCGTCACTCAAGCCAAAGAAGGGCTTCCTCAAGGGCATCTTCAGCCGCAAGAAGACTGATGTCGACGCCTCTGCAAGCCTCCCTGGTGTGCTGTCTGTGGTGATTTTGTGCCATGTGAGAGCGCCTGATGTTCATTGTTTGACTTGACAAGATCGCAAATGGATGCCAAACTGTCATCAGGCTCACATCATGCTGGCTTGTTTGCTGTTCGATCCCGCATGCTCGTGAACTGGTTCACTCAGTGGTTGCCATGACAGCATTTGTGCCTGGAGTCACAGTAAAGGCAGCTCTGCATTTCTGTTTTTGTCCCAAGCCTGGCCACCTTTGGTCCGTCAGAGCGGGAGCTGCACGTTCTTGCCAGGTGTGGCAGACACCATGTTCGTCCTGTCACCAACCTATCATTGGGTTCCGACCACAAGGAATTTTATAATAGTATAATATACTGACACAGCTCTGTTGGGACACTCGATGCATGGCAATGCCAACGCATGTTTTATTTGGTCATGATGTTGCACGTGATCCTGTTCAGGTGTATCAGCTGGCGTGGATGTTCCCGATGTCGATGCGTCTCTGCCGTCCGCAGGCGTGTCCGTGCCAGATGTGGATGTGGCGCTGCCCTCTGTGGATGTTGACATGCCCGCTGTCGATGCATCGCTGCCTACTGCGGATGTCGACATGTCTGCCCCTGATGTTGACGCCTCCCTGCCGTCAGCAGATGTGTCCGCCCCTGGGGTGGACATGAAGGTTGCTGCCCCGGAGGGCATGGATGCGGGCGCTCTGGGCGCAGGCGTGGCTGCCGGGGCCGCAGGCTTGGCAGGCGCTCTGGGCGCTGCTGGTGCGCTCTCTGGCGACACCCCGGACGTCAACGTGCAGGTGGACGCCCCCGATGCTGATCTGGATGTTCCCAAGGTCGATGTGGACGTGCCAACTCTCGATGTCGCCGCCCCTGCTGTGGACGTGGATGCTCCTTCTGTCGATGTCGATGCGCCTTCGGTGGACATCGAGGGCGCGTCTGCGTCACTCAAGCCAAAGAAGAGCTTCCTCAAGGGCCTCTTTGGCCGCAAGAAGACTGATGTCGATGCCTCCGCAAGCCTCCCTGGTGTGCTCTCTGTGCTGACTCTATGTGGCTTGATTCTTTGCACCCGCCATGCATGAGTTGCATGAGCTGACATTCAGGCTCTCAATGCGAGTGAGTGGCCCCGGTGCCGTCATGCGTTGTTTGTTTTTGTTTTGTTTTTGCTAATCTCGCATGTTCGCGAATCGCTGTCTGGACTAGTAGCCTTGAAAGCGTGTTTACCAGTACCGTGATGGCTCTGGCTCCAGTCTGCCAATCAACGCCTGCACTGGCCTGTTGCCATTGCATGACTGGACAGATTGGTTTGGCCAAGGTGCTTGTCATGCTGTCCATGTGTCCGGTGCACTGCGTGTTTCCCTGCTCTGGCACTTGCTCCTACACTGCCTGTATTACTGCTACACTGCCTGTATTACTTTGCAGCTGTAGCGGAGACCTAGTCCCACAGCTCTGTTGCAAATCTTATCAGATGCATGCCTACAAGGCATGGCCTCCTTTCTGACACTGCACAGGATCCTGTTCAGGTGTTTCAGCTGGCGTGGACGTGCCTGATGTCGATGCTTCCCTGCCGTCGGCAGACGTGTCCGTGCCGGATGCAGATGTGGCTCTGCCCTCTGCGGACGTGGAGATGCCCGCTGTCGATGCATCACTGCCGGAAGTCGACCTGAAAATGCCGACAGTCGCTGGCGCGCTCCCCCCGGCCGACGTCGACGTGTCAGCCCCCGCTGTTGACGTAGATGCCTCACTGCCATCTGCTGACGTGTCTGTGCCCGCCCTGGCCGTGTCCGCCCCAGCACTCGACGTGGGCGCAGCCATGCCATCTGCAGATGTGACGATGTCCATGCATGCAGTGGATGTGTCTGCCCCGGCTTTCGATGTCGACGGCGCACTGCCGTCTGCTGATGTGACGATGCCGTCCGTCGATGTGTCTGCCCCGGACGCCGATGTCTCCCTGCCGTCTGCTGCCGTGGACGTGCCTGATATGGATTTCAACGTGTCCGCGCCTGAAGCGGATGCCAACACCTTCATGCCCGGCGTCGCTGCCGGCGCTGCTGGCATGGCCGGAGCGCTTGGAGCTGCCGGCGCTGTAGCTGTCGGCAGCTTGAAGGGCGATGCCGATGCGCCTGATGTCAAGGTGGATGCTCCCAGCGGGGACATGGACGCCCCGAGCGTGGACATCGATGCCCCGTCCGGCACCCTGGACAAGCCGAAGAAGAAGTCCAAGTTCTCGATGAAAGGCCTCTTCAGCCGCAAGAAGGGCGACGCCGGTGCCTCAGCCAGCCTGCCGTCCGCGGATGTGTCTGCGCCCGATGTGGACGTCTCCGTGCCGTCCGCGGACTTCAAGGCACCGGATGTCGATGTCTCAATGCCTGATGCGGACATCTCCCTGCCGTCTGCCGATGTGTCGGCGCCAGGCATGTCTCTGGAGGCCCCCGCCGTGGGCGCCTCCACGCCAACAGTGGACATCTCGATGCCAGAGGTCGACACATCCCTGCCGTCTGCGGATGTGTCCGTGCCTGGTGTCTCAGTGGATGCCCCAGAGGTTGATGCCTCCCTGCCGTCCGCAGATGTGTCTGCCCCTGAGGTGGACATGAAGGTGTCCGCGCCAGAGGGCATCGATGCGGGCGCTCTGGGCGTAGGCGTGGCTGCTGGGGCCGCAGGCTTGGCAGGCGCTCTGGGCGCTGCTGGCGCTCTCTCTGGCGACACCCCGGACGTCAACGTGAAGGTGGACACCCCCGATGCGGACCTTGATGTGCCCTCTGTCGATGTTGCCGCCCCTGCCGTGGACGTGGATGCTCCTGCGGTGGATGTGGACATGCCATCTGTCGATGTGGATGCTCCGTCTGTGGAAATGGAGGGCGCCTCTGCTTCACTGAAGCCGAAGGGCAAGAAGAGCTTCCTCAAGGGCCTCTTTGGCCGCAAGAGGTCAGATGCTGATGCCTCACTCGGCTTTCCTGGTGCGTCTCAACTGCTCGCCTGCTTGATCGACGTGCTGTTTTAGCTGCAGTCGTCTGCCTGTTGTGATCGATGAGTCGAGCCTGTGCAAGCATGAGTTGCTCGATGCTACGCTGCTGGCTTAATATGATATTTTTCTGAAGTGAAAACTGTCTGTCTCTGTCGTGCTCACAGTGTTGTGTGGAGTGCATTTTGACCTGATGCACCTGTCGATCTGTGCAGATGCGTCTGCTGGCATTGATGCCAGCGCACCGGACGTGGATGCTTCACTGCCCTCCGCAGGTGCCTCCATTCCTGATGTCGATGCATCCCTGCCGAGCGCCAATGTCTCGATGCCCGATGTCGACGCTTCTCTCCCATCTGCTGATGTCTCTCTCCCGACCGCTGACGTCTCCATGCCCGCAATGGACGCGTCTCTCCCATCTGCTGATGTCTCTCTGCCGGCTGCGGACGTCTCCATGCCTGGCGTGGATGCGTCTCTGCCAACTGCTGACGTCTCGATGCCGCCGGTGGACGCGTCTCTGCCAACCGCTGATGTCTCTCTCCCGACCGCGGACATCTCCATGCCTGCCGTGGACGCGTCTCTCCCATCTGCTGATGTCTCTCTGCCGACCCCTGACGTCTCCAAGCCCTCTGCCGACGTCACCATGCCGGCCGTTCATGCGGAGCTTCCGACTGTGTCCGTTGACGTGCCAACTGTGGATGTGCCGAGCGTAGACGCAGAAGTGCCGAGCGTGGACATGCCGACGGTTGACGTTGATGCATCCATGCCAGACGCTGATGTGTCTGTCCCTGGCTTCAGCGTCTCAGCCCCAGAAGGCGATGTGGATCCTGGTGCCCTCAAGGCTGGTGTCGCTGCTGGCGCCGCCGGCATGGCCGGTGCGCTGGGTGCTGCCGGCGCACTGGCTGTTGGCAGCCTGAAGGGCGACGGTGACAAGCCTGAGGTGGACGTCAAGGTGGATGCTCCCAGCGTGGACGTGGATGCCCCGAGCGTGGACATCGATGCCTCGTCCGGCACCCTGGACAAGCCGAAGAAGAAGTCCAAGTTCTCGATGAAGGGCCTCTTCAGCCGCAAGAAGGGCGACGCCGGAGCCTCGGCCAGTCTGGCCTCCGCAGATGTGGCCGCGCCTGACGTGGACGTCTCTGTGCCTGATGTGGATGTGTCCGCACCTGATGCGGTTGTCACTGTGCCGGGCGCCGACATCAAGGCACCTGATGTGGATATCTCCATGCCCAAAATGGACGCGTCTCTGCCGTCAGCTGATGTTTCAGCGCCAGGTGTCTCCCTTCAGACTTCCAAGGTTGATGCATCCCTGCCGACAGTAGATCTGTCCGCACTGGATGGCGATGCGTCTCTGCTGCCTGCTGGCATGTCGGTGACATGCACCTCTGTTGAGTCTCCGGACATCGGCGTTGCTCTGCCATCCGCAGATGTGTCAGCGCCAGCTTTCTCGCTTGATGTCCCGGCTGTTGACACCTCTCTGCCATCCACAGATGTGTCAGCACCAGGATTCTCGCTTGATGCTCCGGTTGTTGACACCTCTCTGCCATCCGCAGATGTTTCCGTCCCCGTCGTCTCTCTGGATGCCCCTGAAGTTGACGCTTCGCTGCCGTCTGCAGATATGTCTGTGCCCGAGGTCGACATGAAGGTCGCCGCGCCCGAAGGTGTGGACGTAGGCTCTCTGGGAGCAGGCGTGGCTGCTGGGGCTGCAGGTATGGCAGGTGCGTTGGGCACTGCTGGCGCTCTCTCCGGAGACGCCCCAGGTGTTGATGTCAAGGTGGACACCCCACATGTCGACATTGATGCGCCCAAGGTGGACGTGGATGTGCCGTCAGTTGGCGTGGATGCTCCTGAGGTGGATGTGGACGCCCCTGCTGTCGATGTGGATGCTCCTGCCGTGGATGTGGCCCTGGATGTGCCATCTGCGGGCGGAGACGGCGTGTCACTCTCCCTGAAGCCAAAGGAGAAGAAGAGCTTCCTGAAGGGCATCTTCAGCCGCAAGAAGACCGACATGGATACTCCAGGTGCTGCGCCTCATTGCACACGCTCCTTCCATGCATTATGTGATCATTGCGTTTTATCACCTGGTGGAGCATATCTCTGTAACTCTCCTCTATGATCATTCGTGCTGCTCCCCTTCTGCCTGTCACCTTGACAGCTGCTGCTTGCCGCCTCCCACCAAATCGCGCAGCTGCACCTGCAAAGCTTGCCAGGCGAGGCTCGATACCATGCTCACGCATCATCGAGGTTGTTCCCGAGCGTGTTCCTGTTGTTTGCATGCATCCACACCACTGTGTGGTTGCAGCTATGCCTCATTTGCAGCTATGCCTCATTTGCAGCTATGCCTCAGTTCCTCATGCTGCATGTGGCTTGCAGATGTCGACGTGGCGCTGCCGTCTGCGGACGTCGCGCTCCCCTTGGCCGACGTGTCAGCGCCAGCACTGGACGTGGACATCGCCACGCCCGACGTCGACGCCTCTCTGCCTACAATCGACGCCCCTGCCGTTAACGTCTCTATGCCCGACAGTGTGGACATGCCTGCACCCGCGGTGGACATCGATGCGGCCCTGCCGGCTGCAGACGTGGACGTGCCAGCCGTCGATGTCAATGTGTCCGCGCCTGAGGCCGACGTCGATGCTAGCTTGCTCATGCCTGGTGTGGCTGCTGGTGCGGCTGGAGTCGCTGGCACCCTCGGGGCTGCCGGTGCACTGCCTGCCGGCTCGCTCAAGGCTGAGACGGCCGTGCCGCAGGCGGATGTGAATGTGGAGGCGCCCAGCGTGGACGTGGACGTCCCGAGCGTGGACATCGAGGGCGCCTCGGCGTCCCTGGAGAAGCCGAAGAAGAAGTCCTTCTTCAAGAGCATGTTCGGCCGCAAGAAGGGCGACGCCTCTGCCTCCCTCTCCGGTGCGACTTGCATTCTGGCTGCTGCTTCGACAAGTGGTTGCATGCTGCGATTTTGGGATGGCATGTGCACTGCTTTTCCTGTGTCTTGTACAATTACGCTGCTCGGGTTGTACTGCTGTTGAGCGGACATTTGTATGGCATCGAGTTGGTCAGAGGCTCATTTTCCTGTTGTACCCTGCTCTGACTGAAATTCTCACAACGGCGTGCCATCTGCAGGTGCTGTGGCGGCGCCAGACGTGGACGTGGATGCACCTGAGGTGTCCATGCCAGCTGCTGATGTGTCGGTGCCGGACATGACTGGCTCCGCCCCCGCAGTGGACGCCGCCCTGCCCGCTGCTGACATCTCTGCTCCGGACGTCGATGTCGGTGTGGACGTGCCATCAGCGGATGCCTCCCTGCCGGCTACTGACCTGGCGCTGCCCTCTGTGGATGTTTCTGCACCGGCAGTCGATGTCAATGCGGCCATGCCGTCCGCCGATGTGTCCCTGCCATCAGTTGATGTCTCTGCACCAGCTGTCGATGCAGCCATGCCGTCCGCAGACGTCTCGCTGCCGACCGTGGACATGTCTGCTCCCGCCGTTGATGTGGATGCGACCATGCCCTCCGCAGATGTGTCCCTGCCGGACGCTGGCGTCTCGATGCCTTCTGTCGACGTGTCTGCCCCTGCAGTGGATGTTGATGACTCGCTGCCGAGCGCTGATGTGGACGTGCCTGCCGTGGACGTCAACGTGTCCGCGCCCGAAGCGGATGCCAACACCTTCATGCCCGGCGTCGCTGCCGGCGCTGCTGGGGTTGCTGGCGTGCTGGCCGCTGGCGGCGCGCTGGCTGCCAGCACGCTGCCCGGCGATGGCGACAAGCCCAAGGTGGATGTCAAGATGGATGCTCCCAACGTGGACGTGGACGCCCCGAGCGTGGACATCGATGCCTCGTCCGGCACCCTGGACAAGCCGAAGAAGAAGTCCAAGTTCTCGATGAAGGGCCTCTTCAGCCGCAAGAAGGGCGACGCCGGCGCCTCAGCCAGCCTGCCCTCCGCGGACGTGTCCGCGCCTGATCTGGATGCCTCTGTGCCGTCTGTGGATGTGTCTGCGCCTGATGTGGATGCCTCTCTGCCCTCCGCGGACGTCAAGGCACCGGATGCCGATGTCTCAATGCCTGATGCGGACATCTCCCTGCCGTCTGCTGATGTGTCGGCGCCAGGCGTGTCTCTGGAGGCCCCCGCTGTGGACGCCTCCATGCCAACAGTCGACATCTCAGCTCCAGAGGTCGACGCCTCCCTGCCGTCTGCGGATGTGTCCGTGCCCGGTGTCTCAGCCGATGCCCCAGAGGTCGATGCCTCCCTGCCAACTGTGGACGCGTCTCTCCCGGGCGCCTCGCTCGAGGCCCCCGCAGTCGACGCCTCCCTGCCAACCGTGGACATCAGCGCCCCCGCCTTGGACGCGTCGGTGCCGTCTGCGGATGTCAGCATGGCCACCGACGACGCGCTGATGCCGTCCGCCGACTTCAGCATGCCCACAGTCAATGCAGAGATGCCGTCCGCCGGTGTCAGCATGCCGGCCGTCGACGGCGCTGCTCCAGAGGTCAGCCTGGAGGCCCCAAAGGTGAACGTTGACGCGCCCGAGGGTGGCCTGTCTCTGCCCGCTGCTGCTGCGGGGGCTGGCGGCGCACTGGGCGCGGTCGGCGCTCTCGCTGCCAGCAAGCTCTCCGTGGATCCTGCTGATGTGGACGTCAAGGTGGAGCCGCCGTCTGTCGGTGTCAGCACTCCGGCTGTGGACGTAGACGCGACGAGCGTGGACATTGATGCGCCGTCCGGCACCCTGGACAAGCCGAAGAAGAAGTCCAAGTTCTCGATGAAAGGCCTCTTCAGCCGCAAGAAGGGCGAAGCTGGAGCCTCCGCCAGCCTGCCCTCCGCGGACGTGTCTGCGCCTGACTTGGATGTCTCCGTGCCGTCTGTGGATGTGTCTGCGCCAGATGTGGATGCTTCCATTGCGACACCCGACGTCAAGAATCCGGACATGGATGTCTCAGTGCCAGATCTCGGTTCATCCCTGCCTGGCGTTGATGTCAAGGCACCAGAGTTCGATGCCTCTGCGCCCGCTGTGGACACCGACTTGAAGCTCCCTGAAGTGGACCTGTCTGTGCCGAGCGTTGACGTGGCAGCACCAGCAGTGGACGTCTCGGCACCGGCGCTGGACATGAAGGCACCCGATGCCGACATGGCACTGCCGACGGTCGATGCCAAGATGCCTGAAGTGGATGCGGCGCTGCCCACGGTCGACGGTGTCGCTCCCAAGGTCAACATCTCTGTGCCGGACGTCGATGTCAAGATCCCAGACGTCGATGCATCTCTCCCGAGCGCCGTTGGCGCCGCTCCCGGCATCGACATCGCCGTGCCCTCCCCAGACGTGGACGTGAAGCTCCCAGGCGCGGACGCCGAAGTGTCTGTGCCGACTGTGGACGTCAGCGTGCCCGAGGTCGCCGTGACGGCCCCCGGGGCCGACGCAGACGCCAAGGCAGACCTCAGCGCCGCTGGCCTCGCTGCCGGCGTCGGTGCGGCCACAGGTGCGGCCGCCGCCGGCCTCGCCGGAGTCGCCGGCGCGCTCTCCGCAGACAAGCCGGACGAGCCGTCTGTCGGCCTCAACGTGGATGCTCCCGCGGTCAGCGTCGAGGGCGCCCTGCCCGATGCAGACGTCTCAGCGACACTGCCAGGCGAGAAGCCCAAGAAGCGCTCCTTCTTCAAGGGCATCTTCAGCCGCAAGAAGTCTGGTGCGAGCTCCATGCTGCTGTTGCCTCGACTGTATTCGAGCCGTGCTCTGGTGCACACATGGTGTGCGGAAATCTGTGAATTCCAGGGTGGAAACGGAACCATTTGCCTGATTGTACCATGCTCTCTCATCTGGATCCAGGTGCATGTAGACACATATGGACTCTGCACAGCTGTGGCGTGTTTTCATGGCCAGTTGTGGGTCCATTGCGAACTCTTGACATTGTGAACTCCTGACATGAGCACGTTGGGTGGTGCAGGGGCCTCAGGCGCAATAGCGTCCCCCGATGTCTCCATGCCAGGTGTGGACGTCTCAGCCCCGGATGTTGCCGGGGAACTCCCGGACCTCCCGCTGCAGGCAGGGGACGTGTCCATGCCGCCCGGTGAAGCCACCATCGCTGCCGACGCGACCCTTCCGGCTGTTACACTGCCCTCCGGCGACGCCCCGGCCGTCGCCGCGGCAGACGTCTCCGCCCCGGAAGTCACGCTGCCCGACATCGACGTCAGCGCGCCTGATGCTGCCGGCACGATCACCGCACCGGACGTCGACCTTGCGGCGGCGCACCCTGACGTCACGACCGACGGCACCGTGTCCACGCCGGCCGTTGACGCGCTCCTGCAGACCCCCGATGTCGATGTGTCGGCGCCTGCCGTGGACGTGGACGCGCCTGCTGCTGACATGTCGCTGCCGACGGCTGACGTGTCGGCAGACGCACCACAGGGTGGCATCTCGATTCCGGGAGCAGCCGCTCTCGGCGCATCTGTGGCCGCTGCGACCGGTGCTTCGGGAGCGGCGCTGGGGATGTCTAGTGACACACCGGACGCGCAGGCGCCCTCGGTGGATGCCAGGTCGGCGTCTTCGTCGCTCAAGCCGAAGAAGTTCTCAGTCAAGGGCATTTTCAGCCGCAAGAAGGGCGATGCTTCTGCATCGCTGCCTGGTGTGTCTTGGCCTGCATGTGTGCTGTGACGGGTGCATGAGCTTCAGAGGCTGCGACAGCAAGAGTCGGCTATTGGGGCCGTCGCAGCGGCCTGTGTTGCGGCTCGTCTTGTGACCCATCTAGCCATTAATTCCTGCTTTGTCTTCCGGCCACCACGCATGCTACATCCTGCAGCTGATGTTGTATACCGGATAACACAGTCGGCATCAGACGATGCCAGAACGACTCGCTTGGTCCTGGTGCCGTACGCAGCCTCACAGCTACACCTCGGCCGTCTGGCCTCCCGGAACATGCTTATGCCGAGACGGTGTTCATCATACCCACTTCTGCAGCTGCCGGCATCCCATGCCGCTCTGCAATTGCCACAACAGCTCACGCGGTGCCGTGCATGCAGAGGCGGACGTGGCGACTCCAGAGATGATCGCCACACGGCCCTCTGGAAGTGTCGACATCCCTGAGTTCACCCCTCCCGACGCCGCCGCCGGCTCCGTCGACGCATCACTCCCTGCCGTCGACATCTCCGTGCCCGCTGTGGACGCCACGCCACCCTCTGCAGACGCCGACGTCGGCGCGGGCGGCATCGCCGCCAAACTGCCCACGCCGGAACTGCCGTCGGCGGACGCCGACGTTGGCGTGGACGTGAGCGCCCCCGGCAGCACCACGGAACTGCCGAGCGCCGAGGGCATGTCTGGCGCGCTGGGCGTGAGCGGCAAGAAGAGGAAGAGCAGCCTGTTCAAGGGCATGTTCAGTCGGAAGAAGGGTGACGCCAGCGCCTCCGCCAGCCTGCCAGGCGCGGACGTCAGCCTCCCCAGCGGTGAAGTGGCCGGTGTGCCACCCCTTCTGATGCGTGCAACAAGCGTACACCTCCTGGCTGATAATCATTGGCTTGGTAGCATGCTGTGAGCCCATGTCACTCTTGATGAATATGGCATGCATGATGGCATCATCCACCGACTCTGTACAGATCTGTATGCTTCGCTCCACAATGCCATACACCCAGGCTCTGAGTTTGCACACAGTCTTGTATGAAACGTGTGGTAGGGAGTGCCCACTCGTGTCCACCTGTGTAGTACCGATGCATCATTGACTAATGCGCTGCCCGATGTTGCAGTCGATGCCGCGGTGCCGTCAGTGGATGTTGACGCGCCAGTGCCGACCGTGGACGTCACCGCCCCCGAAGTCGACATCGCGATGCCGGAAGGCGGCGCCGCAGTGCCCTCTCTCGGTGCCTCGCTCGACAGCGCCACGCCGGCTCTCGGCGTGTCGGCCCCCGACGTCGACGCCTCCCTGCCCTCTGCAGACGGCGCCGCGCCGTCTCCGGACATCGCTGCCCCCATCCCAGAGGGTGACGGCGCCGCGACGTCTCCGGACATCGCTGCCCCCATCCCAGAGGGTGACGTCGCCGTGCCGTCCGTGGACGTCGACGCCACAGGTGTTGCGGTGCCGCTCGACGTGTCAGCCGCCGTGCCGGGTGTCGACGTCTCAGGGGACGCCACGGCGCCTGCTGTGGACGTGTCGGCGCCTGCTGCGCTGGACGCGGACGCCGCGCTCGACGTGTCGGCTCCAGACTCCAAGTCTTCGTTGATCAAGAGCAAGTTTGGGAGCTTGTTCCGCCGGAAGAAGAAGGGCGACTCGATGGATGCGGACGCGTCCGGGTCCCTGCCCGGCGTCGCTGGCGCAGTCGATGCCTCCCTGCCAGGTCCGCTCTCGCTGCTTTCCTGTGCCCGCCCGAGCACAGCACCGCTGTGCAGGGACACTGCATAATTGTTTCATCTGCAGCCGCAGCTGCCTCCATGTGCACGCCGGTACATGCATCTTCCACCCGCAATGATCCTGTCGGGGGTGTGAGTATAATACGTACTGCCTGGAGAGGCCCAGAGATCCAATGGTCAGCGCTCTGTGCTCTGTGCAGGTGCCTCGGTGGCCGTGCCGTCAGTGTCCGCCTCTGGCGTTGGGGCCTTGGTCGACGCGACCCCGCCAGCTGTGGATGCATCCGCGCCGGCCGTCGACGTGTCAACCCCCGACCTTGCAGCCGGCGCTGATGCTTCGATCACCTCCATCACAGCCAACGCCTCCGTTACCCCCACCGGCGGCGACCTTCCGTCTGTTGCCGAAGCGCCAGACGCGGACGTGGCCGCACCGACTGTCGACGTCTCTGTGCCAGCCGTCGCCGTGGACGCCTCAACGCCCACGATCGATGCCTCCAGCATTGCCGCGGCGCTGCCCGTCCCAGATGTCGACGTTTCTGCGCCGGCGATCGGCACCACAGACCTTCCTGAGGGCGCCGTTGATGCAGGGCTGACTGCAGAGGACCTCGCGATCGCGCCCGCGCAGCTCGACGCCGCGGCTCCGGGCGTCAGCGTCACGGCTCCAGAGGTGAGCGCCGATGCAGCCGTGCCGTCCGTTGACGCTGCTGCGCCATCTGTGGACACTGCTGTGGGCGGCGAGGGCATCTCGCTCGGTTCGACCGCCGCGTCGGTCGGCGCAGCCGTCGCCGGCACCGCTGCAGCTGGCGCTGCGGCAGTCGGGCTCAGTGGCTCCTCCCCGGACGGTGACAAGCCAAAGAGCAAGTCCAAGTTCATGAAGCTGTTCACGCGCAAGAACAGGAGCAGCATTGACGAAGGCGCTTCGGGGGCTCTGCCTGGTGCGGCTTCTTTGGCAGTCTGCTGACGTGATGCGGTGGTACCGTGCTGCGTGCTGTGTCCGGTCGTGGCTCGGCAGATGACTCATGCATGCCATGCTGTGCAGATGCCAGTGGCGCGATCTCCGCTACGCTGCCGGATGTGTCAGTCTCAACCCCCCAGGCCACTGCGGACGCCTCCGTGCCGTCCGTCGATGCCACACTGCCAGGTGTGTGCAAGGCCCATTCCATGCCAATCAGGCAGCGAGTCATGCACCATAACTGACTCTGTATTGCGCGCGCCTCTATGATGTCATGGTCAGCATAGGCTTGTCCACATCATCCGGCAGCCGCTCGACGTGTGCACACTCGTGTTACACCCTCGCATGGTGATGTGTGGCAGAACAGTCAAACCAGTGAGCCACGATTGCAGGCGTGGCTGAGGACACTCCGCTGCCATCGGCCGGCGTCGACTTGCCGTCCACGGACGTGTCGCTGCCAGACGCCAGCGCAAGCGTGTCCACGCCCGCCATCTCCGTGCCCGGCGCCGATGTGCCGTCCATCCACGCCTCTGCCGAGGCGCCGTCGCTGACTGTCGGCAGCCCCGCGGACAAGCCGAAGGTCAAGTCCCGCCTGGGCAGCCTCTTCCGCAAGGGCCGCAAGCAGTCCTCCATGGAAGCTGAAGCCCTCTCTGGCGCGCTCACAGGCATGTCCTCACATCAAGCTGTGATATCAAACACCCATCTGAACTGTTAAGAGTTCGCACTGCCACCGTGTTCCTCCGTGCCGGCATGTTTGAACTTTTTTCTTGTCCTACGTGAGCTCGCAACAGAATGCAATCTCGTCATCTGTGCAGTGTATCATGACTGGTGGCCTGTTTCACATTTTGTATTCGTACAGCAGTCATCATCATCACGAGGCTCATGAGCATGCACACCCCACCACTGTAGCCACCTCCTATCTCACAACGGTCTGCATTACCATCGTGTCCGGCTCGCCACAGCGCTCCTCTTGCAGGCCAGCTCGAGACGCCGTCGCACGATGCAACGATGTCAACGGCCGACGCTTCGCTGCCAGAGTTCGAGGCATCCGCGACCACTCCAACCGTCAGCGCATCCGCGCCCGCCGTGGACGTGTCGGCCGCTCTTCCCGACGCCCCGGCCACGGCCATCCCCCGTGACGACCTCGGTGCAGGGCTCGAGACCCCAACCCCCATCGTCCTCGAGTCGCCTGGTGCCGGCGTGTCGCCGGACGCGCAGCTCACCGTCGAGCCGGTTGGCGATGCGGCCGTCGGCACCTCAGCGTCTCTGGGCGACGCCGGCACCCGATCGGGCCGCCGCAACTTCCTGTCCGTGAGCCGCAAGAAGAAATTTGGCGACTCTGCACCCCTCGGCGCGCCGGTGCGGCTCAAACACTCGCTCTTCCCATCCTTCCCTGCGTGTTGCTGTCACATACCTGCAGCTCGCGTTGCCCCCACATCGACCCCATCAGCAGCACTCAGCAGCACCGCACCTGAGGCTGCTGCCCTCACACGTGTCTTCAAGGCCTGCGTTTGTTCGTGTGTCGACCACCATGCATGGTCTCAGTCTGCATGCGGCAGCGCCTGTGCACATGCCAGGGCCCTGTCTTGCCGTGCCGCAACAGTTTCACACAGCACGGGAGCCCCGGACCCAGCCCTTGAGAGGCATGCGCTGCGGTGCAGGGTGGTGGGGGCAGCTCGATGATGGACGAGGCGGCGACGGCGCCGCTGGAGGGCGACGACGGCAGCGCGTCCCGCAGCCGCCTCAAGACGATGTTCTCCCGCAGCAAGAAGCGCTCCAAGGGCGCCTCCGCTGCGCTGCCCGCCCCCGAGGCCCCCGTGGTCGCGGCGTCGGCCTCCCAGGAGGACGTGCCGGCAGCGGTTGCCTTCAACATCCCCTCCGGCCAGAAGGTGAAGCACCGCCCGCCGAAGCTGACGGACCACGAGTGGATGGAGATGAAGGAGGAGCAGCGCGAGCGGGAGGCCGCTGCCGCCGCCGCCGTCGCGCTCGGTGACAACGTCGGCCGCGTGCCGCCCGAGCCGCCTGCTCAGGTCGCCATCTCTGTCGGTGACGACGCCCGGAAGCTCTACCCCGCTGCCACTCCTGAGGTGCCCTTCCTTACAGCACCCCCGCTTCGTGCTGCATGTGCACAGTGCTGCTGGCCAGATGCCTGTGACCCTTGTTCGTGTGTGATTTATCTCTGCTCGTTGGCCTGCTTGTCAAGAGTTCATTCAAGATGGAGCACGATGGCATGCATTTTGCAGAGCCTGCACCTGGTGAGCAGGCATGCGGCTGCGTTCGAGCCTGTTGTGACATGTTGCATTGCCCAATTGGCGCGGCGTGGCCTGCTGCGCGCTTCCCAGTGAGGCAGAAGCTTGTCGCGGCGCTGTTGTTGAGAGCGGTGGTGTTGTGCGCAGTCGGAGACGGCGGTCGGTGGGGCTTCACACGACGGGAAGCCCTTCGAGGGCACTTTGCCGGATCCGCCGCCCATGGGCCGCATCGAGCTCCCCAGCGAGGGCAGCGCCATTGCGGTGCGAGCCTGCCCATCCCTGTAGCTCCCCCCGCATGAGTTGCATCCCATGTCTGCGTGTCTTGCAGTCCCTGCCCACCTGAGCCACACGTAGGCTGCACCTAGCATCGCCGGGCAGTCATATGGTGCACAAGTTGCTCCTGCTCAGTCATTGGTTACTCCTTCATTGGTGGCAAACTTGTGTAAACCTGGGTGCCGCTGCAATTGTGTGAAGGACACGATGAACCCAGACTTCATCCGCCCATTGAGAGAGCCTCCAGATGGGCTCCACATTGAACAACACTGTGTCCCTATTGCATTTATGTGTGTACAGTACATGTATGCTCAGTCGCTGTCGGCCATTGCGCGTGTGACCGGCAAGCACCTCATGCCGGCCCTGGACCTTGGAGCAGTTCTGAGTGTGTTGTGAGCCGTGCTGTGAGCAGCACTGGAGAACAGCGTGTGAAAATGTTTCGAGGGAACTGTATCGCAATACAGAAGCTGCTGTGTTGCTGTTTGTGTACGGCACTCGGCCATGGTGAATGGTTTTTATGCATTGCCATCGTACATCTGTGTTCTACCACCTTGTGGAGCATACATCTGTAACGTATCTCGCGCATGTGTGTACATTACAATGCAGTATCCATCTGAGCATGCTACGCTGCTGCTGGCCCCCGGAGGAATGATGTGGAACACAATGCTGACTCTCTGTGCTGTTGTGCAGTCGCAACCTGTGCAACTGAGTGCGGCCGACCAAGCTGCTGACGAGGATGACTCGAAGAACTGTGTCATCATGTGAGCCTGAGGGCATCGTTTGCTGGAGGTGACTGCAGCCGCAGCTGCCTGCTGGAGCTGTGTGCAGCCACCAGGCACAGCAGCGGAGCGGCAGGCGCGCCAGCGGTCATGATCACAGGTGTGAGGGGGTTTTGTTTGTTCGTTAAGGGGAAGCTATGTAGGGCTGTGCCCTCGTTGTTGCATGGAGCGGATTGCTGGTACTGCGTACTCGGTGTGAGTGCAGCGGGAAATAACGGCGTGTCTGGGGCAGGCAGTCACGCTTGAGTCGGTTTTTTGTGGCGCGGCTGCTACAGTGTGCCTTGAGCACAGTTGTGAAATGTGGGCGAGCCTGCTGGTACGGACAAGGAATTGGTGTGTTGCACAGCTGACGTGGTTGTGGTTGGATTCGGTTTTTACGTGTGGTTTTGTGCCAAGTGGGTGGCAGGCGGATTGCCAATGTGGACGCTCGGCGTCCACGCCCCTCCCGTAGGAACTCTGACCTCATGGCTTTTGGTTGCCTTGTGGCTCGGGATTGAGCAGGCAATGAGAGGTGGTGCTGGTGCATCAGGGACGGTCTCTGGTGCAGAACCCACATACAAGATATCGTTGAACACAGTGTTGGTCGCTGATCAGCTGGGGTCGACTGTAAAATCAGAAATACTGATGATTGCTTATGCTCTGGTGTGATACGTTACAGATGTATGCTCCACAAGGTGGTAGAACACAGAGGCACGACACATGCTTATGCTCTGGTTGTCATGAGTTCGGGCGCCAGTCAATATACCTCCAGCTGCAGGATGATTCTTGCGATGCGATCACACCGGGCCTGCACTCCCATGGTCTCCTTATCGATTATCGCGTGCATCGAAGCACCAATGTTCATCAGTGCACCAAGGCGATACTGTTCAACTTGGCATGATAGCCAGTGATCAATTCGCTGCGTTGGTCGCTCGTGCACTACAGTGTTGTGTGCGGTTCACATTGTGTACGCGTGCATGCATGGTTCGATTGTCAAAGCACAGACCTCAGCATCTTGGCACGAAAAGCTCCGCTGCACGTAGGCATGCCAGCATATCAAAGGGATTTGTCAAGATCAGATCGCATTACCAGGTTCGCCGTTCATCGCGCATTACTTCGGTATCGCCTTGTTGTCTGTTCTCAACATCAAAGCCCACTCGTCGAAGCGTTGGGGTATTCACGGGAGACACTGGCATTTTCGAAGTTTATCCTAGTTCAGGTTGACTGCGCCTTTCGCTGAAGTATGGTCAACTTCAAGTTGTTGGAGGTGAAAGGAGACTACGACTTTGGCTCAAAGTCGTCGGAATACAAGGCCAACGTCGGGATTGGGAGAGCAGAGGCACGAATTTCATCTGTAAATGCCTTTAGACGTATGTTGTGGCATGGTCGTGGATCATGCTTCTGCGTGCGGCCACCTTTCTGCGCACGTGGACTGTACCGCATGCTCGGGCCTCCGATGGTTAGACCATGGCATGATGGTCATACCTCCTATGGCACAGATCCCAAGCTTACAAATCGTGAAACGTATGCTTTTTTGGCGTGTGTGAACACCCTTAATTGCATGTTGAGCACACACAGGAGCCTGACGTGCAGCTCAAGCTCAAGCACAACCTCAAAAGCAATTGCGCCAAGTTCGAGCTAGAGGGACCCCTGTGGGAAGTAGGCTATGATCATAAAGGTGTGTTGACGGTGTACATGGCGACACTGTACTTGTATTTCGCAGAGGCTGCTGATCCATACTCTGCAGCTTTCAGCAGCGTCCGTTCAGCTATGTCAGCCTGCTCCTGTGTCACCCACGATCAGCTCCTGAAATGTTTCTTGAGCTGTTTGTGTAGGAAAGAATCTGCATGCAAAAAAGAAGTGGGCGCTAACCAAGAATCTCCTGTTCATTGTCAGGCAGGACTTCCCAAAGCTGAATTTTGGAGTTTTCCCAAGTCCAGAATTACAGCTCGAGCACGTGGTGTGTCCTGAGGTCTTTGTTTCAAGTTTTTTTTGGCAACACTGATCATGGCAATCCAAAATGGACAAGGCAACTTTGCAGATGAAAAAGCTGGGCACCGTCAGTAAGATGAAGCACGAGTTGAAGTATGACATGTTTTACAAAAAGAGTGTATTGGAGCAAGAGATTTGCTTCGCCAAGTACTTGAAATACAAGGGCGCCATCAACTCTGCTGCAGTAAGTTCATCATGACCTGATTGATGTATGCCTGAGCGTGGGAGGAGCTTCTGTGGCATTCCTACAGGCAATACATGTTTGTGTGCGCTTGATGTGTTCCCAAAAATGCAGAAGTGGAAGGGCGCAGCAGCATCACTGAAGGCAGATTATGGCAAGCCGTGGCTGAACGAACTTGAGCTTAAGGCATCACCAAGCAAACCAATGGTCTTCTCTTACAAGATCAAACCCATGAAGGGGCTCAAATTCAAGATGGTGACAGACTCAAAGAGCCGACAAGTTTCTGGTGAAGTCGAGGCCGAGTTCGAGAGTGATGGCATGAAAGTGGAATTGAAGCAATTTGTTTCAGCGAAGGGCTGGTCACAGCCTCTCCTTCAAATCGGGTTCAAATTCTAGAGGCATGGACAGAGTCTACAAGCCACATCACATACCGTGGGTGCACGGTCGCTAACCTTCCAATGAATGCTGAAACAGCACTGCAACAAACGGATTTAAAAGCTCAATAATCTCCTCTCGCAACGGTGTAGCTCAAATCGCTTGGCTTTGTACAACTCCCCGGCAGAGAGGTCCACCATCACGATCTATACATACATCGTCTCCTGCCTTTCAACATGCACACAGTTGAACTCAGCCCATGCCGCGCAGTCCACTCGTGCCACATGGTGATGGCATGGGCACTGAGCCTCCCGCTGTGCCAGGTGGTGATGGAATCCAACCCTTGTGTCACCTGTCCACGTGAGGCGGCCGTGTGATCAGCTATTGCAAACTGCGTGCAAGATCATCGGCATGCGGGGCTCGCCTGTGACTCAGCCACGCCTGCCACAAGATGCCTACACCTACAGATGACACCTACACCTGTGGCCGTGTCTGCACGACCGTAATGGACCCGTCTGGCCCCACCACACCCTCGATGTCCTGAGGACTGCCCATGCTCTCCTCCGTCGCAACACCCACCTGGCAGATGCGGCTCAGCAGTTCTTGCCTGCACAAACAGCCACACTGTTGGACCCTTGCACACACCCCTGGTTGGGCATGACTCATGAGCACCCGTATGCAGCCACTCATGCAACCGTGTACAACTGCAGCCAGCATGCATTATAAATTCAGCAGGACACTTCCTTGCCAGACTGACCCCCGCAGCAGTCACATGCCCCGCCATCAATGACCATCACCACCTCGCAGCAGCAGCCACCCGGGCCTGACTCACCCCAGCGCAACCGTGCAACCGCAGCTGCACCACAACCATAGGTCTCACCCGTGACCGCACGCCTCCCAAGCACCCACCCACGGTAGGCACATGCGGTTCTGGCCCAGGCAGCTACCACCCATGCACAGTGCATCAGTACCCCCGCAACAGGTTGCAGAGTTCACAACACACGGCGGCAGGATGCGGACGGGAAGCATGGGCACAGGGCACATCACCATTCAGCCACCCAAGTGTCGACGCACAGAGGGACAGAGGGGGCAAGAGGAGGATGGGAGGCGGGCGCACCGGAAGTCGGGCTGGGTCATGATGCGGTCCGCGGAGAAGTCGACGATGTCGAGGGTGGAGGGGTCCATGGTGATGCTCTCATAGAGGCCGGCGCCAGCGTAGCCCGCGAGGTCCTCACCGTTGCTGTCGCTGCGGAAGATGAGCGACTCGGGCACAAACATGCCGTGCGACTTGCTCAGGAAGGTGCGCACCTCCGGCGCGGTCAGGTCCGACTTGGGCGCGGTGAACGATAGCGCGGAGCCGGGCACGGTGCCGCTGACGAGCGTCTCGCCAAGGCCCTTCACCAGCTCGCAGTACACCTCGTCCGCATTGCCTGCAAGGGGGCGGCGCTGTGCCTATGTGCCCGGCGGCTGTGCTTGGTGGATGCATCACTGCCTGCTTGGCCACTGTGCACACAGCTGTGGGGATGTTGCAACTGCCGTGCCGGAGGCGGCAACAGTGGCGTGGGTGCACTTGAGGCAAGGTGGGGGTGCGTACCGGTGGAGGGGTTCACGGTGTGAATGACGAAGGCGTAGTCGGCGGGCACGACACGTTGCACGAGGACGGCCATGCGGAGGTCCATGAAGTCGAGGCCGACCTTGCGCATCGAGAAGTAGGCGCGATCATTGAACTTGGAGGCCCACACGCCGATGATGGCGGCCTCCGCCTGCGCCCACCGCTCGGGGCCCTCCGGCAGCGGGATGCCCGCGCTGCGCATCTGCGCGGCGAGCTCCTCCTGCAGCACCGCCGGCAGCACCATGCCCTTGACCGCCTCCCTGCACACCGCGCGCTCGGTCGCCCGCCACACCGACCCACCCCCGTCTGCCTTCACGAGCATCTGCCTCCATCGGCCGCAGTTCTCTGCAGCAGCCCCTCATCCCCCAACGGAGCTCGAGCCCACAGTGTACTGCTGAGAACGTGGTGCAGATACTTTGCCCAAAAGCTGTGTTTACCAAACGATTGCCTCAACCAACAGTGCACACAGCACACAGCATGAGCGACACGATGTTGCTGCTGTGCACAGTTTGCAACATCGACATCCACACGGCAGACGGGTCATCAACGGCATGTACAACAGCGCGGCCGGGCGCACCGGCAGTCGTAGAGGTGCTGCGCGGGGTTGTCTGGGACGAGCTTGGCGGATTCGAGGAGGCGGCGCTTGATGTCGGCGTTGGCGCGGTCGTCGAGGGCCTTCTCGAAGCAGCCAAAGGGCAGCGTGACGCTGGAGGGCAGCGCAATCCACTCCGGGATCTCGCCGCGCAGAGCCGCGAGGTTCTTGCTCTTCGCGCCGACAACTCCGTCCTTGTACTCCGACATCGGCACCGCCCACTTGCCGCTCCTGCACACGTGGCGTCCGTGTGAGAAACGGTACGCAGGCATGCTCCACAAAGCGGTGTATAACACATGCGAACTGCATGGCCCTCCGCAATGCATGCTCTGCGACGCACTGGTGCGCATGAGCGCTCGCACATGCGAGCGTGATCTCCTCTGCCCCGTGCCAGTGCTGTGCACAGCTGTGGCAGTGCCAGCTCCTGGCGTGCGGCAGCCACATGCCGCACGCTCCTGCTGTCCACCGACTCACCCGCGGGGCACATGCTGCCCTCACACGCCGCCCCGGCCCGCACAGGCCATTGACCACAACCCCACGCACAACCGTGACAAGCGAGTGTCCCCACACAGCCCCAACTCTCACCCACACACCCCGCGGCACCGTCCCACACACCCACCAGCACAGACCATGCAGCACGCAGCGCACCACTCAGGAATCTCCATCTTGAGCTTGCCGCTGCGCAGGGCGTTGGCGCCGTTGCCGTTGTTCGAGGCGTCGACGTCGGCGGCGTCAGCGACATTCCACGTCACGTTGCCGGCGGCGGTCGTCTGGATGGAGAGGAGCTTGCCGACATAGCCGCGCATCTCGTCGAGCGGCTCCGAGTCGTGGCACGTCACGAGCAGCACCTCCATGTTGCGCGCGCGCACCGACGAGTGCGACAGGATGTCAGGCGCGTCGGGCGTCACCACGCCGACGACATTCTCGGGGATCTCCTCCTCCCCGGACACCTGCCGCGCGAGCAGGATCGTCGGCTCGTCGTATCGCTTGTCCTGCACCTCATGCAGCGCCGGCACCTCCACCACGCGCCCTGCACCGCCACACCGTATAACACAGCATTGAGAAACGTTACAGAGGTATGCTCCACAAAGTGGCGGGACACCGAGGCAAGTAAGCATGCCGATGCATCAGAGTTGTGGTATGATTCAGATTGTACTCCGAATTCGATGCCGGTGGCAGCATGACTATGGGCCAGACATGCCACAACGGCACCGTTCACATCCGCCCGCTTCGCACGCTACGGCTTTGATAACAGCAGCGTTGAGTTACAGGCGGGCCGCAGTCACCGCAGCACCCAGCACAGCAAGCTGGCAGAGACTGCCAGACTGTCAGAGGCCAATCCCAGCTGCAGCGGTGAGCTGGGGCAGGGAGGCCGGGGGACGCACCGGCGACGTCAGCCGGAGAGATGATCTGCCAGGCGCCGAGGTCGGCGTGGCGGCGCAGCGCG
This sequence comes from Ulva mutabilis, assembly GCA_900538255.1. Classification (NCBI taxonomy): domain Eukaryota; kingdom Viridiplantae; phylum Chlorophyta; class Ulvophyceae; order Ulvales; family Ulvaceae; genus Ulva; species Ulva mutabilis. The sequence continues at coordinate 789,519 of UNSF01000007.1, read as the reverse complement.
GGCTCAACGGTGGCAAGCACGAGGGAGACGGCAAAGGCGGGGCCGCCGCGCACGACCTCCTCCGAGAAGAGCTCGATCGTCCACTCCTCGATGCCGCAGTTCTCGCCAATGCCGGCTGCGATTGGCTGCGCACACATTCCGCACCATCAGTCAGAGGTATACACAGCACACCCACCACCGGGGAAAGGCGTCTGGCTTGTCTGCGCTACACGTCACAGCTTCACAAAGCCAGTACTGATCCAGGAGAACTTGGCAAATCAGAAACAGTTTCAGGTGTTGTAGTGTCTGCAGCTCTCCACGCATACGCCGCTGCGTTGAAGACAGTGCAGAGCCAAGGCTGATGCAACAGGCGCTCGTATAGGAGCAGGATCATAGCCGCGAGCTCGGCCGGAATGTAGCCGTCACCGACCGACATCAAGCAGCAGCACGCTGCACGAGTCGACACAACAACTATTCCATGCCAAAAGGCCGGGGAGGAAGGCACCTGGATGCGGTCGGAGACGGAGGTGGAGAGGGCGCCAACGGCCCGGCGCAGGCGGTCCACAACAGCGGTTGCCTGCAGCGCCTCAACGGTGGACGGCGTCGCGCCAAACTGCACGGAGCGTGGCAGCGCCTGCCACGCCTTGAGGCAGTAGCACATCTCCTCATTGTCGCCTGCCGTCAGCACCTGCAGCGCACCGCCTCGTCACCATGGTTGCTGCATAGTCCCCGGTGCGCCACAGACCGCACTGGGCGCGACATGCACCTGCCGTGTACCTGCCGTGTACCTGCCATGTACCTAATATCATGCGCATTACATGCACCTCCGTAGCCGTTGTCGTGCACAGCACGGCACCGATGTGGTGATGGGTTGACAGGCAGTGATACTGCAGAGGCCTTTGTGGCGCGCGGCTCTCCGCTGCCTGCATGAAGTGTACGCACAAAGCTGTGGGTAGCCATGTTGTCACCTGCATGTTACGCATGAGCATGGTACCCTGTACTTCGGACCGCACTATCCGAAAATTGCTCTCAAAATTGTCCATAAAAGCGACTGTTTTGGGGACTGTTCAGACAAGATAAGAGAAAAGAGATGAGGACTCAATACTTGGCGGGAGTACGGTACGCAGCCACCTGGTGGCCGGCAGCGAGGGAAAGCGGCCGGCGGGCGCACCAGGTTCTGTAGGAGCGGCCCGACGAAGGCGCAGGCGCCCATGCCGAGGGAGCCGATGCCGCGCTCCATGGCGGCGCGCACGACGCCCTCGAGCGCGAGGTCCAGGTACAGCAGGTCCTTGTTGCCCGGCAACGCAGAGTGCAGCTCGAGGCGCGCCGCCACCGCGCTCTGCACCAGCGGCAGGATCTGCACACGTCGCCCGCACGTCAGCCGTACAAAGCTCGATTCCATGCCAGCCAGCCACTCGGACACACTGGCGGACACCCCCGGCCTACTTTGGCGCTTGCAGGATGCCGCTGGTGCAGGCTGCACAGAGTGCATCTGGCTCCACATTTGACGGCAGGATGTTGGGGGGGGGGGGGGGGGGGGGCACAGGGACCAGCTCAACAGACGGGGATCGTAGGGGAAACAAAGCAGATCGAGCATCACGCCAAATCCGACCGCGCATCGGCCGCAGCACCCCGGCGAGCAGGGGCGGAAGAAAACCCAACACCCCACCATCCTGGGCAGCATCTGGCAAATCCCTGGTGGGAGCTGTGGACGATGCAGCAGTGGTGGAGCGGCAGGGGCAGATGGGGGGAGGGGAGGAGGGGGGCGCGCCTGGTTGGAGCCGAGGGAGGCGAGGACGTAGCCGAGGTGGCCCTTGGCACCGCTGGGCAGGCAGTGCGCGGCGGCCTTCGCGGAGGCCTGCAGGTCGGCGCCGCTGTGCACGGCCTTCAGGATGCCAAGGTAGTGCTCAAAGTCGCGGATGAGCTGCCCCCGGCGGTCGGGGAAGTCCTCCGGCTCCTGCACGCTGCGCGCGCTGTGGCCGCTTGTGGATAGGAACACAGCTGTTGGGGTGGTGCAGGGCGTAGCAGGTTCGGCTCTCAAGGTCCGCGGGGAAGGCCCCAATCGGCCCTCAACTGTGATGTCATGCAGAGAGGAGGGGGAGATGCACGAAGCGGTGAGAACTGGTGGACGGCCAGGCAGATGCGCTGAAGGCCGTGTCACAAGCACAAGATACACACTGCGGTGCCAGGACCAGAGCATCCACCATCTTGGAGCACAATTTGAGTGGACATGCATGCATGTAATGATGTCATGCATATGGTGCACAACGATGCCGTGAGCACGGTGGGAGACATGCCTGCACGATGGGGCGGTCGAAGGACTCGAGGCGGGCGCGGCTGATGCCGGCGTCGGAGAGGACGCGCCAGTAGGCGCCGTTGTTGCCGTTGTCGCGCAGGAAGGCGAGGTAGGCGCGGCAGATCGGCACGTCGTCCGGCGTCGTGTTGTTGTGCAGCTTCTGGTGCCACTCCTCCATCCATGTGCCCTTCTTCTCGGGGATGTGGTTGCGGTGCATGATGTGCAGGATCTCGTCGCGGATCGCCTGGCCGTCGCCGCCGCGGCCGACCGTGCCTAGCGCCAACCGGATCTGCACCCCGCAGCCACCCTCAGCCGTCACCAGTTGCACGGATCACATCCGCGCTCCTGACCATGGCAGCAGCACTGCGGCCAGCACAGCACGATCTGTGGCCAGGGCAACTGCACGCCTGACGATGAGCCATGCAGAGGGCTCACGGTGCGCATGCGCCGTCGCAGCGGCAGGTGCCAGACTGGCGGCAGCAGGGCTGTGGTTCTGGCAGGTGTGAGCCGGAGCCATCGGGAGCGTGAGCAGAGGTGCACAGGGGCAAGTGTAGTGCAGAGGGGCCCCAGTGGCACCCTGTAGCCACAGCAAAGAACGGCCACAGCCAAATGGAAGGCAGCGTGCAGGGAGGAAGAGCAGCGCACCCACTCCTGCGCCTCACCAGAGCTGCGCGCGTGCGCCTCGGCCATGACGTTCGTGAGGTGCGCCTGAGCCCCCGACAGCTGCCGCGGCTGCGTGTTATAGTTGCGCTGCCACGTCAGCGCGCGCGTCGCGCTGTACCGCAGCCACACGTACGCCGCCGCCGCGGCGCGCGGCGCGTCCTCTGCACCGCCGCCCAGCACGCCATCCTGCAGCAGCCCGGCCACCGCGTTGAAGCGGTGCATCAGCGTCCACTTGTCGGAGTTCTCCGCATCGACAATCGACTGCAGCATCGAGTCGAGGGTCTCGGCGGCTGCCGCGCCGCCCTTGCGCCGCATCAGCGGCACGAAGAAGTTGCCGGAGCCGTCGCGGTACCACGCGCTGCGGTCGCCGGAGCGCAGCACGAACTGCAGCGCGCTGATACTGCCGTCAGGGGGGACCGTGAACTGCAGTTCCTGCAGCGGCACGGTATCGCGCTTGTCGCCTTGCTCGCCCTGCGCGTTTGGCTCGGACGCGCGCGACCGGAACGGCGTCTCGATTGCCTTGCCTGCACGTCACCCACAGCGTCCTGCCTGACTGACACCCCTCACATCCCTCCACGATCTCACTTGGACCCCTGGAGCCCCTGCACACCCTTGCCTGCAGTGCAGACACAACAAAGCCGAACACACAGCGGTATGGGTGTGTCTCCTGAAGCAAAGCCGCCAGAGCGTCATCACCATAGGCAGCAGGGCGCAGCGTCGCATGAATCCTCACAGGCGAAGCCTCGCGCACAAACACAAACGCAGCCACAGTCGCAGGCAGGGGCAGGCCGGGGCGCACCGCCGGCGTCGGCCATGGAGCCGGCAATCTGCTTCCACAGCGGCTTAGGCGGCAGCAGCCAGCCCTTGTCGCCCTTGGAGACGCCCCAGTGCAGGACGAGGTCGTTTGGGGAGCTCGTGGTGAGCGTGACCACCGTCGGCCCGCTGCCCTCAGTGCCGCTCTCCGCGCCGTTGTCGCTCTCCATGCCGTCGTCCCGCCGCACCGTGACCAGCATCTCCGCGCCGTCCGGCAGCTTGTACAGCCGCCGGAACCGAGTCGCCTGGTCCACTGCTGCCGCCTGCGCAACTCCGCCGCATTGTCAGCTGCTGTGAAAGACCACTAGTACCGACCAATTGCCCAGGTGATCTACGCGCCCAGCAGGGAGCACCGGTGAACGACACTCCGGGGCTGAACGACATGATCGCCGCAGTCTGCATTCTGCCAAGCCTGTCCCGGCATTGTTTGTGATTGCATTGCAAATTGCAATTGCACAGCCGCGAGGTGTCTGTGTCACGCGCCTGTGCACGTGAACGGGCACCTGCTGTTTGGTTCTAGCACGACGTGGGGACAGGCACTGTGAAAGTACCTCCCGGCTCGTGTGTGTTGCAGGGGGTGTGGTCGCATGTGGGTGCACATGCATGTGGCACTAGCGGCTGATTAGGGAGTGGGTGCTAAGGGCAAGGAGGGCTTGCACAGGACACACCTGCACGAGGAACTCGAGGGGCCCGGTCTTGCGCTTGCGCTTCTCGGAGGACAGCAGCGGCACCGTCGAGTTCTTGATCAGTTTGAGGGGGTCGGCCGCAGGCAGCCCATCCAAGCCCGCGCCGACCTCCACGTGAGTGGGCGCTGGCGCCGGCGCGGGTGCCGGCGCGGGAGCGCTCTCCTGGTTGGCAGCCGTCGCAGGGGCACTCTCCTGCGTGGCAGCCTTGGGGCTGCCAGAGTCCGTCGGCTTGGCTGCGGCTGGTGGCGGAGGGGGCGCCACCTTTGGCGTCTGGGGTGTGCGCAGCGTTTTCTCAATCTCCTGCAGTACATGCCAAAGAATTCGTGTTCAAGCTGCGACCCGCAAGACGTCACCATGAGCGGGTGCATAAGTCTGAAAGCTATGTGAGATCAAGAAGATGTCCCAGTCTGTTGTGCAGCTTGGCTGGCTATGCTGTTCCCGCTCGCTACTCCCCGCCAGACGGCGCTCAGCTGCTCCATCGCAGACGCAGCCTCCCAGCACTGGCTGCTGCAGAATGTCTGGATGAGACGCTGCGGGCAACAGTCCACAGGGGCGCATGCTTTGACAGCGCCATCAGCAGTATCGGTGCGGCTGCTGATGCGCCGCAGTGGCCACTCGGGGGCCACCAGGCACCAGGCAGCAGGCAGGCCGGCGGGGCACGGCGCGGCGCGCACCTTGAGGTCCTTGCCGGCCTTGAGCTGTGAGTGGATGGCGTCGCGCGCCTGCTGCGAGAAGTCGGCGCCGTCGGGGCGGCCGGCCTGCTCCCAGAGGATGTAGGCTTGGATGCCGATGACATCGTCTGGCACGTACACCTGCAAACACAGCCACGCGTCGCGACCACAGGGGACGTCTCCATACATGCAGCCGCTGGCCCGCTCCACGGAGGGCGCCACATCACCGCAGCAGCGAACAGGCGCCCTCGGACTGTTTCTATGTCAGCCTGACCGTGATCAAGCAGATTGTGAAGCGATGTTCCACCTCAGGCGGGTGGTGGCGGCAGCAAGGAGTGCATTGCTCGTGGCAGAGGCCTGTCAAACGACCACCACGACAACAACATTCACAGGTGCCTTGAGCCAGAAGCGCCGAGGGCAATCAGAGTCGGTATCAAGCCGATTGCTCTGCGGTGGCCCGAAGACCACTGACGGCCCTGGCTCACCGAGTGGTCAGACAGGTGCAGATTTCAGGCGCATGCATCCGGAAGGGCTGCCTGTGGCATCAGATGGTCAGCAGTGCACGTTGTTGCACATGCATGACCGCATCACACCTCGGTGACCTCGACCGTGTGCTGCACGTCGCGTTCACTCTCGCTGCCGCTGCCGCCGTCCTCCTTCTGGCCATCCATCTTCTCGATCATCGCGCGCGCCTCCATCTCTGCTCGCCGCCCGCCAATGTCCACAAACTCCGTCTTGAACTTCTGGTACGGCACCTCCCCGCGGGCCACCTGCACCGCGGCACAGCCCCACTGACTGTCGCACCACCGCCACTCCCGGGCCGCCAACGCTGTGCTGCCGCGTGCTGTGAGGCGACTTGTTTCATCTCAGCATGCCACAGGACATACTGTCATGAGACCCTGCTCTGCGCAGTTCTGCATAGTGTGAGAATGGCGAGACAGCTTCACACGGTTTCATACAGCAGTTGCGGGTGAACACGACTGGCAGGATGGGGGCAGAGCTCAAGGCCCGGAACTGCATGGGGTCCTCCTGCATCAGCAGGCCCTCATGCATCGAGGATGCGCACCTGCCAGAGCTCGTCGAGGCTCTTGCCGCGGCATAGGCATTGCTGCAGCTCGGAGATGCCCTCGCGGTACTCACGGTCGGCTGCGTCCTGCGACCGCTGCGGGCAGCCAGCACTCTCCCACATGATGTACGCCCAGATGCCCGCCAGCTCCGCCGGGATCTCCGGGATTTCCTCCAGGCTCAGCACCGGGCCCTGCACAGCCACGCCCCCTGCCCTGATGATGCCTTGCCCAAAGCTGATCATCGCTTGGGGTCGCGTTATGCATGGCATTCCCCGGCGCTGCAGCGGCTGCAAGGGGCGCCTGCCGGCTGTGTAGCACACATGCGTATACACGGCTCGATCGGGACTGGGTTGTGGGTGTGAGGGCAGCCGGTGGCCGGCTGATGGATTTGAGCTCTACCAAGATGAGAGCTTGCTGGTCTGTGATGTGAGAGGCCGGGTGGGGACCAGACGCGGACGTTGTTCAGGATCGGGTCGCGTTCTGACCCATCGGCAAACAAGGAGAACAGGGAGGGAATATGTGGTGGGGTAGGCACCATCATACAGGGAATGGCAATGAGGGGAGCGCACGAATTCAGAGTCATCGATTGACATGAATGAGCGGAGCGAGTTGCGGAGGGCGAGCTGGAAGTTGCTTCCGTTTGAATCAAACCATGTGTTGGTGGAGCTGTCCTTGATGACGAAGTTGAGGTAATCTGCCGCTTCATCGTCCGAGAGGGCAATGTCGATGACCAGCTTGCCACCATCCTGCCTACACCACACCGTCGGTGTTGTCAGGCATGAAGCAGCAGCAGAGATTTGGCAGCAGCGTGGTCGCAAGGCTTTGGCCAGGACAGGTCAGCAACATGCGAAAGGGACTCTAGCTACACCACCGAATGCCACGTGGCAACATTGCACCAGGCAACTTTGCACCAGGCAACATCACACATCAACAGTCAACAATCTAATGGGGATCCACTGCAACAGCGGATGCCTTGCCGAAGGCAAGACTGGAATCCCCGGGTGCATACCTCCATGCTGTCTGCAGTGCGCGGTCTTTGTATTGAGTGGTGTTCGGGGGACGCTCATCTGGGAGACGCCAACCTCCATAGTAATTCTTGCCACCTTGCACACCCCAGTGCAGGATGAGATTCGAAGCGATTGGATAGTCCGTCTCCAAGTGCAGCGACTGCGAGCCACTTGCATTCTCAATCACTTGAGCATGCAGCTTGAAATCGCCTTTGCCGTATGTGAAAGTTTTGTTGTGCTCGAGAAGGACCTCGTCAGCAAGCTCAGTGTCATCTGCCACCGCTGCACGGCAAACAGTCTGGCGAGGAATTCGAACGTGGCTACCGTTCAGGAAAGGCGAAATGTGCCGTGACGCATCGCCAGAGTTGGCGCTACGGCGTAGCGATGAGGCGGAGGCATGTCGGAAGCCAACAGCCAGAGCGGGAGCCTTGGTGGAGCCTCTGCAAACAGCATCGCTGCTTCACAAATGCAGTCGCAACCTTCTATTACTATCTATCTTTGATGGACATATGTAGTGGTGCAACAAGCGAGGACGATTCTGGGGCGAGGTTCAGTGTTACACTCCTCATCCACCTCTGCGACTCGTTCAGCTGCGACATATGCCCCACTGGCCAGCAGACAACATTCAACAGAGTGACCACCATGCTCCTCACTTGTGTGTGCGGTCCCCTGCTGCCATGGAGAACACAACCGGGGCAAGCGGCAAATAACACCGTCACTCGTGCTGGCAGCGACCATTCAAACATGCAGCACAATGCCTTCAGCCGCCTGGCGTGCAATGCCAGTGTATGACCTGTGATTTCCGAACATCGAGCCCATAGCTGCAAACACCAATCATGCGGGTGGTTCAAGTACCGGGCTCACGATGGGTTGCGATCACGGCGTGCCAACATGGCATTCTAGGCATGATGTCTGCAAATCTATTTTATGACTTATACAGTGATTGCAACACAGCATGTGCGAGCCAGCTGCACGACAATTACACTTCCTGACACTCACGCGAAGACGGCAGCGGTAAAGCCAGCCTTGACCGGAGGAACTTGTCGGACAAGCACCAGGCACGGCGATGTGGTATATGACAGCCGAAGAGTATAACCCTCAGGAGTTCGTGGATCTGCCGATGGAGTTCTGGGCATGTCGGAGAGACCGGAAGCACACCGGACAGCTGCACCGCGACCACAGCTCCGCGCAACATGGCCTTGATATGCCTTCATGGCTGTACGGCAGCTGATGTGATGCTACTAGAGTATGCAGCAGTACTAATTACAAACACGGGAAGGCTTTTAAACAGCTTGGCTAGGCCTCGGACAGTTCCGAAGCACTCACTGTCGCGTGCCGGCTCAGGATACGGATCACTGCTAGCAAACGGATGCTTGGCGGAATAGCCTATTGTAGAGTGACAGAGAGCCCTGTGCGCGAATTATCGTCATGCTTCACGATGTGCCTGCTACACACTTATGAACATCGAGTCATCGCGGTATCGCACGCACACGGGTCATGGAGCCCACATGTCGAAGCCATAATGACACAGAATCCAAGCCAGACAATTACATGTAGCCGTGCTCGACATCGATAGCAAGGCAGAATTGTCCCGCGCATGCTGTTGCGTCAAGTCGGTTGGATATCCGCGGAATGGACGCAGTCGGTCTAGCCACATGCGCTTCTGGAGGAGGCACTGGCCGAGTATAGCAGGCATAGCTTCGTACCAATGCCGCCGACAGGTCCCATCATACATCAGTCACATCAAACAAACAGATCCCCGGTGTTATATTGAGACACAGTATAGCCACAAACACCAAATACAGCAAGATTCAGTCAGACTGGTTGAGTGCATCCTCCGCTTCAGCCTCAGCAAGCAGCCTAGCCCTCAGTGCATCGCGTTCAAGCTGCTTCGCAGCAGCACTCTGCGCCATACCCTCGCCTACCTTGCTCTGCTCCCGATATTCACTATCTGAAGGAAGAGTTACGCCCTCCACATCACTCCCTAGACTGCAACCTGCCCCGAGCTGCTTCCCCGCATCTACCTGTGGCCGTGCCTCTGCCCCTCCGGTCCCGTCTGCTGCAGGAGCAGATGCCCCGGCCACCCGGTTCCCCGCACCAGCCTCAGGAAACGAGGATGGGAACGATCGCGGTGGCCTTGGCGGACCCACCCGCACCCCTGGAAATGATGAAGGTGCAGTCCCACCCCCACCCCCACCTCCATCTGCCCTCTGAGCTGGCGGAGGCGCCGCAGCAGTGGCCGCACGCGGAGCAGCTGCAGCTGCAGCAGATATGTCTGCGCGGCGTAGCTTGGCGGCGGCCGCCTGCGCAGCGCCCGGCGCCGCAACCGCCAGGCCGTCCACATCTGCCACCTTCGGCAGCGGCGTGACCAGCATCGGGTGCCCGCACGTCGCCGCCGCCTTGTTACACGCTTTGGTTGCTGCAGTGGAGTTGCCCATCACCACGACCGCGCTGCGATTCGGGCCGGCCCGCGCGCTGGCTTTCCGCATCGACACGTGCACAACCTCTCCGAACCGCGAAAACAGCTCGCGCATCGACGTCGCGTCATGCTTCGCGTGCTCCGTGCTCCAGCGCGCCTGTAGTGAGGATTTGAGCAGGGTCAGAGTCTCCGCATCGACTGCAGGGGCGTCGGCATCGCCGTCGCGAGCAGGCTGGCCGGCTGCAGCAGCCTCAGCTGCAGCGGCGGCAGCGGCCGTGGCTGCAGTGGCAGCCTGGGTGCGGAGCTCGGCACGTTTTTTTGCGATGGCCATCTCCCGCATGCGTCGCATCTGGGCTGCGAGGTTGGCTTGAGCACGCTGCAGGTCGGAGAGGGATTTGGCAGCTGTGCGCTCTCGCCGTTCAAGCTCCTCAGCCATGGCACGCCGCTGCTTGGAGCGTGCACGGGCCTGCTCGTCCATCTGCTCTTCTTGCTCCTGGCGAGCGCGCTTGGCCCTGCATGATGCGATTGCATTAGTGATCGGTTTTGCACATGAATGCACACAGTGGGTCATGTTCAAACAAGCAAAGGAGGACTACTTCACGTACCGTCGTACTTGCACAAACGCTGCCCTTGCTTCAGTATCGAGAAGCATGTCTCTCGCCGCCGTGAGGCGCTGGAACATTTGCGTAGCATTCTCGCTCTTGTTCCTGTCAGGATGGTACTTGAGCGAGAGCTTCCTGTATGCCTGCAAGTAGGAAATGGCATGATGGTTGCCAGGACAGAGCCAATGTCAGTATGCCGAATTCATTGCGCTCCAGATCGTGTTTCCTGGCAGGCGCTGCTAGCATGTCGCGCATCGACGTGAACACGCCCTGCGCGTGATCAAGCATACAGATCACCACTCACAAACTGACGTACCTTCAAGACATCGGAGTCTGTAACATCTTCGACCGTCCAATTAAGCTCTAGGATCTTGTATGGATCAATCTCTGCATCCTCCATCGTTCTTCAATCGTATGCAAGGCCAGCTGCGTCGTTAACAGTTCTTACAGATCCTGAGCAAGTTCGATGGATCAAAGCTTTACGAAACAGCACTTCAGATATGCGCTATATGTAATGTCCAACCTCAAGGAAGTTACCCGCGCAAACGCGGGGCGTCAGGAGGATTTCGATGCTAGAGTCGGACGGAACTGCACGGTACACTGCTCATGCTGCCTGGTCATGGAGGCATGCGATGAATAGCTTATTAATGTCCTCTACGTTCTCGTACCACTCCCAAAGTGAGACGTGGTGACAGCCCCTGCCAGTGCGTATGCAGGTGGTCGATCGATGTGGACTGTGGCCACGAGGGCTTCCAATCGAACTCGACACCCCGGCTCAGCACTATAGTGTGCAGCACACCAGTGATATCAACACAGTGACAAGGTTTAGGGATAGTGTACAGCGCTCACACAGGCATGTGGAGGCGATCGTAGCTTGCTATGTATACATGTGTCCAATTGCAAAGGACAAACTCAGGGATTTGTCAGAGCGCGAACTCCGTACGGACGAGCCTCTTTAGTGTTGACCAAAGATGGTCGCCCATGCGGTTGTTCCGGCAGATCAACCATCATCTGCTTGGTGTTCTAGCACACCCTGCACAGCCTGTGCTATGGTTGCTGCAGGCAGTGTTCTGGAGCAGGCTGAGTTGGTGCACAATGGTGCCGCAGTGAGCAACATGCATGCATCGGAAGGCTGCTGGAGGCTGCGCTTACGCTCCACAGCGCCTTCAATTACCCTTGTCGACCGCTCCATCCGGCGTCCAACCAAACTTCCACAAACACTTGCTGACACGGCCGGAGGAGCAGGCAATGACAGCCTGCCTCTGAAGTACGATCCCCCATGCATGCATGCGTGTGAAGCTCAGTCCACGCACATGAGCCCGCACGGATTCACACTGCAGTGAAAACGCACACACAGAGAACACCCCCCTCGTTCTGTTCCCAGTGCATCCCATTGGCAGCCCAACACGTGGTGCGCCCGCGTCGTCACGCAGAGGATGGACCCTGCACCACGTCGTCCATATGCATGACCAAATGTCATCTGCCCATGGAGTCCCACCGGCGCTGCCCCAGCGAGTTTCTCAGCGTGTCCACGTTCTGCAGCGACTGCATGCCTGTCACCCCATCCCCGAGCCCACTGGCCATCCCATGAAGCGCACTCGGCATCGTCGTCACGTCACCGCCGCCCCCCACGCCCGCGCGCCGCGCCTTCTCCTTGTGCCGCTTCGCCTTGGTCATCTCCTGCCGCGTGTTGTTCCCTGCGTCCGTCTCCCCGGTGAACGTCGCGATGTGCTGCACCTCCGCCTCGCGCACCGCCTCCTCGATGCGCACCGTGAACTTCCGGAACGCGTCGCCGCGGTGGTCCTCGTAGCCATCCCACGGGCCGGAAAGCGCGTGGAAGGCCCAGAAGATGCGGTCGAGCTTCACGACGCACAGCTGCCGGGCGCGCGCCCGCGCGCCGTACTGGAAAAAGTCCTCCAGCGCGACCGTGAGGGTGCCGATGACGGAGAGCACGACGGCGCCCCAGCTCAGCATGCGGTTCTGCGGCTGCTCGGTGAAGACGGACGTCATGCTGATCAGCACCGGAACCTACACAACCTGCGCCATCTGTGCCTGAGCTCAATCACACGGCCATGACCTCGAGAGCATTCCACCCGACAGCCACAGCACGCATGCGGACACCATGCTGCCCGCATGATGGCAAGCACGTCACCACGGCTGCAGCAGATGCTGTGACCCTCGGACGTGCAAATGCTTCATGGCACAGAGACAGTGGAAACCGAAAACTGTACAGATGCACGCCACGCAGGTTCGGCACGGGCGTGGCTACCAGTCTCCCTGCAGCCATGTGTACTTCACAACAGACATGCTGTGAGTGCGCCTTCGGCTCGAAAGGATCGTCAGGGCTGCGAACACCAGTTTCACATGCGCACATGCACTCTGAGCGCACTCTGCGCCCGCAGACGGCAACACCTGGGACAAAGTCCCGTCCACCATGGCCAGCGATCCCGTCCGTACCGTGGCTGTCCAGGGGCGCACCAGGACACCGGTCAAGGTCTTGAGCAGGCCGATGACGCGGTAGTAAAAGAGCAGCCAGCGACCGGTGCGGAGGTTGTTCTGGCGCGGCTTGAGGTAGCGTGTGCGCAGGAAGCGCTTCTGGGCGGGCTCTAGCACCATGAGATCGATCACATCCCCGAGGTTCAGCAGCTCCACCCGCGCTGACATCGCGTACTCGTCACCGCCATCCACTAGCCGCTGCAGCTGTGACCGCATGCCATCTTTCACCTGTTGCCGTATGTCACACATGTTATTTATGCCGCCCTTGACTGCTTGTGGTGTCGAGAACCAGCACTCCGTCCATGAGAACATGCGGCCGCGAGGTACTCACTTTGCCATGGATATGGCCCACATGCTTGCCAATCAGCAGTACACAGTAGATATCTGTATGTGATACTAGACAGTACGAGCAATTCAGACAATGTGGTGGATAGCAGGATAATGCGACCCGTAGACGTAATGCAGTGACTATTGGGGCCGTGCCTGCCGTCTGTGCGATGCAGGGTCATAGACAGCATCTACTGTATCCTATAAGTAGATAACCTTGAAGGACCTGGCTAAATCTTGCTTAGGCAGAGACCCTGCATTATTACACAGTTTGCAGTGCCAGCAGCAGCGTCGTGAAAAGAAAAGATTGCGGTGGGCAGCGCCTGCATTGGCACGCATGCATGCCGCTACTGCCGTGTACATGTACCACCCAAAATGTGAGTCGGTACTGGTAAGGCAACAGCGGCCAGTGGCGCACCGAGACTCGTTGTGAACCCATGTTGGTTGCATTGGCCTCGAGGTAGGCCGTGCGCAGCGCCGCATCGTACTTGTGGCGTGACGTCAAGTCCGTGCCGGCGCACTCGACCATCTGCGCCAGGTAGCGCGTCGTTGCTCGTGCGATCGTGTTGCGGCGGGAGGCGACGGACGTCGCAACGGACGTCGCAGACGTGCCCGAGGTGGTCCGCGGCCGCTGCGGCAGCGCCTTGGGGGGCTCCGGCTTCGTGCGCTCGTGGAAGGAGACGGTGCGCACGCCCTGGACCGCACGCTCTGCACACGACTGCCTGATGCTCGCAAATCGACACATTTCCTGGCGGCACATTGAAAGTACACTCCTATAGTATTTCACCTCAGAGTATGACAACCCCGGTCACCCTGCACGCACTTGCTCGTGCGTTAAGAGTCGCACACCCGGCGCAGGCAGCTCATTTGAGCTGTCGTCGCTATCCGCATCGCTGTCAGTATCGTGCCCATCGCCCACATGCATGCCCAGCGTCATGGCCGCGCCACCTCCAGCCGGAGCGGTACTCTCCACCGGCAGTGCCATGAGCCCCTGCGCGACACCCCGCAGTGTGCCGCCCCCGAATTCCACCACATCCGGGAACCCTGGCACCTCCGCCCGGAGCGTGTCAGCTGCAGTGGCCGCCTCCCAAGCCCCTGGCGGCACACCCGCTGGTGTACCGGCCACGCCCGGCACACCCAGTGCTGCTGCTGCGCTGCGTTCTGGGCTGCCATTGTCGCCGTCCTGGCCCTCGCCGACGGCACGACGGCGGCGGGCCCCGGCTGCCGTGCGCTGCATCCGCGCCCGCATGCGTGGCATTGTCGCAGGTGGCGAGGGCGGTGCGCCTGCGTCATCTGCGATGGCCCTGGAGTCACTGGGGGGCCATGAGTGAGCTCGTGAGCCACAGTCACTGGGGCTGCAGTCCTCGTCAGCGTAGCCTGTGATCCACCTTGACGTTGCCGTCACACCGGATTGAGGATCGTCCGCCTCTGCCGCATCCATGTCGGGGAACGGGAGCGACAGAAAATCTGGAAGAGCATGGGCGTGGATGGCATCGTGTGCAGTTCTGCCTTGCCATCCGTTGTAGTAATCTCCAGAAACGGGCTCATTCTGTTGAGCTGAGCTCATCGCTGTATGTGGCGTGGAACGGTCATCGGGTCGTCGTGGGGAGTGCCGTAAACTCGTGCTTTCTTGTACTGGCTCTGCACAGCTTTGAATCACTGTTGGCTGCGTCACGAGTCAAGGCTGCAGTGGGACCAGCTGGTGCCGGTCGCAGCCACCTAAGATGGGGCATGCATGCACAACCAACATGGAGGCTGGCATGTATCCAAGGCTGTTTCGTGCAAATCATCGAGGCTGTGAATAGATCAGATCCACACCTTTGAACGGAGGCGGCGAATCGGCCGCAAATTCTTGGGGGACACAGGCCTCACGGACAGCTGTGTCAGTCGCTCCACCCTGGTGGACAGAGTTGTCAGTGTGGTCAGAGTTGTCAATGTGGGCCGGTTCAGGGCTCCAAGCCAAGTGTTCAGCATCATCACCAACGGCATCCGAGGTCTGGTCTGCTCCTGTTCCATCTGATGTCGCCGCCACAGCGGGCGGGTGCACATCTGGCGGTGAAAGCAAATGCTCAAGCGAGTCTGACCGCAGCACTGCACCCTCGGGGCCGTCCAGCCTCACTTGCATGACTCGAGCAGAGCTACCCATTTGTGGCATGAACGCAGTCCGTGTGCCTTCCGGCCGTGCATGAGCGTGAGCTGTCTCTGCGATGTACGCATCGCCATGTAGTGAATCTTCTTCTGAAGAGGCCTCTGGTCTCGGCTGCATTGCAGAGTTCCATGTTGCCGTCGAGCGTTCTGCAGGCGCTTGCAGTTCCCGTGCATTTTCTGCGTTTGAGTCCTCCAATTGCTCCAATCCGGTGACATCTGCAATGTCTTTCTGGCCGGCATGCCCAGCTGTGGCTGAAGGGGCCGCAGGTGGAGGCGGGCTTGGCTCTGTACCTTCAATGCTGCTTGTGGCCACATGGAAGGATGGGATGTTCTGGCCACGAATGCGGTCAGTGGTGTGCTCCAGGCCTGCTTGCGAGCTCTGCTCTGTGCCGTGTGCAGTGCTGCACTGCTCCTCCGTTCGGTCCTCATCGGCAGAAGCCACAGCCTCGGAGCTTTGCCCAGCTTGCTGTGTCAGTGTCGTTGCGTGGTCTGCACATTGCATGGTGTGTATCCATTAGGCACATCTGGTGGACGTCTGGTGAGCAAACTACATGCAGTTTGGTGTCTTCAGCGCATCATCCACCACGTTCAGAGTGCAGTGCCGAGGACTGGATCGAGGCGCATAGACAGGCTGCGCAGAGTCACATACACAGCTTTCAGGCATGATGTACAGGTTTGAGCTGTGGACAGGCGCAGGTGTCACAGTCTGTGACCGAATGCTACACGATGACGGAATGTTTCATGATGACATCGATGAGGCATCGTCAGCAGAATTGAATCTGGCTGGTGTACGACCAGAGATGGAGGCTTGCACTGCACATTCTCGGCTGGGCATGCTGCATTCAGAGCCGACAATATGCTGTGTTTCTCAATCGCATTGGTGGCACACCGTTTGAAGCCTGCCGTAAAGCTGTTGAACCTCGCCCTCCCTGATGCTGGGACTGCCCTGTAGTGGCCATACTGCCGCCGGTGATGCCCAGGGTCGAGGTGACTCTCCCTGGGCTGTTTTGGGTGGCCGACACAATGTGCGGCCGTGTTGCGGCTGATCCTGACGCCTGATTAGCATCCAGCAGCTCCAGCGAACTGCATGAACCCTCCTGGCCGTTGTTTGGTGGCACCATGGCCCCGCTGCAGCTTGAATCTTGCAGCCTCTGGTATGGAGATGGGTGATGTGCCATGCTGGATGCTTGAGGAGCTGCGAGCAGCTGTGTACTCAGGCGAACGGATGGCCGGTCCGATCCAAACTCCTGTGGAGCCGCATTGGCTGGTGTTGATATGTCAGACTGTGGTGGTACTGCGGCCTCTTCTCTGCCACTGTCGGGCTGTGTGAATCTGACTGTCGGGCTGGTAGCCAGTGTCACACCAGCTAGCAGCTGGCCCTGCAGTACTGCAGCTGCTGCTTGTCCTGCAAGCACAGCATACATCTTTGCCTGCCCTGCTGAGCAGTGCTGGCACCATCATGTGGGACTTGATGGGCATGCGACTATGTACAGCTCACCATGGCCAAGGCTATTCGGGCTGCTGGAAGTGTGCACCACAAATTCTTTTGGTTGACCACTCACGGCTTGTTGGACCTGGCTGTTTAGCGCTGGCACTAAAGGTTGGTCTGCTGCAGACTGCGCTGCAGCCATCATGGCCATGCCAAATTGAAATGGCGAATGGCAACTGTCCACCTCAGATGGCATGGAAGCGCCGTGTACCAGTTTCTGGCTGGGCTGATCATGCAGCCATGTTACACCTGCTGTCGCCAGATCGTCGTGTTCATCGACGTGCTGCGGTTTGTGCTGTCCTGTGTGGCTGTCCCTCATTGATGCCGGTGGCCAGGGCCTGGGCCTGGGCCTGGGCCTGGAACTTGAGCTCTGAGCTGGTGGCTGCGAAGCGGTAGACTGCGCAGCTGCGATTGCCAGGGTATTTCCAGACTTTCGCTTCTTGTGGGAAATAATCTTGGATGAGTCGATGCTCGTCAAGGCCACTGATGGAGCCACAGCAACTGCTGGTGTCAAATACGCAGTTGCAGGCTTGCTGACAAGGGGCACTCGCCCTCTTGCAGAAGGTTGGGTCAGATATTCAGCTGAGACTTCAGTTCCCCTCTCGGATCTACCTTGTTCTCTGGCATTGCGCGACGGCAGCTGATCGCGCTTGGGCATATTGACATGGGTCAGTGGCTGTGATGCAGCTGGACACAGGCAATCTTGAAAAGATCGTCTCCATCTAATAGATCACACGATTTTTGACGCAGCATCCTGCTATTTACGCTCAGAATAAACCTATGGATGTGACGTAGCCATGCCTTGACGCACGAGCACACCGTGTCTACAAACCTGCTCGAACGCTTACTGGCTATCTCAAGCTTGCTCAAGGATGTGACATACTCCGCATATCGCGTAAAGGCAGAGTCAGGCACGCGTGTCGGTACGGCCACATCTCTGAACACTGAACTGAAAAACACAGCACTTCATCGATCGCCACACTGTTACACAACAGGTGCACCGAAGCCCGGACGTTCAGCCACTTGCGAAAGGCTAGCTGGGCTCGAGTGAGCTGCATGCTCGCTCGATAATGGCTACAGGAACAGCTCCACTTTCGGTCGCAGATTGAAGTTGAAGCGTCTAGATGCGTCTGCCTGACGGAAACTACTCATGCGTTCACAGAGCGGCACGTGGCAGCATGAGACATGACTGTCGTGTGTAGTCTCGTCGTCACAGAGTCGTCGAGCAAGCAAGCAACGCATCCGCGCCCCCTGCCACAGCTTTCCAGTCATCCCGCTTGGCGATCACTTCCGTTTGAGCCAACAGGCGCATTATAGACAGTTCAGTGGAGGTTCATTGTGTAGTGTTTGTGCTGTTCAGGTTGTGAGGGAGTCCCTGTAGGGACGCCGGGAGGCAGCCCATCTCTCCCTGGGCGACAACATGGGGGACGAACATATCTTGAGGACCTGGCAGGCGCTGAATGATGACATCTCTAACATGGCAGATCTTTTTGTGAGGCTGGTGAAAGCTTCTAAAATGCCTGTTGATGAAGGTGATGCGGGCATTGCCAGGTCTGGGGCAGCTTTCGCCACGCATGTGGAGAACCTCATCGCTGTCGGCAATGACGTACTGTCTCAAGTAGATTCATGCAAGAAGTCTGCAATCCTCGCAAATGCAGATAAGACCCTATATGAGAAGGTCCGTGGCACAAAGTTCAAATTGAAAGCTGTCAGTGACAAAGAGCAAAGCATCCTCCGTGATACGCCAGCTGGCCCGGTACTGGAGATGCGAAGCCTTCTGCAAAAGCTGGAAGAGCACTATTATCGTTCGAAAGCTCGTCCTGTAGACGATGGTCGCACAGATGTAGATCGTCAGCTGAACGAGTTCTGCTCTCAAGCAATGTTTGCCAGTGTTGATGCTCCTGATGCCTGATTTCCTGAGACTGCATGAACGTTCCAGCGATCGTATGGGACAGAATCATCTTAGAACAACTTGCCCACGCAACTGTCTGGCAGGGCAATGGCAATTGAATCAATCACATTCGTGAATTAGTGATTCGTGAATTAGTGAGCTTCCATCAGGTGTAACCTGACCATGCCACATCTCGAATTGCTCACAGCGCTGAAAAGTCCACAACAAAAAGAACGGAAATGGTCAAAAGTTTCACCAAACCGTGTTCATATCAACAAGCTCACCGTACACAGACATCTACCAGGCACCACTACATTCAGATGGCACGTCACCTCGTCTCACTGGCATTTGCAGCAGTACTCTCCTGCGCTACCCACAGCTGCTGCACTTTTCTGCGCAACTCAGGCCATTCCGTGTCCGGGATAATCGCCCCTTGGTGCTGGACAGCACAGGTCCCTGTCAGGCAGCCAGCCTCCAGACACGCCTGTAGTGGCACCTTTTGTAGCAGCCCAGCCAAGAAGGCACCACAAAAGGCATCCCCAGCGCCGACTGTGTCAACTACTTTGACGCTGTCGGTCGGACAATATGCTGTGCCTTGATCTCTGGAGACAGCGTGAGCTCCTTTGCCACCGCATGTTATCACTGCTAGCTTGCAGTGTTTCAGTAGTGTCGCTCCGGCACGCAACACCAACGATGTGTCCCCACTTGCGCCATTCTCTCCGTTTCCTGCATGCCGTTCATGTCCATTAACATCCTCTGCACTTGTTGTGCGGGTGCATGCAGCCGCACATTTAACTCAGAAAATCAGCTACAAATACTCCCAGTATGAGTCTTGAGTCCCCCAAAAGTCATCCTGACCATGAAAAATGACACCACATGCTGCTAGCTACAGAACGCGGAGGTAGTTTGGGATTGGAGCTGCGTATTATGAAAAACCAGGTTTCAGGCGACACACTGGTGGCCCTAGCTGATGCAGGTGGTCGGAGAGCACCTGCGACTTCCTCTCCAAACAGTTTACAGACTGCTTTGGCTTCATCTTCATTGCAAAACACGACGTCAACGCATGCACTGGTGAGCACCTGTTTCAAGGCAGCCTCGCAACCGCGGACCACCTCGAAACTTGCCAGGTCCAGACTGAAGATAGCCCCGGCATTCCTGGCGGCAAGTGCTGAACTCATCAAGACGTCGCTTTTGCACAACATGTAGCCTTCGCAGTGGACAAGGCTGAGGCTGGGCACCAGCGACAGTGGCAGGGCAGCTGGGCTAAGGTCTGTTGAAGCCCCCAGACATGTGAACATCGTGCGCTGCCCATCATCCGTGATCAGGCAGCAACAAACAGCTGAGGATTTGCCAGTAACTATTTGCAGGTGCGGGGTGATGCCATGTCGCTTGAGGTGCTGTTCGAACTCCTGTCCAGCAGTATCATCACCCACAGCACCTGCAAAGCTACACCTCCGCACTTCATTTGCCACACGAAGATCATAAAGCTGCGCGTAATAATCATTAGATGATATTCATAGCAAGATTCGCCTGCAAGTGTGCCAGCTGCTGCTACTGCAGCTGCAGCAGCAGCAGCTGGGTGCGTGGGCAAGATCGTACTGGCATGCAATTGTTGGGGCCAAACGAGAAACACAAACCATCACATTGGCTGCGGAGCCTCCAGCGACCTGTGCCAGCTCAGGTCCACTGTCTGCTTTGCCATTGCTTGCAGCCTTCAGCTCTCGCAGAATCTCTTGCAGCTGCTCGCCGTCCACAAGCGTGCTGCCTCCACGTTCTTCAGAGAACCGCTCGAGGACATTCTCTAAAGCATCTGCGATGACATCTGTGCATGGGTCACCCACTCCCAGACAGGCGTAGCTCTGTGGCGCCATCCTCGGTACACAGGCGTGGTGCAACCGATCTGTCGAAACGTGACTGGTGCAGCGCAGCAGAGGTCGGCACGCGAAAATGGTGGGAGTTCGCAAGCGCAGCATGCTACATCATACGCATGTCTCATCAATACTTGCCTTGTGGTTGCGCCATGCAGATGTCGTGTTGGGCTTGAATCCCAAGCAGCGGGCAACTGCGCCTGCGTTTGCATGGCAGTCATAACCTTGAACTGCAGCTTCGGTGCGCACAGAAAACTGCGATGCACTGCTACACTCAAGCAGTCTACGCCATGTCAAAACCATGCCAGGCAGAATCACGTGCAGACATTGAATTGTGGATGCCGATCATCACACATGTCGAATCCACTATCAGTGTGGCACCTGTGCACAGTGACCAAGGGTTCTTGTACAATCACCGATACAGAACGCACACTGTAATCGAGAAACATAATCCTCCATCACAACTGTTCTTGTGAGCAACTGCATGTGGACCGATATATCTGGGGCACTGCTCCCGAGCAGCATCACATTGTGGTCTAGGTTGGCATGGGACCTTGACACATTGGTTCACCATGATCCCAACTGATGACCAAACCGTTGTGCTACCAGTGCAGCGTTGGCACTTGTTGCAAGCGGCATACGAGTATTTGCATGGACGTAATGCCTCGGACAGCCCAGAGGCCAATGCAGCATGTGATTACTCCAACAAAGCTCACACATAAGCCTCCATCATGTTGCAAGAAAGTCACCGCCGGCTTGCACATGCTATCATGCGCTGGCCCTACATCCCATTTGCACCGGCGGGCAACAGTCAAATGTGACCAGCTACACTTACAAGGTATCCCAAGCAGAGAAAAGACGCGTCATGGCACTCAAAAGTGCTCGTCCGTTAACGCCCTTCTGGCCGCCTCTGCGTCTGATCCATCAGCGTGGCCTGCATGCCGCCAGCTGCAGACTCACGCGCAAAAACCTGCCAAATCCAGCTCTTATTGCTTTATTCTGCACACAGTCCACCACCAACTCAGCCACCCCACAGGACTCGCTGCACGGTATCCAGCCGAACCAGAAATTCTCCTGTCCCCACCCCATCCCGGCTGCTACAGACCGCAAAATCAGGCCTCTCCCGCAGCATACCACGCACTGTACCGGAAGGTAAAGCAAGGGGTTCCACAGCAATTAAGCACAGCCACAACTCAGCGCACAGCTGCCGGCCGGCACTGCATACAATGACGCAGCAGCCCATGCTCCAAAACAGCCGGTTTCAAGGGCACTGTCACCTCTATACTCGCAGCTACAGTGGGCGGCACGCTGAGCACGCTGAGCAGTGGCAGCCGGGCACGCACCATGATGCTAGGAGCGCCAGGGCCGCTCATGCCGACACGGCGGTGTCGACCTCCTCCGCAACCGTCTCTGCTGCCGTCTCTACCTCGTCCGCGACGCCGTATGTGCCCAGCACGCCATCGTCTTCGCCTGAGTCACTGTCGCCGTAGCCGCCACGCGACCCGCGGGTGCGAGAGCCGTCCTGCACCGCCACAGCATGCTCAGCGTAAGCTCTCACAATGCCAGGTGTGTTGCGAAACGCTAGATTATCTGCGGGTGGCAGTGTGCAGCAGATGGGTTGGTGCTACCGTGTTTCGACCGAACACAAAACGCCGGCGACAGGCGCAGCATGCTGAGTCGGCTGTCGTTCGCGAACGGAATGGCGACAGGCGACAGGCAAGTTTGTCGGTGAACTACCCAAGAGCAGCGCACACACGGTCGCCGCGCGGCCAGAGCTACAGGCTGGTGACTGACATGGCTCAGGGTGGATCGGCCAGAAATTCGTTCAGTGCTGTGCGATCGCACACATGGCAATCTGATCTGAAGGCAGTTGGGAGGAAGTGAATGGCGCGCACGTCTGGCCGCGGGGCACGGGGGCCACGGGGGCCGCGGACGCGGGGAGCGTCGGCGCGGTCACGGTCACCATCGTCCAGCCGGGGGTCGCGGGGGCCGCGGGGGCTACGCTCGCGAGGGGCGTCATCGCGGGTGCGGTCGCCGTCTTCCTCGCGGGGGTCGCGGGGGCCGCGCTCGCCGCGCTCACGGGGGGGGTCAGCGGGGCGGCCGTCGCGGGGGGCGCGAGGGTCACGCTCGCGAGGTGCGTCATCCCGAACGCGGTCGCCGTCTTCTGGACGAGGGTCGCGGGGGCCGCGCTCGCCGCGTTCACGGGGGGGGTCAGCGGGGCGGCCGTCGCGGGGGGCGCGAGGGTCACGCTCGCGAGGTGCGTCATCCCGAACGCGGTCGCCGTCTTCCGGACGAGGGTCGCGCTCGCCACGCGCGCCGCGCTCGCGAGGGGGGTCGGCGGGCCGGCCATCACGGGGGCCGCGAGGGTCGCGGTCGCGCGGCGCGTCGACGCGCTCGCGCGAATCATCAGCAGGCCGGGGGTCGCGGGGGCCGCGGGGGCCGCGCTCGCGGGGAGCGTCGTCACGGTCACGATCCCCGTCTGCGGGCCGCGGGGCCCTCGGCCCACGGTCGCCGCGGCTCGTGTCGCGCTCCCTGTCCCCGTCGTCCTCCCTGGGGTCGCGCGGGCCACGGTCGCCGCGGCTCGAGTCCCGGTCCCTGTCCCCGTCCGTTTCGCGGGGATCACGCGGGCCGCGGGGGCCACGTGTGCCGCGGCTGCGCGTGCGCACCCGGCCGCCGCCGTAGCGGCCACGTGGGGCAGACTCAGGCACCGCCTCCTGTGCCACCTCTGCATCGTCCTCGTAACCATAGTACTCGTCGTCGCCTCCGTCGTACTCCTCCTCCACGATGTCCTCCTCCTCGTCCTCCTCGTCATGCTCACCGTCTTCTGCCACATACTCCATCGGCACGGCAGTAAACGCACCGGCGACGCTAGACTCAACGCACATGCCGTCGATGACCGTCAGCTCGCCCTCGCACACATCGTTGGCGCAGGCCGGGCGGCCGAACTTGCCGCAAGGGAGGCACTTGTGGCCACCCATGCATGCAAGGCCCTCGCCCTTGCAGGTGTCCTCACGGCAGCATGGCTCCCACTCGGCGCCGCAGGAGGCGACGTCGACCTCCTCTTGCTCCTCCACAAAGGAGCGGATGAGGGAGAGGCCACGCACCGGGGCCACTGCGACGAGAGCAGCGCCCGCCAGGAGCGAGAGTTTGGTCAGCTGCATAGTGAAGCCTGCACTCATGGGAGATGTGTGGGTACTCTGATGCCACTCTGATGCCATGAGAGGCACGTGGGTGAAGAACTGTTCTTGTGCATATGATCCCGTGGAAGCTGGCGCCCACACTGGTGGCTAAAGGGTCTGAGGGCAAGGACTTGTACACAGGAGTTGAGTTATTTGGCTCTGCTCTCACATGACATCATGGCTTGATACAGTGACGGGCCGATTCCGTCTGTACTACCTACATTTGAAATGTGCACAACGCACTTACTGGAAGGAATGGTGCGGCGGTGAGTGACGATCTCTATCGCCTGGTGTAGGTTGCAGCCAGCGGCCACACAAGCTGACACAGACGCGGGAATCCTCACGCGGGCCCAGCTCTGGTCCAGAGCGGGGCCTCTTTAGACATGCCTGTGGTTGCCCGCGCGATTTCAGGCTGTTCCAGTGCGGCGTGGAACACACGAGCCCTGGTGCCGCTCATGCTCGCACAGGACACGACGCGCGATGCGACCGCTCCTAATGCGTTCCACACCAGCGCTGTGATGATTCGCCCGTGCGTTTCAAGCGGCATGATACACAGGAATTGACAGCCATATGCGCTCTGGGCACGCCGTCACGGGGTGGAATGCGGTTCCAATGAGTCATGCAGGCATGAACACGGCACGGCCCTGTTCTGTTAATGCTGGTGCAAACTCAGTGCTGCAACGGATGGGACGATGCCCACTCCGTAGCAGTCGTGGCGATGTAGGCATAAAAGTTGATGCAGTTTAGGGCATATGGCACTTTTTCATTGGCCCCGGCGATCCCGGCCTCGGCACGAGCGATAATGACTGAAAAAAATGAGCGCCTCCCCACTGCATGCAATTACTGTTGCGCACGCAACTTGGCATGTGGCGACACAAAATACTCTCTAGTGTTATCATAATTATCAGATTTACCGCCATAGCTAGCAAGTTGCGCTGTGGCGGAGTGCTGGAGCTCGAAATCGTCTGATCACCTCGCGGTACACATGGCTGCCGGGGAATCTCGAGAACGGGCATCACCGGATCCAAAGACTGCCGCACAAATCTTTGTGAAGCTCACCTTTTCGATATCTGCAGGGATCCAGCAGGTACTAGTTCGGATGGAGTCTGGGGGTAAATCAAATAAAACAGCGACGGTCCTCCGAGCTTGTCTCAGTACCGGAACCGAAGCCTCTGTCAGGGGCAGCGTGACCTATTTGAGATCCTAACGTGAGGTCCCCTAGCTCTTTTCAAGCAGCTTGGCTCTTTAGCGGCCGCGCTGTAGCAGCATTCCATGGGTATGAAAGCCGTCGAGCTGCATGCGGCGAGGGCATGATAGAGTTGCGGGTGGTCTTCACCACATGCGACATTGCATGCATGCAAGGCAGCGCCAGCACCTGCTGCATCGCACTGCCGTCATGCGCATGCAGTTAGTAGGCAATTGTGCGGTCATATCTGGTAAGGCGGGGCAAGCTCGCATCACACGTCACCACTGCACTCGCTGAAGTTCATCGTGAGAGTGATCAGTACTGCGGATGATCGCACTTCATAGTCATTTGTGCAACAGCACTTACACTCGTGCACTCCCAATTGATTGAATAGTTGTGATCAAATCCCTGGATCAACTCGTGTCGGTGTGCTCACAAATCCACGCTGGGAGCTATTGTCCGGACGCACTGTACAGCGTGCATGACAAGTATGGAGACCTGACGGAAACGGCAGCCAAACCGTGGTCAGCATGACACATTATCAAATTTGTCAGGATGAATTTGGTGAGGGCGCAGTAGCAGTATGCCCCCTCGCCGGCCAAGCGTAGCTTCAGCTCGCCGGGGGGTTGACACAATGTATTCCACCCGGTGCCGCAGATTGCACAACAGCGACAAGCACCGTGCACATTCAGCCCGTGCTATTGCTCTGAATTGGCTTCATGCACTGTGCACATGCTCAAGGGCGTCGCTTGCACGAACAACGCTATGATTATTGAGCCACAGCCCACGAAACGAATGCCTCCCGCAACATTCGCATGTTGGTAGATACACTGCTTAGGGACAAGTAACATTGCCGTGGCTAGTCGACTTAGTGGACGTGTGCTGGTCCCTTCGTGCATATGTGACAAAACTTGAGTCAGGCTGGGCATGCAGCTTCAGGCAGGATTTCTGGGCTGTCTCGCACAACGCTCACCAAGCGAAAACCCGCTGCCGGGGCCCAATGTCTATTCTGATGGCGGCATTCGTTGCGGTCCATGCCATTAGATCGCCAACGCGTCAAGTGGTCGAAGGTCTCTGTGTGGAATCTGTGTAGCAGCACCCCACCCCTCTAGGCAGCCCTGTGAGCATCAGCTCACACAGTACTGTGGCACAGTCACCCGTCCAGCCGCATTGAAGACAACACAGCAAGCCATCAGTCTGGCATGGGCGCTCCTGGCTCAATGGAACTCGTCAGTGCATGGCAGAGCACACAAGCAGGATCCTCGTTTCAGCTCATTCCAGCTCAATGCAAACCAGTGTGACGACACCACCATGCCACTCACAGGTCACACTCACAGATCACCCTCGAGCCGCGACACACAGATGCACATTCACGGGGCATGTGCGCAGGTAACAGCAGTGGAATCGCACCAGCTCGTGCTTGTGTGACGACACACACCCCTTGGCAGCGCTGCCAGCACGACTAGCAAACTGTAGCCGTTGGTGGCTCCCGCTCGGCAGAGCCCGCCGCTGCTGGGTGGCTGACAGTTGGCGCTTCGGCGTGTGCATGGCGTGAGACTGCCACGGGGGAGATACGCCTCCCGAACCGACCTGCACGATTGAATAGCCGCAAACGGACCGGCACATACCCGGCCTGGCCGCACGGGTTCACGCAGGCGCACCCGCCTAGAGGCGCCCCCGCTGTCACAGCAGCTCCTGGCCACTGCGGTAGACCCCCCGCGCGTTAAAGTGCTCCACGAGGCCGCGCAGGAACGCGTGCTGCGACAGGGTGTCGGTGTCCCCGACGAGCACGCAGCGGCGGCGCGCGCGCGTGACCGCGACGTTCATGCGGCGCTCGTCCGCGAGGAAGCCGACGGTGCCGCGCGCGTTGCTGCGCACCGTGCCGATCACGATCACCTCCTTCTCGCGGCCCTGGAAGCCGTCCACCGTGCTCACCTCCACGCCGGCCAGCCCCGCGTCGGGCAGCAGCCCCTTCAGCCTGCATGTGCGCCTCTCGTCAGCGGTGCGGACTCTGCATCCGCCGATGCGCTGGTGCTGGCTCACGCACCAGCAGTGCTCCCCAGCAGCCCCGGCACGAATCTGTGGTGCCTCTGTGTTGCGGAGCTGGCTTGCGGGTGAATGTGCAGGCCTACATGCCTGACGGGAAGTACGCCTGCGTGCAAGAGCACTGCATGCTCCAGTCGTGCCTCCTGCGTGCCAGCAATCGAGTGCCCCCCGATGTGTGCCACAGATTGAGGCAGCAAGGCTGCTCTGTGCCAGGACTCCTTGCCAACCCTAACAACAACCACGGCCCCTACTGCGGCACAGCTTGCGCTGGGCAGCTTCAGCCCGCGCCACTCTCTGACGTGTTGCGGTCTCAGAGAGACACCACGGGCCAGGCGAGGCGACATGGTGTCACGGATCACAAGTCAAACAAGAACACGTTCGACGGGGGGATCAGCATCTTGAAAAAGATATTCACAGAAGCGGCCATGCCACGTTCGATAACACGGACCAAGATAATGGCATCACCTCCCCACTACCTACTTTCGCACCAGCAGTCATCTTGCACCGCGCCACTGCCACACATGCCACACATGATGTGACACCACATGTGCACAGCCAGACGCGCTTCCTGCGGCCGGCAGGACCGCAAGCGCGTCCAGAACGGCGAGCGGGTACGCACCGGGCACGCTGCGCGGAGTAAGGCGTGATGACACCGATCGCCCCACAGGGCACCCCGGTGGCCACTAGCCCCTGCACAGCCGCAACCACGATCGCGGCCTCCCCCTCGTTGTAGTAGCTGCCGCCCTCCTCTTCCTGCGCCTCCTCTGCGCCGCAGCCTGCCGTGTCTATCAGCACCAACGGCTTGTCCCCGGTCTCCCCCACCGCAGCGTCACCCTCCGCATCAGCGTCCGCGCCGGCCCCTGTGGCAGAAGCGGAGACGATGCCTGCAATGGTGTGAGCGGCTACGGAGGGGTGGGCACGCAGGCGGCCGCCGTATAGCGCGTTGGACGCCCAGGCCATGATGTCCTCATGCATGCGGTACTGCACAGTCAGCATCTGCGCAGCGTGCTTGCCGTAAGCGCGGTGCAGTCGCTCGAAGAGGGTGACCCCCAGGCCTGCCTTGACTGCGGCGTCGGAGAGGATGGTCGGGGGGAGCTGCAGATGGTCGCCTGCACACTGGTTGCGGCTGAGAACAAAAACATGGTGTGAGAGCACAGGCTGCCTTGTGTGCACTTGTGGGCACTCAGATCATTAGCACAGTTCTAACCGGCAGCTGTGATTCTCTTAGTCAGCATGTCAAACAGAAACCTGTGTTGACATTCACATGATTCATGCTGGGCATGCATAAACACTTGCATCCACTTCCAATTTTTGGTAAACCATTCTCAGTCATCCCACTGGCATGACATGTGGATGCCAGTCACATGGCCCACGTGACATGGGTATGGCTGTGTCATGTATTCTGATCACACCTGCCCCAGGGATCACCCAACTATCAGTTGTGATCAGCACACACACACGCATGTACCTGATGCCTGAAGACAGAACCCTCTGGAGCTCTGGCTGCTGCAGGGCACCAACGCGAGCTCAGATAGCGTCACTGGTGAATGCATGATGCATTCGGTATGCGCACCTGCCAGCACAGCACGCCGTGCACGCAGCATGGCACCCCAGCACGCCACCTCGACCGCCTGCGCCGCTTCATCGATGTATACCACGTCAAACTCGTGGCCCCGGAGCGACGCTGCGCGCACGCCGGTCAGCGTGCAGCACGTGATCGCCGCGCCGCGCAGCACCTCCCCGACGGCCTTGCTCTGCCGCGCGCGCTCCTCCCGCGCCAGCCGCCGCATCTCCCCGCGCACCTCGCGCCGCTCTGCGGCGTCACGGCGGCCGGACAGCTTGAGCAGCCGCCGGCCGAGCGCGGCCGCCTCCGCGCGGCAGTCCGCGGCGAGCGCGCTGGCATCGGAGCGCAGCACAGCGGCCTCGAGAGAGTGCTCGAGGACCTCGGGGAGGAGGCGCGCGGGGTGGCCGACGCGCACGGTACGCGAGCGCACGCGCGGCGGGGCCGCGGCGACGAGGCGCTCGACTGCGTTGTCCACGGCGATGTTGGAAGCGGCGCAGTAGAGCACGCGGCGGCCGGCAGCGGCCTCCGCCAGCATGCATTCAACAAGCACAGTCGTCTTGCCAGTGCCTGCAGGGCGATCACTTCCCCCCCGTTTCCCAGGGAACGCTTGAGTAAGGCAGGATTCAGGCATGCCGGACTTGCCGGGTGCCAGGTGTAGCAATGGCGGAAGAGGCAAGCACTGTGACCTTGCATGGCTTTGTGGGTACCAGCAAGTTGGCCACGCCGTTCTGATTGTGTCATACAGGTACTGTCCAGGCGGCAGGAGGGGGCACACCGGGCGGGCCATGGACGAGTGCGATGTCCTGGGCGGCGAGTGCGAGCACCACCGCAGCCCGCTGCGAGGCATCGAGGGGCCGTGAGCCTGCGGGCGTCCACTGAGGCATGGTCGCAGCAAACGATGGCTGCCGGGCGCCAAAGGCAACGTCCAGTAGCGGCCGCCCGGCGCAGTCTGCGTCCGCCTCCAGGCTCTTTAGCACCCCCTCCAGCCGCTCATACGTGACCTGCAGCAGCAGACTGCAGTCTGACACAACTGAAACAACACTGGTCGCAAGCAGATCTCAGATCTCAGAGCTGCCCGCTGGTGCATGACAGTGTGATGATGACACATATCTTGAGAGGGCACTTTGGCTGCATTCCGCTGCCGCAGTGGCTGCGACCTGCCAGGACAGGAGCACGAAACGATAAGACAATACTGTGCGTCGTTTCTCATGCTATGCGTCAGGCGTCCAGGCGCTCAGAAGCTAGGGTGACATGCGTGCATCATCGAAGACTGCAAAGAAGATGTACTGGGCAGTATGGAAATTTATGTAGCCGTATCGAAACGATACCTTGTTAGCCAGCTTGTCAAGGCGAAGGGGGATGTCCAAAGTGGCTGAGTCGTCCAGGTCATCCACAGCTACGACAATCTTGTCTTCGTGCACGCGATACACAACCCCTTGGGCGATGCTGGCGGCCGCGTCGCTGTTGTTGCCGGCAGTGGCGTTTGGCCGCACTGCGACCACATCGTGAGGGGAGAATTTGTGCGCTGGCAGAGGAGCTGGAGCGCCGCCGGGTGCGCCTTTGTTCCTCACAAACGTCAGCAGGGACTTGCCAAGGAAGCCAGATGAGGCGTCGTCACAGCGCATGTTTAGCAGGCTTCGGCCTGATGCCTGTAGTCAGCATCAAGTTCACGTTGGGGGCCGTTGGACTGGGGCACACCACAGCTGATCACCTAGGTGCATGGACATTGCAGGCTTTGATCAGCGATCCCATGTCCCTTACTTACACATGACAACGTGCTGGAGGCGTGTTGCATGCCCATGATGAAGTCAAGCCAGTACTGCAGAGAGCCACGAGGTGAGGGATGTGGACCTGTGAGCCTGCCGCGCTAAAGCCAGCAATTTCGGCCTCTGCTTGCTCGATCTCAGCCGCTTCCTCCAGACCCAGACTGCTCCTGGTCTTCTGTATAAAGTCTTCGATCGATATATGTGGTCTGCTCTGGCGTTGAGGTTGGTTCGCGATGGGGCCGAGGGGCATGAGGACAAGTCCCATCTTGTCAAATAGCAGCTCCATCAGCTGCTCATCGTCCAGTGGAATCTCTGGACAGATTTCCTGCAGGTGGTAGGCACATATCATCCACTCTATTTCCCACCTGGCGGCCTGAGGCGCTGCCGGCCTGCCTCTAGGCAGCATACATGTGCAGCGAGTGGCTGGCCGAGCACATCTGTCACGAGTGTCCGATTCGCCCTGATCACGCGATGTGGCACGAAGCTGTGATGGACAGACATTATGACAATGCTTGGGAGTAGGTCATCATGCTGTAGGCGGAGCTAGTGGAGCGCACCAGCTCCAGTTCTGGTGTGCCGACACGAAGCGCCCGGCCGCGGTCCGTGTCCACACTTTCGTGGGCCAGACCGGCCGCTTCAGCGGAAGCGTGTACACGAGCACGTTGTACAGGAGTTACTGCTTCTGGCAGCTGCAGCCACGCACGCCTTTCGGCCTGCTCCTCATGATTGTCTTTTGTATGGGCCTTGGCTGCCTGCCGCGCGGCCTTCTTCTGTGCTCGAAGGGCCTGCAATCGATAGACGTAAGATACACATCAGTCAGCAAGCAATGTTGACAGTATTGCCGTACTTTTCGCTCGTCTTTGTCCTTGGCCATTCTTTGCTAATGCTAAAACCGATCAGGTTCGCGGTCAAATTGGACTGCAGCGAGATCGCACGTACTTCCCTGTAGTGCGTTTGACCGGCCTGTACAACACACTTCTTGAGCTGCATTCAGTGCATGCTGGAGACAATGTGGGGCCTTTGAATCACATGATCGAAGTCCTGTGTCAGCAAACACCTCGAGGCGAACATGCATTGAGATGTCGCCAGCAGGACCACCCGTGGCCACCCAAATTTTCACTTGAATCAGGAACGGCGTCGATGGATATTACATAGCAAGCCAACAATCGTTCGTGTAGGGCTGTGTCAGGATTGTGAATGGGCATCAACGCATAATTTCGCATCCCCTGACTTGGCATTGACCGCCTGATCCCGGCGCCACTCTCACACTTTTCTGCTGTTTCGTATGGAAACTACTGCGGACGGCAACACAGTCACAGGCACACCCATACCCCATGTCCGTCTGATGCATGATCCCGGGCCAGTAGCACGCAAGGCGAATTCCAGTGTGCTGAATAAATTTCTGTACAAATTGCTGGTAAAGAAGCGTCTGTCGCCAGATTCGCAATGCACACCGTGTCGCCTGCCCACTCCATAGAGTCTGACAAGCCCGACCAGGCACCGCACCCACGGTGCGTTCTAGCACGTGCTGTGCTCCACCAGCCGCACCACTGAGGCTCACCCTCACAACACAGCAGCACCGCCATAAAACCCAGCCCAACCGAAGACTGCCATCACAACCCGTTCAGACCTGCTGTGTGCCAGCTCCATCACCCACGCTGACTGCCCACAAAGGGTCGATCCACACCATGAGGTCGACCGTGCAGCACGCTGTGTGCTGTGCTGCGACTCAGCTGTACTGCCGGCGGGACAGCAGCGCCTCGGCGACCTTGTGCGAGTGCTTGCGCGCGACCTGGGCGGGGGTGAGTCCGGAGGCGTCCCGCTCCCGCACAGCGGTGCGGCCCTGATACTGCAGCAGCAGCTTGATCATGTCCGCTGCGCCGCGGTACGCCGCGAGGTGCAGCGCGGTCTGGCCGTGGCGATTGCGTGCGAGCAGCAGGTCGAGTGCGCGGGGCTGCGCAGCGCGCAGCAGCGTCGCCGCGAGGGCAACCCGGTCGCCGACCACGCAGCACATCAGCGGTGTCCAACCGTCGCCGTACCGGGCCTTGTCCACCCAGACCACGCCGTCCTGCTGGCACCGCCGCAGCAGCTCCTCCACGACCTGCAGCACAGCAGCAACGAGGCTTGCTGACCTTCTCAAGCCCCAATGGTGACACTTCCATGCCTCACATCATCAGGACCGCTTACTGCGCCACTGTACATACGGCCTGCTCGCCGACCTATAGGTAGGCCTAACTGCAGGCACAGCAAATGAGCAGCTGCCGAATGACTCAAGATGACACATGCCATACGTCTGCACCACCATGAACGCAGACCCGAAAAGCGAGGCAATCTGACGGCACTTGGGAGGCGTAACGGAGCACCAGACCCATGTTTACCGAAGCGTCCGTCAACGCTACCAGGGCATGTACACTACAGACCCACTGCATCAATCAGATGCTGCAGGTAGCCACTACGAGCGCACACCCATATCTGCGCATTACGCACCTCACTGTTGCCCTTCAGCGCCGCAATGTACAGGCAGTTCTCGTGCGTCGCCGTTGGAATCCACATGTCCGCGCCTGCCAGCAGCAGCACTCGCACGACC
Source organism: Ulva mutabilis (assembly GCA_900538255.1). Lineage (NCBI taxonomy): Eukaryota > Viridiplantae > Chlorophyta > Ulvophyceae > Ulvales > Ulvaceae > Ulva > Ulva mutabilis. The sequence continues at coordinate 756,769 of UNSF01000007.1, read as the reverse complement.
GATGCATGCCCCGCTTCGCACGCCGCGAACAGGGCCGTCGCGCCGCTCTTGCTGCGAGCATTGATCGCCACACCCAACCTCAGCAGGAGCAGCGCGAGCTCCCGCTCACCCTCCAACGCCGCAACATGCAGCGCCGTGTAGCGTGCAGGGCCGCTGCTGCGTGCCGCCGCGCGCACCGCAGCCGCCATGTCTGGCTGTGTGTCATGGGTGTGCTCCGCACGCTGCGCGTCCGCCAGGCAGCACAGGTTCCACACAACCACACTCTCACCGTGCGCAGCGCCTCGCTGCAGTCACGAAGCACGCTCAGCGCGGTGCTACTGCCATCAAGTGTGCGGCCGGCACATGTTACCCGCAATGCATGAGCTGCATGATGGAAGAACGGAAGGTTCGTTTTGTTACGACAGCGTGCCACGAAGCAGTGCTAAGCCTGTCATCGTTTCTACGTGCAGGACTGTGCCAGGCACGCAGAAGCAGTGGACGCGGGCCTACCTTGGGGGTCTCTGCATCGCACGCCCCACCCTCGGCTGCTGGAGCACCACTGCGATTACGGGGCGACAGCTGCGCAAGGTCAGGACATTCGAGAGTCCGGCGCACAAGCTGGGTAATGGCAGGCGGCAGGTGTGACACCTCCAGCACGTGCAGCACCGGGAAGAGCAGCGCAGCATGCACGATAGCGACGGCGCGCGCGATTGCGTACGGCCCCAGCGCGCGGACGCCGCCACGTCGCGCTTTCAAATGCGCCACAGCCCTGGCCCCGGCAGGCGCTGGGGCCAAAGGCGAGCGGGGGCTGTGATATGGGCCCAGCACGGGTGCATCCCCAGCGTTGCAGCCGTTGCCGTCGTCATCAGCTGCATGTGCCGATGCATCTCGCAGCATGCCGGCCAAGGCTGGCGCAGCAGCGTACCTACACACAGCTGCCGGTGGCTCCTGGCTTCCAGCTCATGCCGATACTGGCCACATACCCCACTGGACATCTGCCCGATTCCGGCACGCCCATGCCACAATCAGTCAGCCAGCATGCATTTCCTGCAACCATCGGAGCGCACGCCAAGGCTCACACATAAGCACCGTGGACCATCTGCGCAAGCTCGTGAATGCACCATACACATTTGCCAGAAACTGGCCCCCATGTGCCAGGAACGAGCAGGCACAGGTTCTATGCGGCAGGCACCATTCAACAGGATCTCACAGTGAGAGTGCCATCTGCGGCCGGCGGCTGCCGTCATGCGCAGGCGAGGCCGGGTCGGGCTCTTCTGCAGCTGTCACGGCATCGCTGGCCTCCTGCGTGCCCTCTGCAGCCGCCATCACCTCCTCGTGCACCAGCTCCGCCCGCACACGCTGCACCACCGCCTGCACTGCAGCAGCACTCACACCCCCCTCTGATGTTGCTGCCGTGGACAGCTCAGGCGGCGGCACGGCCATCATCGTGCCCCCCAGCAGCAGAACCTGGAGCAGTGGGGTGTAGCTGGCAATGAGCGCCAGGTGGCCGAGCACGAGGCCATCACAGCAGCTCAGGGCCAGCACACGCAGCGAGCTGCCGTTGACACGAGGCTGCACTGCCCCTGCTTCTGGCGCGGCCGGCATCAGCTGTAGACCCTGCGGTGACTTCTGGGTGGGCGGCTGTGACAGCGCCCGCGCCCGCGACTGCTCAGTGGTACCTTCACGAGGGCTGGCACCGGCCTTGGCGTCCTCTGCGGCAGCCGCTGACGCTGGCTGTGAATCGCTGCCATTGTTTGAGCCGTTGCTGTGTACTATGCGGTCTCCATCAGGAGATTCATCTCCACTGCATCGTGGCGGCGATGTCGATGTTTTGCAACGGAGAATCGCGGCGGAATGGCTTGGCTTGTGCGGGGACGGCAGGGGCCCAAGAAAATGGATGTGGCTGAGGGTAAGCGTGCTGAGGGTGCTGCCTGGCTGCTGTGCGGTAACCAGGGCGTCGACGAGAGTGCCAGTGGTGACTTGGAAGCACCGCTGCAGGCAGAGGGTCCGCAGCTGGCTGTGGCTTTGGGAGAAGATGGTGGCACAGATGCTGGCAGACAGCTTGCGGCAGTTGTCAAGCCGCAAGGACTCCAGCTGGGGAAGCTTGGCAAAGGCGTCCGCAACGTCCGCATCGGAGCAGGGAGTGTGGGCGAGGTCCAGGGCTGTGATGCCTGAACACACAGCACAGCCCTGTTGCTCACCGCTGCTGTGGTCGAGTGGCATAGCCGAGAGGAATCAGCTCTGCGGTGAGGATGTGAGAGTGTGTACACCAATTGCTTGAGAACACCATCAAGCTGCTGGGTGGGGGTGTGATGAGATGATGTCTTGTGAACTTTTACGCTATTGGCATGCATGCAGGAAAATGGTCAAACTACAACCACTTGTGGTTGATGGGTGCCGATGATGCGGTAGGGCGCGAAGAGCGGGAGAACAGGTGACGACAGTTCGTTGTGGCAAGGGCAGCAGTCCCTGAAGCAGCAGAACAGTCTTCGACACGGTTTCTCAATGAGTGTCAAATCTCACCTGAAAGCGATGCTGAAATATGGTATAGGTGCTGCTTCACCGTGTCTGGGGATCCATGGACAGATGAGCGCAGGTGGTTGCCTGGAGTGACTGAGCTGTGCTCCTGCTCGATGCTCAGGCTCTTGATGAGCCGTACTTGCACCGGTGCTGTCGGAATGACGGATCTCAGGTGCTTGCAAGTACTCGCCAGTCGCACTAGATCTGTCGCGGAGTCGATGTGCCGAAGAATTTGTACTAGGATCTGCAAACGGCGATTGCCTGGCACCACCATCCGGTGACATGCGTCGGTGCGCTTTTGTCGGCACTGCCGTTATGCTTGAAGGCAAAAGAAAGGCGCAATTTGCACAAATTTCAACTCTCCTACAATTGGAAGGCATTTGTTTGTTTGATGCTTACCTCGTGTGGGACCTTCGCAAGCTCTCCGTTGCCTCTGTGGGCAGCGCTTCGCAGCACGACTTGCCCTTGCACACTTCGAGGCACAAACGCACTTGCGTTCGGATTGAACGCAAATGACGCGCACTTGACATCTCGCCTGGTGTCACGTTTGGCCGAGCTGTAGCACTTCAAATCGGGCTCTTCCGTGCGCCTTCCTGGGACGCAAGCTACTGGATGGACCATGGAGCAATGCCCAGGATGCATGCGCAGTTGAGCAATTCAACAGGCAGCGTGTTGTGATGCGCTTTGCGCTGTGCATGAACAAAGGCATGTATAGTGGCGTAGACAAAAACGGCAACAGTCGCGGACTCGGCAATTTACGAGGATTCAACCCGCCTTCCCCATCATATGCGATGGCCACGTCAAGCAGAAACCGTGCCGATGAGGTAGGTATGGTCAGCAGCCCATTTCTCGCCTTTTTCACGCTGCACGTGCCAGCTTGAAGCATGCACTCTGTAGGTCACCTGTCACCACTGCACGGTACCGCGCGCCGGCCAGCACCTCGGCCTGCACACGTGCAGCATCGAGCAAATATTAAGACTCGAAGATGTGTATGCGTCATCGGGAAAGGTGATCGCATGCGTCGCTAACAGCTAGATCCAGGCCTGGGCCACCACACTCGGGCTCAACTGCGGAGCGCTTGAGGGCATGAAATTGTGGGACAGAAGCCTCGCCAGAGCCAGGGAAACAGCGTTCTGGAAATTTGACATTGTCGGAGCTGAAATATTACTACCAGGAGCTTTTCTTTCAAAACCGACGTCACAATTACTTTGCACTTGTGTGCCTGAGCGTACTAGTACTGACGCCTCGCGACCGCTCAATGGCTTTAACTGATTCGTCCGCGTACAAATACCACTCATAGTGCTTGACCGCTCAGAAGGCTTAGACTGTTGAACTCTATGCGTCGAGCGCACTTTCCAGCCTGGCTGGAGTGATCACGCATGCGGTCTGGCTCACACGCGTGGTTTGTGTACAAGCGCGGTAGTCAGGGAGAATCCACGCCAGCCGCTTGCTTCAACTGCACAATCGGTCTAGCCCACAACACTACACGCAGCCCGGAGGTTAGCCGCAGCTGCGCTGTGGCGTAGATCAGAGTTCTTTGCGCCAAAAATGTGTGTGAACATACATATACCTGTAGGGAGTATCACCTATCCTTGACAGTTCAGCGTGAAAGCTGGACGCGATTTATATGGCAACATCTGCACCTCTCATACACGTGTTCGTAAAAGTCTACATGTGGGATAGATCGATCTGCAGACGTCTCACATGAATAGCGTTGCTGAAGATTGGTTGTCCGACACCGCGGCTGCTCAAGCGCACAGAGCATATCTGTCCCACGCTGTAGTCCAGTCAAGCTTTCATCACCTTGCGTCCATCATCTGCGAAAGCTGCTCAAAGGCATGTATCTGCCGTGCCTCCTGCTTGTATCGACTCGGAGGTGCAACACACGTCACATGACGAGCTTGCAAAATGACAAACTTAGCTCATCGGGCAGGGTGGAATGTGACCGGATTCTCAATGCCGTCGCAGTTGCTTGAATCCGTGCTAATTGCACGCAATTGTCCATAGAAAGTGGTCGTGGGAATGGACGAACCGGGACCGTCGGTTGGACCCGCAGCGGGCTCAGCATATGCAGGCCTGCACGTAGAAGTTGATGGAAACATCAGGTGTGTTTCGGAACTGCTCCTAAGCCCGGGCACAATAGGGAAACGGCGGTGTGGGCGATTGCGTGCTCAAATCGTCAGCTCGGCTTGATTTCATGGCACTTGCGTCTCTATCGACTGCTGACATGATTTGCTTATCGATGCAGCGTGGCTGAGCAGCTGAGTCTAGCGGCTGTGCGTGACATGCTGGCGAAAGAGCGCGCAGAGCTGGAGCGAGAGAGAAAGCTAAGAGAGGAGTATGAGCGGAGGAGTGTCACCTTAGCGAGACAACTTCAGCAACAGCAATCACAAGTTGGTGCGTGTGAGCCTGTGAGCTCAGCAATCCCAGCTCATGATGCCATGCTCACAGCACAGCAAGCGGATCCGCCTCAGAATCACGCCTGGGAGACAACACCGACGGCCCCATGCGCACCGCAACCACACAACGCTGTCGCTTCGGGCTCTGCAAGCTCGCCTATACTGCCTGATTCCATTCCCGTCCTCATCACAACCTCACCGAACTCCTCTCCACTTTTTCTGAACCATGGTAACGGTGCCACCTGCCTGGTCCACTCTATGGCAAAGCTGGATACATCAGTCGAAGATCCAATTCCCGGACAGCTACATACTCCTCCTGCACTGCCTCCTCCAGTCTTCAAGGGTGTTGATGAAGCATCCTGCTCCCATGCTTGGCATGGCAACAGAGACACCGGCGGCATGCCAGATGATGTCATGATGTACCAGAGACAACTTGAAGCCCAGGCTGCAGCCACAGCTGACAGAGAGGCGGAGGACGAACGACTTGCCAGGCGGCTGCAAGCTGAGGCAGCTAGGGAAGCTGACATGCAGAGAAGACGTCAAAGTGACCTGGATGCCGAGATGGCTGCCAAGATGGTGGCAGAAATGCAGCAGGCAGATGAAGAGCGGGCAGCCCGTGATGCCAAGCTGGCTGCACAAGCCTGGGCCGATGAGCAGAAGCGTGATGAAGAGGCCCGCTTGCGGGAGGAACAGGTAGGCTACCATTGTATATGCAGGTGTCTCACACCAGGTCAGCACCAGCACACCAGTGACCAGCAGGCCGTGTAGCATGTCCTAGAATTTTGTTGTTCAAGTGGCTGGGCTCGCAGCAGTTTCGCTCGTTCTTGCTGTGCCAACATCATCACAGCTGCAGCTGCCACTCTGCAACGGCCAGCAGCAACTTGCGGCTTCACAAGGCTGTCGTTGGCAGATCCATTCTGCTCCCTCACCTCTCCCGTCCGGTTGAACCGCGTGCACGTTGCTGTCGGTGCACTGGCAGTTGTGTTGATGCTCGAGCTATGGTATCGCCCAAGAACTCGAGTGTCTGTGCCGCTGGAGGTGTGCTGCTAGCGGCTCGATTTTCTGCTGATCGCCTGTGGCACAAACAAGCAGACCGCGCTCCCCACATTGCCGGCACCCATCATGCTCTGGCCAGGGCTGCTGCAGATGCTGCTCATCAACCTCTGTTCCCCAGCGTGGTGCATTGGCGCCGGCGCTGAGCAGCAGCTGCTGAATCGCGGCTACCTGCTGGCCGGTATCCAACAGCAGAGCAGCAAGGCATACCCGCTGGAATTCAGAGCAGCGAGGCACACGGGCAACTGCCATGCTGACGCAGCTCATGCGTGCAGAGGCTCGTATGTGCTCCTAGGTCCCGGTTCGCCAGAGATGTCAATGGTCACTGCAAGCCGGCCACGGCAAGTCATTAAATTACTACATACACATGTGCAGAGGCAAATTCCATGTGCACGCGTGTGTGCAGGGCCTGGAGGCTGCCCTGAAGGCACAGGAGGAGGAGGAGCGGCACATGCAGGAGGAGCAGGCGGCGCGGCAGGCGCAGGCCGCGGAGAACGAGCGGCTCGCGCAGCGGCTGGACGCGGTGAGCAAGGCGACGCAGCAGGACATCACCGACCTCGACCGGGCGGCCGTGCTCGCCGACCACGAGGACGGTGCCATGTTCGAGTGCCCCGTGTACCGCACGGACTGCAGCAAGGTGCGTGCCTCTCCACCTGCATGCGTGTCATAAATGCTGGGGGAGATGCTGGCAGTACCGTTGCCGGGGGCAGGTTGGTGAGTGCACCACATTCTGTCTGGCGTAGATCGCGTTGCAGTGGGTGTCCTGCCGGCTCGCTTGGGTGCTGTTAGAGCGGTCACGCGTGATCACGTCGAAGCTGCTGTGAGACGGACTGGAGTGAGAGCCGAAGAGAGTTCCTCTGCGGTGCTTCTTTGAGACGTGGCGGGCGTGTGTTGCTGGCAACCTGACCGTGAGCTACCAAATCAAAACAGCTTTGATCATGATAACAATACACCAAACATAACTCGCCAGCATGACTGTCATGATCTGCTTGTGGCTCTGTTACGCTACCACGCCTACTTCTTGATGCGCGGGTGAGCAGCGTCAAAGCAGCCGAGCCGGATGTGCCGATGGCAGTGACCCCGGCGACCCTGTGACCCGTCGCTGCTGCCCATGAGGTAAGGCACGGTGTTGGTGAGGTGGCTTGGGCTTGCAGGCGGAGGAGGGGGAGTGCGTCGGACAGTGGAGCCGGTGGATGTGCAACCACTGGGTCAGCAAGGAGGCGCTGGTGCAGTACATCGTCACCGAGGCGGAGGAGCAGCGCTTCCGCATGCGTTGCCCGTTGTGCGCCAGCGAGCGCTGCGGCCGCTGCGCGCAGCACGGCCAGCGCGACGGCTGCTGCTACATCCCGCAGCGCCAGATCCGTGGCCTGCTCTCCGAGGAGCAGATGGCCAGGTTTGCTGCCCCGCCATCCACTCATCCCCGGCACCAAGCCTGCCTGATCCGGAGACATCATCGATTGTGGTGCTTGCAGCCGCACAGGAGCCGGCTGTGTAGCCGTGTGGATGTGCTAGGCCATTAGCGCATCTCACGTGATCGTGTCGATTCGGCCAGACTCGGGGCCATCGGTGAGCAGCTGCAGGCAGGGCTGCTGCCTTTCAGGCTGACCCCATGCGTAGTGTGGGCAGGCATCAATCTCTGTGCGCGGACTGTTTCGCATGTGTTGCTGGCTGCCAGCTGCGGCATGCTCCTCTTGCGGCCCGCGAATGCACTGTCAAAGAGGTAGAAGGTACACTGGATGCTGCTGGTTACAGAACTAACACAGGCTACCGTGACCAGTTTCGGCCGGAGCCAACAGCCTCACTAGACAGATTGTGTAGTTCTGCACACGAGTGACAGAGGGGGCTGGTGGTGCAGGCTGCTGTACCTGCAGGAGCAGTGGTACCGCACGGCCAACAAGGACAAGATCGTGCAGTGCCCGCACCCCGACTGCAAGTTCTTCTATGCCCTCGAGGCCGAGGACGCTGAGCCGGCGGCCCCCGGTGCGTGCTGTGCACGTCATGCATGCCCTGTGCCAGTGAAGCGCCGCCTGTACCCCCACAGCCATTCCCCGACACGCTGCACACCTGTGCTGTCAATATTCAAGGCAGGCACATGCAACTGACAAGCAGGCGGTATCTGACGCCGTGATGATGCAGGATGAAGACATGTCTAGACATTAGCATGCATGCAGGTCATGCGTTTCTGCATGCTGGGCGCAGCTGGCTTGAGAGCGACGGCATGCTGAGAGGGCGTCGCATGCGTGTGCAGGAGAGGACGGGGAGCAGTCGCGGTGGCACGAGGGCCGTGACATGTGGTGCGACACGTGCCGGATCCGGTACTGCCTACACTGTGGCGACCGCATGGGCACGCTCGTCAAGTGGCACGACGGCAAGACGTGCACCGAGTTCCTGCAGGACACGGAGAACGCCAAGGCCGCGGCGGAGCGCCGGCGGCTGGAGCGTGTGGCAAACGAGGGGTGCGTGCGCCAGCATTCCATGCCCATCTTGCTACCGAGCTGCTGCAGCGAACACTGCAGCATCCATAGATGTGCACAGCACTGCGGGGCATGTTCATAGTCGGCAATGTTATTGTAACACTGAGCCGTGGTCCCGGAGTGTCTGCGAGTTGGAGCGGTGCTGTCGGCCACCAAGTGGGCACTCACCTCAATGGTTCATCTAATGTGACTTTGGTCTGTATAGTGCGAGACCTGGTGATGATGCATGCGCTGCAGGCGCTGCCGGCTCATCAGTCGCTGTAGACTATCACACTGGTATAAACGTACTCCTTCAACAGCGCTGGTCCATTCTGGTGGCAAATTCTCTGAGCGGGAACCACGTCTCGTAGAGGAATGACTGCAGTCCTGGATTCCACTTCTCACAGTGTGAGGTGTGTGTGCAGGCACGAGCAGAACCGTGGCAAGACGTGGCAGCGCTGCCCGAAGTGCGAGTTCGAGGCGTGGAAGGCGGACGGGCAGTGCAACCGCGTCGTGTGCAAGGAAAACTGCGGCACCAACTTCTGCTTCCTCTGCGGCGAGGACATCACGAAGCTGCGGTACAAGCACTACGAGGACGCGGCGCACCCTTGCCACCTCAAGGTGTGGCACATGCCGCTCGCCGGCGTCGAGGGCCGGCCGCAGTGCCGGTGCGGTAGCTGCCGCCGCAAGTGAGCGGCCGGCAATGCCGTGCGTTTGCAAGTGGAGCCCTGGGGGCGACCGGGAAGTGATCTGCTGGGGGCCGAGACCGGTCCCTGCTGATCAGAGGCGGCGTATGTATGTGTGTGTGATATGAGTGGGGCTCACAGTTGTTGCGTTTCTGCTGTGGGTCCATGCTGCATGGCGGATCAAGGCATGGCTTGGAGAGGTCAGGGCGCGGAACGCTTCCATTGGCTTCTGTGTGGACCAGGTGTCGATGTGGGGTTTCGGGTGAAGTATGACAGGCAGCTGCCCGAGTGGGAGTCTGCAGCAGATGGGAGAGGAGGGAAGCGTTTGTCCGCACAGCATGTCAAGGCGAGGCCGACAGACAAGTCACGTTTCGACTTTTTGCTATTGGCAGTAGTGCCTACGAATGCTACCTGAGTTTTGCATATTTTCAAGCGACAGTAAGCCAGGTTGCATGCAAGCATGATCAGAGCCGCGGCTCAGTGCATGATAGCGTGTAATAATAATGCCTCGGTACCTCGATGACTCGGTGGCCCTGGTGTGGATGCAGTATGGACCTCCAGTGGGCATCACGATGTCGAGCCAGCGCGATTTCTTGGAGGGCGGGCCTGTGGTGCACCACTGTCTTGCTGGGGCCGCTCTCCAAGGAAGCGCTTTCCGAGGAGGCACTTTCCAAGGAGGCAGATCTAGATCTGACTGGGTTGCCATCAGCCTGAGCCATCTGCTTTTGAATCACTGATGATGCAATAAATGTCACAGGCGCACATTCTCTGGTCACTGCCTTGTCCTGACAATTGAATAGCTATCTGAAAAGTTACAAGTGATGTTCGTGGGTGGTTTCGCGAAACCCCTGCCAGGACTTGTACAACGAGGCATTCAGAGTCACATAGCGAAAAAATAATGGCTGGCTGACATATTGCATCGACAGGTTTTCAGCAGCATATTCATGCTGATGCTCTTGGATCCCAGTTGCAGAGTGCAAGCCTCATATGGGCAGCCAGAGAGGGGCCAGCTTCACTGCAAGCTCTCTGCAAACCCAAGCACACGTTCCCATGCGCCTCAGTTGCTCGACTGGCATGCCAGATGCTTGACTCGTGTCCGAAGGCGGTGTGGGCTGCACAAATACGTGCCCCAGCAGGAGAGCGCTTAGCTCCCCAAGCGACTGCTGCTTGAAGCCAGCCCTGTAGGCTAGAGGACCAAGGTCCACGATGCCACTGCAGGGCAACACAGAATATATCAAGCAGTCTTACTGGAGCAATCTTGAACAAAATGTAGGGCACCAGTCTACCTTTGTCCACTCTCTGGCACAGCGCATTGCTCCTCTACCTCGTAACGGGGAGTCCATGCTTACTACCAGGTCAGACAGCCTACAGCTAGTGCCACAGCGCACGGGCAGAGTGGAGACAGAAGGTGATGACATGACACCAATGACTAATCTCTGACGAGGTCATGTGAACACACGGAGCACGACGCCTTTCACAAGACCGACCACAGAAACACGTGGTAGGTGTGCGGCCAGATGGGACACTGCGCCAATGCCAATTCCTACACCAGATTGAGGACTGCTCATTGACTCGCGCGTGTGATACAGCAGACAGCACGGCCACAGGCATCGCAAATGTAGCTAAATATGTACAGAAAACTCGTACCGAAGCTGCAGCTGCTTGGTCAGCGCCTGGACCGTGCTATTGTCACAGCTAACTCCTACTCCGCACTTAAACACATCTGGGGCAGCAAAGAGTGGCTGCAGCACAGCCACACAGTTCTCGGTGTTCTCGATGCTCGCCTGGACTTGTAGAGATGGGAGATGGAATATGTACACCACCGTTGAGGTGGCCACCTGCATTCATTCATTTTCTCTCTTCTTGTGTGCAGTGAGCGTGTGTTGATTGCCAGCCACCTGGTGTCCCCAACGGTAAGCTGAACCCTTGCGCCAACACATTCCTTGAATCTAACGTCCGTATGTTTTCATTCAGAGTCGCTCTGTAAATGGGACAATGCAGCGCAGGCAGTAGGGTCAGCTGCCAACTCCTTAGTGCCCAGTGAGGCAGGCATCAGCAGCAGACGTTTGTGAGTGCAGTATTGAGGTGACATGGTCAGTCTAAGCGAAAAATAGCTCTTTTTGCGATGCATTCATGTATGGAAGATGTATCACAGATGAATGTCACAGACTCTCCCTGCAATCACGGGCAGAACGGCAGTGCTGATCGCAACCAGAAGTGGTTGGTTCACCTGAAGTGCGATGGGAACCTCGGGTGAAACATCCTGTCCACAGGGTGGCTTACAAGGTGGCCAGAAGCAGAAGCCCAGTGCTGCGTCGATGGGCTGCTGTTTTGAGCCTGACCGGCAGTGGCATAGTATCTGGGCAACAGCTTGCTGTGCACCCACAGCCGTCTCAACAACCACTACTCGGCCCTTCCAATCCGTTTTTGGCAGCTTGGCCAGCTCTTCTGCGCCAATGCTGCTGCAGTAGGTCCCGCTGCCTGGTATGTGCAGGTGTGAGGTAGGTGGCAGTTGCATGAGATCGTATAGGCCTCCACACATGTGGAGAGTCAAATCGTTGTCTTGATAGCGCTTGATGGTGACGTAGGTGTGTTTGCTGCGAAGGTATCAATGCAAAAATGTGAGAATCAGTGTAGAAGTCTGCGGGCTGACTCTGGGCCTCAGTCTGCATTGACAGTTTGATCGCGGCAGCTGAGCATGTGGTTTATGTAGTGTCTGCAGGGAGGCTGAAACGATAGTTGAATCCATGGATCACGATTCGGGATCCTTTGTACCGAAGATCAGATTCTTTGCGCTCTGGGAGACATTGCTGCCCGTGTTGGGTCGGGAAAAGGGCAGGAGCAATTGGTACGTTCTCAAAAAGCCTTCTCAACATTGTTGCGTAGCCATGTCGAGGGCACTTTCTCATCCACAAAATGAGACATGTATGCCTTGTGAGATCAATGACACAGACCTCGGTTATCAAACCTCGGATGCATACCAGGTCTGCTCAACTGTGCCACCCGTATCGTCTCCAGTGGCCAGCTTGTGTCTGTGCACTACTTGTCTCCAACTGTGCAACATGAAACAAGCCGCCGCCGCCTGCAGCATGACTGAAGTCGTTCCTGTAACATTCCAAACACGTGGTGACTGCAGATGGTATGGCTGCGGGGTGCAGCTATCCCAAACTGGGAACCTGGTCATGCGAGAGCGTGTGCATGCCCAGCAAGTGCCCACATGAGAGCAAGACTTCGAGTGGGATTACTATGGCATTGCAGTTACTGCACACTCTCACCAATATGGACAGCATGCCTTGCCCTGGCCATAGGCACGCGCACTGCGGTACTCATGCATGCTCTGTGCCTGGCACATGAACTGCAAGCAAGCACAACCGTCACAATGATGTATCTCTGAGATCGTCGAGACACGCTGAACCAGCGGAACCAGCATCACATTGGTTTAGCATCTGGAGACAAATCATTTCCCTGCTGCAGGGGTCAGACCCTGCGTTTGCATACTACTACACGAGTCTGCGCAGTCTGCACACTGCCACCTTGCATGAATTCCTATGGCATTGCACCAGTCACATTGTCCCCTGACAGTCGGCTCCAGATTCTGGAGAAGTCCCCATCAAGTTCATGTCTGCTAAGCAGAGCGTGCAGGACTTCAGTGCGATATCGTTGCAAATCCTGCATGTGAGTCGTCTCGTTCTTCTTGGATCCACCCAGGCACCATGCCTGGGTTGATTCAATATCTACCGTTGCCGGCAAATTGCCGATGCTCTCTGACTTGCGCCAAAGTTAGGTCAACCCACGGGCTGAAAGCGCTGACGCTCGCCGCAGGCGGAGTCTCACCCGATCTCGCCGCAACAACCCACCTGCCATCCACCCCCATGTATCCGCCGTCGCCGCCGCAGCTACCCGCGTAGCCCTCTCCCACATGGGCATGCCGCGCCGCATACGAATGTGGGGCGGAGTCCGCAGGCGCTGGCACTCGCTCCTGCCATGCGGCTGCGGGCCCAGAAGCATGCGCCATACCATACCCAGCAGGATGTGCCATGTTCGCATGCGGCCAATGCCGACTCAGCTGGGGGTCCTGCCCCGCGTGCTGCACGGTTGTAGCAGTTGCCAGGTGTAGCTCATGGCATAGCGAGGAAGCAGCAGCCAGCGTACCAGTGGCAGGAGGGCCATGGTCCGGCGGCCAACCTGGAGGGCCCAGCTGGAATGTTCCGGATCGTCTCAGCGGTGGCTGCACATCGAGGGTGTCCGGGGGAGGATACGCCATCATGGCAACCCCAGGCCGTGTTGCTGCGGGCGGGGCAGCATGTATGGGCATGCTGGCGGGCACCGCGGCTGCCCATGCAGGCGTCATTGCGGCAGTTGCTCGTGCCTGGAGCACAATTGCGTAGAGGTCGTCGTCATGCGCCACGGCCGGCTGTGCTGATCGCCGGTCTGGCGGCGGAGCACGCTGGGCCCAGGCAGTGCTGCTCCATGCAGTCGCGGAGGCGGGCTGCGGCGGCGGTATCTGGGGCGGTGTTGGAGGCAGTCCAGCAGGGGGGTGGCCCACATGTAGCCCCGTGTGCGGCGCAGATGCCGAGTGGGGCACAGGCTGGGCATAGGGAGGGTGTGGACGCGCCCCCGGCTGCTGCAACGCGTGCGCGCTGAGTGCTGCCGAGGGCAAAGTCGCCGGGAGATGTTGCATCGGAGGCGGCACATGCGGAGGCGGCCACTGCGGGGCATGCATGGACGAGGGTGCGTGCTGTGCTGCGGATGCCGCCGTGTGCATGTGGGCTGCACGCTGCGGTCCATGCCGAGCTGCAGGTGCTGGCTGGCTGGCGGGAATATACCCAGCGGAGTGTGGCGGCCGTGCGCCAGGGTGGCCAGGGTGGCGAAGTTGCCCGTTTCGCTGGTAGCCACTTGGTTCCGCGTCATCTGCTGCATGCACCACATGGCTTCGCCGCATGCACATCACACGTTGAGCCAGGCTCGGCAGGTCAGTGAGCAGCGATCGGCGCCGGTAGTGCAGAGGTATGCGCCTCACCACGAGTCCTCTTGGCCGGCGAACCACGGTTCGCCGCTTCTGTGGCCTCCGGCTTCGGCACCTTTGGCGGCTTGGGAGCGGCGAGCCACTGCGAGCCCAGCGGCGCCCCACCACGAGGGAACCACAGCGGCGCGAGACGCAGCGAGATCTCCCGCGAGGCCCATGCGTCGGTGGCAGCGTAGCGGATCTGCTTTGGGTTGAGCTGCGCGGCCCCCCAGTTGCTGCACTGCTCCCGTTTATCAAGGGAGTGGTGAAGCAGCAGGCAGCTCAGCGCCTGCAGAGAGCAGCGCTTGAACTTGGCGCTGCGCGCGACCAGCTCCATGTCCACAAAGCCCCTGCATCAGCGCGCCCATCACCCCACCGCCTGCCGCTGACGGCCTCTGTGCCGCCAACTGAGCCCTATGGCGGCTGCAGTCGTGGCAACCGGTGCGTGTACTGTCGGACGCTGCAATGCGCTGAAATCAGCTGCAAAGCCGGCCGTGGCGTGCAGGCTGTGCGACACCGTGTTTGAGGGCGGAGGCGGCGGGTGCGTGCGTGTGTGTGTGAGCAGCTGCATGCAAGGCGCGAGTGCCGCACCGGTACTTGATACGTGGCGCAAACTGCCGCAAGAGCTCGATGTCCCCACTGACACCCACGCCACACTTGTACAGCCCATCCGCCTCCAGCAGCGGGCTCAGCACCTGCACGCCGCGCCCTGCCTCAGCACTGGTTGCTTGCCATGAGGCGGCGGCGGCGGTAATTTTTTTGGGTGCAAGCAGTGGGAGCATGCGGCATTCAGAACACTGAGCATGCAGATGTATCACACATGACGGCCTTTGTGCAGTGGTTGGTAGTTGCTGCGTTCTGCGCAGCTGACACAGCACATGCTTTGTGGTCTGTCATGATAGATGTGCAGCCAGACTGGTCTGCTTGGTCGGGTATGCAGGCATGCCGGGGGAAAGCACGCCTGTAGGGCCTCAGCGACTGCTGCTTTGGACCCTCTGAAAGTCTTGCCGGCCATGAACGCCCGGAGGTGGAACATGTAGACTGCCCCCGGCGTGGCAATCTGAACGAGTGCTGGTGGCGACTGTGGCGCGCCTGCGGACCACACAGGCTGGTACTCCAAGTCAAAGCCGAGCACTGTGGCTGACTCTGCTTCAGACAGGCCTGGCCTGTGCTGCTGCTGCTCCGGCGGCTGCCCCGTGTCCGCAGTGCTGGCCGTGCTGCAGCGATGCAGAATGTCGCTGACGGCGTCAGCGGCCTCCGCTGGTGTGCTGATGACGTAGCTCGGACCCGCCCAGGCCTTTGTGCGCATCGACTTCAGGCCAGCTTTGTCGATGTAGCTGTCGAACGTGCCCCCGCCCGGAATGGCCACCGGCACGGCCTTCACAGCAAGTTGCAGATTGCCCTTGTGGTGCTGCACGATGCCATGGTCCATCCACATGGACAGAGCTCTGCGTGTCAGAGCTGCGTGTGCGTCCTGCAATGACGGGCAGCTGTAGGCCACCAGAGCACTGCCGCTGAGCCACACATGCACGCAGAAGTACAACGTCATAGACGTGGCTCGCCATAAAAGTGTCTCTTGGTTTGCAAGCGTCAGGAAGAGATGCTGGGTGGCGCATCAGACAGCACCTTGACAGATTCAGCCTCAGTGAAGATGGTAGTCTCTGGCAGCACTTGTACCGGTGCCTCACTGGCTGGGGCTCCACTGCTGGAATGAGGTATCCACGATATTGCAGGAACCGCTAGTTGAAATCTGTTTGTGCCTGTTTGTGCCGATTCTTCTTGCGATGGAACTTGTCTGGTCCTGTTCATACGATTTGAGTCCACGCCAAGCACCTGCAGCGCCTGCTGGAGAGCCGTACTGATCTTATTCCCATCGACCTACGATCATGCTCTCCCTCTGTAGACGAGTGTGGTACAAGACCGGTATCATCACTGTGCAGGCTGAATGCTGGCTGTATCACTCAGTGCAAACTGCCTGCCAATACGGTACATCATGACATACAGGCCTTACACATTGCTGAGTGAAGCTTGCACACACCTTCGCCAGCGGATCATCTGACGGCTGTATCTGTGACTGGGCTTCTGTGCAAAAGCTGTGCACAGCGAGCAGGTCCATGGGGTGGCTCCTCTTTTGCTTCGCATCAATTACGTCACAAAAACCTGAACTTCTGCTAGAAAATGCTAGTGAACTGAGCTGGCCGTGGTTGACACAGGTTTCAGCAAGACTGGTCGAGCTTGAGATGCAGCTGGGCCAGGAGGCTCGAAGCCATGACACTAGCAGCGATGATACCGGTGCCGCGTCTGAGTGAGCCTGCACTACCGGTGCAGGTATCAGCCATCTCGAATTCATGCATTTGGTGTGTTTTCTGCCACTTTTTGCCTCTTCGACGTCAACGCACGTGCACTTGAAGACGGTCACTGCACCGCGCGAAAGCGGACCGGCGTGCCGCACAGGGGCGCATAGCCGGTGTCGACCACAGTGCACTCTTGCGTGAATGAATGGTCAAGAGCGGCGCACCAATTGCCGAAGCATTAGAATCAGATCTTGGTCCAAGACTCAAGCTCGTCTCTAGCGACGACCGGGAGTCAAACACATGCTACTCGACACGGACAAGCCGTGCTGACATATTCATGCTGCTGCAAGTCTAGCTCATTAATTACTGTCAGTATTCCCTCAAAGTATTTAGATGAACATACGAGCTGACCGTGCGCCCAGGCCGCGGCGGAACACAAGTGATATGCGCCGCGCTGCAACACGATGCAACGGCAAGCGCTTCCTCACCCTTTCCACAGCTATTACGAGGACAAGCGTTTGACAAGCAGCATGTCTGCATGTGCTGCGTCGCAAATAGGCTGCAAACTGCCGCATGCAATGCCAACAACACTCGCGGGGCGTCGAAACTGTACAGCCGGGCCCACCTCAAGAGGCCTCGCCGCCCGCCCTTCACGTGCGCGCAAGGGCGCCACTGTGGCTCCAGGCCAGGCCCACGTCCTCTCATGCCTATCGCGCACAAATCCTGAGTTTCTTCACCCTTCATGCAAAGTCCTGTGATTGCGATCTGTACATACACCAAATACGTGTCTACGTACGTGACCGACTTGGAGAGTCTGTCCGATTCGTTAAAGGGGCCCCGGGGGGCTGTCTTCATGGGGGGCACGCGGAGCGCCATTCATGCATGGCCGTGAGAGAAAAGCAAAGCAGGCATCGCCCCCCCACAGCACCCCTGCGGACAGGGGCTGAAGAACGGTCAACGCACAAAACCACCAGATAGGGGAGCAGATGGAGCACATGCCTGAAGGCTCGCGATCAAGTAACACACACGACCGAAACGACCACGCACGCAGGCGGGCCAAACAGGGCAGCCACACAGCAGGCACAGCCACGGGCGCAGACGAGCACAAGGCAGGAATCCGGGAGCCCTGATGAGTGCTGTGCGCTGTCGTCTCCACGATCCATTCTGATCAGTATATGCAGGGCAGATGAAACAGCAGAATTGCCCTTCACATGGTATCTTTGGCCACAGCTTCTGCGTGAGGCGCAGGCTGCCTGTTGGCCTGCAGCGAAGCATCCCATGACTGCCACAGGCTTTGCCATCGTGATGCATGAACGCCTGCAGCACTCACCTAGACATCCCTGAGCCTCTGGCGCACTGTGGCGAAATCATTGGTGCAACAGTATCCATTCTTTGTGAGACCCTGTGGCCGATCAGGCGCAGGTGCTTGCGTTGCCCTGTTTGTTGGCCACATCCTTGTATGCAGAGAAATGCATCACAGACGCTACACGTGACATCTCCTGCAGTGTGCCCGGCCAGCAGCTGTTGCAGTGCACGCGGGGTTGGCCAAGCCAGCGCGGCCCAAAGCTGACTTGGTACAGTGGCATTGCGGTAGCGTGCGGCCGTGGCGACATGTGGCGAAGCTGCCTCAATGCATACACAGGTGTCCACGTGTGGCATAGGACTTTTCAGAAGGGTGAGCGGTTCGCATTTGACCTTCGGGCCGGGGGCGTGGGCCAGGGTCGTGCGGTCCTGCCAGGCTGCACGCGGGGAGGGCTGTAACGGTGCTTTAGGCATGCATGCATGTGTGCAGAGGCGCCTGGCACGCCATGGTATGACCCCGTCACGCAAACACCATCAGAACGGTGCAGCCTTACACAGTGATAGAGCTAGGACCCAGCAGCGCCGAGGCAACAGAGCAGTCATCAGGCAGACAAACAAACCATCACACGCCCCAAGGCCACTCTCCGCACGAGTTAATGCTAGAACGGACCAGCGACAGCATGAAAGCACACGCACACACACACACACACACACACACACACACACACACACACACACACACACACACACACACACACACACACACACACACACACACACACACACACACACACACACACACACACACACGGCGGCCGCCTACATCCGCCAGATCACCCTCTCCATCCGCTGCGACGCTGCCGCCGCCGGCGACCCCTCCAGCTACCTCTGCAGCGGCCCCGCTGCGCCCCGCACCGGCGCCCCACACCGCCCTCGGCCACCTCCTCTCCCCCAGCTCCTGACCCCCCGGCCGTCACGATGCAGCTTATTCAGTTTGTGCGCTGCAACTACGGCCTGTGGCGTGCATGCGGAATCGGCAGCAGTTGTTTGCTGTGTGGCTGATGCTTGATGTGTGAACGAGCCCTGCTCGGCAGGAACATCTGCCGACATCCCGGTGCTCCCCAGCTCGACCCTACCCAGCGCCGATCCGAACGCGCCTGCCCTTGACTTCAGGCCGCGGCGACAGTTTGCAAATTCGCTCCGGCCGTGGCACTTTGCGTCCAGGCTGCTGACCACCGGCCACCGGGCCCCGCTAATTATAACGGAGCGCGAGACTGCGGTTCTTCAGCGGTCCGCGACTCAGCACAGCACAACGCCCTGCAGCATGGAACTGCGCGGCAAGACGCCATGGGGTCTGCCGCGCGATCTGCCTTGCCTACAGAGCCGAGGGACAAGCAGGCAGGTGCGGCGGCCGGGTGGCTGCAGGGGGATGCTGCCCATCAGAGCCGGGGTCGCAATGTTCAGTCAGGGTCTGAGGGGCCGCGCGGGCCGTCACGCTTCGCAGGACTGTGCTGTGCTGGAGCGTGCTGCGCAGGAGGGTTGTTGAACAACAACGGCAGATTTGCTGTCAGACTCTACGGCACAGCGTGCGGGGCCAGCAGGGTTCAACGCGATGTCGCGTCACGCCATCCGCCCCAGCGCGCCCCGCCGGGGCGACCGCCAGTGACCGCTCCGCGGTAGCATCGTCGGCGGTGCCGCTGCACGTGGCTGCCACGGTGGCTGCGGCCATCATGGACATCCGCATCTGCTGGTGCACCTCTACATGTACGAGGGCTTCAGGGCTGCATGCCTTAGGGTTTGGTCTCTTTACATGAGTGCCATTCACCACACAAAAACCTAGATGATTCACACTGATAGAGAAGTCAGCAGCCCATGCATTGCCTCGAATACTTGAGATCATGCGGCGGGCGGCATCTCTGCACAGACCAGTGATGGTGCCTCATACATGGATTAATTTGTGTGTGGTTTTTTGTTTGCTGTGTGGCATGCCATGGCACAGCAAATCACCACAGATCGTCCAGATATGTAACACCACCCTGTTTTGCTGGGTGGAGACATAGAGTCCATACGCTGCCAATGTGTTTCCTGTGGCCTGTGCTTGTTTTTGCAGCTCATGCCACCACGTCGGGAGGTCATGCTGCTTAGCATGTTAATTGCGTTACACTGCCATCAGTGCGACTGTGATGGCTGTGTCACTTGCTTCCTGCCCGCGGCGCTGACGGGCCCCTGATCAATCGCGCCCCAGTGTTGCACAGACATTGCATCAGATTCTTTCCTGCGAGGGCAGCATGTGGGTATCAAGATGTGCACTAAGGCACAGCACGCCGCGCTGCGGCACAGCACGCCGCGCTGCGGCACAGCACGCCGCGCTGCGGCACAGCACGCCGCGCTGCGGCACAGCACGCCGCGCTGCGGCACAGCACGCCGCGCTGCGGCACAGCACGCCGCGCTGCGGCACAGCACGCCGCGCTGCGGCACAGCACGCCGCGCTGCGGCACAGCACGCCGCGCTGCGGCACAGCACGCCGCGCTGCGGCACAGCACGCCGCGCTGCGGCACAGCACGCCGCGCTGCGGCACAGCACGCCGCGCTGCGGCACAGCACGCCGCGCTGCGGCACAGCACGCCGCGCTGCGGCACAGCACGCCGCGCTGCGGCACAGCACGCCGCGCTGCGGCACAGCACGCCGCGCTGCGGCACAGCACGCCGCGCTGCGGCACAGCACGCCGCGCTGCGGCACAGCACGCCGCGCTGCGGCACAGCACGCCGCGCTGCGGCACAGCACGCCGCGCTGCGGCACAGCACGCCGCGCTGCGGCACAGCACGCCGCGCTGCGGCACAGCACGCCGCGCTGCGGCACAGCACGCCGCGCTGCGGCACAGCACGCCGCGCTGCGGCACAGCACGCCGCGCTGCGGCACAGCACGCCGCGCTGCGGCACAGCACGCCGCGCTGCGGCACAGCACGCCGCGCTGCGGCACAGCACGCCGCGCTGCGGCACAGCACGCCACGCCTCCACCTCTGGGGAACTGGGCAAGCCTCCCACACAGGCTGAGGAGGGGCCCGCAGCCACAATTGGCGAAGACCGCGGAACGGACAGCCCGGCAGCACAGCGCTGTGACGCCATGGGCCGCATCGCAGTTGGAATTCCAATGAACGCTGCAGTGCGTCACGACTCGCGTCCCGGCTCGTGCCGCTCCCGCGCGCGTTAAATGCGGCATAGTCAAGCTAGCTACGTGCATAGTCAGCGCTGTGCATAGTCAGTAAGCTAGCGCTGTGCATCCATGTGGTTGCTTGAGCGACGTCGACGCATCTGTCCGTTCGACTGGTGATCAGACCGAGGCCTTTCTGCACATGGGCTACATAATGCTCACCCATATCCATAGAGCCACCGAGGGGGAGCAAGTGCTGCCATGGCACAGGGACACCGAGATGGCGCATTACATACTCCGCAGCACAGGCTTGATGCCGTCAAACAACATGCCTCGCTTTATGTGAATGTGTGCCGAGTCTCCACGGTCAGGTGGACATCAGAGAATTCAGTCGGCAGTGCCCGTCCGACGACATCAACAAGCCCGTCCGAAACATCATGTCGCACGAGGAAATATATACTACGGACCTGTGTAATGTTGCAATGTGTGGTGTTGCCTGGGAAGTCGAATTGTCAACATGGCCTCGCCACCGGACTTGACGGGATTTCACTGTGCCTTTGCCTTGCGCATTCATATCAGTTGCGCGTGGAGTCCCTGCGGAGGGCCAGAGCACATACTGCCAATACTACCCAAGTCCATCCCACAGGCCCAGCAAGGGCCTGCAGTCCGAGCTAGACCAAATGCACGTGGGGATCACGGCGGGAGTAACCACGACTCTCTTATACCTCACTATCGCCTCTCATAACTATGTCCATGCTACTCCTTTCTCGAACACGCCCATGGCCGCAGACCAGACACGCAACATGCACGTGCGCACTGCCACATGCAGATCCTCCCAGACATGCCTAGCACTGCGTCCACGCCAGACACATTGGCCCACCTGGGTGCGGAGGGTCCTGGGGTGGGGAACCTGTAAGTGGGGAAGTTGGCAAATTTCTGGGAACTATTCAGACTCGCAATCTGACGAGTCTGTGGTTCATGATTGAGTGTGGTATGATGTTCTGATGTTTCATCTGGATTAAACCGCTAATGGCTGCGTTGTTTTGGATTACAGGCCTCTCAGATGCCCTGAGACTCTGGGTCGGGGAAACCACATGCACTCGTGTTAGCGGCCGATATCCCTCACCGATTTAAATGAATCCTTCACGGAGTCGCAACGTGGGACGTCCGGATAGCCCTGTTGGGCAGGTGACCCGTTGCGGAGAATCCGATTCCCGTCACTGAACGAAGCATCGAGCTCGAAGCGGCGGTGTGGATCCTGTTCAGCAGTGTCACCGCTTGGAGCTGATATGATATACCTATGTTTCCAATAGTTTGGCGCGCTTGGAGTGCAATTCCCGCGTACATATAGCGGCGAGGAAGATTGGGCACATCGCCTGCGCACGCTATGTGCCCTAGGCCGCGCTCCGCTATGGGCCGTATTCCTACAACGAAAAAACCAATGTGAGCGCTACATTAATCACCAAAGTGTCATTGCTTGCGCCACTGCGCTCTTCGGGGGCGCAGAGGGCATAAGTGCACCTAGGGCACATCTCATGCGCAGCCTGTGTGCCCTGTCCGAAGCCCCGATGCTGCGGTGTTTATTCTTGTCACGCACAGGCTCCGATAGTCGTCCCCAAACGCTCAGAAACAATGCAGGCCTACTTCAATATCATCTATATACAGCATCGACGTTACAGCGCATCAACATGCTGAGTCCCCAAAGAGTCCCTAGGCTGAAACGTTAACAGGTTCCCCACCTTAACTGCCCCACCCGGGGTGGCGAATTTGGTCGTGGACACTGTGAGTGCATGTCCTGAGATGTGTCCCACAGTGGTAGATCTAGGACTCAGCAGCGCCGAGGCAACAGACCAGGCAACAAGCAAACAGACAAACCGGCCACCGTAACTACCAAGGCCACGCGCCGCACGTCCTGAGATGTGTCTAGGCATCACCCGGCACAGAGCGCTGCAGGGTGGTGCAGCCCAGACACACAGCATGCACGTGCTCACCGCCACGTGCAGCACCTCCCAGACTTGCCTAGCGCATCTACTGAGATGTGTCTAGTCATCACCCGGCACAAAGCGCCGCAGGGCGGTGCAGCCCAGCCACAAAGCATGTACGTGCTCACTGCCACGTGCAGTACCTACCAGACTTGCCTAGCGCATCTTCTGAGATATGTGTCTAGGCATCACCCGGCACAGAGCACCGCAGGGCGGTGCAGCCCAGACACACAGCATGCACGTGCTCACTGCCACGTGCAGCACCTCCACCTGCGGTGCTCGGCACCTGGTGCCTGCGCTGGAGCGGCGTGCTGGAGCGGCGTGCTTCAGCGGCGTGCCAATGTGTTCACGGCGCTCGCCAAAAAACAAGTCAGCCAAGTTAGCCAAAAAACAAGTTGATGGCCCTGCTCATGAGGTGGTTTGCGACCTTGTGTAAAAAGTTGAGCACAAACAGAGCATGCATCAGGCCACAGCTGAACTAGCTGTGTTTTTGCATGTGTGCAGCACGGCGCACTTCAAGACACAGGTGGAAGTGCAGTTCGAGGGTAAGGGGGTGTCAGAAATGTCTAAAAATTGGCATGCATAGTCATCATATATATATACTGTTACATCGAGGGGCTCCGATCCAGTGCACCAAGCGAACGTACAACTAGAGTCTAGACTCACATGCTACCCAGCAGATGCAAGCCGGCCAGGCGATCACCTGGCACAAACTGCGCACCCGTGAGCCGTGCTACCCTGAACATGGTCTTTCTGATCACAAACCCGTTTCCTTTCACTGTCGCCGCACTGAACTCCCGCAAGGAGTTCTCAATCCAGCGAGCCTTTGCTCTCTTGTCGAACGGCCCAACCAACGACACTGCCAGCGTGTTGAGGTACTGCATGGCATGCGACCCTAGTCTGCCATATGTCTCGTGCACAACCGGCACCACCTTGTACGATCCCTGCACACTCTCTTTGTACTTGTTGAGTTTGAACTGTTCGCGTACGGCGGCCGCGTGCCCCTGTGCCCCCGATGCTTTCCCCACCACAGCCACCCCAGATGGGTGGATGAAGCTGACATCTAGTACATACACGTCCACGTCCGGACCATTTGCTAGGATGTCCCCCCTACTGTCGTCCCTGTAGCGTCTGTCCAGGCTGCGCATCACAGGCTCAATTGATGTGGACACCCCTGCCGCTCTTACTCGACGGCGCCAAGCCGTAACGGCAATGTTGTGGCGCAACGTCCAGCAGTCGGCATTGTGTCGACATGTCATGGCATGATCTACGTCGCCGGGCTTCACCCGAGCATTGCAATCACATATCACTTCCCCATCTAACGGCGGCAGGGGGGAAAGTCCGCCCCTGAACCGCATCCCATGCACAAAATCCCCATCATTCAGAGTCAGCATGCGGTTGGTTGGGAGGGAATCCAGGAACAGTGAGGCAACACGACAGGCGCAGCTGCGCATGCGTGCAAGGTCCTTTGCGCCACCAGGGGTGCTGCCCAGCTGTTGCAGCAGCGCGTCGTGCCGTGTCTGCGCTACTGCCCTGGTCCCTTTTCTGCTCACACCGGGAAGGCCAGTGGCGATGAAGACGTTGTCGAGCTCCTCTGGCCCCCAGTCTGCCTCCGGCGGCATTGCTGCACGCAGCGCTGTCCATTTTTCTTGTAGGCCTGTGGCAACGTCGCCTTCGGCGAATGGGCGGAAGTCGGGGGGGCCATCGCGCATGGCGTCATGCGCCAGCGCGGCGCTGGACAGATAGGCTGCATCTGCCTCGTGCTCCGTGACGTCCATGAGGCCAAATCCGCCGTGGCGCAGCGGTAGGCGGAGTTGCTCCTCGGCGACGGTGGGCATCTGCGTGTGGTGCATGATCTCCCGCGCCGCCGCCATTACCCTGTCTTGCAGCCGCTGCACCGCGTCTTTGACCGAGTCCAACGCGACGACACGGACTAGGTGGGTGAGGGCAAGCTGCACAGAGCCGCGGAGCAGCAGGAACTTGTCCTGGGCAGGCAGGGGGAGAGAGAGGAGGCGATCAATCTTCGCACATGCGGTTGTCGCGCGGCGGTTGCAGTAGTCCTTGACGTAGGGGGTGTGGCCGATGGGCGTGCCTGCGCAGGTGACGCCGTGTGGGCGCAGCGGCACGCCTGTGGCGTCGGCCACATTCTGGGCCGCGTCGCGATCAATGATGGATGTGGCTGCACTCTTCGCACGGCCGATGCGGAGGCCGATCGGGTGGGCGTGTTCCTCCAGGGTGGTGAAGGCCTTGATGATGGGTGCGCCGGTGCCGCGGATGCTGCAGTCATCGGCATAGGCAAGGAGGGCTGCGTCGGCGGGATCTGCGGTGGCTTGGGCGGCTTCGAGAGCCGGCTGCAGAGTCAGTGAGAAGAGGAGGCTGGCAAGGGGGTCGCCCTGTTTCACACCTCTGGTCGATGTGATCGGGGCTGTGCCTGGTGGGGCGCCTATGACGTTGTGCTGGGTTGGTGCTGTGTTGGCCCATATGGCGTATGGGAGGAGCTGTGGGGCGCGCTGGTGGACTGCGTCGAGCATGGACTGGGTGTGGATGGAGTTGTATGCGTTCTTGAAGTCCACCGACAGGATGACGGTGTCGAGATTCCCAACGGCGGCAGACGAGAGCGCATGGCCCATGGTCTGAGCGCCGCCGGAGATACCGACACCAACCTGCAGCGGGGCAAGGCTGGGGCCCACTTCGCTGCATGCTCTGAGTGCACAGAGGCTGGCGATGCGGACCCAGACTTCTTGGACGGCGATGGGGCGGATGCCGCCGTCTGGCTTGCGGATGGGGACGAGTCTGGTGCTGAGGAGGGCTGTCACCTGCGGGAACTGGCCGCTGATGACCTGGTTGATGAGGTGGAGGATGGCGTCTCTGGCCTCTGTGCTGGCGGATGCGGCGGATCTGACGTGTTCGTACGTCCAGCCGCTCAGGCCGGGTGCAGAGGAGTTGGGAAGGTTGCCGAGGACACGTTCTAGGTCGTCCACAGTGATGTGTGATGCGGCTGTGTCGATGGGAGGTGGCTGGGCTGGTTCTCCTGGGGGGTGGAGGTCTTGGAGATTGGCGAGGTCTTCTGGTGTGGGCTGCTGGACGATGGAGCCGGGGGCGAGGCATCCGGCTGCTCGGGAGAGGCTGTGCATGGTCAGCTTTGTGTGTATGCGGGCTGCTGTGCGCTGGTCGGTTGTCTGCTTGGCTGGGTTGGAGCGGGGTTTCTTGCGGCGTTCTTCGTATTGGATGGGATCCCTGCCTTCGCTGTGGGCAAGGATCCGTGCTGCTATGCGGCGTTCGAGTCCGTTGTGGCTGTCGTCGGTCAGGATCTGGGCTGGGTACCACAACATGGCTGTGGTTGCAGCTGTGGCTGCGGCGTGGTCTGGGGCATCGGTCATGGCTGTGACGAGCTTGGCCAGGCCGTCCCCGAAGGCGTGCGCGGAGCCTTTTGGGATGGTCTGTCTTGGTCTGGGTCGGTCATCGTTGTCAATGTTGGGGGTGTTTGGTGGGTGGGGTCGCTGGTCTGCTGGGGGGGGTGGGGGTTGCTGCGGCGGAGGCGCATGGGATGTGCTTGCGTGGGGCTGTTGGGCTCGCTGGTGGGGTGGTGTTTGGATGGGCTTGGCTCTGGCATTCACTGCCTGCCGGTGTCTGCTTGATTCTTCGGTGGAGGTCTTGTGGGTGCACGCTGCGCTGCCTGCGCCTGCTATTTTGTGTGAGCGGATGGGGTAGCTGAGGACTTTCTGGCACTGCGGGCATTGTACAGAGTCGATTGCTGCTAGTTGGTCGGGCTGCCATTGGGCTGTCGGGTGATCTTGGTTGACATGCTGGCGGAGCGAATTGGAGTCCTGGCGAGCACATTTGCAGGTTGGATGCGGACATCGTAGTCTAGTGGCTGGTGTTGGTCGGGTCATCTGGTCATCTGGTGTTGGGTGTGGATGCTGTGAGGTGGATGTGGCGAGTTGCTGGCATGGTGGTGGTTGCTGGGAGGGACGCCGTTGGGCTGGGGTTGTCAAATCTGTCTGCGGGGACAGTTAATACAAGCTACTGACCACTCTGTTTTCTTTTGTGGGTCATTGTGCATGTTTTCTTTTGGCACTTTCCTAGGCTTCTACTTGCCGTGCTGCGGGGTACAGCTTGGCGTGACTACGTGCGTCGGAACGCGCACGAAACAGCAGTCAGCTGTCGATACCATACTAATCATCATCTACGTGGGCCTGATTGGCGCGCGGACGGCCGGCCTGGTTGGTCAGGTTGGTCGCGAAATCATCTATTCCAGAGAAGTTGCATGGCCGCTTCCTCTTCTGGGCTCAGGGGGCGGAAACGGGGACACGAACATCTACGGTCTACACTCAGATGCGTAGTTTTCTTTTTGCATCTGCACGCGCGGGTTCTTTTGGCGCGTTCCTACACAACTCTGCGACGTAACAACGAACATGGTTGTATCGCGCACACTCGCTATTTTTACCAGAGAAACTGCACAGACACTCTACAACATTACATAATCACAGCATTCTTGTTGCACGGGGTTTTGTGCGGTCCTACTGAGCCGGGTCGGGTTGACGCTGGTCGGCCACGACACGGAAACATCGTCACTACAAATATATAGTCATGTACTTACATTGATGATACTTACATTGATTACTCCTTCATGTATGTATACATAGTAGGACATAGTCAAAGTGTATATACTATTGTATATGGAATTCAAAGACCTGCAAGCATCCTTTTGTAAACCGTCTGATAGCAACAGGTGGAGTACAACATTCGATATATATATCGCTCCATGCCAATTTGTGAGTGAAGCGGAGGTGTCAGTGCCGGTGTGCTGGGTGATGAGTGCTCTCATCACTCTGTGCAGGGTCACACTGTGACCACTGATTGCACAGCAGAGGCAAACAGCACATGACAGCAAAGAAACAAGTTCGTGCCCCTACTCCTGAGGTGATCCGTGACTTTGTGTAAATAAATCAGCGCAAGCAGAGCATGCATCAGGCCACATGAGGTGAGCTGCAGTCACACCTGGACAGTGGCATTGTCCCTCTCTTTCTTCACCCTGATTGTCACTCTGTTGAGCCTGGGGAAAGCCTTCCTCAGCTCCATCCAGAGTCCTCTGAGAGTCTTGAGCTTGGTAGCCTTGAACTCCTCGTTGAATTCTTCACCCCTCTTGGCCTGCAATTGTTCTAGGTTTCTGAAGAGCCTGGTGTTGCCACTATCGAGGTGAAGGCGAGTAATGAGAAAATCATTGCAGCTCAACAACCCTTGTCCATTGTGCAGGCGCGTCTCGAGGCCACCGTAGAAAAGAGATTTAATATGCAGAGGGAGGACGGTTTGAAGGCGTTCGATGTGATCAGGGAAGACCTACAAAATGCACAAACCATGACCAACATCTTCATCGGTGTACTTGCAACTTTTCTGAGTGCGGCAGGGGTCATCAAGGGTGGGTTCGACAAGCTTTTTGAGCTCAGTAATGCACAAGCCGGCATGAAGGTGTCCCTAGGTATATTGAAGGAGCATGGAAGGTCAATCGGACACAAAGATGATTCAGAGTGATGCTTGAAGCTGCATCAGGCTGCATTAGAGTATGCATGACGCTGTGTTAATTCGATCATCTGAAACCTCACATGCAGCGTTGAGAGCGAGTAAGTGAGATCACACACACACACACACACACACACACACACACACACACACACACACACACACACACACACACACACACACACACACACACACACACACACACACACACACACACACACACACACACACACACACACACACACACACACACACACACACACACACACACACACACACACACACACACACACACACACACACACACACACACACACACACACACACACACACACACACACACACACACACACACACACACACACACACACACACACACACACACACACACACACACACACACACACACACACACACACACACACACACACACACACACACACACACACACACACACACACACACACACACACACACACACACACACACACACACACACACACACACACACACACACACACACACACACACACACACACACACACACACACACACACACACACACACACACACACACACACACACACACACACACACACACACACACACACACACACACACACACACACACACACACACACACACACACACACACACACACACACACACACACACACACACACACACACACACACACACACACACACACACACACACACACACACACACACACACACACACACACACACACACACACACACACACACACACACACACACACACACACACACACACACACACACACACACACACACACACACACACACACACACACACACACACACACACACACACACACACACACACACACACACACACACACACACACACACACACACACACACACACACACACACACACACACACACACACACACACACACACACACACACACACACACACACACACACACACACACACACACACACACACACACACACACACACACACACACACACACACACACACACACACACACACACACACACACACACACACACACACACACACACACACACACACACACACACACACACACACACACACACACACACACACACACACACACACACACACACACACACACACACACACACACACACACACACACACACACACACACACACACACACACACACACACACACACACACACACACACACACACACACACACACACACACACACACACACACACACACACACAAAACGCAGGAAGCGAGCGCAGCATCGCGCAAGATCTCACAGTCCACACACACGTCAAACACAGTCAGCATGCACCGGGCCCACCGGCGGGCGCCAATCCGACCCCAGCGGTCCAGACGGGCGCGCAACCGCACGCCATGCAACCGCACGCCATGCGTGCCTCTGGATGCAGATGCTGCCGGATGCAACCGCACGCCATGCGTGCCTCTGGCGCGCCTCCGGATGCGGACGCTCCCGTAGGAGTGCTCCTAGGCCTGGGCCTTGGCCGACCGTGGCCACCGTTGAGCTCTGCCATGCATGTGTGCTGCCTGCAGCTTTGATGACATGTATTGCGCAGGTTTTCTAGCAATTGTGAGAAGAAATGTTGTACACCCACACCCGTGGCCAAACACGCAGGCACTGAGCTCAACGGTACACCAGACTGGCGAGGTGCGAGACACAGGAAAGGTGGAAGTGGCACAAATTTCATTTATTTAATATTTAGCACACAGTGAATTCAGATCAATGAGCGTGAGGATGATGTGTTGACGCTATGCTGAGGCGGCTGCACGCAATGCAAAACGCGCTGTCTTCCTGATTCTGCAGTACCTACAGCTCCCGACTGCCCAAGCCGTTTCCGAACATTCAGGAGTGTCAACGGATGCAGTGCATGGCCACTGGGAGCTGCCATGGTCAGGTTTTGCATGTCATGGCATCACTGCATTCAACCAGATGTATATCTCTGAGATACAGGCACCCAGGCTTTCAGTACGCACCAAGGGAATCACTGCTTCTAATTTTCATACCCTCTTGGTCAAACAGCGTTCCAGAGATGCGATGGCGTTCACTGCTTGCGACATCAAGACATGTGACTCTGAAGCTGAACTATGATGCTGATAAACGAATGGACTTCAGCACGTGCAGGAGCTCATTATGAGGTTTGCGGAGGGCTCTTGACCGACATTGCCTGCCTTGCATGGCTGACGGATGACGTGCGGTCGGGCCATTTAGCAGGCATGCGAGTGACGTACCTGTCGCCACACATTGCAAACCCATGGCATGCCATGCAGCAAACGTACGTACATTCGGGAGCCCTCTCTAGCACGACGACGAAGGTTATTGGTGGCAATAAATGCGCTGTTGCCACATGGATCCAGGTTGTGGGGACGCTTGCTGTTGCTGTACGTGTGTGACTATCAAACGGATCGAGAGCGGCTGCTTGAAGCATCTTTCGGTGAATGGACAGTACTTGCCTCGGGCACATACAGTGAGCGCAGTCGACTCTAGAACGCTACCCGCAGAACTCCTTTCTAAACTTCCGATGAGGCTTTGACTATTTTATTTGATCGTGTGAATGAGGCGCTAACGCAGCGCTGGGGCGTGCGCGGGCTTGCCTTGCTGAAGTGCCCGGAAGGAATCTTATCAGGCTTGCGCCATAGCCGCGCGAAGAATAGGCGGTGATGTCGCAGATTGAACTGATAGGAAGCATGTCTGAGTTTAAGGGCGGGATTTACGATGACGAGGTCAGGGACCGCTCAATACGACGTCGCGCATCGATGTGCCGCAATTGCAAGCCAGCGATCGTACAAGGCAGCCACCTTGCCTTCGCACATGTCCC
This sequence comes from Ulva mutabilis, assembly GCA_900538255.1. Taxonomy (NCBI): domain Eukaryota; kingdom Viridiplantae; phylum Chlorophyta; class Ulvophyceae; order Ulvales; family Ulvaceae; genus Ulva; species Ulva mutabilis. Next base: position 725,565 of record UNSF01000007.1, on the reverse strand, counting down.
TGGAATATCTGACAGATTGAGAAGTTCAATTCTTCTCTGGAACGATGAGGTACGTATTCGTCCAGCCATGGATACTGAATCGGTCTTCAAGGCTGCCTCCGCCGTGGCGCTGCGACACAGTTGCCTGGTGGAGTGCATCTGTGGGCCCTTTCGCCCTCATACTTGACCGTGGCTAGCAGCAGAACAAGCAAATGGCAATAGGCTTGTGGACTCAGTCCGTGCGGGATGCCCTAGATGTCGTAATCCAGCACAAACACCGTGTTCGCACGGATTTCGGAAACCTGATCCATTCTTGCGTTTGTGCGCAGACAATCACACCTGCCGCGAACATAGCTCTACCTCTGTCGTCTTGTTGCTACGTGCTGAGTGTACTGCGCCATTCGATCGACCTGCGGTGGCATATGTGAAAATCTCCAACAGGATGTTCACATCGGATTTGCACACCGAGGCACTGGAGACGATAAGGCCACTCCTGAGCGTTGCCTGATCCCACGACCACTCGACGGCTGCACGCAACGTGCACAAGCCTTGCACACCCATGCCTCAGGCTGCTGTCAGCAAGAAAACTGGCCCAAGGTGCCAATGGGCTTTGCACCCATGCACCCGGTACATACAATTCAAGTACAGTTCACAGTTCACACTGGACACCCATGCAGTGCCACAGCAGAGGCACGCACAGTACAGCTTGACACACGGCCTCCTGGTCCGTCCTCATGACCCCCCCCTGCCCCCCCCACTTCGCCGCTGTGTGCTGCAGAAGCGGCACACCGTTGCAGGCACCCTCGCCCGCACCACTGCGCAGTGCATCGTGCACCCCCTGGACACAATCAAGACACGGTTACAGGTGCCCCCCTTCCCCCGACCCTTGCCCCATCGCATAGCACCCTCACATAGCGTGCATGCGCCGCGGGGTTTCCACGCCGGCTGCTACAGGTGCACAGCGCGCTGCATGCTCTGCCCTGAACCGGCAACAACTGCAGAGCATGCTGTGCACCTGTAGCAGCTTGCATGGAAGGCCGAAATTAACGTTTTTCGCTTTCCTCGCCCGTGTGATCTCACAAGCCTCATAAGAGGCGCCGGAGGCCACAGCTTCAGGCGGCGCGATCTACGCAGGTGGTGCCAACGTTCAACAAATACAAGTTGTATTGAACGTGCTGCGTGCTGTGTGCAGGTCAGCAGGCCGAACAACGTGCAGCTAGTGCAGTGGAAGGCTGCCGCAACCCACCGCCGCACCGTCATCTCGCTGCCGGGGCTGCACCTACGCTGCCGCAACTTGATCCCCTTCGGCACGCGTGATGTGTACCGTGGCTTAGGGGCGTCGTTCCTCGGCACCATCCCCGTCGCGCTCATCTACTTTGCCGCGTATGAACGTACGGCCCCCCTTGCGCAGATCCCAATATGCTCCTTACACCCACTGCACCTTGCTTCACACGCGACCTTACGCGCTGTGACCACTGGCCAATGCAATCAAGTTGGGAACACAGAGCACTGTAAAGAACCAGAAAAGTGCCCAACTCAAGGGGTTGTATCACTGCAGGTTTGTAGGACGTCGTATATATGTGTCACTGGACTCGTGAGCGTACTGCATGGCTCATGACAAGCTCACCCTGCCCGAGCGAAGCATCTGGATGTGAGTTGCAGCAACAAACAGCTGTCACGGTTGACACTGTGTGTGTTTCCAGTCATATGCGGCCTGTTGAGTCCGCTTCGGTGTAGCATGCATGAGCAGGCCGGTCACGGGCAAAATTTTGCAAGAGGGCGTGAGATGCAGCCGTGGTGTGCAGGCACCAAAGCACACCTGGAGACGAAAAAGTGGAGCAACTGGACGAAGCATCTTGCGGCCGGCGCCGTCGGCGCGGTGACTTCGGCATGCGTGCGCGTTCCCACCGACACCATCCGCCACCGCGTGCAGGCCTACCTGCACCCTACCGTCATCCACGCGGTCCCCGCGCTCGCGCGCTCCAAGGGCATCGGCGGCTTTTACTCAGGCTTCCTGCCGACGATCATCCGTGACGTGCCGGAGATCGCGCTGCAGTTCGGCATGTACGAGGCGCTGCGTGCTGCGGTGACGTGGCACGCCGCGCGGCACGGGGGGGGCGACGGCGGCAAGCTGCCGACGTGGCAGCACCTGATACTGGGGGGCGCGGCGGGCGCGTTTGCGACGAGCGTGACGATGCCGATTGACGTCATCAAGACGCACCTGCAGTGCGGCGGCAAGGAGGCGCGGCAGGCGGGGCCGTGGCGCACATTTGCGCAGCTGTGCGCGCACGACCGCCGCGGCCTCTGGGCCGGCATGGTGCGCCCCCTCCAGTCACTGCACGTCTGCCAGCACTACCTCCATGTGCCCCACGTCGTCGTCCAACCACCAGCGCGGCGCTCCGTGAACTCCGGTAAACCTGATCTGGCTGGAGACTCATGAGCCATGCCGCGCAATGCGTTGCTCATGAATGGGCAGGGCTTCGTTCTGCCAGTTCTGCGCCTCCGCTGACTGCTGCATGTTCCGAGGCGTTGTGGAGCAGTATCTGTGGAGATGAATGTGTGGTGACAGGGGTGCGGCCGTGTGCAGGGCCCGCGCATGGCGCAGAACGTGCTCATGTCCGCCATCTTCTTCACTCTCTTCGAGTTCTGGAAGGCGCAGCTCAAGCCCGCCTCGCAGCGCGAAGGCACCGACCGCCTCCTCTCCAAGAAGCTCTACGAAAAGCCCCGCGATCACATCTGGAAGCGCCAGTTCTCCTTCCGGTAGCCGCCCATGCTGCGCGCGCTGCGCATGCTTGGTTCTGCTAGGAACGATAGGGCGTGCCGCGCCGGTGCCCATCAGTGCGGTGTCAACCTGACGGCCTAGCGCGAGCTCAGCGCGGAGCACGCACAGTCCAAAGACTGTTGGACCTTGTGATATGACCATGGTACAGTAGTGGAAATGCCCTTAAGGCAGGGAGGCAGCCGCACGCGGCGTCACTGTGTCGTGCCGTGCTGCTGGAGCATGTTTGGGATGTGGTGTGGCTCAGTCATAAAGCGTGCGCTGTGTCACAACAGGCTTGTACTGTGAGGGGGGGGCCAGCACAGGCTGGGGCCATATGACTGCGCGTGTGCCCTTGGATGAGAGGCCCAGCAACCGGACAAGGCGGGCGTGCTGCACTGATGAATCCAGGGGGCGCAGACTGGCCAGTCAGTGCACTGCCGAAGCATGTGTATCAGCAGTGGAATTGACATCATAGTCCAGCTTTAATTGTTGTGGCAGTCAAGTCTTCGAGCGTTGCCGTTGGCTGAAGGATTCAGGATGATCGACAGTGTACCGAATGTGTGCTTTGTAAACCGCAGCCGGGTTGTGGTGTCGAAAGCACTCTGTCACCGTTGTTGTGAAGTAAGCCATGCCTCGGCATTGCGCCCGCACTCGTCAGTGTGAGCAAATGCACCAGCCTCATGCATGCACATGTCTTACAACATGGTGAGCGGGGGAGCATCAGGCCACCACAACGACCCCCGGAAAGCAGCCTTCAGATCGGCTCTTATACAGAGTCATAGCATATGTGGACTCCATTACGGTTTTCATGAAGACCACATGCTTGTGCAGTCCGGTCACGTTATGACCGGACACGGTTAAACAAGGCATTTGCTCAGCTCAGGGCATCTGTGTGCCCGCAGATCAGGGCTCTGCGATTGGTGATGGCACTGTGTTAGTACCGGGCATATCCTGAGCCATGTCCCGGGCCTCGTGGGTCACCTCCTGCAGTCCCGTGACCCCAGAATCGGGGTTGCCGGAAGAAGCCGCCAAAGCCTCCCAGGCCTCCGCGGCCACCCCCCCACCAGCCTCCACGCCGGCGTTGCCGTGGTGGTGGTGGTGACGGCGCTGCTGCTGCCGGCCGCATGCTAGGGACTAGCCTGCGCGTCACATGCACATGCACCAGGCCTGCAACAGCACGTCTCCATGGCGATGCACACCGCATGTTGTGTGCTGATGCAGGCAGATTGAGCAACTGGGTACGAACGAATGGATACTCCGTGCTCCAAGCAGGCTTGGTGTGGACCGATGCAACAGAACCAGGTGGTCATGCCATCCAACCAACCCGATCAATATGCAGCAACTGCTTTGCCAGGTGCCATCCAATCAATCCGCCTGCTTTGCCATGCCCAGCTGTGATCAGGCAGCAGCAATGTGACAGCTCAGCTGGTTCACAGACTTGATACCGGCCGGATGGCGATGTGTACCCGCAAGCAGAGAGCAATTGATCTTGACCACTGTTGTGAAGCACCTCTGGCCACTCTGCGACACATGCATGAGCTGCACACCATGTGATTGAGATGCTTTCGAGAGCTACCTTGAGACACCGAGTCACGAGGGCCGCACCTGCGAGGATGCCGCAGAGGTGGCCGGTGAAGGAGACGTTGGGCATGACCATCTGGATGATGAGCAGCTCCGCCCACGCCGCATACTGCACACCCACCGCCTCCCTGACCACACGTCGCACCAGCACATATGGTGCAGCAATGAAACGTGATGGCCACACAGCATGGCCACGCCTGATGTGGGAGATCCCAGGTGCACATGCGGTGTGCAGAGCGCGAGCGCGGATTGAACGGTGTGCAGACAGCGTATAGGCACTTCGAGTGCACTTGCACGTAGTATGAGCCCTCAGGCGGGAAGCACGTTGCCGTCAGCTTCTGGCAGGATTCGAGACGGCTGCATGGAGGCGGTATGCAGCCATTCTGAACGCTGTAGGCGTGTATGGTGCCAGCTGGCTGCAGGCTGCAGTTGTGGCAGGATGCCCATGCATGTGGTGTGCAGGCAGTGAGCGGCAGGCTTGCAGCCGCATGCCGCGTTCAGTGTAGAACCATGTCGCATTCAGGGTGCAATTGACCCCGCTTCTCACAGTCGTCAATGTCCCCGTGGCGGCGGTGCCGTGATCCGAGTCATACACAAAGTGCGCTGCACACACCACATTCGCTGGGGAGCATGTGAACATGAGCCGAGGCAACAGCTGCACACACGCTCGATGCACTCGCTCGGAGCCCCTGGATGCAGGTGTACATGTACTGCAGTTGATTCGCGCCTCTCAATGTGACCGCAGTTTCGGCAAGCTGCAGTTTCTGCAGAGTGGCGGCAAACTGGCGCACCTTTGGCGGCAGGGGCACGTGGCCCACGAGGGGCACGCTGACGTGCTGCCACGCGGCTGTCCCGCTCATGAGCACCGCCTTGAGCGCGAACAGAACCCCGGAGAAGCCGACGGCGCACGTGTAGGAGTAGCCCTGCGCGGCGAGCGGCGAGGTGGGGCCGAGGGCGGCGCGGACGGCCCAGAAGAGCCCGACGTAGATGGCCTGGCAGGAGAGGAGCAGTTCGCAGAGGAGGGCGGCGAAGCGGACGGGGCCGAGGGCGGGCTCGAGCTGCAGGCCCTTCCAGAGGAAGGAGGACATGTTGTAGTAGAGGTGCCACTCGTCCGCATGCAGCAGCGCGCTCCACAGCAGCCGCGACCACTGGCCCGCCTGCGCAGCGATGTGCGGCACGGGGGTCAGGGCGGGATGGCCACAAGCTATGGTGATCTGATGCGGACTGGGAGACACATGGGCGGTCGGAGGGAAGGCAGGGCAGACGGTTGTGCAGCATGGAGTGACACTGATCATTCAGCATCGGGTGATTGCGCAGGTGTAAATGTGAATGTATGATGTGAACTGAATGACTTGCCGCAGCCGATTAGGTCAGTGACATCTCCGGCGAACCGGGACCAAGGAGCCGAAGGGGTAAACCAACTGGAAACCCCCTCAGTGTTGCATGAGGTGGTGGGTGCTTGCAGGCCTGAAGTCGCAGAGGCGGGAAGCGCTGAAGATGCGTGTTGTTGTGATGTGATGCTCGACGTTGGAGGAAATACAGCGACCATGCGGCTGCTGTGTCTTGAGGCGTTGGCTGGGTAGGTGTGCACATACCTCAATCACGGAGGCCGGCTTCAAGCAGCCTTGGCGGACAGAGGGGATCCACATGACAAGCTCCCGCAGCTCATCTGGCATTCCCCGCATGGGTATGGTCGGAAGAATGAATATTGCCACTTGCACTGCACATCAACCATTGCTATGATGGGTCACGGGCAGTGGAAGGCGTTGTTTGCCGTGGCGTGTGGTCTGCTCTGGCAGGCATGCTACAGCAGGCAGCGGTACGAATCGCCGCACTATGCAATGAGGCAGTAGTCTGTAACGCTCAGCTGTTCTGAAGCCCAGACGCAGTTGCGTGCCAGGATCGCCGAGCTCGTACCAGCCATAAGCGTCAACGTGACCGGAGGCTTCTGCTCCAGCTGAGAGATCTGCAAAGCATGAAATACACACATTCACAGCAGAGCTCATTTCCACCGGATGGGTCGTTGCACTAAGCACTGGTCACACACAGCGGTTGCGCACTTCATGGATGAGTCGCGCCACAAGCGCCCAGAGCAGTGCGTCGCCTCCTCGGCCCGCATGAGGCCTACCCCGACGCGCTGGCATCTTACAGAGCAGTAAAAACAAAATAGATGCCTTGGACGCGCTTGATATTGACACGCGACGAGCTTGTAAGGCTTATGACGCTGCTTGACTGGACAGATTCAAACGCTAGAAGCAGCAGCAGAACCAAACGCGAAAACACGATTGCTTCGACAAGTGCAAGCCTAATGGTGCTATTACCATGTACATTGTTGGCCTGACGCCTGGCCTGCCTTGTCTGCGATTGCGTTCCCGAATCTTCTCTGGTGCTTGAACGTTTTGCAGCGACGATGTGTAAGCTCTCATCCGAATAATGTGCACAGCGAGACACGGATGGACTCATATACTTCAGACTGCGTGTTCTTTTCGTTGGGGCGACGAAAGCTGCTCATGACGCGTGTCTCACTGCAGTGCTGAGATGTCGTTCATCCCGCGCGATGTCGAATTACAGCTTGTGCGCACGCTCGGACAACTGGCGCGCTTGGGCATTGTACTCGACTCGCGAAACACGCAGCAGGATTACTGAGAACATCACCAATTGGGTCTTCTGCCACTCGAGCAGCTGCGTTGAAGACGGTCGAGCTTCGATCGGAATTCTTTTGCCCCCGCGGTCCGCATTGACACTGCGCTACTCCATTGTCACAGGATCTGTTGTGAAAGGTCAGAAAGCTTTGCTCAACTTCTTCAGATAAAATTCTTTGCTACGGACGTACATTTGTCCGCGGAAAATGGGACCACAGGCCAAGGAAAAGACGAAAGTAAAGAGTGTGCCTCCCGCCGCCCGCCCTGCGTGCCCCTGCTGCTGAGGCGAGCAATTGCGCAGGCTGTGCTCATGAACCTCGCCTTGTTGAAGCATTGCTGCATGTCGCGTGACATGCGGTAACAGCACCGGCCATATTGTTCATTGTGCTGGCAAGCCTGCAGAGAAGAAGGCCGTCGGGGACGTGCTAGAGAACGGCGCCGAGCAGAACGGCGACAAGGTTCAGAAGCCCAGCCAACAAGAGGGCCCTGGAGACATCCAGAAAGTTAAGAAGAAGAAGAAGAAAGACAAGCGCGCTGTAGATGACGGGGCGAGTGATGCTGCAGCTGCCAAGCCGGAACTGCAACCGAACGGCTCGAACGGCAAGGAGAAGGCCCAGAAGTCAAAGAAAAAGCGAAAACAGGTGGATGAAAACGGAGCAAAACCTGTTCCTGTTGCCTCTGAGGAGCCTGCCGATCCACCCAAGAAAAAGAAGAAGAAAAAGAAGCATGATGCAGATGCAGATGCTTCAACCCCAGCTGCAGTCCCGGTCAAGCCCTCCGCCGGCCCAACCGGCCGAGCCTCCATCGGAGCCGCGGACCTGGCCAGCAGCAGCCCACAGATCCTCAAGAACTGCTACAGCCAGCACGCTGACGTGACCGCGATGTCAGACGCAGACGTGCGCAGCTTTCTGGAGGCCAGGGAGATCGTAGTGGAGGGGTGTGCCATCCGGCCGGTGCAGGAGTTTGCGCAGGCCGGTCTGCCAGACGACCTCATGCACGCCCTGAAGACCTTCAAGCACCCGTCGCCCATCCAAGCTCAATGCTGGCCCATCGCGATGAGTGGCCTGGACTTGATTGGCATCGCTGCTACAGGGTCAGGCATGTCTCACCCACCCCTTCCTCATGCAGCTGTATGCCCTGGCTTTCAATACAAGCCTCACCGTCACGGCCCGATGCATCATGCAGCTGCGGAGCGCTGAGCATCTGCCTTCGTGCACAGCCATCACCGCATGCATCACATGTCCATGCCTCCACTCCTCACTCCTGAGCTGTACGGCAGTCCGCCATGGGCCATGTGTCTGATGCATCGCCATGCTTGCTTGCCTTTGCGTGCTACCACATTGTGGAGCATATGTCTGCAATGTTTCTCACTCTTGAGCTGCCGTATATGGCCCCTTCCTGCATGTGGCTGAAGCAACGACTGTATGTATGCCAGCCTTGCGTTTGCCAGTCACGTCAGGCTTGTCTGAGGTGCCAACCATCGTGCTCCCCTCGATTTCCCGTGATTGCAACTAGCTGCATGAACCCTGGGCGCGGCTCACAGCCACACGGCCGCTCTGCAGGCAAGACGCTGGCCTTTGGCCTGCCCGCGCTGCGCCACATCCAGGTGCAGCGCGCGAACCGCGTTGCCACCGGCCGGGGGCCCTTTGTGCTCGTCAAGGCGCCGACGCGGGAGCTCGCGCAGCAGATTGGCGCCGTGTTTGACGACGCCGGCGCCGCGTGCGGCCTGCGGGCGCTCTGCATCTACGGCGGCGTGCCAAAGGCCCCGCAGGCGCAGGCGCTCGCGCGCGGCGTCGAGGTCGCCGTGGGCACTCCCGGCCGCGTTATGGACCTCATGGAGGGCGGCGCGCTCAGCCTCAAGGTGAGTGCTGCGTGCTGCGCGCTGTGATCATGAGGTATTGTGCATCGCGCTGCTGCACCGTCTGCGAGCAGGTCTGCTGCTGGGTGGTGTTGCTGCAGCATGCTGGCAGTGGGCGGCGCAGGGCAGCTGAATGCGGAATCGACCATGCGATGCAGCTGCTCTGCACTCGGCTACATGCGGGCGCCCCATGTGCATGGCCACAGATCACACACGCTGGTGATCCTTGTGTGTGCGTGAGGACACGTGCTGGGTGCTGCCATACCCGCGCTGTGGTCTCACAGCCATCGATCACAGCCGATGCATCCACGGCCCTGTCGCGTGCTGTGTAGCCTTGTGTCTGATCTGATCGCGGTTGCCAGTAGACCTGACGCCCCTCGTCAGTCTGCCGTGCTGTGCTGTGCAGGAGGTGACGTTTCTGGTGCTGGACGAGGCGGACCGCATGCTGGACCTCGGCTTTGAGCCGCACATCCGCGCCGTCGCAACCGCCACGCGTGCCGACCGCCAGACGCTCATGTTCAGCGCCACGTGGCCCCTCGAGATCCAGAAGCTCGCCGCGGAGTTCCTGTGCAAGCCCGCAAAGGTCACGATCGGCAGCCAGGACCTCGCGGCGAGCCACAGCGTGGCGCAGACGGTGGAGGTGCTCGAGGTGTTTGCACGCGACGGTCGCCTCCTGCAGCTGCTCGCCGAGCACCACACCTCCCGCAAGAACCGCATCATCATCTTTGTGCTGTACAAAAAGGTGCTGCTGCCACGCATCCACTCCCTGCCCTCCCTCCCTCCGTTGCTTCGTGCTGTCCGCCGGCACTCAAGTGCACTTCTCCAGGTGGCATCGCTCATGCGTGTAGATCCCGGGAATCCCATGCGTGCCGCGGCTGTGGGCCGCGCTGATCAACCCCCGTTGATCCAATCCTGCTGATCACGTCCTGTTGGCCCCTGACAACGATGCAGCAAGCGGCCTGCTGCGTGCCTCAATGCAGCAGACTGAGATCGGCTCGACATGCAACTGACCGTTGCCACGGGCTGTGTTGTGTTGTGTATTTCTAGCACACATTTGACGTGACGGTTCAATCACTGCCGTTGTCTGACACCACTCGGGCATGGCGTATGCAGGAGGCGCCGCGGGTGGAGGGCCTGCTGCGTGCTAAGGGCTGGAAGGCCGCGGCCATCCATGGCGACATCTCGCAGGACATGCGCAACCGCGCGGTGGAGGACTTCAAGAGCGGCCGCGTGCCGCTGCTCATCGCGACCGATGTCGCCGCCCGTGGCCTCGACATCCCGGACGTCGAGGTCGTCATCAACTACTCCTTCCCTCTCACTGTGGAGGACTACGTGCACCGTATCGGGCGCACGGGGCGCGCGGGCAAGAGCGGTAAGGCGCACACGTTCTTCGTCGGCAAGAACGACAAGCCGCGCGCCGGGGAGCTGGTCAACGTGCTGCGTGAGGCCGGGCAGGAGGTGCCCAAGGCGCTGATGGCGTTTGGCACGGCGGTGAAGAAGAAGGAGAGCAAGATGTATGGCGCGCACTTCAAGGACGTCGACATGAACGCCAAGGCGACCAAGGTCAAGTTCGCGGACAGCGATGATGACTGATGTACGGAAACGGAAATGTGGTGAACCGCCACAATCCGAGTTCGCTCGGCGGGAACATCCGGCAGTGATGGGAGTGTGTGTGTGTGTGTGTGTGTGTGCTGTCGCGGGTGACAGGAACGGTGTGTATGGCGCAGCTGGTGTTTGCAGCATGGCTGTGGTGTCGCCACACGTGTATGTTGTGAATGACTGGGAGGAATGCATGCGGTAGGGGGATGCGAACCCTGCTGCTGTTGTGTAAAATGCGTGACGACGACTGATGTTATGTATATGTTCCTTGCTATGACCGGTTGGACTCTGTGGGAGCAGGAGGGTCAGATTGATTCATTTCGCAGTCAGCGCTTACACATGCCGCTGCTGCGGTTGTTGCATCCTGAAGAGCTTACAGTACCGCTGCGGGCACAGCTGGCACCAGCGGGCACATCATTGCTGCATGCTGCGGCCAAGGCGGGCACATGTGCATGCATCAGCACGTGTGACCAGTGGCAAGTATAGTCGCGTGCTTTGCGCGCCCTGCGCTACGCCCTCCAGCCCGTAGTCTTGAATTGGCTGGCATGCATCGCTACAGCGGAAACTGCAAAGCATGCAGTACACCACCCGAGAATTGCAACTCGCGCGTGCTTCAGCATTCACATGCCATGAGGTACACACCCACACATGCATGCTCCTATCTACCAGCCATCCAGCTGTGGACGCTGCCAGCAGACGCACCTCCCCCGGCGACACGGCTAGACGCAACATCGCCCACCTGGGACCCCACGGACACCGCCCATCGGACCCAGGCCACACACCGCCGGCGTGCTGTGGCCCTGGTGCCAGCGTGTGCATACCAGCACACAGCAGCTCCAGCAGCGGCTGTTGAGCTCCAGCAGACTCTGGTCCCATCGAGCAGCGGCTGCGATGCCAACGCTTACGTAGCAAGGAGGCGCCGCTCTCGCTTCTCACGCGGTGGTGGAGCTGTTGCCGCTGCCGGCCTCCATATCGCGCAGCGCGGCGATGAGCGCGTCTGTCTGCTCGGGCTTGCCGACCGAGACGCGCACAAAGCCGTCGAGCAGCTTCTTGCGGTAGTGGCGCACCATGATGCCGTAGTCGTTCGCCAGCGTGTCCCTCACCCCCTGGGCATCCCGCCCCTCCACCTGCACCCCCACGCCACCTGTTATACCTCCTCTTACAGCACTGCCCCCCCCTCATGACAGGCGCCGTGCCACGCGTTCACCACCCCCCTAATATCCCGAGCCACCTGAGCACAGCTGCCCAGACGGCCCCATCACGCATGCGATAGGCATGCGTGGCGCAGAACCAAAGCACGCACAGCACGCACACCTTGCACAGCACGAAGTTGGCCTCGGAGGGGTACGGGGCGAGGAAGGAGATGTCTTCAAGGGCGGCGGAGAGGCGGCGACGCTCCGAGATGAGGCGCTCGCGCACGCTGTCCATGTGGCCGGGATTGCGCAGCGCGGCCAGCGCGGCGGTCTCGGAGGCGACAGACACGTTGTATGGCTGCTTCGCGCGCCACAGGTACGTGATCAGCTCATCCGGGAACGCGCCGTACCTGCATGCGCGGGATGCATGGCACCAGCTGCCAGGTGGCATGCTCAGATGCCGGCGCCTCACTGCACCGGTGTGCACCCGCTGCTGTGCCCAGCCTCCTGGTCTGAATAACTCAGTCGGACGAGAATGACCACCACAAATCGGCGCCGCGTGAGTCATGCATGTTTCAGAGTAGCAGTTCGACAGTTCCAGAGGATGCGCATGCGCATGCGCCACCTCACACACACTGCACACGCGACACGCAGCGCACCCGACGCGGAGGCCAGCGAGGCCGGCCGACTTGGAGAATGTGCGCAGCACGACGAGGTTGGGCAGCTGTGTGACCCACGGCATGCGGGTCGCGACGCCGCTGAACTCCACGTACGCCTCGTCCAGCACGCACAGCACGGGCAGCGCGAGCAGCGCGAGGAGGTCGGCCTCCGGCAGCATGCTGCCATCAGGGTTGTTCGGCGAGGTGAGGAAGAGGGCCTTGGGCGCGTGCTGCTCGACGGCGGCGGTGATGGCCGGGACGTCGAGGGAAAAGTCGGGGCGCCGCGGCACAGTGACGACGCGGCCGCCGCAGACGTCCGTGTCAAAAGCGTACATGCCGAAGGTTGGGGGGGTGTCGATGATGGCGTCGCCGGGCTCCAGGATGCAGCGCAGCAGCAGGTCGATGAGCTCGTCGGCGCCGCATCCGACCTGCTCGGCGGAGGTTGTTACATGGACGGAGACCAACGCACGAGCGCGTGGCGCGGGGTGTTATGCATGAGGGCGGGGAGGTGTTTGGCCATAACTGGTCGTGTAGGTGGGGCTGGTGCGGGGGGGGTTTGTGCAGGCGCAGCGATGGCTTACGCGTGAAGGTGTGCGGGCTAGCAGACAAAGTAGGTGATTCATGATCTTGTGGTTGGGGCTAGTGGTTGGGCAGTATGGGCGGCTGTGCTGCGGCGGTGCGCGAGTTGTGTTGCGCCGTGTATGGGAGCGTTGGGCGCATGATGCTGAGGGGGAGAGTGATGCCGCAGGAGCGAGCTCATAATCGGCGCAGGGCAAAGCGGAAGGAGGTTTGAAAGCACGCGGGTGAGGTGGTGATGCCCTTCGGCATGACAGCCAGGACCACTTGTGCGGTATGTCCAAACGCTGATCAACAAGAGTGGAACAGGAGCATGCCTGTGAGTGACGGCTGACAACGGATGAGAGACACGTAATCGTATTTGAGTCAATAAACACATGGAATGTATATGCGGAGCCTGGCAGAGTCACATACAGAGCGCGTGATGCAGCACAGACTGTCCACTGTAATGATGCGCTGGCATGCCGGCTGCCTGAAACGGAGTGGTGATGTCATACACGTGCAGGTATGCGCCTGCAGCCGCAAGCGCACCAGTATGTTCTCTGGTGGAGTGTTGTTCAGTTCTGCCAGCTCCTCTCGTAGCGCTCTGCACTCGGGATCCGGGTAGATGTGCGGGAACGGCATCGACGCCAACGCCTCGAGCACCTCCGGTGGGGGCCCATAGGGATTCTCGTTGGCATCGAGCTTGATGATGTCGCTTGGACTCCTTCCAAGCTTCCTCGAAAGGATCTGCAATTGCAATGCGGCGCTTGACTTGGCTGCACGATGTGGTGCCACTCTGGTGTTGACGCTGAAGCTGCGATGCAGCCGCACTGCCAGTGTTTGCTAGGACACAATGCCGCTTGCTTGGGCCAACTGATATTATATTCAACAGTAGAGGCACCTCAAATGGCTCGATTGGTGTGTAGGGGGCCAAATCCAGTAGATGGGACCGCAGGAACTGTTTTGCGTCGAAGGCCGCGGATGCCTGGACCGCCTCAGGAGGTGCTGCATGCACAGGCATCCCTCTTCCTCTTAAGGAGAGATGGGATCTACTTGGTCCACGTATGCGATTCATCTGCATCTGCAACCAGCGACGTCGGACGCGTCGTGGGTGGTGTCGTCTCGGCCAAGCAGTCCCTCACTGCTGCATATCAAGCGGCACAACCCCCAATCAGAAGAACAGGGACTTTCTCTACACAGACACAGGCAATGGGGGGGCCGTGACAACTGTGACCTGGGCCAGCATTGCTTGAAAGACTGAAGCCAACGCTGACGGTTGTGATCACAGGCGATCGCACAAACAATCCACACGCGACCTGAATCGGCGTCACACACTCAGCAGACGCAAAGTTGCTACTGTCAGTGCGGGTACTGGTGCGTGAAGTCCGTGCGATACGACCTCCACGTGCAACACTATGCATCGCCGTGCGACATGTAGCGCGCGCCGGCACGCTCGGTCTGCGCAAGCAGCACGCGTTACATTGTGGTTTCTGGGAACGCCTACAACGCGACGGGATGCACTTAATTAACACTCGAATGGCGTGCACAAGCCGGTGTTGTGTATCGGCTATGCTGCGGAATCTGGTACTAGAGTGCTGGAGTGACGAATTCGTTTCGAATTCGTGTGTTCGTGGCACAACAACAATGCGTAATCGACAGTCCCGTCACCCACGGATATCCATCAATACCTGGTGTGAGTGGTCCTCCTGTTTGTTTGTACCGTTCGAGCGTCGCGACAGGTGATTCCATTCCGAGGCCTGCTCAAGAGCTGCTCATCAGTCGGAGTCATGCCCGCACCTGAGCCGTTCTACGTGAACAAGTGGCTCACATTTTCAGCATGCGCGGTGCTTCAGTTTGCTGCAGCTCTTCCCTACACGTTCGGGCTCTTCTCAGCCGACTTCAAGGTCCGATTTGGCTGGTCACAGAGCCAGCTCACGGGCTTTGGCACAGCAATGAATTTCGGTGCCTTCGCAGCTATAATTCCAGGATATCTGTATAGCTGTCTTTCTGGCCTCAAACATGGACCAAGGTGCGGTCCACATCCGATCGGGCCACGCGTATAGCTTGCTCTGCCGGTCCAGCCTCGACGACCTCCTTCCGAGCACGCCCACAATTGATCATTACCAAGTACCAAGCGAACACCAACTGACCGTTTTCCTTTTGCTGTCTTGACGCTTCTGTATGCGTGACCAGAGATTCTCTGCGTGCTACAGAATAACGCTCCTCGTTGCCGCGACCGAAGCCAGCTCCGGGATGTACCTCGTGTGGGCGTCGGCGACAGGCAGCATACAGCTCAGCTACCCGGCCATGATCCTCGCCGGTTTCGTCTTTGCCAATTCCAATGCCTGTATAGACACCGTAGCATTGGCTGCAAATGTTGCAAACTGGCCCAACGATCGCGGAAGCGCAGCGGGAGTCATGAAGGCCGCTGTTGGCCTGTGCCCCTCCATCTTTGGTGTCCTCTACGTCTGTCTGCAGCTCTCTGCGCCCTCGTTTCTCCTCCTTCTTATCCTTGTGCCTTCAGTTGGCTGTCTCGTCTTGCTGCCCCTGGTCAACCAAGTCCCATGGATCCAGAAATGTGAGCTTATGCCACATGGCCTGTTGACAACACCCTCCCGCTTCATCATGACGTACCAGGTGCGCCCCACAAGTCTTTCGCCTGCCTCCGTAACATGGTCTCCGTGGTTTGCATGCTGCAGTGCCATCAAAACCCCACCTGCCCTGGCGTGCGAACCTGCCCAACCACATAGGCACCCCCTGATACCAGCAAAGTCAACTGCTCCTGTCCCAACACTACTATCTGCGCAAACAACGGATTGCATGATTCATGCCACAAGCAGTCACACTCCTGGTGCTCAGGCCATGCACATGCATTCAACATCCCCCTGCCACTCCCGCACATGACTACTGTGAGCCACCCCTACGCTTGTCCCGCAGCAGGCACACACGACCATATCCATGGACGAGCCCCTGCCTGCACGCCCAGCGCACACCACCATCCAAATGAGCTGACCACACACACACAATCCCCACTGATGTTAAACACCCCTCTCCCCACACAGCCCCCAATCAAGTCAACTTGGCCCGAACCCCTGTAGCTCCGGCCTCCACTGCAGCCACACGCCAGGCCCACATCTCGCTCTGCCAAGCCTACACGCAGACGTCAGTGCACCGTAGCCACCCCCCACACGTGTCCACAGGTACTCTTCCTCATCGCCGTATTCACCACCGCCGCGTCGTCGCTGCTGCACGGCCAGCCCCCCACCGCGCTGCGCCTCGCACTCCTCGCCGGCCTCCTCGCGCTCATCGCCTCCGTCTTCTTCGTCGCCATCGCCAGCGGCGGCGTGCGCTCGCGCGGCGCGCACGTCGCCCTCGCGCCGGAGGCCGCAGCCACGGCCCCCCGGCCGGCGCCGGACAGCGTGCTCTCGCACCCCCTCGACATCTCAGACATCCTCGGAACGCTGCTCCATCCCTCCGCGCGCGCCCCTCGCCTCGGCGAGGTCGCCGCCGGCAGCATCGTTCGCGTCTACGAGGTCGACAGCGTGAACTCCGGCGGGGAAGTCGAAGACGGCGATGAGTTTGACGAGGACGGCTGCGCTGTGCGCCGCCCACTGCTCGTAGCTAGTGCGGCCCCCTCCCATTGCGCCCCCGAGTGACCCTTGATTCCTACGGCCACCATTCCAGGCAATACTGGCCTGTCAGAACCCGGATTCACAGCCCCGCTGTTCCGGGCATGCCGCAGGCGGCATCACTGCATGATGTGTCTCCCGCAGCGGTACTCACACATGCATGCGCACTCATCGCGATGATGATGCTGCAACAAGCAGCTCCGGCGATCTCCATGCCCGTCAGCCCTCTTGCGACTTCGCATCACCAACCCCCCCCCCCCTTGAACCGTGCTGCGTGCTGCGCTGCAGTGGCGTCCGGCGCACTGTCAGAGCGCAGCGACCGCAGCGACACGTCGATCGCGTCGTCGCTGTACCACGAGCAGCCGGCGCTGGACGTCGCACCGTGCGTGCTGCCGTGCTCCCCCGACTTCCACCTCCTCTTCTACATATCCTTTGCCGCCATCGGCGCCGGCCTCGCACTCCTCGACAACTTCCCGCAGCTGCTCTGCTCCATCGCGCCACGTGCTGCGGACGGCAGCGCCGCGCTGCCTCCCAACCTCGACAAGCGCCTCCTCGTCGTCTTCTCTGTTGCCAACACGCTCGGCCGCATCGCCGCGGGCTTCGCGCCGGAGCATGCCCTGCACAAGTGGGTGCGCCTGCCAAGCCCCCCCTGCCGCCTCCTGCACAACCAGCTGTCACGTGCTGTGCATGCTGCGCATGCTGTGCTGTGCGTGCATCATCTGCCAGTGGTTTCCATCCACTCTCGGGACAAGCGTGCGACGCAGTCCACGTGCATCGCGCGTCCCCACGTACGCCACAACCGCGCAACCATGTTCACAGGCTGATTATCTGTCGATGCTGACGCGCTAGGCGTGGAAAGGCGATTCCGCCTCGGTAGATGGTATTGAAGTGAGATTGTAAACACACAGCAGCTTTCCGCGACAAGAATGGTGAAGCGGGCGCGTGTGGAGGCATCGAGCACGCCTCAAAATTAGATTTGAGGGCCTGAGGTCGCGTTGAAGGCTCTGCAGGCCATGCCAGATGAAGACTGGTTCATGTATAGTGCTGGGCTGGTGCACTTGGGCAAGTGGAGCACATTGGGATTTGGGCCTCGGGGACACGTTCCACAGGTTGCACTCAATGTGCTGAGACAGTCAAGGGTCATCTGGGGACCAGGCCTGACGTTATTCGACAGTCACCTTATCATATGTGCTAAAATGCGGCAAAATGGAGGGCCAGGGCGCCACAAAACTCTCCAGATTGCCATTGAATTGACATCACACACTTGCACATGCTCAAGACAGGCGCTTTTCCTGGGACTTGTGGGGCTTGGCAGAGCCGGCTGCTCAGCATGACACATGATGTGCTCTGTGCAAACAGGCTGATCTTGTCCCGATTGTGGCTGTCTAGCATTGCTGCGAACCCAAGGAGTCTTGCAGATCCATTGCTCGGACACGCCATGCTGTGATGCATGCGGCAGCACACCCGGCAGTGATGATGGCACCACGCCTCACAGCGTCCGCGCCATTTGTGACACCACTGCAGCAATGAAACCGTGCTGCGTGCTACGGACAGCCCGGTTTGCAAGCGTTGTTTGCCAACCAAAACCATAGCAACGGACCTGCAATTTTTCCTGGCTTAAGCATTTCCCAGTCCTCCATCAGCCGGGGACCGCTCTGATTGCACTCACATCAGAACGCGGCCATACTGCGCCTGCCGACCCCTCACTCTGCCTCTCCCTCTGCCTGCCCTGCCCCCAATATGGCTGCCTGTCCCATCTCCAGACACGCGGCCGCGACCAATCCACCGTCTGGAACCACGCAACACCTCCACACCATGCACCGTGCTGTGCAGGGCACAGCGCGCACGTTCTTCTGGGTGCTAGCGTCGATCGGCACCGCGGCGTGGGTCGGCGCCATGCTCGCCATCATCCTGCTGGCCGGCTCGCCCCTCGCGCTGCTCCCCATGCTGCCGCTCACGGGCGCCGCGGGCTTCGTCTTTGGCGCCGCCGTGACGCTCATGTCCGTCACGACATCCGAGCTGTTCGGGCTGCGCTATTTTGCGGCGAACTACGCCGTCGTGCAGATCGCGCCCATGCTCGCCACCTTTGTCTTCCCCACCGGCATCGTCGGCAAGCTCTATGACGCGGAGGCCGCGCGGCAGAACCCTGCCGCCGTCGGCGGCGGCAACCTGCCGTGCGTCGGCAGCGCATGCTTTGCCAGCGCCTTTTCCATCCTCTTTGCGCTGTCCCTCCTCGTGCGCCCCTCACCCCATCGCGTGTTTCCAACACATCCTAGTACGCTGTGGCACTCGAACTGGTCCCATGCACAACGTTGATCACAGCTATCGCACTGAATGCAACATCGCCTTCAGTTGCAACATGCCCTGCTCGATGGTACAAAATACCGATGCCGTGTTGCTCGCGATGAAGGTTGCCGGTGTCACAGAAACGGATCAGCGCTGGGTGGCTGCGATGAGCCTGCCCATGCCTTCAAGTACGTGTGCAGAACTGCGTGCCGCTCGCCTTGAAGCCGCCGTGCTGTGTGCAGGGCGTGCTGGGGTCGATGCTGCTGTGGGCGCGCACGCTGTGGGTGTACCGGCGGGAGGCGGCGCATCTGCGGGACGTGGCCGACAACATCGTGGAGCGCGGCAGCGTTTGCAACAGCAGCAACGACACCATAGTCAGTGGCATACGCTTCGAGCTGCCGCACCACCTCGGTAGCCCACAGCACGTGACGCAGCACGCAGCGCGCTGGTAGCGCCGCACCCCTCGGCCGGCGCGGCTCGAGCTCGAAGCTGAGTGCGCTGGCGCTGGTTGGGTGGTGCAACCTGGGTGTCTCATGGACCTGGTTGTCTTAGGAGTGCATGAGGGCACCCGTTGCGGCATGTGGTGCTGGGTCAACGGGTGTGCTGTTGTTGGCAGCAGTCCGGTCAGGGCTGATGAGGGTGCTGCCAGCTGCATGGTTGGAGCCGTACAAGTATTCAGCAGAGGCATTGATGATGTCCTCTGTTGCGGCCGTGCAGTCCAGTGGAAGCTGTCGATATATTCTAGTATTGTTGTTTCAGCAGTCAGCTTGTCTGTTGTCCTTCAGAGGGGGCTCTGGTGTTGGGGTTTGCTGTGGGTATGATGGGAGTATGTGTGCACAGTGCACTTGTTGGAGCAGGGTCTCAGGATTGGGGCTTGTAGAGGATTACATCAGGATCAGGTCGAGAATGCGTGCCTGGTGCCATAGGGCCAGGTGTCCATGGCTCTTTGAGAAGGCGCTGACAGCGGAGCAGACGTCTTTTACGTTGGGCAGTTTTTTTTTATGCACGGCAGCCCTGATAATAGCAGAGATATGCACATAAGTTTACGGCCAAGTTTATTTGCCCGCGTGTAATTTGTTCATTATTGCAAACTCGTTCCCATCTTGCCAAGCTCTACGTATACTCGTCGTACAGTGGTGAACAAAAGAAATGTCTGCAGCATAGACTGCCTCTTTTTTATGGCAAGCCATAGGGACAGCAAAAAATGGCTCTGCTGTTCAACCCACTCCGCTGTCCAACAATGCTAGTGTGTGGGTCTTGGAGGTGGAGCTGATGGTGGCCTGGGTCTTGGAGGCAGTGCCTCTGCCGCCGCCTGCGCTTGGCCCGCAGCCAGACCTGCCCGTAGCTGCTGGATCTCCTCCGGAGACAGGCTGTACAGCGCCTGGGCAACCTCCTGAGCGCTCCTACTGCCTTGGTACTGCCGCCCCGCTGCACCTGCACCACACAGGACTTTGCTGCTCTTGGAACTACGTACGCAATGGGTAGCAACAACACAGGTGCTTCCCATTGCGAGAATCCCCCACGTAAGTTATCTGTGTGTCCTTGTGGATGCCGTGGTGGTGCACCAGAAGCCACGACGTATATATGGCCTATGACCTACATGGGGACTCATTCGCTTCTTGTCTCACACTCACAGGCGGGTCAGCGATAAGCTGTTGCGAATATGGCGACCTCAGGTGGATGGCACCACACCAGCACCTCTGCCCGAGGCGGATGGCGGTCCACTGTGCCTGGCATGCATCGTGCGGGCAGCGCCGGTCGGCTTCACAAACGCTGCTGTGTTGCTGCGTTCTGCACGCGCCTGGATGTCCAGCTCGCCATCTGGGAACACTTGTACCTTGTTCATGGACATGTTGTTTATTTCAAACAGTAGGTTTGGGTCGCGCTCGCCAGTGTTGGTGTCCACCACTTGCTGCTTCATTGCGCGCACAAGCGCGTTGAAGGAAGACCCACCCTGCATAGAGAAGTCACCAGTGAAGCTGATCCACCACACTCCATGAAGCGCTGAGCTTCGGCTCAACTCTTGTGCCATGTAATGCCTGTCAAGTACCAGTCCGCGCAGACAGTGAAAGAGTAGCAAGCGGCCAAAGCACCCTTGTCCCGGATGCTGCCAGGTTGCTGTATGCCAGTAGTCCAGGGTATGTCAGCAGTCTCTTTCCACCAGCTCCATGTATGATCGACAGTTCGGGAAGGCATCTCCTTCAGCAGCAGCAGAGTTCTTCCAAGTCTGTGTTGGCGTGTGCGACACCAGCTGCAGCCATCACTGCATTGGTGACTCCAGTATCCCCACAGTCCAACTGCTATTCCATGCCGTTTACCACTCCATGTATTGTGCTCCACGACCTTATTCATATGACATCCAGCACCCGATCGCCCAGTTCCCAACAGTCAGCTGCAATCCCACCGCCTGACTTCTGCCTCACGGCTACAGCCATTGCATTGCACGTCCATGCAGCACCACATGGCCACAATGGGCATGTGCGGGTCCCGAGGAGGTTCTACGCAGGTCCTACGCAGCCTGAGGTGCCCCATGCCATTCCGCGTCAACGCGACACCCGCACAGGACAGGCAGCAGCAAGCACACAGGAGGCTGACCTTGACAAGCATCTTGTTGTTCGCAGCGCCCTTCTTCTTCATGCGCGCCTTCAGTGCCGCAAGCTCCTCCTGCTGCGCGACCTTGGCCCGCTCCACCGCCTCGTAGTCGCCACGCAGGTGGCCCATGAGCTTCGCGAGCTGGTCACGCTCCTGCTTCAGAACCTGCCCCGCCTGCACGAGCTCTGCGACGCGACCCCGGCCCCACTCACCGCTGTCGATGATGCGCACGAAGCGCTCGTTGTCGCGCCGCAGCCGCTCGTTCTCGTGCTTCAGAGCCTCCATCTGTGTCTGCACATGGTGTGACTCACAGCGGTAGGACAGAGCGTTTGAAGAAACTGTGTCAATGATGGACATTGGCAGCAGCTTCCCGCAAAGCCGTTCACCACGGCGGCACGGCGGTCCGCTCTGTCAAAGGTTATTTCTGACCCATATCGGCGATGCTGGCCAGGTTGAGCTTATGCTTGATCCAACTTGCCATGACTTACCACAAATTACCCCATAACTGTGACCAGGGAACCAGTGTCATGCCCGATAGACAAGCATTCAGGCACTGTACCAGAGCGCAACAGCGCCCGCAGCCGCTGGCCCCTCGCCCAATGGTGCTGCAGGCGCTGCAATAGAGAGGTCCTTGTCATCGTTGGGTCGCTGAAAATGTCTCTGGAGTCTGATCCAGTCACGAAATGGCAACAGCACGTACAAGGGACCCAATGCTGTGAAATTCACCATTCCAACGTTGGGAAATGAGCGGGCACAAGAGCCGCGGGGCATACCTGAAGGTCGGAAATGCGATCCAGTTGGCCGCCACGGCGGTGGCGCTCCGAATGAGCTTTCCAGCCATTGAATGCTGCGGTCAGCGCGACACGCCGCAGCCGCCCCACGGACTTGCGCAGGGCAGCGCGCATGCGCAGCCGCCACTGCACAAACGCAATCCATGTCGCGAATGCCGCTGCCTTCAACGGTCGCTGCCACCTGCATGCTCCGTGCGTGTCCATGTCAAAATTTGAACATCCGGGCCCGTCATAGCTGACACTCCCGACCCAGGAAGCGCATGCTCAGCAGGTATGCGAGACCATGCTGGTGTTGCCGTGGTAGCATTGTGGCTCTGGAACGACCTCTGATAGGTGACTGGTGTCAGCTGGCCAATTTGCACACTGTCAAGTGCCCATGTGCGCTACAGGGCTGCAATTGACTCGGTAAGTAGTGATCTCCGTGCTAGCTTTTGGCAGAAGCAGACGCACACTGTCATGTGGCGAATATGCAGACGATTCTGAATCGCGGGGCGGGTCCCACGCAGCCAGCAACGCATGGCAGCCTGCTGTCACAACCAGAACACGTCTCCCAGCAGCAGCAGCTCTCCTGCTGTAGGTACATCGTACGGCACTATTGCCCCGGCAGGTGGGCGATTGCAGCAGCCCAGCGGCGCGCACCGCTGGATGATCTGCCGCTTCTCGCGTTTCCACGCTACGTGGCACAACCACGTTCGGAAGGCTTTGGCGGCCTGTGTGCGCAGCATGAGCGCTGCGGCGCGGTACACCTTGCAGCGCTTGTCCTTGTTTTCGCGGACGCGACCCCTCCACGCCCGCCAGGCCATGCCCAGCCGCACATGCTGCATGCGCTTCAAGACTTTGTTCGCCAGGGCCTTCTGCTCCAGCTTCTTCTGCAGACAGACACTGCAACTATGGCGACACCGCGGACACAGATCATCAACGGGCGTTCAATACGATGCCACATCCTCACTGCTTGCTGAAGGCAAGGGCTGATGTGCAATCTGCGCTGGTCTCTGCGCAGTCCGCAGGCTCTGCAGCGTGCTGCTGGTGACAGCATGCTGCACAATCCCATGGGGCACCAGCTGACATCAACACTGCACCCTGGCAAGAATAACATCACTGCAATGCGACATGTGCCCCATTCCTGCAATCATCCCTGCGATCAGGTGTGCTCCTGCACCCAACATGGACATTGCACCACGAGAGGAGCCCGGATCGCGACCTCATCCAGCCATGTAGGCTTATATTGTAAAGGGAATGCCACATGAAGCCAATAATTGTGGCTTGTATCCCTGAAAAAGCGAGCAATGTCCTCGAAAAGGGCATCATGTGGCATGCCCCCATCTTGCCTGAGTTCAGATGAATCCTCAACCAAGCAGGACAAACAAAACACTGCTCTGCACCAGCACAGCACACCGACACTGACAGGTCCAGCATCACAAGAGTGTGGTGCTGTTGCGTACGTTAGTGTGGTCGAACCACGTAGACCAAGCTGCGTGCAGCTGCCGGTTCATGAACGCCCGTACAGCGCGGTTTACTCGCAGCCGCTTCCGGCGCAGCCGCCTCGCCTGCTGCAGCCACGTCGCGAGGCATCGTGACAGCCGCCTCTTGCGCAGCACAACGAGCGGTCGATTACGAAAGCCGCCGCACAGCTTCTCCAGCAGTTCGATCTCCCTCTCCCGGAAGAGCAGTTGCTTCTTCCACCACCGGTCGTCTGCGAGGCGGCGCCACTCGAAGAAGCACCGGGACATCAGCCCCCGCGCGAGCATCACTTGCACCTGCACCGCTCGCACAGTGTGCAACACACCAACATGGGTCACCTAATGCCGCTGCCACTCCATTGCTGCACGGGATTGGCCAGCCATCTCTCTAACACTGTTGGTCTACAATGCAGGATCGGGACCGTGGGCTAGCAATTGCACCATGTTGTGCATTTTCCCTGTCCTTGCAGCAGCTTTGGAAGTTCATGAAGCGGCACTGCAGCATTCCAAGCATCCAAGCAAGCCTGGCAGAGCACAGGATAGCCGTGCGCGTGGAAGGCCTGCAAGAGACTCGCCTTGCGCTGCATCAGTCGGTCCTTGTCATTGTCCTTCAGGTGGTCCCTCCAGCAGTAGAATCCACGTGACACGGTGCCGCGCACGATGCGGTTCATCGCGCGCCGCAGCTTGTCCCGCTTGGACGCTTTACCCGCGCGCCAGGTGCGCCAAGCAAAAAGCGCCTTCTGCATGACCTGCTTGTCGATTAGCGCCACCTGGTTGGCGAATGCTCGTCGGTTGTGCTCGATTGTCTCCTGAACCTTGGATGCCATGCCGGACAGAGAGCTAAGTGACTCGTATGCAAGCCGAGTTGCCAAGTCGTCTGCGAGGCCCATCGAAGCTGGCGCCTGCCCCACCCTGCGTACAACACACACGGTGAATGCACCCACTTGCACATCTGCAACGGCCAGCTTGCACATGCGTACACAAACGCGCACACACATGCATAGTTGCATTTACGTCAGTGATCAAAACAAATAAATAAACAAAATCGGGAATCACGCCACACCCAAACGGGCATCGGCCCCAGCACCCCGGCGAGCAGGGGTGGAAGAACAAACAACACGCTCAACCGCAGCAGGCACAGCCACACTAGAACCAGCGATTGAGCCCCCCCCTAACAGCCACGCCTGCAACTGGGTCCCAGGAGGCAGCCACACCGCACCCACCGCCATCGGTTCGTACGCACAGACAGCAGAGACCCGCGCTGCAACGCCCGCCACAAACGCAGCCACCAACCGCGTGCACAGGGCGCGGGCAGCACGGGAAACAGAAGCCCGGAAACAGAAGCGCAGCCGACGGGTGATCAGTGATGTAGATGTTCTTATTCGATCCCTGATAGC
This sequence comes from Ulva mutabilis, assembly GCA_900538255.1. Taxonomy (NCBI): domain Eukaryota; kingdom Viridiplantae; phylum Chlorophyta; class Ulvophyceae; order Ulvales; family Ulvaceae; genus Ulva; species Ulva mutabilis. The sequence goes on along the minus strand of UNSF01000007.1, from coordinate 700,640 downwards.
CATAACAGCATAGCCGCCGGACCACCGGCGTTTGATGACTACGTCTGAGGCAGTCCGCACTACTTTGCGGTCGTGGGCTGTGTAAAGAATACATTGAAGTCCAGGCAGAAAAATGCAGGCGCAATACACAACGTGTCTGCCACCGGACCGCACTTCCGCAGAGCCTGCGACGCCATGTATGTCTTGGTGTGATGTACAAGCGATGCTAGGCCTTCAGCGGGGCCAAACGGACGCGCTCGGGGGCCGCCCCGGCCATCATGGCCCCACTTCTCATCCCGAGCAGAGAGGCCGGATGAAAGACTGGGAGCATGTCCAACAGCAGCCTCGTCCTCGCTGGCGCTCAGGTCAACAGGCGAGGTGCGGCCAGTGCGGCCCCAGTCCGCCACATCCCGAGCATGATCGCCGTCTACTGCAAGCTCTACTCTCTTCCCTGTCGCTTTAGGAGGCCCTGCTACACACTGAGCCCTCGTCAGCCAGGCTCACAGGGCAAGTTGCTAGTGCAAATGGGACGTGAGCTTCCAGACGTAGGGAGTAAGAGATGATTGCGATTCGCTGAGAGCAGTCGGCGTCTACATTCATGTTGTGCCTGTGTTCAGTTTGACAAGCATTTTGTGAGTGCCTGACTGATGGGTGGCACAGCGCAGGCTTGTGCGGCTGCCACTGCTTGGCCATGCTTGCTTGCTGAGGATGGTGATGGGGATGATGTGTGCGTACTATCTTCTGTGGCATTTTTGTCCGCCTGAATTTCCGGTTGAGAGTTTGCACGGTCAAGCGGAGCGGACTCATCATTGCCTGTACACAGCCACCAACAATGGTGTTGAGCATTTGCTTAAATTATGCCACACTTCCCTAGAAGAAGACAATAGGCAGACGAGACGGTACCTGCACCATTTTCGTCGGGAACGACATGCACCTGCTGATCACTGCTATCTGGTGAAGCATCTTCCAACACGTCACCCGTTGTGTCAGCATTGCCCGAGTCCGTGACAGATTCTGTCTGACGGCCTCCGGTCTCTACCGGCTGGCTGCCGATTTGGGAGATGTCTTCATCGACAGTGCGACTGGTCGCTGTTGGCTGAGCATCTTGTGGAGGTGCATCATCGTTCGGTTTGATAGTTGCGTCTGATGATGACATTCTGAGAAATGTAGTGCTACTCTTTTGTACTTGAATAGAAACACAGACTGAGCAGCGTGGGTGTCCAATCCGTTTTGCGTGCACCAGCCAGCTCGAGGACCGAGCCTACTTACGTGCATACACGCGGACCACTAATGCCTTTGACGAATTTTGTTCCATCGTACACGCATGTGAGTAAGCTGTCAAGTTGTGGTGTCCGAACGGACAAAGGCAGGTACTTCCGACTATGTATCCGCCAGGACTATTGCCACAGGCCCGCACGCACGGATACCTGTCCAAGCATTAAGTCCCCATTCTGCCTCATCAGTTATGCATTCCACGTTTGCGCACGCTCCCCGACTTCGGATTTCTACTGGCTTGCTGGTTTGAGCTGCAAGCTGCATGAGATGCGGTTTGCACCATCGCCATTCGCGAAATCGTTGCGACATGCGAACACAGGCTCCTGGTAGGACCGTCTCCTCCTCGATCATCGAAACTGACCCAGAAACCTTTCAGGACAGATGCAAGGAAAAACTGCATACCATGTTGGGCGCGAGGTATCGGACCAGCAAGACTCACGCTCAAATCGTTCGCCGAATTCCCACAATACGAGCGCAAATGCGCGTCAAATAGTCGACAAGCTTCAACATGCGCTTGAAATGCTTCTAGCTGGTGTGCATATGACGTAGTGCGTCAGGCTAGGGCCACACCAATGTATGCAAAATATGCAGCCGCGTGCCCGCGAGCAGTCCGCAACGTATCGAAGAGCATTCGGAAATCAGCGTCGCTGTACGGATGTGCTGTAGTGCTTGTTTCGATCGTTGCGTTTCTGTTCGGATTTGCGAGCACTCCACCGGCACATCCTCTTCCAGATGAGGAATACCTTGAATCGGGACCTGCATCGTTCATCCTCCAACAATCAATATCGAGGTGCGTTTGCGTGCCTGAGTTGCCACAGTCCCGCTGTCTTGTCAAGCCCAACCTAGGTTTCTGTACTGGATGTCTACAGGGGATACGCCTGCCACAGCGACGAGTGCAACACACAACATACCGCAGCTTCGCAACACTGCGATCGCGACAGACTGTGTAACCTTGCAGGACGAACGTGCCAAGATACGAACGATCGACACAGGACGATCGCACCAAAGTCAACATCTTCATTGCCATCTTTGTATGCACCTTCTCTGCTACCTCCCTATGATAATCCTGTTTCCGAGCGTCCAGACCATGAACAAACACATGGCCGAGCAGTACCGGTTCCAGATTCCCTGAGATATTTTTTGATTCCCATGTGTGGGGTGTTGTACGCTGAGGCAAGGTTTGTGTCACAACCACGAAGTGCATCACAGGCCAGCCTAGCCGGGGCAGGTACATACAGTGATCGAAGCTGCCTCGACTCTCTCGGTCGGTAATTTGTGGGTCCTTGATACGGGCACGCCTGTATTTAGATCTCTACACATGATCAGCCAGCTCTGTCTGTGGCAGTGCCAATGAGCAGTTGATGGTGCCTTACATTCAACTGTCTGTCAACAAAGGCCACTGTGGTGGCCACGCAATCTGGATATTACACACGAGACGTCAGTGTTCTGACATGCAGACACCAGCAGATGGCGAATCCGGCGACTATGGACGGCGGCGGAAAGCGATCCGAGAAACTTTCCTTCCCAATCTTGAAGAGGTTGCGGGTGTTGAAGCCAAGTTCATCGTAGGCCGCGTCAGCGACCCCGGCCTCGCTGTCAGAGCTAAAGCGGAGCAGACCCGCTATGCATCATCATTCCTGGCCGTTGATGCCAAGGTAACGTCCCTCGCAGGCGCTCCCACGCAGACGCCGGTTACGCACCACCGCCACCTCACACAGCAGACAGTGTGCAGGACTGCACAGCATGCAGCGGCCTGCGCGCGTGCAGCGCATGCATGACCGAAAAACTGCTAGCGTTCTATCGCGCTGTCACCACCCAGTACGACGCGCGCTGGGTCATCAAGGCAGATGACGATGTGTACTTGTCCCCGCTTCGCCTGACGGCGGCGGCGGCGCAGTGGGACCGCATGGGCGCCGAGTACGTTGGGTGCATGAAGCAGGGCGTGGTGTTGGCGCAGCCTGACCATAGGTGGTTCGAGCCAGCGGCGCAGCTGCTCGGCCCGAAGTACTGCATGCATGCGCTTGGCGCGGTGTACGTCGTGGCCGGGCACGTTGTGTCTGACGCGCTTGCCACCAACTCGCATGTCTTGCGACGTCTCTCGTTTGAAGGTGCGCAGCTGCGACATGGCGTCATCCTGTTTCGTCTTGGGTCGCCCTGCAGTTGTGGTTCCCTGAAGTTGTATTTCCCTGCAATCGTGTTGCCCTGCAGCTGTGGTGGGGCTTGGCCACCCGTTGAAGTAGGTTGCGCCGCAAACATGTATTGTACAGGTGCTGCCGCGTGAGCATTTGCACATTGCATTGTGCGTGCCGTTTGCCACGTGGGTGCAGTGCGTAATCCTGTGGACTGTGCGGCCTGCGAAGATGGATGCGCCAAGTTGTTAACAGGAAGCTGTGCAGCTCAGGCGCTGTTGGGACCTTCAAGGGCAAAAGGAGGGTGGCGTGAGCGGCAGCAACCCCCACTGTGCCACAGTGACGTGAAGCTGTGGTCGCATGTGGCGCAGCCTGTCCGTTTTTTCTGGCTGCATATTCATGTCAAAACGCTGATCCACGTGCTGACAGATCCGCTGGCACTGCGCCATGTCTCATGGGAAGGCTGTGAGCGGATTGGATGTGGCACACTGCCATGTTCCGCAGTGTAATTGCATGTGTCGCACAGCATGTGTTGTGCATCAATAATGGCAGTATATGTTGCCGGCACCTGCTAGACGCTCTTGGGAACGCAATAGGTCTGATGGCTGCGTGCAGATACGAGTATGGGGCTCTGGATGCTGGCCTTCAATGTGACATACTTTGAAGACAAGCGCATCTGCCAGGCAAAATGCCACTCGCATGCCATTGGCTTCATCGACCCGGCTTGCCAGGGGGGATGTGATGCGTCTGCGAGCCTGCACGCTTTCCATGACAACTTCTTGTGCACACGAGATGTACCCAACGGAGGGCCACTGCGATACCTTCCTTCTGGGCCGGGGCACGCATCATTTGATGCGATGAGGGTGCTGGTCTGAGGGACCTCGGTATTCTGGGCGTTGCATGTAGCGAGGCCTAGCATGATTCACAGATCTGAGCTCTGTGTCGCGAGTAGCATGTGTAAAGAGGATTGACAGGGAGTATGCGACTCTCACAGCCTAGTAGAAACGTCTGCGCCGAGTGGAGGTCACGGGTGGCCGAGATGCGTTCTGCGTCAGGTGGATTGTTAAAGAGCAGCTCGAGTTGATTACGCTGCTGGTTCTGCTGCTTACTTTGCAGCCTCCAAAAGGACAATGCCAGAACGTATGCACTGGTGCTGGCCATCAGTGATCACATCGACTGGGTGATACCACTACATGTGTGCCGTCTGACCAAGCATTTTGTGTCTTCAGGAGCCCATGCTTGTGCACAATGCTCGGTAAACCCAACTGCTGTAAACCGTTGACGGTCAGCATGATCGTCTGGTCCTTGCAACGTTGTCGGAGCGGGCGCTTTAATAGCTGCTTTGATCCGCTCTGCACCATGGCATGTGCTGCGCAGCGCTGCGTAGACAACGACCGTGGACCACTGGCCTATATGCCATCATAGCGTAGGCTCATCGCTAGCTTGATGAGCTCTCACAGCCCTTCAAAGTGAACCATGTAGTGTGATCTATGAACACTTCTCGGATCGTGACGCCCACGCGGGTGAAAGTCGCTGGAGGTGTCGCGGTGCTGCTTGCGTCAGCTTACTGCGCAACACGAAAGAGTAAAAAGAAAGAGAAAAGGCACTGCGCCCCACTGTCATGTTGCAGTCTTGCGCAGTCGGTCACATCCCGAGTCCCGATCGCCGTTTGAACTCACATGAATATGCAGGCCTCAGCGAGCATCCACGACAATCGTGTCACAGGCGGAGGTGTCAAAATGCCTTTCAACGCTATTGAAGAAGCTGTATGCGATCGGCGGCTCCAAAATCGCGGCCCTGGCGGTACTTGCCATGGTCCGGACAGCTCTCACGAACTACCAGGGCAAGCTGCAAGGCCAATTGTTCGAGACCGCGTTCTTGAAGCGCATACCAGACTTTGTGCGTATAATCATTGTGAATATGGGTATGTGCGTGGCATCGTCGACGGTGGAGAGCACTACCCGCTACATGATCGACAAGCTAGCCATCCAGTGGCGGGGCTGGATGACACACATGCTACACAGCAAGTACTTCTCGCACATGGTACGTCTCGCGCGTGATTTAGCACGAGCACTCTGTGTTTCGAAGTGTCCGGGGCATGCAATGCAGCCTAGGTGCTCTGCCCAGGTAGAATCATTCCAGACAATTGAGTCTGCCACTGCTCTCAAAACCGTTCCTGACACTCGAACCATGATCAAGCCCCACCATGTATTGCCATATGCTGCGAACCCCACCCATGTCCTGCCGTACATTGCATCCCCCAATCTATCTGCTCCCCTTGCCACCTCATCTGCACCCCAAAGCGGCCATGCCCGCCCACCAAGCCCGCGCCAACCCTGAGCTGCGCCTGCGGATGATGGATCCCCACGGCTCCGCACGCATGCAGGCGTACTACCAGATGTCGTACGTTGACCGCCGCATCGGCGACGCGGAGCACGTGCTGTGCGACGACGTGCAGCAGTTCACAGCAGGCCTCGCCGACCTAACCAGCGAGCTCACCACCGCCGCGATCGATGCCCTCTTCTACGGCACCGCGCTGCGCGTGCAGCGAGGCACGCACAGCTACCTCGCCGCCATGGCCGCATACATCATCAGCGCCGGCACGCTCACCGCGGCGCTGGCGCCCAACTTCTCGCGCCTTGTCAGCAAGACACAGGAGCTGGAGAGCCAGTACAAAGCGACCCAGGTACCCCCCCCCCCCTCAGCCCGCCCCACGCTCGGCCAGCCCTCACAGCTGCGCACCGGACAGCCTCGGCGGGCCGCTGCGTACCGACCGGTGTGCGTAGCTCAGTGTGAGCGCAGAGGATTTGGTACTTGTGGCAGCGGCTCGCTCCCCGTCAGTATCCGCCCTCCCATAATTGACCACGGCCTTCCAAGGCGTCCGTCCATCCCAAGTGTGGGGGCATGGTGGTCAGCTTCATGGTCCTGTGCACTTCAACCCCTCCCTGCCCCCAAATGGCACGTTCGAGCTGTGCTCCTTGAAGCCTCGCACATCATGATGGCTGCACTGTGTCCACGCCAAGTGCAGTTTGCTGGCACCTAGCCCCGCTTGGGCTGAGCTTGTTGATCCTCAGTTGAGATGATAGCAACACTGCTGACACATAGGGCACACACGCGGCATGGGTCCTCACCATGCTCGCTCTGCGACCACCTGCCCTCCCACCGCGCTCACCTGAAGCTGCACAGCATGCATGCATCTACTGCAGCAGCACACCGTATGGCACCAGATGCACAACCACCTCACGGGCCGTAGAGCACGACAGGCTCTCGCCCGCCCACACAGGCACAATCACAACCTCATGCAGGAGACGGTGCGCGGCGCAGTGGAGCCCTTGGCGCTCCTGCGCGGCATCAGCCGAGAGGCCGCCGGCGTGCGCGCTGCATTTGGCGCTCTCGTGCGGCACGCGCGTCGCGTCTTGTCCGCGCAGTTCTACGCCGGCGTCACATCAGACTTCCTGCTCAAGTACAGCGCGGCCACGGCGGCGGTGATCATGATCATCGGACCCTTCTTCGGCGTCTCCACCGCCACCTCAACTGTCGGCCGCGCTCGCATGCTCTCCGACATGCGCTACCACACCAGGCGTGCACCCAGCTGCATGTGTTTTGTGATTCGTGTTTCATCATACCCTATGCTTGCGCAATTACCAGACTGCCTTATCTGACAATTGCTCTCAAAAGTGTCCATCAAAGCTGCAGTATTTGTAAATGCTACGCCAAAAAATCAGATGTGAGGGGTTTGATATTTGGCGGGAGTACGGTATGCGCTGTGCTTCGCACCCCGGGTGTTGTTGGGTGGTGTCGCAGATACTGCGCCAGCGGATTCATGCGGTGTAAGCATGCCGGTTGTATACATTTACCGTGCGATACTATGCTTACACGAGGGTTCCCCGCGCTGGGGCTTTGACAGTCAGCCTGTGAAGCGTGCTGGCAAGAAGGCCCAGCACACGCTGGTCCACCAGGAGAGTGTGTCTACATTGCTCAATCGTCAGACGTACAGTGCTGGCCGCATGCATGAGGCGGCCAGTGGCAGGCCGCCGCGGCGCCTACGTAGGCGGACTGGACTCGCTGGACTGTCAGACAGCTCTGGACTCATACCTCTCTGCTGCAATCCCGCTTGTCTTGCCACCGTTCCGCCCCTGAGCCGCATACAACCTCGAACAACCATCAGCAGCAGCCAGCGCCCCCGTGCTGCCCCGCTTGCGCTGACAGCGCTGTGCGAGATGCAGTGTGGTGATCACGATGTTTGGCGCGCTCGGCGCCCTCGCCAACTGCCCGCGCAAGTGGCACAAGCTGCGCGGCTACGTGCAGCGCATCGCGGCCATGCAGCGCGTCATCGCCGATGTCCACGAAGCCTCCCAGGACCTCGCCGTGCACGGTGCCGACGAGGCCCTCACCCCCGCCCTCCCCCCCAACCCCGCTGCGCCGCGCCTCAGCAGCCGCAGCAGCAAGGACATGCGCCGCAGCGGCTCCCGCGTCGTTTCCGAAGCGGAGGAGATCGCGTTTGAAAAGGTGACGGTCGTCACCCCGGCCAACACGGTGCTGGTGCGTGACCTCAGCCTGCGTGTGCCGGCCGGGACAAACCTTCTGGTGACGGGGCCCAACGGCGCGGGCAAGAGCAGCCTGTTCCGCGTGCTAGGCGGGCTGTGGCCTGCTGAGTCAGGGGTGGTGCGCAAGCCGGATGCGGCCGAGGCGGGCCTGAGCCACCACATCTTCTACGTGCCGCAGCGGCCCTACGTGGTCAAGGGTGCGCCTGCCTCCTGTCAAGCTGTAGCAACCACCGTATGCGGTGATTTTGCACGCTGCGTGCTGGGCATCTGCGTCATGTGTCGATAGGATGTGCTTGCTTCCAAGCAGTACGTGGCTGCGGCCGCCGCGTTGTGCTTCCAGCTGGCCTGCTCCAGGTTTCGCACATGGCGGTGAGGGCTGGGCATGGGGGTGGACAGTTGTTGAGGACAGTCAAGCTGCGTGCAGGCACACTGCTGGAGCAGCTGATGTACCCGCTGCCGGCGGACACAAGCCACGGCTGCCTGACCGAGCTGCAGGCGCAGGCGCTCCTCGAGGAGGTCGACCTGCAGCACCTCGTTGCGCGCCACGGCTTCCACACGCCAGCGCAGTGGAACGAGGAGCTCTCCCTCGGCGAACAGCAGCGCCTCGGCATCGCGCGCCTGATGTTCCACCGCCCGGCCTTCGCCATCCTCGACGAGTGCACCAGCGCGGTGACCACCGACATGGAGCGCCGCTTCACTGACATCCTGCGCCGGCTCGGGTGCACGTGCATCACGATCTCGCACCGGCCCGCGCTCGTCGCCTTCCACGACCTCGTCCTCGCGCTCGACGGCGACGGCGGCTGGCAGCTGCTGCCCGGCCAGCGCCGCCGCAACGGCGGCGACGGCCCTGTCGCCACCGGCGGCGGCCTCGGCGGCGTCGGCGGCGGCGGCCGCCGCGGCGGCGACGCCGACACTGTGCGCGACGCGATGGCGGCGGCTGCCGCCGCGGCCGCGGCCGCGCCGGCGGTCGATGCCGGCGCCGCGCAGCGGCGCATTGTCGCGGCAGTGCTGCCGGAGGCCGGTACGACCGTCGCGACGCAGGCGACGGCCGATCTGCACGCGGCGCTGATGCGCAAGCGGCTGGACGCCGCCCGTGAGACGCTACCCCGCGGCTGGCCGCAGTGGGCGCGCATCCTCGAGGCCCTGCACAGCCCCGTCACCGTCGCCACGCACGTGCGCCAGCTCGCCGCCATCGGCGGCATCGTGCTGCTGCGCACGCTGCTGCAGGACCGCATCGCGCGCCTCAACGGCCGCACAGTCGAGCACATGCTGCTGCAGAACCTCGGCGCCTTCCGCTCCCTCATCGCCATGTCCGTCGCCCAGGCCCTCGGCTCCGCCATCCTTGCGCCCCTGCTGCGCTACACCACCGACGCCCTCGCACTCGAGTGGCGCCAGCGCCTGACCGCGCGCGCCCTGCAGCACTATCTCTCAGAAGACACCGCGTACGCGGCCGTACACCTCGGCGGCATGCGTGATGCAGAGCAGCGCATGACGACTGACACGAAGCAGCTCGCAGCCGGACTCGCGCAGCTCGTGCCGACGTTTGTCAAGCCCCTGGTGGACACGCTGTGGTTCTCCTGGCACATGGGCCGCCTCACCGGCCTCAACGGCCTCCTGCTCCTCTACGGGTGTGCCCCCTGACCCGCGAACCTTGCGAGCTTTGCGACTTTCATCAGGGCACATCACAGTTCTGCAGCAATCCCAGCTGCATCTCTGCTCAATCGGCATGTATTCCTCACAACGCGTCAGCTTGAATTCTTGCACACTGCATGTACCAGCACCTTGGCCGATCAGACGACTGCTGCAATCTAGTCTAGCTGGGTGGAGTGGTTCAAGACAGGTGGCTACGCACTTGCTCTGAGCCGCATTGACCTGGAGTGCCTCAGACAAACGCAGCAGCTGCTGTGGTGCCGGCTCTGAACGCTCCATCCCGGCTCTGCAGGTACAGCATTGCAGGCTTCGCCTCGCTGCGCGCTCTCACACCCGACTTCGGCACGCTGTCCAGCCGCGCGATGGCCCTGGAGGCGGACTTCCGCAAGGCACACCACTACCTGAAGCAGCACGCCGAGAGCGTCGCCTTCTTCGGCGGCGCCGGCCGCGAGGCCGCCGCCATCAACGGCCACCTGCAGGCGCTGCTCGAGCAGCACGGCGCCGTGGCGCGCGCGCGCTGGCTGCACTCCATCGTCGACGACCTCTTCACGAAGCAGCTGCCGCACAACGCGACCTGGGCGCTCACGCTGCTCTACGCGCTGCAGCGGCCGGAGAGCGCCTGGGCCACCGTGGACGCAGAGGTGCGCCACGCGAGCGTCAGCCACAGCCCGTGCTGCGCTGGCATGGAACCACAAAGCCCCACCCTTTCTGACCATTGTCGCCTTGCTGTGTATGCCGATGGTAGGTGGCGCTGCTGCGGTTGCGAGCATGCGCAGCATGACCGGCGCGTTATCGATGATAACGTGGCTCCCAAAGCAGTACAGCGCGCGTGGGGATTCGGTTCCGTACTCGAAGACAGAATCTCAACGTGTCAGCGGCCCTGTGTCTGGGGGTCGGAACCTTAACACCTCAGGGACCGTGTTCTTGAGGGGCTTGTGTGTTTGGCGGCTCCAGATCCAGCATTCACACGTCTCAAGCTGAGGAAGTCACACCGGGCTTGTGGGGAGTGAGGTTGTGACCCCGCCACCACAGCTGCCGGCAGTCAAGCGTGCTGTGCTGTGCAGGGCGCGACCGTGTTCGACATGCGCTACCTCGCCACAACCGTCACCAACTGCTTCCTCGCCTTTGGCGAGATCCTGCAGATGAACACGCGCGTGCAGGAGCTCGCGGCCGGCGTCGCGCGTGTCTCGCAGCTCCTCGCCACCACCGAGGCCGCCGAGGCCCTGCAGCGCGACCTCACCGCCACCAACATCTCTGGCAGCTGCCCCCCAGGTCTGCTGCGCTGCGCTTTGCTATGCTATGCTGTGCCGCGTCGTGTACATGTGCTCCTGGCTGCTGCGGGGTGCCCCTGTGCTGTGGCTGCCCCTGCATCTCCCCACCACTCACTGCACATGATGCATGGCGTTGTGCACCACCACTCACTGCATGTGATCGTATCGAGCCATGTGATCACTTCTGACAATGCCATAGCGTGCGCCGTGGCAGTTCCAGTCGCCGTGTGAGCTGCTGCCGTTCTCAACGTTCATGCCCATGCACCAGTACACGGGGCTCTCAAACCCCGGGCCGACACCTCCACACCGCCCACCTCGATGTTCAGCACACTGTCAACCAGATGTTGCGATCACAATCGGTGTTCCCATCGCAACAACTGACACCGCCGAGGCTGTGCGTCTGCCACCCAACACAGCGGCTTGGCACCGCCTTACGTGCGCACGTGTCATGCTGTGCGACACCGCATCTCCAGGCCCTTTGTCGCCTGCATAAGTTCGTCACGCTGTGCAGACGGCGACCCGCAGATGCTGCTGGACGTGAAGGGCCTGTCGGTGATCACGCCGAGCGGCGCAACCCTGGCAAAGCATGTCACTCTGCGCATGCGCGCCGGCGAGGACCTGCTTGTGACAGGCCCCAACGGCTGCGGCAAGAGCAGCCTTGTGCGCATCCTGCGCGGACTCTGGCCCAACGTGCGGGGCTCCATCACCGTCGCCGGCGGCCCCGACGGCTGGCGCTCCACCGGCTCCGTGTTCTACGTCCCGCAGCAGCCCTACCTTGGCTCCTCCTCCCTCCTCGAGCAGCTCATCTTCCCCCTCTCCCTCGACGGTGCGTATATGTGTATACGTTCTGCTGGTCTCTGTGGAGCAAGCAACATTACCGACGTACCATGTATGAATATTCAATTGCTCGTGGATAACGGCTCTGTGATATGACCACAACATGGTTTGTACCTCCGTGAGTTTAGCCACCAGCGTGTGTGACAACCGGGACTTCACAACCGTTATGGTATGCTACGCAAGTTGATAGAGCAGTCAGGCAGGCAAGCATGGCAACGCATCAAACACGTAAACCATGGCCACAGCATCTGTGAGAGTTGTGGTGCTGAATTCAATAGACCGCAACACTGTTGTGTACCGCGACGGGCCAAAGTGTTGTGTTCAGTAATCAAGAACCATGACTCCTTCGCATGCTCTGACACAATGAGGCACATGGTGCAATCAGGGTCTATCAGCACAAGCTGGTGCTGCCAAGCGATTGTGGTCGATTGTATCCCACGTGTGCTGCCGCTCTTTGGGCGAGTGCCATGATGCATGTCTGATGCTACACGCTTTCCCATCAAGTGCAGACAGACTATACTTCAGCCTCTGCACGACCATCTATCACGCATTGGTTGTCGTCTGCCCAGCAGATGTCAATGAATTCCGTGTTGGGCTGGATGGTCGTTTCGATGGTCTGCGTGCAGTCAGGGCACTTGGTGCGATTTGCCAGAGCAGATTGTTGTCGGGGTTGATGTGATTGTATGTACAGATGCGCTTGAGAAGCTTGGGCACCCTCGTGGTAAGATTTCTGGCAAGGCGGACGTGTTGAAGCAGCTGCACGAGCAGTGCATGGAGGTCATGCACCATGTCAAGCTTGGGTACCTCGTGGAGCGGGAGGGAGGCTGGGGCACTGCAAAGCACTGGTCGACTACGCTGTCGCTGGGTGAGCAGCAGCGCATGGGCATGGGCAGGCTGTTCTATCACAAGTGCGGCTGCCATCCCTGTCCGTCAGCAAACCTGTGACTTGCTGCACTGTCGTCCGACATTCCCCAAACAGCTCCCCAGACATGCTCTTGTTCGCATTCTGCCGTGTGCTTGTTGTGCCTGCATCTCAAGTCGGCTATTGCTAATCATTAATGATTGTGTCGGCTTGTGAAGTCAGTGACTATAGAGGTATGCCTATTTCTTGTATGGTGCTTTGACTCTTGAGTGATTCAGGAAATTGTGTCTAGCCAGCAGCCTGAGAATCGGATTCCGTGCAGGCCACTGGTTGCAGTGCTGGACGAGTGTACAAATGCGACGAGCGTGGAGGTTGAGGAGAGGCTGTTCTTACATGCCAAGAGTCTAGGCATCACGATTATCACGGTCACACAGCGCCCTGCTTTGACCAAACTGTACAAGAACGAGCTCAAGCTCCTGGACGGCGACGGGCATTGGGAGCTCTGCGAGCTTGAGAATTGAGCACCCTGATTCGAGTGTCAGGCCATCTGATTGCAGCATGGCCGGCAGGCTGCGTAGTGCCATGGAAGCCTGTGAATGGCCCTGTTCAAGGCACTAGCGGTACCCACCAAGCGTATACTGGAAATCCTTATATGATATCATTTGAGCTGTGTGCATGCTGGTGGCTTTGTCGGGCGCATATTGGGTTGTGTAGACACCATATCCCACAGGATCCTGGTTGTGCCAAACGATATCATGCATGTGCACTGTTGGTGTCTTCAGCTTATGCTGGCATGTTGCACGGCTCAGCTCATGCACGTGCTAACAAGTGTGTGCGCCTTCCGGCTCTGCACTAACTTGCATTGTGACTCGTGTTTTGGTAGGTATGGCGTTCCACGATACCCGGATGCGAGCTGAAGCCACAGATTGTTTCACTGATCTGACAAAACGTTGAGCGTCGCCATGGTCGAGAGCAGCAAAAGCAATGTAAACGTTTTCATTCGTCTGCGCCCTGTGCCGCGAAAATCGCGCAAGGTGGCCATCGACAACGAAGATGGTACCATCACATTTCACATTCCGCGGGAGGAGTCAGCCGGGTAAACACATACCCACGCGGCTCATGTCGAGTTATTGATGAGTATTTTATCAAATAGTGTACCGTCATTCTCTTTTCCCTGCAGACTGATCAACAATCAGCGGGAGAAATACAATTTTGTTTTCAATGGCGTGCTGACAGAAGACAGCAAACAAGAGGAAGTGTTTGAAAGAGTCTGCCACCCAGCAATCAATGAGTTCATGGATGGCTTCAACGCAACTGTGTTTGCATACGGGCAAACGGGGTCTGGCAAGACCTTCACCATCACAGGAGGACCAGAGCGGTATGCAGGTGGCACCTGACTTCCTGTCAAACGCCAGCCGCTCCAGGTGCACGGTCTGATCCTCAACCATGTGGCGTTCATGTAGATCGAGGAATGATTCCTCGGGCCATTTCGCTCATATTCAAGCGGATGGCTGCAGACACACACCAACAGTATTCTTTACACATCAGCTACATGGAGATATACAACAGCACGGCCTACGACCTCTTGGATCCCTCGAGAGACATCAAAGAGCTGTCAGATCTTCCTCCAGTCACCATTCTCGAGGATGATGAAGGTCGCTTCCACATGCGGCAGCTCTCACTGAACCCGTATGCACCCATAGTACAATTGCCCGTTTGCCTCCTCTGTTGAGCTATTGATTCCCCAAGCCTTCTTTGTCCCGTCCCGCATTAAAACACTGTGATGACCAGATCGCCAAAAAGCCAGAAACTCAAGCTCCTCCCAACTTCTCCACTACCTCACAAAAGCTGTCTGCAGAGCTTCATCAGAGGAGGACGCCCTCAACCTGCTCTTTTTGGGTGACACCAACCGTATGATCGCGGAGACACCCATGAACATGGCATCCTCCCGCAGCCACTGCGTCTTCACGCTCCACCTGGAGGCTCGCAGGCCAGGTGAAGCCACTGTCCGGCGCAGTAAGCTGCACCTGGTGGACCTTGCCGGGAGTGAGCGGGTGTCCAAGAGTGGCATTGGCGGCTCCACACTGTCAGAAGCGAAGTACATCAATGCCAGCCTGCTGTTCCTGGAGCAGGTCATCATTGCCCTCCAGGTACACCGCTGCGTCTCTTGGCTGCATCCCTGCTGCCTTTCTGTTTTTAAGGCGCATCTGTGTCGGGTAGTCTGGAACGCTTCCTTCATGCACCTGGGCAAGCCATGCACATGTTCGGCTTCCCAGATGTGTGTAGAAATTACCGCTGTATGTGCCCAACAACCATGCTGAACCTCGTTGAACAGGCATGCTCCACGCCTGCTCTGGACCAATATCCTGTTGACAACCTCAAAAGGCCCAAAGCACTTGCTTGGCAGTGATATGGCCATTAAGGATGGGGAGAGCACACAGCAAGCATTCCTGTCTTGTCCGCTCCGGTGTCAACCGGCATGACTGGACGTACTGGATTGGCAGGCGAGCAGAAGTCACCGCCCCATTGCTCCACGTGTGGTCGTGAATTGATGGTCATGCCAGCACTCCGCTGACCAGATCGGGGCCGGTGGTCAGCATCAATTGTAGAACTGAAGTGAGGGACGGTCTGGCGGTGGAACATGGAGCCCCATGTGCGACCGGTATGTCTGCAGGAGCGGGCGATGGGAATCGCGCGGCCACACGTGCCATACCGCAACAGCCTGATGACAATGGTGCTGCGGGACTCCCTTGGCGGCAACTGCAAGACGACGATGGTCGCCAACCTCAATGTCGCCGACGCCTATGTCGACGAGAGCATCTCCACCTGCCGCTTTGCACAGCGCGTCGCGATGATCGCGAACAGCGCGTCCATCAACGAGGAGACTGACCCGCAGCTCATTATCGCCGCGCTGCGGCAGCAGGTCCGGGACCTCAAGGACGAAGTTCGCCTCCTGCAGGTGCGCAGCAATCAGCCACAGCCCGTCAGTGTGGCCCAATTGGTGCCAGACCATGACAGCGCTCGCTTCCGGTGTGACACTGCTGCCGAGCCCCGGAGCAAATCCTTGTCAGTAATGCCCAAAAGGTATGTCTGCATGACTGAGAACAGCATGGCCAGATGCCGCCAGCCCGCGGTTGTGTGGGCGCCTCACTTATGGCGGTGGCAAGGAATCATGCATGTAGTTGCGCATGATGCATGCCCATCCCGGGCAGTCCAATGGCGTCCATTGAGAGGGAGCTTGTCTGCATGTAATGTTGAGGAGTTGGCGTCGCGGGTGCTGGGGTTCTTGTGCTTTTGCAGCCTTCGCAAAAACGCTGGGTAGGATCCTGTGGTGATGCATCCTCCGCGTCAACATGCATCATGTCACATGTATCTATCGTCTTCCCTTCTACAATGGCACCTGATGCTTTGCTCATGCCAGAATCAGAGGCGCTGCGAGTAGGGTGGAGAGGAGGCTCGGGGTCCCTTGACAGAAGACGAACTACAGCGGCTCCGGCAGACCGTGAACATGTATGTGGCCGACAAGTCCCCAGACGCTGTGCTCAGGCCTGGAGCCTCGATGATGTTCATCAACGCTGCCTTCTCGGCCCTGAAAGACCTCGCCCGGGGGATCTCCAACAGAGGAAAGGCAGCGATCACCCCATTTGCGGCGTCTTCCAGCCCTACCCCATCTGCATCAGGCTCAGCTTCTGGGCCAGACCGCACTGCGCTTGCCGTTCCAACGCATGACGAGGCAGCAGATGGGGCCGCGGAGCGGCCCGGGGATGCTGCGAACAAAGGGGTGCTCGCACTGAGGGAGGAGAACGGGCGGCTAAGGCTGCAGGTGCAGCAGCGGGACAACGAGATCAACATTCTCGTGTCGATGCTGAAGAAGCGCGAGGCAAACCTTGCAGCAGCTGCTGCTGCCGCAGCTCCAAGTCCAGCAGGTGCTGCTGCAGGGCCTCCGCCAGCGGAGGCGCTCGCTCTGGAGGCGGCTGGGTCCGCACAGCGGCCTGCTGGGTCGGCAGAGGGGCTGTCAGGCAGCGCAGACGCTGCGTCTGGCGCCGTTGCAGGACCGGACCAAGAGTCTGGCAACGCAGGTGCAGATGGCGTGTCAAAGGGCAAGTCTGCGGACTCTGGGTTGCTGGACATGAGCGCTCTGTCCGATCGGAACCGTGCGTTTGAATTGTTCCGGAAGAGCTACAGACGCAATGCAGCAATAGAGAGCAGCAAAGCGGTATGAAGCAGTCTCGTCTGAGTCAGGCTTGTGTGCACAGGGAGGACGTGTTTGACATTGCTTGCATTCAACACAGGCCCCTTGCGATGATTGGTCAGCTTGATTCACTGGCAGGCTCCGACGATCCACTGTGTCGACAAACCCCACTGTGTTGACAAACCAGGATGACGCCTGTGTGAGGTGCAGGAGCTGAAGGAGAAATATACACAAGCCAAGGCGCTTGGGTCCCAAGCGAATGCGCTACGGACGGCGATGGCCTCACTGAAGCAGCAGCTGGAACAGAGGCGGATGCAGCGCGCTGCTGCGGACATTGCTGCCGGCGGTAGCGGAGCACTGCCAGATGATGCAGGAGAAGCAGATGCGGACGTGCGGGCGGAGCTGGCAGAGCGCCGTGCAGAATATAAGGCGGCATTTGATGGGCTGCGGGACCGCAAGCTGGACATCGAACGCCTGCAAGGGCTGCTGGAGCGATCGAGGCAGCAGATGGCGGTGCGTACAGGACCACTGCATGCGGCGATGGGGCCAGTCTTCCGAAGCCTTGTCCTGTACATATCCATATTGAGCTGTAGTGTGTGCCTGTATTGTCCGAGGGGTCTGGGAAGACGTATACAATGGGCACGGCAGGCATCGCCAGCCAATCAAAAGCACAGCAAGGCATAGCCCTCAGGCTAGCTTCAGACATCTTTGCACAGGCAGCCGATGGCCGCTCCTTGGCAGTTGTTGTATCGTGCCTGCTTTCGTTTGTCGCCAGGTGGAGCCTGTGATGCATTTCAGCAGCTTGTTGGCATGAGTGGAAAATGAGCACGCTGTGAGCTGTGAACTGTGAACTGTCATGTGGCGTGCTGTATGTGGCCAAGGAGACGTTTGGAGGACATCAGCTGGTGGTTGCAGACGGATTTCCAAGCATGGTATGTGATGATGTCTGAACGGGCGCCAGCAGCCCAAGAAGGCGAACTGGCCCGTTCTGATGCTTTGGCTGGAGAAAACATGCACCAGACCAGCTCTCCATATGGTGCAATGGGAGTCGAGCATCGAAGTGGTGGCACAACTACACAGGATGCACACTTGCCGGCAGCGGCTGTTCCAATCCATCCCTTCACAACGCCTGCAGAGTCAGCAGCAGCGACCGTGACTGGTGTAGGACAAGCAACACAGGCACTACTGGGCATTTCGCCAGGTACAAACGGCACCGGGAAAGGGAAGTATCCAGAGGAGGTAGTACAGGCTGCTGCACCGTTTTTGACCGGAGACCCGACCGCAGATGAAGACATCCTTGGATTCTACTTGGTTAGGCACAAAATGATCCAAAGCGGGACTTGAATTGCGCAGACGCTTTGGTATCTTGTGACAAACTTTGACTCACAGGCTGTTGTGGTCTTGGTACAATGGGGTCAGAGTCTGTGCCAAGAGTGTGCAAGGTTGACGGGTCTGACTGCAAATCTCATATCACTTTCTCAACGCATGCCTTGCTGAAAGGTATTACGGGGCTTTTCTCATTCAGATCTTTGTTGAGTGCTTGCGGCTGTGTGAATGATAGGTAAAATGGTCATCTGTGCCCCCTGTGCACACTTCACGGTTGAGATTGTCACTTTATGAAACGCATTCCCGGTCAACATTTTGTAGGCGCCCAAGCATCTGTACAGCACAAGAAGGTGGTAGTCTGTCATGTAAGCGCATTTGTGTCGATGCGCTCAGTCTCTAGGTCATCTGCATGTACGATCGCCATGGCAGACAACAGCGCCGTGCAAGTGGCCGTGCGAGTTCGCGATCTACTGCCACGAGAGCGCCTAAGCGGATATGTAAGCTGCATTAACGTGCAGCAAGATCGGGTCGTGGTCGGTAGTAAGCGTGGGTTTTGCTTCGACTTCGCTTTCTCACCAACGTGCTCGCAAGAGAGTGTGTACGACACAGCGGTTAAGCCACTCCTGGAAACATGTCAACACGGAGTAAACATAACAATCGCTGCATACGGTAAAACTCGAAGCACTCAGGACACGCCGCTTCCCAAACACCTCTTGTAAGTACGCCAATTGGTAAAGGGCTGTGCAGGTCAGACCGGGTCTGGGAAGACGTATACAATGGGCACGGCAGGCATCGCCAGCCAAGCAAAAGCACAACAAGGCATAGCCCCCAGGCTAGCTTCAGACATCTTTGCACAGGCAGCCGATGGCTGCTCCTTGGCAGTTGTTGTATCGTGCCTGGAGATATACGGCGAAGAGCTGCATGACCTCCTAGCCGATAATTCCAGAAGTAAATTGAAGATCAGGGAGCACGCAGGCGGTCAGATAGCAGTGGCTGGCCTCCGCGAGGTTACAGTGTCCAACGAGCAAGATCTGTTGGATGTTCTTGGCAAAGGTACTGCCTCTCTGCAATGGACCCGACCGATGGCAATCCCTCGCCTCAACCACAGGTCACATCTGGCCACATCACTCAAGCTCTGACACCCGGTCCCTCATGTAGCAGCTATGCTGACATGCCGGCAGACATACGGTGCAGGCCTGCTTAAGAGAGCAACTGGCAGCACACACATGAACGAGGAGTCCAGCCGCTCCCACGCCATCTGCACCATCACCCTCACCGGCCATAGCGCCCCAGACGGCAGAGGCTCATCCACATTTACCTCCAAGATCCAGCTCGTTGACCTCGCCGGCTCCGAGCGGCTCTCACAGACCTTTGCCCGCACCACCAAAGAGACCTGCCAGATCAACAAGGGCCTCCACGCCCTCTCCAACGTCATCATGGCCCTGTCGCCACTGCCTGCGACCGCAGCAGCACCGCACGTGCCGTATCGAGACAGCAAGCTCACCCGTGTGCTCCAGGACGCCCTTGGCGGCTCAGCGCGCACGGTGTTGATCGCGTGCGTCAGCGCTGCAGACGAGAGCATCAACGAGACGCTGTCCACGCTACAGTACGCGACGCGCGCACGCCGCATCCAGAACCGGCCAGTCGAGACTGCAGGCGCAGACGAGGAAGCGGGGCTGCAGCTGTCGGCGCTGCAGCGCATGCAGTGGACGCTGCTGCGGCAACACCTCGCAGCTGTCGGCCTCATGCCACTCCCAGACATCCTGATGAAGGTGTGGAGCTGCTCTCGGTGTATCCGAGCTGCTGGCTGCTGCTCTTGTCTACCACTGTTGGCATCAGAATGTGCAGCTGCTGCATGGAGCTATATGCTGTACGTTACGGCCGCTCTGCGTCATGTGCATGTTCCCGTACACACTGTGCGACTCAGGTGCAAACATTCGTACTGACGTGGCCGACTTGGTAGGACCTCGTGCGATGAATGCTGCCACGTCTGGCAGAATGTGTAGGATCTGCACGACATGACGGACGCAGAGGCCCGGGTGCACCTTCTGCAAGCCGCCAACGGCCTCGTCGCACCTCCAGCCGCGCCGACCACACCCGCACATGCGCCCCTGTCAACACCCACCACACCCTCAGAGCCCCTACGCCGCTCCAGCGGCAACTGCATGGACGGACCCGTCGACCCGGAAAGCACAAGCCCCCTGTTGGTCCGACTAGTCAATGGCGACGCCTGCAGCGGCTGCCAGCAGCCGCTGCCACAGGCAGCCGCGCACCTGGCCAGCACGGCAACACCGGCACCGCAGAGCGCGGCATCGAACACCGGCAACGGTTGCCCCCCGGGCGGTCAGAGCGCCCACGTGCAGGACTGCACCGGCATGATGCAAGATCTGCAGACGCTGCTGCGCCTGGATGCTGTGCAGGCACCGCATGCAGCAGGCGCTCTGCGCCACAGCGGCAGCGGCGATATCGCAGCAAAGTATCTGCTGCGCAGTGGCAATGACTGCAGAGGCGGAGCAGAGGGCCGGCAGGGGAGCGGCAACGGATGGGCTGCAGACGACGCGGCAGCCGCGGCGGCGCCGGAGGGCATGAGCGGCCGAGCACACGCGGCGGGGCAGGGGATCTTTGTAAGCCCACTGCAGTGGTCGCTGCCGTGGGCTGCTGCCGGAGGGCGACCGCAGGAGGGGCCACAGCCAGCCGCCGGCAGTGGCCACGGTGGCTGTGGTGCTAGCAGGAGTGGCAGCTCGGACCGGGAGGACGAATTCGAGTCGTGCGACAGGCTGGCAGAGGTGACGCTCAAGGCGGCTGCTGATTTGCAGGCAGTTGAATCTCGCCGTGTCGATCTAGCTTGGGTTGTGGCGGTTGCGCCGTTCATGATGATTTTGGAGTCGAGCTGGGGAGCCCGGATGTAGACTTGGATGTCAGCTTGCACTGGTCATGCCTGTACTGCTCTCATTTGGTCAACTGCAGAGGCTCAGCCGGCACGTGGCCAAGCATGCAGAGACAGAGTTGGGCTGTTGGACTGCTGATGGTGACAGAGATTGTTACAGTTACTCCACTGCTGCAGCACTGGCTGCGTGCTTTTGGGATAATGGTTGGTCGGGTGTAGGTGGAGCGGGACATGGTGGTGTTTGACGAGGACGCAGCATCGTATGTCAGCGCCACAGACTACCGCAGCATGCTGCACTCGCTCGCACCAGAGCTCGGCGCGGAGGCCGACGCACTGCACTCCAGCCACGCCCGCCTGCAGGTGTGCCCTGCTCGCACTCCTCCTCCTGCCGGTGCCTTGTTTGCCTTGCAGTCCTGGCAACCGTCGTCGAGATGCGCAACGGATTTCGCACTCCTGCTTCTCCCTGAGTGGCCAGTCGCTGTGGCATCTGCGTGCACATAGGAACAGGCTGCGTCACCTGCCATCAACAACGGGCGGAAGGGCGCCACGGCAGAAACAGACGGCATGGACAGATGGCCCATGGCGCGCACACATTTGTACGAACAATGCAGACGTTGGGAGCTTCCCTCTGCGCTGAGCCCTTTTCTTCGTTGCGCGTGTCCCTTGCACCATCTTGCCAGGCCGCAGGGCTTCAAAATCATCGCTACAGCATGCAAGTACAAATCATCTTTCTTATTTGTCATCAGGTGGAACGAGACGGCGGCGGTGCGCTGTGCAGGCAGAGGGCGAGGGCACAGAGTCAGCGCACAGTGGCGCTGTGGCCATGCTGCGTGCCCAGATTGAGGACCTGGAGGCGGCGATGGCGGCGCAAGAGGGGGAGCTGCACGCGCTGCGCTGCGAGGAGGGCCGCGCCCGCCACGCGTGTGCTGTGCTGCAGCACACCTGCTGCGACCTCCACGCCCAGGCACGCGCCTGTCCTGCCTGTCTCCAGATCTTTGCATGTGTCTTTGCATGTGTCTTTGCGTGTGTCTTTGCATGTGTCTTTGCATGTGTCTTTGCATGTGCCTTTGCATGTGTCTTTGCATGTGTCTTTGCATGTGTCTTTGCATGTGTTTCCCCTGCACATGCGCACACGCACCTTAGTGCAGGGCTTCGGGACAGCACACCTTGCTATGCTGCAATGCCTTCTGGGCGGTGCCGAGAGTACAGATACATCGAGGGGCGCCGATGCAGGGCCGCATGCACATGGACAGCCGGTCCCTATACTCACAGCCACACGCCGCTCGGTCACCCAGCACATGCACCATGGCCAGGCATGAATTGCACGCCTGGCTGTGCTGTGCTGTGCCGAATGTATTTATGCCGGACGTGTACATTGTAGGCAGCATGCTGCTAGCGCAGAAGCCTGGTCACACTGTACCCCGATTTGGCCAAAGCTAGATACGGTGTGACCAGGCTCGACTGCTGTATTGCCCATGTCCTGGGGTGTCTGAGGGCTGTTGTAGACCTGCTGTGGCAGTGTGATGACAAACCTGGACCATTGGGCTGAGACCGTGCCTCATGCGCAACACACTCTACAGTCTGCATTGCATCTGTGAGTGCAGATCGAGCAGAAGGAGGAGCAGCTGGCACGTGCCCACTCCGGCCTCAAGGCGCTCGAGCAGTCGCTGGACCGCAGCGAGGCGGAGAAGGAGGCAGCGCGCGCCGACGGGGAGGCGCGCATCGCCGCCATCGCCGCCCGCAAGGCCGACCTGGAGCGGCAGCTGCGCGGCGCCAGCGTCGCGACGGCCGCGGCGCGCGCGCAGGGCGCGGCGGCGCGAGTGGCGGCGCTGGAGGCGCGGCTGCAGGACACTCGCACCACCAAGGCGTCGGCGGAGGCCCGGCTGCAGGAGTGCCGAGTGCGGCGCTTCCCCCCCCCGTTATTACCGCCCCCCTGCGGTCGCCGCGGCTGCCTGTGCAATGTGCCACACTCTCGCATGTGCAAATGTCCCTGCAGGCAGTGCTGCTGGACACACCTCAGGAGGGGCCCTTCGTGAGCTCTGTGTCCAGCAGCATCACCAGTGCTAGATGCCGGTGCAATCCACGGGCCTCTGAGGGCGATCACAGGCGGGCATGTGCTGTGGTGATGGCTACAAGGCCGGAGCCCAACTTGACGTATCCTGCCCCTATCTCGCTGCGCGATGTCGCCACATGCATGTGCTGCAGCGATATTACTCACATGTGATCACAGCTGCAGGCGGCGCACCAGGAGGAGAAGCGGAAGCTGCAGCGCGACCGCGCCGACCTGCAGCGGCGGCTGCGCGACACGGAGAAGAGGGCCGTTGCGCTGCTGCGCGACAAGTCCCGCCACGAGCAGGCGCTCGCGCGCAAGGACCGCCAGCTTGAAGACTCTCAGCACGCCCTGCACGCCCTGAAGGTAGCTCCTCCCGGTTGCCTGCCTACCATTGGCCCTGTCCGGCCTTTGCATCAACATTCTGGGCAGCAAATGATCCAGATACATAGGTACGTGAGCAAGTGCTTGCATGCACAGAGCCCAGCACAAGCCTGTCGAATCGCCAGGGATGAGCAAATTGGGGGGATCCGCTGGGTGGCTGACGTGCTGTGCATGCTGTGCAGACGGCCGTGGGCGCGTCGCCGCGGCGGCAGGAGATGTCGCAGCAGACGCTGCAGTGGTGGGACCGGCAGATCGCGCTGCTTGCGGAGCGCGCCTGCGCTGGCGGCCGCGTCACCGAGCTCGAGCGGCAGAGCGCCGCCCTGCAGCAGCAGCGGCAGGCGCTGCACACTGCGCCTGCTGAGCTCGACGACGGTGCGCCTGCCACCGTATGTTTCATTGTTACATGATCATTCCATCAATGACAAAGCGTGTTGCCAGACTGGAGCGCACGCGCTCGCACAGGAGGGGCATGGCTACACGATCGCGTGCTCTTGGCTACACTCATCGCACGTTCACAACCGCGTGGCAAAGCGGCGGGGGAGGACAGTAGTTCCATTGCTTCACAAGCGCAGCAGGGCACGATTGCTGTGATGCCGCGTCGGCCAGTTCACGCCCGATTGCTCAGTGTGATGCGTCTCGGGCAAGCACCGACGCTCGCTCGAGTTCCACACCGGCCCCGCGACTACTAGTAGTATACTAGTAGGGGTGTGGCGCAGGTGAAGAGGCCGGCGCTGCGCGGCAGGAGGAAGACGAGCAGCTGGCGCTGCAGCAGCACGTCACAGAGGGCAGCCTCGCGGTCGGCCGCGAGCAGCTCTCGTCCGCCGCCATGATCAAGGCGACGCTGCAGACGGCGGCGGCGCGGCTTGCGCTGCCGCAGGCTCGCCACCTGCTCCTGCACCTCGTGTCGGCGCTGCTGGCCACGCTCGTCCGGGAGCACGACTCGCGGCTGCGTGTGCACACGCTGCGTTCCTCCCTCTCCCTCGTCACGCAGCTCAACCACCACCTGCAGCGGTCTCGGGACCGCCCTGCGACCGACGACGGCTCCGCAGGCGCCGTGGGCGACGCTGCTTCTCTCCGGCTTGAGGGGATCCCGCCCGACTCGCCGCTGCGGGCTGCCGCCGTGTGGCGGCCGGCTAGCCCCGCCCCCCGCGCTCGCTCTGCAGACACTCTGCCCCCCGCTGCACGCGGGAGCACGGCTCCGGCGGCCGGGGGCGGCCTGAGCGACAGCATTCCCCGCGGCAATGGCATCGGCAGGGGTGGCAGGGCTGATGCTCGGCTCATGTATTCACCTGCCCATGCGCGCTTGCTTTCCCCCGGCGCGGCACCGCGCAGCGCAGGTCAGCATGCAGACCACAGCAGTGGTGTGACGGTGGCAGAGAAGACTGAAGGCCACTTGACACAGCGCGGCAGCATGCACGGCAGCCCGGCAGCTCCACGAACGGCTGCGGCTGCTGCTGGCGTCCGGGCCACGCCGGCACGCGTGAGCCGGGCGTCAAGCAGTGGAGCTGATGCGACTGCATGCCCTGGGTCTGGGTCTGCTGCCGCTGCAGCGTCAGGGCCTGCTGTTGGGGACGGCCAGGCACTGACATCGCCGATGGGCCGTGCTGCACGTGCTGGCTGTGCACGGACCGCCCGGCCAGGGTCTGCCCGGCGCACGCCCCAGCATAGCGGGGAGCGCTCTGCGGCAGGCAGCTGTGCTCATGCGCTGATACTGCAGGCAAGCATCGATGCTGAGGCAAGGCGGGAGGACGGGGGGGGCCACCCGGGGACGAGCGCTGCCGGGGCTGGGCACACAGATATGCCTGCGGATTTGCCGACGTGCATGGATGGCAGGGCCTATCGTGGCTCCAATGCAAATGGTGGGCGCGGCACGGACTCCGCCGCTACGCGCCTGCGCTCGCCTCGCTCCTCTCACGGTGGCGAGTCTCCTGACATCCTTGGCGGTAACCTTGAAAGCAACGCTGGAACACAGCGCGAGGGCGCCACGAGGGTTGGCACCAACAGCGGCACCCACAGTGGCGCTGGTGGCATGGGTGGCATTGGAGGAGATGAAGGGCCGCTGTGGGGACAGTGGACGCCTGACCACCAGGTGGGCATGCATGCAAACGACGGCGAATGCGGCAGTGGCGGGGCTGGCACTGCGGCATGGAGTCCGCAGCTGGAGTCTGGCCTGGGTCGAGGGCATGCAGCGCGCATGTGCCGAATGCGCCTGGACTTTGATCAGGGTGTGCTCCCTCATGTCATCGTTGCCGTGTTTTGCTGTGGCAAGCTGTTGCCGCGTGTTACACCATGTACGGGCCCTCAGCGTTTGAGGGTCTTACATGCGTGTGTGGACATGCATGGACGCGCCAAAGACCACGGTGTGATGAGTTGAGAGTGCAGGCGTGCAAGGGGACGCTTGGTCACAGCATGCTGGGCGGTATGGCCACTGCGGAAGTGATGCTGGAGACCGCACTCGCCCCGGTGGTGCCGCGTTCAACAGTCGGACAGGCAGTGGGGACACGTTTTGGATGCACGAGCGACGAGGCGGGGTCGCGGCGTGCGCGCCAGTGACAGCTGGCGGTGTGTCAAGGAGCAGCGGACCTGTCGGCGGCACCGGAAGGCATGCCGGGGCGGACCGGCGCATGTATGCTCCAACACAGGAGCCAGCGTTTGACAGCGCATCGAGCATGCCTGCCTCCACGCGGCCGCACTCTGGACGGAAGCGTGTGCAGTTTGCTGACGTGGATCAGGTAGCATCGTTTCCAGTGGATGACGTGGTCTGAGCAGACGGACGTGCAGCTGTTGGATTGGGTGAGCGTGAGAGTATGGCGACAGGCATGGTGGTGTTCGGATCTATGGATAAGATCATGGAATTATGAGGACACGTGATGGGGCGCCAGTCTGTCACCGGCGGCAGCAGTGTTCCAATGGCACGCAGCGTTGGATGCGGCAAGCCCACAAAAGCACCAGATGTCCAGGCATGGACTCATTCAAGAGAGGAATGCTGGGGACCAGGCACTGTTGACGAGCCAGCAAGGGACTGCGTGGCCAGCAGCGTACAAGCACTTTGAAATCTCGTCCCATTGAGAATGACTGTGCCAGTAGAATGCTGATGACTGACCGACAGATGCAAGGGAGGCTGTTGGTCTGCACTTTTGTAGCTATGGTGGTGCAGGGTATAATCGAAAGCACATGTGAAGCTCTGCTCTGAGACGAATCCACATGTTTTCAAGCATGAAATCCGTGAAGATGACGCGCTGGGCACATGGATGACGGGCTTGATCAGATATGCTGCACAGTTTTGCTATTGCAGGTAGAGAGTCTGCATGCCCGTGCTACCATGACTGTCTTTAACTTGGCTTAGTGTGACAGCACGTTCACACATGTCATGAATGAACACTGATAATATCAACTTACACCATCACAGTCGTACACGTCGCTTCAGCGCAACCGTTATTACCGCCACAGTCGCACACCTCGCTTCAGTGCAAATCACCAAACCACCTGCACAAAATATTACTGTGCAGGCAGCCATGCTCACCCTGCCGTTTTTTTAGATCACTGCATATCTTTGCACATCACCAGGAAGAATCATCATTAACACCTTGCACTGCCCTGCGCCCCACACTCGCACCTCCAGCACGGCACGTGAACAGGGCAACTGGGACCATCCCCCTCCCCGCGTGCCGTGCTGCGATTTCTCCTGCCCAGACGGGCACAGCACAGTGCACAGACAAGCACACACTGGCATACATGCGGACCATCAGCCGCGATACACGAGACTACAGCCACCGCCGCGCGCCGCGGGCGTCAGCATCGTCAGCATCACTGCCGCCCAGCGCCCGCCAGCACGCCCTTGTGCATGTACGCCATCATATTCAGGAAGCTCTTGACCGCGCGGGCCTGGTGGTAGTTCACAAGGCTCCGGTGCTGGAAGCCGAGGCGAGCCGCGGTCGCCTGGTACCCCAGCGGCTCCTCCCCCCGCAGCCCGTACCGGCACGCCAGCACATCGGCATGTACGGCCGGGATGCGGTTCAACACATCCTCCACCGCGCCCCGCAGCTCCGGCACGTCCAGCAAGCTCAGCAGCTCTGGGTCGTCCTCCCCCGCCTGCCCGTCCCCCTCATCACCGGAGTGTCCGTACCGCCCACCATCCAGATCAGCGTCGGAGCAGATCTGGTCCCACCCGTCACCACTCGTGTCGGTGTTGAAGGCATCCGGCGACACCTCAGCCACGACGTACTCGTGGCTGAGGATGCGTCGCACGTCTTCCTCACTGCTGCGGGTGCGCTTCGCCACTGCGGCCACCATCGCGGGGGTCGGAGTATCGTCGTCGCTGCGCAGGGCGCGGCTGGCGCGAGGGCATGAAGACAAGCTTGCGTGCGCTGCCCAGACCCTGCACTATCAGCAAGTTGTGCCTACCTGTGTGGTGCGGTGCTGTGGCCGGGGGCACTGGCAAGTGGCAGAGTCAGGTGCTCCAAACGCATTAGTGATGTCGCACTGTCTTCAGCGCTCACGAGCTCAGCTGAGCGCCACAGAACATCAAAGAATGTGCGGGGAATGTGCGTGCTGATAAACTGCAAATGTGGGACAAAAACGTGCTGGTCAATTTGGCCGGCTTTTGCCAATGCCTGCCGAGCATGTTCTCACACCATTGTGTGTGGCGTGGCTTGTAAGCTTCCAGTCAGGTCGCAGGCACTAGCAGGCCGTCGATGGGGGGCATTGTGGCTCTGGGGGAATCCGTACCGTTTCCGACGAGTCAATTCGGCAAGTGGCATCTGCACCACGCGGTCCTTGCCAAGCATTGCAGCTTTCATGCGGCCTTCGAGCTGGATCCAGGCGTGCGTGGCGAATGTGGTCCCATGGGACTCCCGGTATGTCCAGATGCACAGGCGAAGCAGCACCATGCCCTCCACCCTGATGTCTTCGAGGTCTACGGCGGCCATTGTGGTTCGCTTCAGGTGGTTGGAGACCTGCAGCGTGGGAGCAAAGCATCAGCAGCACTGCTTAGTATACTTTGACTGAGGTGGCATTGTGCTGAGGTGGCATCTGAATGTACGATCTACTATCCGGCCTGTGGTCAGTCCTTGCAACAACACACTGCAGAGAGCGCTGACCTTGTGCACCAGCCGAGAATGCAGCTGCGTCAGAGTGGAGAGGGCGTCTGCTCGTTGCTGCTGGGTTTCCATAATGTCTTCTAGTGGCATGCCAGAAGCTTCGGCAGTCCTCTGCTGCTCCGCAGACTCCATTGCAGCCACATCAAGATCCTCAGCCAGTCGGGCGTATCTGGCGACCGGTGCTGGGAGTGAGGGATCGAAGTTAACGTCCACCACACGGCGCCACTTGTCAACGATGCCCCACGCTTCATCTTCGTGCATGGCCGTGCTGACATCGACACGATTCCCAGCCTGCGAGGGCACCGACGCATGCGTTTTGCCCCATGCCGACCTTCTTTTCGTCCTTCTGATGGAAGTGTGGTAGCCGGACGTGTTGTGTTGTTCGGGAGCAGCTCCTGAATCGTCTGGCCTTGCTAGGCGTTGCGAAAGTGAAGTTTCCGCTGTCGACGTCTGACGATGCCCCGACCTGGACCCGATCATGGCAGCGCTGCTCTGATCGGAACTTGACATGGAATGGTGCATCGGAGTTCTCGCAACGGGCTCCTGTTGACTTGTCATCTCTTCATCTGAAAGAGTCAACTCACTGGCCAACGTGGCTCCGTGCCAGGAACCCCACCGCCGGGGACCCGGGGCACTATCGGCTGTGGAGTCCTTGTAGATTCGCTCTAATGTACGCAGCGCCTCTGCTGATAAGCGTGGCGATGGAGGAGCACATGTCGCCGTGGACGACAAGAGCTTGGTCTCCCGGCGAGACCTGCACGCATTGCACCTGTGAGAATTCGGCCAACAACATGACAATCGCAGTTTCCGAATATTTCGGGTTGGTGGAGAATTCTGACGGTATCATGCTAGGTGGCGATGTCGTTCAGTGTTCGCTCCCCACGAGTGAACATCACCAACGAGACTATGCGCAGTGTGCGGGGAGCCCGGCACTCCGTAGCAACCAATAACAACTACTGATCACTATCAGCTTCGATGGTGTATCAACGCGCAGGTTTGCGCCGTTGCCGCTTGTGCGTGCCACCACGATATCAGCGCAACGCCTCAATTACGCGAATCGGATACGACAAGCGGTACAGCAGCTGGAGTGTCATTGCCACAGGCCGTCGCAGCCTGGCATGCTTGTAAATGAACCGTCTATGAACTGGAATGCCTCACACCTAGCGGATTCACTCAGCGGAGGGGTTACGGAACGGGACGGGATTGAGGCCGGTCCCAGCATTTTGCTCCTGACGTTTGGAGTCATCCAAAGATCACACTGCGCGAAGAGAAGCAAGTCTAGGCTGCAGACAAACTAATGTTACTGTAGGCCTCGGAAATACTTGTGTTTTGACGCCACTGTAAGCTACAGCTGGACTTGATCGGAGGTATGGATTCAGCTTCTATAGATCACTGTAGCTACGAAAGACTGTAAAGGCCATGCCGCCGCAAATTGACTATGTGGAGCAAGGGATGGGTTTGTCATGCTATTATCCATTTTGGGCGATCGCGAGGCACTTTGGGGGTTCCACGTCCATGCGGACCTGTGTCGCAGTGCGACCACGCAAACGGCCTACCAGCCACATGAGCTCATACGAGTCATGACGCACCTGTGGCCACATGCTGAACAACATGGACCTGCAAGGTTGCGGCCAGCAAGCTGACCAACGTGGCACAGTCTGTCTGGCACAGGCTGCAGGCGGAACGAGGGCAACAGTTCGACACAGCTGTTTATCAGTCTGGACTTTCTCATTTCTTGCATGGGCTTTACAATTCTTGGATCACTGCCGCAGCGGTAGCCATGAGGGCAACATCAAAACTGGATTGACATCGCAGGTGGAAGGACCACATGGTCACCTGTGCCTGGTGACAGAACCCAGGAGCGGCAGTCAGAACACCGCGTCACATGCCAGTGGCCCAAATGGGGAGTTTCACATCGATCGTGTGATATTCATCACATGGAGAGTGAGATCAATCCTGCATGTCAGAGGTGTCAACGTCCTCATGGATGCGACGACGCGGGCTTACAGATGTGTGCATAGACAGTTCGTGCCAGGTCGGATCACATTTGCAGGGTAGCGAGTGAACATGAACCTAGTGGATGTGCATACGCCTGGTGCACAGGCTCTGCGCCTCTCGGTGCGAGTGTACATGTGTCACACAGTGATAGATCCAGGACCCAGCAGCGCCGAGGCAACAGAGCAGGCATCAGGCAAACGTCACCAGCCCCAAGGCCACTCTCCACACGCGCTAATGTTAGAACGCGAGCCTCTCGATGCGAGTGTACATGTGCAGATGTGCCTCATCATGGACATGATCATCATAATGGTCCATTGTTGCATGGGTCACTAGTGCATGTGAACGTGAAACCATGGCAGGGCCCCACAAAATAAGCTGAGAACAGAGCTCAAGGCAAGCAGTCCAGACTGACCCGTGACGATGCAGCAGCCACTGTATGCAGCCAAGGCAGCTGGCGCTAAAAACATCAGTGGGATTGATTGGCCATGGCACTTGAATGGATGCAGATGGCAGCGATTAGTGTGTACATATCTTTGCTGCACGCGGAGCTGAGGCTAGTCTTACAGCTGTTGTGACAAACTGCCTGGGCTTGCAGCACTCCACACAGAGCCAGCGAGAACAGCACTGATGACACGTGCGCCCGCTCCGGAGACACCTTTGGGCGACACAATACTGACTTGACCTAAACATGGGTGTGCACCTGACGCGCTTGTTGTACCATGCCATGAGACACCTCTCTTCATCTCCACTTTGTACACAGAGCTGACCGCCTGACAGACGAAGTGCTGCACATGCTGGGCCTGTCTGCGCCATCTTTTGTTGCTGTGCGATGCCAGTCAAGGGCCGGGGGGATTCGGGGGTTTCTGCGCAAGCGAGCCGTTTCGGTTGGCTTGTGGCGTGCTATAGCAGCTGCAACATGTGCTGCTGCAGTGCAGGTTCTGATGCACAGTGGCCAGGTTGCAGCAGCGCCTGCCGGGAGTGCTGCCAGGCGCGCGCATCACGGCGCATTGGACCATGCACGAGCGCGGTGAAGTGAACCGGAAAAACGCCACTGTGCGGGTCCGCGCAGGTGGCAGGCAGGACTTTGCACAGGGCCGCTACTGCGGCGCTGGCAGCGGCTGCGGCTCGAGCGTGAGCTTCTCGGCGGCCTCTGCCAACCGTGTCGTGAGCGCAACCGACTGCAGCCCGGACAGCCGCTCCGGCACCTCTGCGGGCTCCGCCGGCGGCCGCGTCGGCGCGGGCACATTCGGGCAGCTCTGCATCGTGGCCTCGGGAGCCGGCGCGGGCGGCGCCCCCGCAGCCGGTGCCGGCGTCGCCTCTGCGCCGCCCGGCCACTGCGGCTGCATTGGCGCCGCGTCGGCGGTGGGGTTGGCGAGCGCGGCTGCGCGAGCATACGCGACGTGCGCGCGTGTGATTGCGCGGAGCTCCTCCTGCACCACCCGCAGCGACGGCCGCTTGTCCATGTCGGCGGCCCAGCACCGCTGGCACAGCGACACATACGCCGGGTCCGCCCCCGGAGGAAACGGCAGCCGCCGGCCCTGGATCACCAGCAGGAGAACGTCGTTCTGGTCAAACGAGGCAAACGCCTGCTGCGACATGTACATCTCCCACATGAGCACCCCGAATGCAAAGATGTCCGCCTTGGGTGTCTTGATCGAGTCACCGTCCTTCGTTTTGACAATCTCCGGCGCGAGGTGGCTCGGCGTCCCAGCCGAGTCGCCGTGGAGCAGCGGCAGGTCCCCGGAAACAACGCGCGCGAGCCCAAAGTCGGCGAGCTTGGTGACAAATCCGCGCGGGTCGCAGTCGTCCACCTTGAGCAGCACGTTCTGGGGCTTGAGGTCGCAGTGGATGATGCCGATGGCGTGGATGTGCGCGAGCGCTGACGCAATCTCAATGAGGACATAGCAGACGGAGCTGACGTCGGGGGAGCCGTCGGCAAACTTGAAGATGTCCATCTGGAGGGCGGAGAGGAGGGTGCCGTAGGCGCAGTACTCCATCACGATTACGCAGCAGCGCTGCAGCGTGCGGCTCTTGTCGGGCGTTGCAACGTCCGCGGCCGTCGTGACGCGGAAGCACGGGCCGTCGATGTCGTTGTTGTTCAGCAGAGACACCTGCACGCCTGCCAGCCATCATGAACCGTGAATTGTCGGCGGGTTCAGGGATTGTGCAGGCACCCAGCAGGAGGGACAGGCAGGCAGGCCGCCGCTGGTGCCCAGCCTCGTGGGAGCCCGAGGCAGGTGCCGACTCGATGTCAAGCGAATGCTATGCATCGTGATTGCACGCTGCTGGCTGAGAGCAAGCAGAGCCGCAGCAGCACAGTGAAAGCACACAGCACAGAGCACGGACTGGCAGATTGGGCAGGAGCAGAGAATGCCTGGGCAACAGAAACTTGCGCAAAGCAGGAAAGGCGAGCAGGAGTGGTGAGAGTGTGGAGCTGCACAAGTGCTGGCGCAGAGGTGCACAACCAAACGAGAACAAGTGAGCACACCAGCATTCTGCCATCAGAAGTGACCAAACCAGAATTCTGCAAAGGTGGGGGGGGGGGGGGGGGGGGGGAGATGCGCACGCAGTCCGGGAAGTAGGCGATGATGTCAACGACGTTGTGGTGCTTGGAGCGGCTGAGCGTGGCAAGCTCCATGGCAATGCGGCGCATGCGCACGTCCTCCATAGACGACTGGAATGCCATCACCTTGACGGCGACCACTGTGTTCAGCAGGTCGATGCGGCCTTTGTACACCACGCCAAACGTGCCCATGCCGATCAACGACTCGAGCCGCACGTGCTCCGGCTGGCAGGCCTGCGACGTCACGGAGCTCATGTCCTGCACTCACAGCACATCCTCAGCACGCACAGCACAGCGTGCCGGTATTCACGCGCACAGTGTTTAGTGTACAGTGCAAGTTGATTTGCTGCCGTACCTGGATAGGCCATGGGCATCCCAGCCAACCTGGACCTACAAGCCAATGTGTCAAAGCAACTGCTGTGTTATGGTGTGGTATGCTTGAGGGTCTCTGTGCTGTGGCGAAGCATGGAAATTGCCAGAAACGCGGGGGACCGAGCAGCATGCATGAGGGAGGGGAGGGGTGCACCTGCTTGGCGATGATGCCGGCAAAGAGGACCTGTAGCGCATGCATGCTGTCGGCGTCGTTGCAGAGCTGCATGATGGAGGTCGGCTTACTGAGCTTCTGCGCGAGTGGCGTGCGCGACAGCTCCAACGGCACGCCCTGCCGCTGCGATCGCGGTTGCGCCCCGTCTACACACATGCCGTAGCGTGAGGTAACCTCGATCACCCGCACGGCATACTGTTTGAAGACGCACAAAGGCTGGCTGGCCACCACGCCGCACCACACCGGTGACCAGCGGAGAGAGTGACATCACCACCGTGAACCTCCCACACACGCAGAACCCTGGCACCTGCTCAGCATGCACACAGCACGTGGCAGTGCGTCCACACCAACACAGCGCACTGTACGGTCTGCACATCCAACATGCATGGAGGCACGGTCATCACGCACAGCAGCGGCGGGAGGGGGGGAGGGCCCCTGATTTGGAGTGGACGATTCACGGGGTTTGATTGGAAGAGGGAAGGCGGTGGCGCACCCTGCATGATGGAGACGAGTGTCTGGCTGCAGATCGCGAGGAGCGTCTCGACGTCCCCCTGCATGGAGGAAAAGCGCACGGGCATCGCGGACACGAGGTACAGGCCTCCCACGATGGCGCCGTCGCGGCCGTAGATCGGGAAGAGGGCGAGGCGGCGGGGGGGGACGCCGTTGAGCATGAGCAGGAGCTCGCTGTGCACGTCGGGTGTGTCGACGAGGTGGTGCGAGATGTCGTCGACAAAGACGCTGCACGCAGAGGTGAGCGCGCTGTGCATGAAGGTGTTGGCGAGGCGCACGTGCTGCTGCATGACGGTCGCGCCCGCAGACAGCGACGCGTGCGCCGCGATCTCGGCCGGCGTCATCTCTGGCCGGGACGGCCCCGCGTCTTCCCCTAGCGGCATCGTCGCCGACCTGTATTGCACGGCACGTTGGCAGGGGTTGGATGCGGAGTGCACCAAAGAGAGGGCAGCAAAAGCATGCATATGCATCGCGCGTGGCACGTTTCGGCGGGACGCCCTGCAGCGGGGGAACAAGTGAGCATGCGGCCAGGCATTGCGGCGGTCGCCAGACCCCCTTGCGTTTACGACAGAGTTCCAGCCACAGACACTGTGTGACCGTGCATGTCATCGCGTTGACGCGGTGCTGATGCTTCCAGGGCGCTCCTACCTGCGGCGGGCTATGGCCTCGAAGGTCGCAGCACGTACCTCTACGCCCAGCAGCCGTTGGTGCACCTTGCACGATGGGAGCTACCATCACATGTGTCATCACAGCTGTACATGCATGCATGCAGTGGTGCACATGCGGACTGCAGAACGAGACCTGCATACAGCCGCAGCGAGTGGGCAGTGTGGGGGGCCGCACATCTTGCCGTTGACGATGCTGCGGGACATGACGGAGGGGATGGAGGCGACGCGGCGGATGTTGTGCAAGCTGCGGGACAGAGCAGCGCGGCGCATGTCACGCAGCTTGGCCTCCTGCAGGCCCTTGGCCGGCTGCTGGCGGTACTTGTACAGCAGCATGCCCTTCTGCGACGGCTGCAGCATCGTCACAAACGACTGCACTGCAAAGCTCCACTCCCCTGCAGCGCCACAGACGCCGCCTCAGCCCGCAGCACTTCAGGGCTGCTGTGTCCTCGGAGATGCCGGCAGTGGCACCTCTGGCGGCAGCACGCAGAGCACAGCACAAACACGTGCTCAGGGTGACCCGGCATGGAGCTGTGCCAGCAGCAAGCTATCCGAAAGGGCAACCCGCGGACACCGCTGTCGCGAATGTGGGCTCACGGCCGCAGCGCGGCTCGTGCCGGCTGTCATGGCCAATCCTCCCCTACAGGCCTGCCGAAGGCACTGCCTCCGACACGGCGCAGAACATACGCTATAATCCGCCACCGAAGCTCATTGAGATGTCACAGCCGCACAGTCACACCAGGCCGTGTGCATTCACGTGGCAGCCACGCAGCGGCTGCTTCCGTGGACTAGCGCAGCTGGCGCGGGGGCACACCCTTGCTTGGATATCCGCGAGATCAACATCGGGGTTGGGGCTCATGTTACAGCAGTGGCACATGGGTGAGGGGGTGGTGTAGGCTCAATGCATGCATGCGAAGCGGCGCACCGAAAAGGATGGAGGGCACAAAGGCGGAGAGCACGACGATGAGGTCAGCCTGGGTGCGCGCGAGACGTGCATGCTCTGCGAGGGCCATGATCTGCGGTATGCGCGAGGCGGTGACCGTGGCGCACATGATGGCTGCGAGCGTCTCGCTCAGCGCGGCCCACCCCTCGGTTGACGCGAAGGGCGTGCGGTCGGGGTGGCCGAAGACCATAAAGCCGAGCAGGCGGCCCTCGCTGCTGCATACGCTCTGGACCATGAAGTGGGCGAGGCCCTGCATGCATCCAGGGGAGGGGGTTTGGGGCAGCCTGTGTCGCGCGGCATGGGAGGGGTTGTGGACGGTTCCTGCGCTTACCTGCACTGGGACTTACTGGCCTGGCCTGGACTGCTATTTGATATGACAGGGCGCCGCGAAGGCGTGGTGGGGCCGGTGCATGGACTGTCGCTGCGGTGTGGTGGTGCTGCGGGTCGACATGTGTGAGAGCAGGAATGAGGGCACAGCCGGAGCGTGATGTCGCTGAAGGCGAGTGTCATCATTGCGGGGCGGCCACTGCCATCGAAGCTTGCGGGTCGCAGCACCGCAGGTGAGTGTTGTGAGCGGGGACTGTGCATTGGACTGGGTTGGCCCGTTCGATATTAGCATCGGGCTGAAGAGAATACAGCTTGCAGGGCATGATGACTACTCCGAACGGATCCACAGGACCAGAGTGCCTGTTGTGGCTATGCAACAGTGCATTGATGCATGTGCCAGCGGGGACATACAGAAGAAGACAGAGACGGTAAATTCGATGATATATTGGATGTGTGCAAGGTTGGAGAGGCACCTGATTTGGAGCTATGTTGTGAACATTGCACAGCTGGACAGCTGGAGAGGCCAGGGCCTCAGAAGATCACGTTGTGCTTACAGAGCTGCTGAATCTCTGTTGTGCTATTGTGGCTTGTCAGTAATGATCATGGGTGCAGCAGAGCTGGCGCCTGGCAGGGCAGAAGATGCAGGAGGCACAGATTGCTAGCGCTAGAGACAGGCGGCCCA
This sequence comes from Ulva mutabilis, assembly GCA_900538255.1. Taxonomy (NCBI): domain Eukaryota; kingdom Viridiplantae; phylum Chlorophyta; class Ulvophyceae; order Ulvales; family Ulvaceae; genus Ulva; species Ulva mutabilis. Next base: position 663,920 of record UNSF01000007.1, on the reverse strand, counting down.
GGCTCTTGACAGATCGGGACGGAGGTTTTCACCGTTGAAGGGCTTGATGTTGGACATGCCATACATGTGTGTGAAACAGCTGACGCATGCAGCAACAGGCGGTTGCAGAACACACCAGTGACTTGGAAAGTGCTCCAAGATCACTTGGGAGATCATCATCACCACCGTACTCCGTCAGCAGTGCCTGTGGATCTTCCAAAGACATCTCTTGCAGCTGTCTAGCGATGGAGTATTCGTCCATTGGCTCCGGAGCCGATGGCAAAGGTGGGGCTGCATCAGCCTTGGTAGATACTATGCTGGACTGTAACCACAAGGCCTTAGAGACCAGGCTCAAAGAGGCATAGCCCAGATCCAGGTGGCTTCGTATGCCTTCGATGTAGACTGACAGCTTACCCGCTGCCGCCGTATCCGAATGGAAAGTCTGGATGAGCTTGGTACGCTGCAGAAAAGCTCATGGCTTGCTCACATGCGACTAAAACCTTTAATCTCTGTTGAATATTAGCAAGAGAGAGGCTTTGCGGACCACAGAGCCGGGAACAACGATTTAACGAAAGCGAATTATGCGCACCAAGGTGGCGAACGTGCCAGCAGATTGATCTGGCATTGCCGCTGTGACTTCCACTTGGATCCAATCAAGCTATAAACCAATGTGGAGCCACTGCTACAGCAGACAGACGTTCACTCATGCCGGTCCCAGCTCGGCCGCTCGATGCCGCTGATAGCGATGCATCACTGCATGTGCTGACTTGGACCCCAAAAAAATACCAGATCCAATATCGAATATCAAAGAATGTCTTCCCGGCTAGCATACGCCAGGCTTCAACGCTGTACTGCCGCAACCGAGACCGTGGTTGTGCCAATAGATGTTGGTGCCCACCTAGACATTGTGTGGCACCTTTGCAAGATGATGGAAGTGGCCACAGACACGAGAGAGACGAGTGTTTGATGCATATACCCAGCTGCCATGGAGACTGGCTCTGGCCGGGCCTCGATCGATGCCTGCGATGTCGAAGCGCGGACGACGTTTACGATGTACTGCACACAGGCCTCTCCCGAAAAATCGACTCAGCTGGCCCAAGACTTCCCGTCGCGATGGTGAGGGCTCCACCGCGTAAGCTTCGTGCTGCAGCTATACCACCTGTCATCCATTCTAAGTTCTCGCAGCAGTTGTTTCGTAGTTTGTTGCTCGAGGTTGTCTTGAATGAGCTTTCAAGTGGACACCGAGCGCTCATGCATGCACATGTCACCCGTGCACATTGAGGATCCGGATCCGGATCCGGCCGGAGAGGCCATGTGCATGGCGTGCCCATAAGTATGTCCTCGTTCAAACACGAGCTCTAAAGGCGTGAACTCAGCCATAAGGGTAAAATTCACTGCGGTGCCATTGTAGATTGTACCTCACTCAGGTTTTTGACAGTGCTCATGGAAATAGCGCGAGCCCGTCTTCACGAACGCTGCCTGGCGTGGCACAGCCAGTAGTTGGCCAGTGCCACGCGAGCCAGTGCCATGCCAGGGCCTGTGGCCACGTGTGGTGGGCCATTCGGTGCAACGCGGTGGTTATGGGCGCCATAGAGATAGCCATGGAATTGGCAAATCAGTGTGAATCGCACTGATTGCATCGCACTGTGTTACACAGTGATAGATCTAGGACCCAGCAGGCCGAGGCAAAAGACCAGGACCAGGCAGGTCTGTGGCTGCATGCGGCATCAGGTCTTGCATTGATGCACATCTGGTACATGTGGCTGTTGAATGCATGGGCCGCGGACCTGGCAGGATCGAGATGTGTCAAGCCCTCTTGACCACAAACACGCTCGTGAGCACAGGATTCGAATCCGGATCCATGGGCCACAAGGTGTTACAAGGAGATGCATGCAATAGCCCGGCAGCAGCGAGGTGCAAGGCAATTAAAGCTTGTATCGAGATTTAACCCTTCATTACACAGTGGTGTGCATAAACAATGAATCCTAAAATTCCAATTGACGGCATCACATACATACTACCAGCAATGATAAAGGTGGGTAACCACCTACCAGGTGGTACACCCTGTACCTGTTTCGGAATGCGTGCATGTCAGCAGATGCATCTGCCGACAGGCCGAGTTCAGGCCGAGTTCTGCGCAGGATCCACACAGTGGCCTGGTCTGCTGCCTCGGCACTGCTGAGTCCTAGATCTGTCACTGTGTAACACAGTGGTCACACACAGTGGCTGGCAGGAACCCATCCCCACTAAAAAACCATAATAATAGTAATATTAATAATAATAAAATGCAATCGGGAATCACGCCACACCCAAACGGGCATCGTCCACAGGGGGAGATAATGTACCTCCCAATGGGGCTTCCCCATGGGAGCTCCATTGTTCTGTGTGGTGTGAGTCCAACAAGTCACCCCCAGCTTCTGCTCTGCCAAGCTCAGGCACGCCGTGGCCATGGCCACGCGTGGCGGCGATTGATAAGGTGATAAGGGTTGTGTGTCACACAGGAGGCATGTCCACTGTACACATATGATGATGATTGAATGCGCATTGACCTTCTCATGATGATGCCCAAAACAGGTGTGCCATCACCAGTCCTGTCACCAGTGCCATGAGTGTCACCCAAGATTGCCTAAGATCATCAGTGGGACATCAGCACTCTGGACACTCTAGACACTCTGGACGGTGCACTCAGTGCTGGATGGCCACAGGTGATGCACGCTGACAGGCTTCCCCAATCCAGTCAACACATCCCCACATGGACCTGGCTAGTCAGACATCTTCTGACATTCTGGGACCAGGCAAGTTTCTTGTACTGGAAAGGGCTCTGCAGCGCCTGCCTGGCTGACACTGTAGCTGGTGGCGAGCCTCCCGCGCAGCCACACCACCATGGACCCCACCAACAAGGGACACATGCACAGAAGCATGCACAGACATATATCATCAAAATGGGTCACAGAAGGGTGCAAGGACACAGCTTCTAGTGCAGCTACGGCAAGCAATTGGACTTACATTCACAGCTTCACGGCAGCCACCAGTCTCGCCAGACTGCGGCAGTCTCACAGCTGCCCCGTGATAGAGGATGCGTGTCTGCGTCATGTAATAGTGTCATGTAACAGTGCCAGCGGACGCCCTCACGCCCCCTCCTCCCTGCCGTGCACATCCTGCCAACAAGCGCAAAACATGGGCTGCGCCCAACATCCAACATAACGAGCAGCTCACCACTGAGGGTGTTTTGGTGAAACAGCATGAGCATGCTGAGCATGCAGAAGCACTAATGGAGCTCCGGAGCCGAGCAGAGCCACACAAGCATCAGCCACATCTATCGCAGTGTAACTCTGTGGTCTGCCACTTTGTGGAGCATATCTCATCCCAGAGTAACACGCAAGCAACAGCCACAAAGCAGGGGGGGGTACACAAGAGCGCACGGGTGCACACGGAATCAAAGCCACCACTACACATGCTGACTGTTATCATTCGCAATTCGCAATAACACGCAACGCACCAAGCCGGACACCTCAAGGTTCTCCCTCTCATCCACCCAATACGCTCTCAGCCGTCCAATGTGAGCGCAGCCCAGGAGCACGCTGCATATTAACTGATAGTGCTTCACGCAGCACACAGCATGCACCTATGCGACCACAGCGTTCTTGCCTGCACTCTCGCAAGTCAGTCCTGCAGCGCAGCTGTTGCACCGTCTGCCGAATCCCAAAGTCTGCCTACCTTCTTGTACCGTCACGGTCAACGCGCCTATGTGCTGCGCCCAGCACCCAGCATGAGCTGCGCCCACTGGCAGCACGGGCCTGCTGTCCTGTGCGTCAGAGCTTTGTACTGTGCACCGCACGACAATTCCACACGACAGACCAACGGAGCAATGGCCGGCAGTGGCTCAGCACTGCTGCGCCCGGCGGTCCAAGCGCGCTATCAGCATTCTCATGCTGAAGCAGACGCCCGCATGCGCATGCATGCTCTGCAGCATCCGGACCACACATGTCATGAGTGAGTGGGCAATTCCGGGGGCTGTGATGTGGATGCATGGTCGGCTTCAAGTTGAGGCCCACATCATCGATGCATGTGTGCATCCGCATGCCACCAACGCTGCTCATTCCATGCGCTCCCTGATGCATGATCAGCGTGATCGGCAAGAGCACATCACGCCACGCGCAAACTGCTGCGCGCTGGTTGACTGGAGGCAGCCAGCACAAGCTGTGTCGTTCCCAGCTGCAATCAGTTCCACCGTTGCCGCGGCTGACGGAGCCCGCGGCAGTCATGCTCAAGACCCTGAGTCAGGGGCAAAGAAGCAGCAGTGACTTGCGTGGTGCCCCGCCCCGGCACAGACAAACCGCCTGAATTCTGCAACCAGGACCAGAGATAGAGTAGGGTGGGAGAGAAGAATTCTGCTGCAACGCTCGCGGCTTGTAGAGTTGCACGCTCGATGGAATATGCGAGCAGCTGCAGGCATTCAGAGCCTGTGAACTGCTCACATAGCGCTCCTTCTGCTTCACTCCAGATGCAGTAGCATAGGCGTTGCTGCTGGCAATTGCGAATGATAACAGTCAGCATGTGATTGGTGGTACTCAGGAGCTGAATTCGATTTCTGCTGCAGGCACACCAAAAAGGGCAGCTTGCCAGGGCCAAACCAGTCCAGTTGGAACCGAGCTGGTGGGAGGGGCTCTGACAACCAGATGAGGTGACTGCAGCAGCCATGCCACAACCACTCCACCAATTGGAGAGCAGCAGCAACAATGGTGCTGCACAGGCAAGCACCTGAAGTGATCATTGGCGTTCTTTACCGAGAGCTGTCTATAAATGAACAACGCATAGCCCTCAGAAGCCACAGTGGTGTGTTCTTATCCCTCGCTTCATGTCAAGATACGGTGGTCGGCACCCATACGTAGACTCGACAGAGCACCGATGAGGAGGAGTACAGTCCACAAGCCTATCAGCTCCAAGCGCGTCGAAGAATCAAGTATTGGGAGATGCGGAACCACTGCACACTCTGGCCGGGCGGCTGCAGAGAAGAGACCGCAGCCTTGCAAACCTGTGACGACATTTCTAGACGCGTGGTGTAAATGTCATGACCGGCGGTCACATACTTGGACAACGAGCCAGATATTTACGGCAGTTATGCTTGCCTTGAATCCATGTAAGCTGCGAGGCCCTGCAAGGCGAGAACAGGCTGCCTTGAGCTATCGTAGCACGGACTGACAATTCTATTGGACAAGCACGGCTTTCGGCGCGCCCCTGCGGCACTGCTCAACAGTGAACACCTAGCTTGAATTCCGTGCATGCGTGGCATCCGCGGTTGGCATTGGAGACGCCGTGGCCACAAGTCTTGAGCAGCTAGCAGGCTGCCCTTCGCGACGCAACGAGGGAGTGCCTTCACAGAGGATGCTCCACAGTCGCTGCGGAATCGAAGCGAACACTTACCTGGAGCAGACTCAACTTCCCGTATGATAGTCTACAGCTCTCCTGAACCGTGCACCTGCACGCTGCGCCATCGCTTTCGACGTACTAACACTGCTTGCTTCAGACATGGTGTCGGCGACAGAACAGCAAGAGCCTCCGCTCCTATGGCTGGCCACGCACAAGCCGTTGGCGCTACTTACTCGTGTACCTGATACATCTGTCATGTTCGCGGCAGGCGCACTGGCTGGCGCGGTTGGGAAAACTGTAACAGCACCATTGGACAGGCTGAAAATCATCGTCCAGGTGAAAGGCAAGATGGTTCAAGGTACGCAATCGTCTACATGCCTCTGCTCTCAAGAAGTTCCCTTGGAGATGATCCATGGGTTGAAGCATGTCATGTAGGCTGCCATCGCTGCGCACTGACGGCATCTTCTTTTACGCGCGCCGCTAATGGCCGTGCAAGCGCAATGGTAACGTGAATTAGTGAAAGCCTGGACGTATGTTTGATTGTATGGCCAAGGCTTGCTTTGTAATCCACCGACGTCCTGGTGATTGGCAATTCAAACGAATGAGGACATGTTCATGGCACACGCATAATTCCTACCATCCCGGTGACGCGAGGCAACGTCGTGCATCCTCCGGCAGTCACACGATCCCAATGTTGATCTATCTTAGGCAGAGTGCGCGTCCGCTTTAGATTGAATCGCGGGGACCTGCGACATTAAGCATTTCTCGCAGCATACCAGGTGTTGGGGTTGATATGCAGCGCCCAGTAGCGGCGCACCGAGTATCGAGTGCACTCGTATTGTAGTCTCTAATGTGGATGCTCTGGACGACCTTGCATGGCGTGACTGTGCTCGCGAGATTCGAAGCCTCGCAACGACGCTCCGAACTCCATCACCTCGTGTATCTACAGGCATGCGGCAACGCTTCATCTGTTATGCACTGCACTGGTCCACGGTGATCGTCTCGTCCGGATGGAACTGACTAGGGCCAACTATTGTTCAAGCCTACCCCACGCTGCTAACATCGGTGCATGCTAGCTCTGCAGGTGCTGTAGCAGAAGCCGCAAGACAAGGCAGTGTTGTAAAAACTTTCGTACAAATCGGACGGCAAGAAGGGGTCAAAGGGTACTGGAAGGGCAACCTACCGCAAGTACGCCGTCGACCGTTTCCAAATCGGATTGACCCCGCATGTACACCTGCGATTATTGAGAATCGCTGACACAGCAACAGCAACGCCCTTCACACCTGATGCCGGCGGAAAATCGTAAGCCAGTGCTTCTGCCAGTGTTGGAAGGATCTGCATCATGTCATGCAGCGCTGCACCGCCGAGAGTGACTGCAATCACCTCGTTCGCCCCCTTCCCCCCACATTTCGCATCAGCGCCCACACCGACCTCGTGAGGCGCCTCACCCATGGCATAGGCCCCACACCCAACCGCATCATCTGCTATGCGCAAGATCGCCCTGACCTGAACTCAAGCCGCACACCCCAACAGCCCCCTGCTGCAGCCATACCACGCACGTCCATCAGCATCTGCGTGGCCTTGCACACGTCACAGATGACGGGCGGCTACTGCACATGCATGCACCCGCAGATGTACCAGTGGCAAGCTGCACCATGTGATCAGCGGCAAGCTGAACCGCGTGATTCCCACTGGCCACGCGCACCGGCGGCGGCTGTCGCCTTTGCCTGCTGTACCGTGTCGGATGTGCTTGTCTGCTACCTCCTGCAGATGTGCTGTGGATGCGATGGCGCGCGTGTGCTGCAGGTGCTGCGCGTGCTGCCATACAGCGCGACTCAGCTGTGCGGGTACGAGATCTTCAAGAAGCTCTTTGCGGAAGGCGACGCCAGCACGCCGCTACCTGTGCAGCGCAAGCTCGCGGCCGGCGCTTGTGCCGGCATGCTTTCCACGCTCGTGCGCCCCCCCGTCGCTTTTCTGACAGCTGCTTAATCGCTCGACTCCGCCGTCTCTGCCGAGGCAAGGAAGCCTCCTTGCCTGAGCGGCAAGTTGCACTTTAAAGCAGCACTGCCTGCAGCAGGCTGCTGCGCGCCGTTCCGCACGGGCGCAGATGAACAGCAAGTGCGGGCAACCAACAGTGGCATGTCACATGTGCCGCCTGTGGTTATGCCGCAACCCGGGCGGGGGCCAACAGCAGCCAGCAGCAGGCATCTACAGGCCCTTTTTGCCTGCCATCGGGAATCCCCTTGTCGCTTTCAATTCTCGGACGGGAATCTGCCTCATAAAACGGTGTTCCCTGCAACCAGTTGGCGAGAATGCGACGCATAGAACAAGATTTCCGTGCAGCCGCTCTGCGGCTGGCTGGGATTTTGCGTTTTCAGATTTTGTGAACGGGAATCCCGTCGGGATGTAGAGGCCTGGCCAGGATGTGGACTGCGGCGTGCACAGCGCAGAGCACATGTGCTGTGTCGAGGGGCGCTGCGGTGGAGAGGTGCCATTGATGAGCAGGCCGTGGGACCTGCATGGACCGGGGTTTGTGGGTGGGTATGCCACGTGACGCATCACCAGTTTCAGCTAGCTGCTGCAACCTTGCTGCAGGGATTGCACGTACCAACATGTCGATTGCTGCCCACGGTCAAGACAGGCTGGATGGGCAGCGTAATCAGCACAGCGCGCAATGGCGCCTATCATGCCACGCTGCGGCCGCTGCAGCTCTGCTGCGTGACAGGCAGCCATCTGCCGTTGGCGTGCCTGGACGCAGCATGCACAGCCGTCCCCAGTCTGGCCATCCTTGTGAGCAACCATCGACACACATCCCGCCAGCCTACCAGTACCCGACATGATATATCATGTTATCATGATACCAGCCCGAGGTACCGGCCAGAGCTCTGGTTGCCAAGGGCTGCAGCACAGCATGCATAGCATGCCATGCATGGCGCAGCAGCGAGGAGTGTGCCACTGTGCAGGTGACGTACCCACTCGACTCGCTACGGCTGCGGCTCGCGGTCGACCCCGCAGCGACGAGCATCCCCGTCGCGATACGTGCGCTGGTGCGAGAGGGCGGTGCGCGCGCCTTCTACCGCGGCCTCGGCCCCGCGCTGTGCGGCATTGCGCCGTACATGGCGCTAGAGCTCGCGACGTACGACTCGCTGCCACAGGACATTCCCGCGTTTGCGCGCGGTTTCACGGCGGCGCTGCTCGCGACGTCGTGCTGCTACCCCCTCGACACGATCCGCCGCCGCATCCAGGTGCACACCGGCTCGATTGGCGTCGCTCAGGTGGTGCAGGACGCCTGGACGAAGGAGGGGCTGCGCGGGTTCTACCGGGGATTCCTGCCAAATGCGCTAAAGAACCTTCCAAACAAAGGTGCGGCCACCCGGCCCCCGCCTTGGCCTGTAGTGTGATGCGGCAGCACTCACAGGGGGCTGCTGGCATGCTGGCAGCGGCTGATCGGCTGTTCTTGTCCTATTATCGTTTTGCGTTGTGATTGTTGTGCAGAATGGAGGCTTCTGTATCGCACCTGCTGGCGCTGGCAAACTCGTGGATGTGATGCACGTGGGGACCTGTGTATCCCGATTGCCGTGTGGCTAGGGCTGGAGATAGAGTGTTTGTGGCGGTGCAGGGATCCGGCTTTCAGTGTTTGCAAATGCGAAGGGCATGGTCACGTCCGCGCAAGCGGCACACACAAACGCTGTGGACGAGTGGCGGCGGCGACCTGTTAGCTGCAGCAAGGCCGCGCCAGCAGCCGCCAAGCCATGCTGTGCTGCGGCAGAGGACGGGGTATCGCATGGTTCACGGCGGGCGGCGATCGTGGAGAGCAGCGTGCCGCTTGCGCGCAGCACACGCAACATCTGACGGCCGCGCTGCGCAGCGGCGGCTAGAGGGATAGTCTTGACAGCCCTGCTGCCGGGAGCACCCGGCGGCCAGGATTTCTGACAAACATGCGACGGTCAGACCGCTACGGAGGGCAGACCGGGCATGGTAGTGACATCGTGCGTGTGTGAGACTGCTGGGCGTGGTTCGCGGCCACTGCACTTGCACGAGAGCCGAACCGAGGTGAAGCCCACGCTTCCTGCGACACAGCCACATGCTCTTGCTGCAGCTGGTCAAATGGACTGGTATGCTGATCGGTGTGCAGCCGGTGCTGGCGCGGGCGAGGGACCCATGCATCATTGGGGTTCGCTGGCGACAGGCGAGCTGGTGGAACAAAGCAATGTCCACAAGCCTGATTGAAAACGAGATGTATAGTGTCGTGCACCTGCTTTGCAAGCAGTGTTTGCTCGAGAAACGCTGGGCCTGGACCAGAGGCACGTAAAGCTTCGGACACAGGAACTGCATCAGGGCAGGTGTTGCCATAGGGCAGTGTGCAACGAGCAGCCGAGAGACAGGTTGGGAATGTGGTGTTCACCGCAGTCCAGTCGGGTCTTGAAGAGAGCACGACTCTGCGGCGCCAACACTGTGCTTGCAATTCACGCATGCTGCCAATTCCGAACTGTCAATGTCACGAAAGCAAATGAGTGCATGAGGCAATGTCACAGCGCAGATGGATTTTGCTGACAGCTTTGAACGTTGTGACAAGGCCCAAACAAAAAAGTATCATTGTTACCGCCCACTGTGGCACATATGTCTGCCGCTAAGCTGGGCAACAGAGCATGCACGGCACTGCCGGAATGTCTACCTGCGATGGTATGGGATATGTATCTTAGATCAGCAGGCTGCCGCAGCGGTGACCAGGATCACTGGAGGACATTCAGCTGGCTTCAGCCATGTTGCGGCTTCAGGCAGCTGGTGGCAGTACGAGTGTGCTATCATTACAGAACAGGGAACGGGCAAGCACAGCAGTGCAGGTACAGATGATTCGTTGGTTCAAGTCCAATGCTATCCGTACAGAAATGTGCATCGTTCTAAAACAGACATGTTTGCTGTCAACGGATCCCTTCCCCAGCAGGGCCTCGTGACCTGTTGGGCAGGTAGACCAGCAGGTTGCCAACCGTCGCACGAAAAGCTTCACAGCACCAAAAGCTTTACAGGGCCGTCCAATTGACTGACCATCTCTGAGGAGCTGCTGGCCAAGGCTGACTTTAGAGTCTAACAGCCGCAGCCTGAACTGTGCCCGGTCAAACAGCAATGCCCGACGCAAACTCTGTGATGGCCTTCGAAACTTGTGGCCAGCATGTATCTAGCATGAGGTCATGCCCTGCATTTTCGAAGACCAGTATATCACTAGTGCGCAGTGCACTTGCGGTGTCTTCGCAGTCTTTATTGTCCACAATTGGGTCAGTCCCGCCCCTCATGACCATTGCTGGGGGCACTTCATGTTCACGCAGTGATTCAATTGCAATTGGAAGCTCCTCGTCCTGCACATGAAATGCATTGGCATGCTGTATGACAGCCCTACTGAGACGAAGGCTGGTCACCAGCGGACCTAGTTGGCCACTGCAGCAGCTAGCAGGCAACAAGAGCTGTGCATGTGGCATGGCCATCTGTGCTGTCAACACTGAGGCTGGATGTTGCGAGGGCGGCGCATGTTGACCGTTCTCATGTGGCACAGGTGGATCTAACATTCCAGCCTTTCGCGCATGGAAAGCCAACACATTGCATGACTACGCCAGATGTACGGTCTATAGACACAGCAGACAGACAAGATGCGGCCCGTACTTCAGCCACTGCTGCGATGCTCCGGAATCCTTGGAGAGAACAATGTGCAACTTGAGTGAGCATTTGCTGGGTGCTGCAGTGCAGTACGTAAGATTCCGTATTGCACAGCAGTGCTTGTGATCGAATCGCCATACCACAGGCACTGTAACCATACATTACACGCATCATACTGAGAATTGATTGTGGTCAAAACAGGCAGCGGAGACGGCCAGTAAATGGGGAGCATCTAATATAGGCCCCATCAGCGCTGGGCTCATACCTTCATCTGCTTGAGGTTGACAACTTGCATCGGTGTCGATTGCTCATTCAGCAGGTCTTGATACATCTGCAAGTCTGCTTCAGGAGTGCCAGGGCTAAAGAAAAGCTCTCGGAGCGCTGGGAGTGAGGTCAGGTAGTTTTTTGTTATGAAACTCCAGGTCATCTGCAGCAGAGCCGGCTTGCATTTGCTTGCTACAGGCCGCCAAAACTCTGCGTAGCTTGTGCGGAACTACTCTGGAAGACAATTGGAACACACTTGACCCGCTTGCATAGATCAGTCGTCTGTGCTGAAAACTACTTGGTGGGATGCTGTAACATCTGTAGCTGTGAAGGGCAAGAGTGTCTGGTTGCGCTCATCCATGGCCAGGCTGTGCCACAGTTGGCCGAGAACACCAGAACCTCGACGCAGGTGAGCTGACAATTTCACACTTCTACTTTCATACTTTGACCTCACCTTGATGGACTGGACTGGTGAATTGACGATGTATCTCGTGAAGTCTGTTCCATTCGGTGGGCTGGAACCCATCAGCACCACGCCCGCAACATCTGGAAACTGTTCTGGATCATCCCTGTGAGCTGTGAGGTACCGCTGCAGTACAAGACCTCCGAATGAATGACCAACTAGGATGGGGGCGGCCGGGAGCGTCTTGATTGCTGTTGCAACATCTGCAGCATGTGAAAGCAGTGTTCCCGCTGCAGCCCCTCGCTCCTCCGTTGCACGGAAGCTCTTACCCTGCACTGTTGACATGCTGTTGCAGTCCATGCAGCGGCATGCTGGTGCACATGGCGAAAGTGCTGTCAGACCATGTACAAGCCCATGCCAGGGGTACAAATTACAGCATGACACAGTGGGGAAAACGTACGTGGCCACGGAAGCTGAGTGCATATGACGTGATCCCGGCCTCTTCCATTTCTGGCATCAGGTGTTCGGCCCAACACCATGCTCCATGCGCAGCTCCATGCAGAAACAGAATCGGTGGAGCTGTAGCCTTCAGCTCGGTCCCGCAAGATAGGAACTCCAGATCCCCGCCATCAACACTAATCGTTGAGCTGTGAAGGGCCGCGGCACGGACGGGAGCTCGTGACGTGCATAGCGTCCGAGAGCACAAGCTGTGGTATGGTCTTGTTGACCAACCGGCCTTGGCGCCGCAAGGGCGCACTGCGTGCGACGTGCACGGAACCCAGCCAGCCATAGGAAAAATCTAAACAGGCTCCACGACTGGCTCTACTGTCGGCACGTTTCAGCTGTGCGCACGTCAGTTGGCGTGGAATTCGACCTATGCATCGGTGCTTGCGAAAGCAATCATCGAATATATATGCTGGAAACCGCACGCCGCGGGCGACGTTTGCATTCGCTGCATGTGGCATAGCTAGCCATCAACGCCCATGCAGCCCAGCGCCAACGGGACGGGACAGTTGCGAGTCTTCCGCGGCTGTGGGACCCTAAAAGCCACTCATCACAGCTAAGCTACCAGACGTACGCGTGTCTAGACGGTCGGCTGGGAACGGTGCTCGCGCATGAGAATGAGCACCCGCTGTAGCGTTACTCGTCGCGCTCTGCACCCGTCCGGTCATCAGGCGTTTTCGTGAGATACGTCACACCGGCTAACAATTTGTTGCAACTAGATCTAGACATTCTACAGGCCCAGGGACCACCCGCAAGGCATGCCCCCCGGGGGGCCCGATAGCAGCAAAAATCCAAACTGTAATGTATGGCAGGAATGTGTAGACCAGCCATGAGTGCTACCTGCGCAGGGAGTTCAGGCATGGAAACAGACACGTGCACGTATGCAGACTGGTGTACAGACCAACACTGACCCGAGATAACGGGAAGTAAATCCACTACGTAGCGCTGTGCACATGTGCGCGACAGCATGCAGATGTGAAATGCAGTGGAGCCTGCGGACATCCAAGGAGCCGAGTCCGATCTGTGTGCACTCTAGCCTGCGCAAGTAAGCATTGGATCTGTAAGGTCTTGTATTCGCGCACACGTGGGTAGGTGTGTGCTGCGTTCAGTATGTCTGCAGTGCTGGCCTGCAGTTGCGATTCAGCCATAGCTGTTTAAGCGACTGTATACAAGACTTCCAGTAAGGTGACGAAAATTCTGCTATCATAGTTAATTATTTCAACGTCTTCAATCGATGTAGCGCCACTGGGTCGATGGTCACCGATCAGCGTGCAGCAACCACGCGATACCAGAAACTCGTCGTGTCAAAATCTGTTCATACGTAAGAGGGTTTATTGCTACAGCTGTGCTAGCGGCTCATCGAAATGGCTGATACAGATGACAGAATTTACCAGCAGCTCCTTGCGGTGCTGTCAAGTATTCAAAGGCACGAGCATTCCAACATGGCTCTCCGGGATGCTACTTGCGCGCATAGGCTGCCGATTCCGTCGATAAGCTGACGTGCCCGTTTGCAGGCTGGAGGGTCGTGTATCTGATATTGACACTCGCACCAAGAATGTAGAGCAGCTTGTGCATGATTTGACTGAGACTGAGCCGGCAATCGGCCGAGACACCTTGCCTGCATATTTCAGAGATGAAACGGCAACTCCAGCCAATTGTAGCGAAGCTCAAACTGCTGGCCTGTACCACAGTCCGCATCCTTGGACAACGTATCAGCACCTGCTGCGCATTGATTCACTTTCAGATGCAATGGCGCTTTCAAATAATAACAGGTCAGGCTCACTGGATGACATGAGCGACGATGATCTCTCAGATGGCAAACCGGATCCATGTACACTGCAACCCGGTCCATGTGCTGAGGGCATGGAACTCTCGCGCTGGTCAGCTATGATGGGCAAGCTGGCATTGGATCGGGGACTTGTATGCCATCTGCTTGTCCTCCCCCGTGCCACAGTCAGTAGCTGTGTTGCGCCACACGGCGTCCATTCAGGGCCAGTAGTATTTAATAGCACACAACTGCTTGCATGCTGACTGGCTATGCTCGACATTTCACAGACTCCAAAGCCACGCCTTGCACGGTGCCCACTCACACATCGAGGTGTTGCAGTTCCGTCCACAAGGATCTATGCGAACATTGCTTTCAGCTCCGACAGTCGTGGACCGGTACTTTGAGGATGAGACCAACATGTGGCTTGCACTGAAATCTGGCCCCTTCTGCCGCAGTGTCCGAATGTGTTCCCGAAAAGGGAGACCATTGAATCTAGCCGATTGGCTCCGGTTGCTGTTGGTCATCCCGTTCACCATCTCTGTGCACCAGCTGGTCCGTGTCTTTGATGAAGAAGACACAATCACAGCCCTGACATCAGTGCGGCTTGCTCTCTGATCACCTTTCCTTCCCAGCCCAATGCTGCAGCATGGACGGCACTGATAAGTGGCTGCAATGCGATTATCGAGACGTGGATGCTTGCCAGTTCTGCATATCCTGTCTGTCTCAGCATTGCTTCGCAACGGTCGTCCTGGTCGCGGCCTGGAATGCCTTGGATCATGCACACTGGTTGCTCAGCACCCTGTGATGGTGAAGCTGCCTCCTGCATAACCTTGTTGTGTTATTGTGCAGATTGTCAGCATTGAGTACTATGGCTTCTGGGACCTTCCATACCTGTTACTGGCTGCTCCCATGCATCCACAGTCGCGGCTTCGAGTGCGCTGGGACACCTACATCCTCATCATCCTCTTCACAGTCTGTATTTTCACTCCTTACATGATTTGCTTCGATGTCCAGGTCAGCAAACTGACAGCATTTGGTGCGATTCGCATCCTCCACTGACACACCACGCATTGCCACATTGGGCACTTGACGCCACAACAAGGACCCCGTGTTACTTCGGACGAGCATCACTGCGTTCCTCAGTGGCAGGCAGTGGGTAAGTATGCTGTGCTGTACATCCAGGAATGCATATTCTGCTGTTGTTGCAAGGTGCAAATGTTCAGAACGGTCTGCTTGGCCAAGTGAGCAAAGCCTGAAGGCCGAAGCAAATTTGGCATTCAACTCAGCGCCATAACTCGCTGACCTACTATGAGAGTACTGCGTGGCACTTGTGATATGTGTTCAGTTCGGCTGGACTCTCTGCACTGCTTCAAGGCAGGCATTGAGTCATTGTCATTGTGACTTGTATGTTGTGATCACATGCTGGTCAGGCGGCCCTTCTTTGCATCGCACAGCCTGAGCGCTTGGTCTTGCAGTCCTTGGCCGAGGAATGGCATCATTGCACGCCACGTCACCAGGCATCCCCAGTGCAGGCGTGTGGGAGACTATTGTAGATGCTTCATTCCTGCTGGACATTGTGCTCAATTTCCGCACTGCCTTTGTTGAGAATGGTGCCAGCGACGCGCTCATCTCGTCTCGCCGCAGGATCATCACAAAATACCTGACAGGCTTCTTTGTGCTTGATGTTGTATCCACTGTGCCATGGGACCTTGTGATGACAAATGAGGCTCTTGGACTGGTACAGCTGTTCAAAGTTTCTAGAATTGTGAAGCTCGTGCGCATCATGCGCATCCTCAAGCTGATTCGCATATTGCGACTTCTGAAGGTGTGCCCTGTTTCTGTAGCTAGTGCTGCCTGGACTCTGTTGGTCGCTCATGCACAGATTATCCAGCGACTCAGCATCATTTCAAAGCTGCTCCGTTGAGCATGCCTAGTCCCGCCACCTTCCATCAATCGCATTATCCACACAGCTGGGCATCAAAGTTCATTTGCCTATGTATTGTGCACACTTGGCACAGGTAGCAGCCCGTGTAGAATTGACTAAAAGTTCATTGGGTGCCGGCCAAGACCCCGAATATTGGCATCGCCAGAGATATGCAGGCACCGACCATTCTCAAGCAGCTCGAGGAACGGCTTGGGCGTGTGATAGTGCGCATCGGATCGCTGACCTGCACCGTCATCTTCATTCTTCACATCTTTGCCTGCGTCTTCCACTACGTTGCCTTGCTGGACGAGCGCAATGGGACGTGGGTGGAGCTGTCTGGAATTGTTGACCAGAACAGCAAGTGGGACAGGCGCGATCCACCTGCCCGCATCTGCACACCTGCCGGTACCCTCATCGCTGCCGATTGGCATATCCATTTGAGTATCCGGACCGCAGGTCGGTGTATGTGCTAGATGGGCTGTAATATCTGCGCAGGCTCAAGTGTCGGATGTGCCGTGCTATCTGCCCCACGCCCACTGCTCCTGAAGACTACTGGCCCATGCATCCCAGACCAGGGGCCTGTCCGGCACAACTGTGATGACTGTCTTGTATGTGCCAGAGCGTTTCATACTGCACTACAGCTGCAGTCACTCTTTCACAACACAGCAACACCATGCTGCCCCATGCATCGCCTCTGCTGCTTTGCCTACGAACCTTCTTGCACAGAATGCTGTTGTGCATCCGTGCATGTGGCCAGGTCAAGTCATGCGTACTATTTGATCCAGTGATGTCTCAGGCATGGTTTTCAATCAGTCAATGATAGTCCCTGATTTAATTTTGATTTAATACACGATTTTTGTCTTGATTTTGTCTCAAACGCCAACGCCATGCCTGTTGCAGGTACGTCACAGCTATGTACTGGGCGATGTCAACCATGGCGACGGTTGGCTACGGTGACGTGACACCCATCCAGGTGCGACACAATCCGCAACCATCTAGGCAAGCTCTGTGACTCGCACTCTCATGCCAAATCTCGGGGAGTATACTCCAGTAACGTTTCTCACAACGTCAACCGAATCACCAGCACCGCAGCTGAGCATGCGTACTCCACCCCCCCCATGCCCCAAGTGACGCGTTGACACCACAATCAGCACCTGCTTGCCCGGCACCTGCTTGCACACTTGTGTGCGTCTGCGCCGCCGTGTGCTGTTCTCAGGGCGGCCGTCGCCAGTGGCACGGCTGTGTAAGAGAGCACTCAGGCGGTGCATCACTCTGTGCCCACACCACAGCGGCACGCGGCACAGTCACAGCCTGCCGGCTACAGGTGCCGGAGAAGCTGGTGGCGATGGCTGGCATGATGATCGGTGTGACAGTGTTTGCATACATCATGGGCACCGTGAGCTCGCTGCTGTCTTCCTTCAACGCTCAGAGCATGCGGTCGCAGGAGCGGCAGCAGCAGCTCGACTCGTTCTGCCGCACGCACAAGATCCCGCCTGCGCTGACCCGAAAGCTCAGCCAGTACTACGAGCGCGTGCTTGGCAAACAGGTGCACCAGGAGGACCTCGAGCTGGTGTCCGGCCTCTCTTCTGCGCTGCGGCAGCAGGTGTGCTGGAGAGGCAGCAGGGCATGCACTGCGTCACGGCACAGTTGGCCCGTCACACTGTGAATGGAGTGGAGCCTGCCTGTCGTCTGAAACGCATGCCCCATTCTAGCTCAAAAGTGCCATGGCGTGAAGCCTGCATGTAATCCCAGGGAGGGGGAGTGTTCGTGCAGGTGTTGTTAATCCTGCATGCGGAGATTTTCGACAAGATCCCCTTCTTCAAAGACAAGCATCCGCAGTTCCTAGAACAGCTGATCCCACACCTCAAGTTAGAGGTGTGCATTCCATCCGACGCTGCCTGCATCAGTCACGTCTGAATGTGAAGCTTTGCCACCCACTGCGTGCCTGCATCTCAAGCCACACATCTGCTGACAGTCCGCCCTACAGGGTTAGAAGGTTGTCATGGTGCTCTGCGGTGATGCTGCAGAGCTGTGAGATTGCATGTTGGCCACTGGGAGGCGTCGTTCGCCGGAAGCAGTGAAACTTGTGTCACAGCTGTACGTCGTCATTTGCAGTCACGGCGCCCCCCAAGCTTCTGCTCACAAGCTGTATCCGTAGCTCTGGTTGCATTGATAGCTTGTTACCTGTTGTTGATGCCTGTGGACACTTCTTGCCCAGCTGTGATAGCATTTCAAGATGGAACAAGGCCCGCAGTAGGTATTCACCTTTAACAGTCATGCATTTGCAGTTCTATGCTGCAAGCGATTACGTGCTCTGGGAGGAGGACATCAGCACAGAAATGTACTTCATTGTGGAGGGCATGTTGGAAGTGCGGGTCAACATCGCAGCCAGAACCAGTCAGGCCGAACCCGAAGGTTCGTCTCGTCTGCTCAGATCCACCTGCATCCATTCAGGCAGCACTCAAGGCCCTGCACGCTGATACAGCACCTGCAGCTCTGTCAGCACGCCCAACTCCCAACATGATGATCCTGGCATCTATACAAGCAATTGTATCTGTCTGCCATTCAGAGCCTCCACCTCGTGCTGCTGCCTCCCCAAGCCGCCCTCACGCAGCCCAGAAGCGCCACAGCACAGCCGCCCTGCGCTCCGATGCGACCTTCCGCAAGGTGGCCACGAAGTGGCACGAGCAGCGCAAGTCGGCGCTGATGCTGCAGCAGCAGTCCTTCAATGCCTGCACCGATCCCCCCGGCCCGCTGGCCATCATCCGGCAGCCGCTGAGCTACCATGTCAAGCGCCTGCGCCACTGGGTCAGCAGCAACGGCGAGGCCCGCAGCCCGAGTCGCCCAGGAGGCGCAGCGCCTCCAGATGGCGCACGCGCGCATGCATCTGCGGGGCCGGCTGCGGGGCCGGCTCCCTCTGCCACGTCTGGCCCGGGTCCAGCGGCAGGCCGTGCGCAGGCAGGCGCACCTCATCTGCAGAATAGCGACAGCTCCTTGTCGGACGCGACCAGCACGCATGACGGTGCCATGGTGCGGGGTCCTCTGTGCACTGCAGGCTCGCCATGCCTCCTGTTGCTCCCTTTTCTGGGCAGCTATGCGTTGGGTCATCATCCAGGCCTGTGGGATACACACATCCATTACTTCCTGTCAGCTGCACGCGATTGACTTGTCAAGATGCTGTATCCATGTGAAGCGATGTATCTAGGGTGAAAGTCTGCGGGAAAACTTCTGCTGTACTTGCTGAGTCAAACCCTGTTGCTGCAGCTTGGGCTCGGGCCTGTTTATTTAGTATCAGACGGTGTCAGGCAGCAGGCGTATGTCACCAGCGATGTACCTTTGTGACATTGGACTGTGACCTCAGCTCAGCATTGCTGACTAATTCAATTTCTGGCAGCCATGTGGGCTGCGTGCGGATGACTGAATACTTGCCTGTGACAAAGTTCCAGAGTCGTTCCGATGGTCGGCTATGTGCAGGATTCGGAGACAGGTGCTGTATTTCTGGAGGCGTCACACAACCCGTTTGCCGCGGGCACCAAGGCGCGGGCCGGCCAGGAGGATCGCTCGCCACGGCGGTCGCACTCGATCAGCCGGCATTGGAGTGGTAACGCCGTTGCGCCCGAGCCGGGGCCGCCGCGGAGGACGTTCTCATTGGGGCGCAACCGCCAGAGCGGCGCAGGTGCATCGGATGCGGGCTCGCAGGTGCTTGGGCTGCAGATGCAACGGAAGCGCGCACAAAAGCACATCGTGGACCGCATGATCGGCATCCAGGCCACACCCTTCAAGTGCGGCCCCTCTCGCATCTTGTCTCCCTGTGCTCTACAGGCATGACCGGCTCTGCCCACTCACACCGCAGCACGGTCAGTCGCTGACATGCACCCTGTATCCCGAACCTCTGCAGCGACACCGCGGAAGTCCCGGAAACACAGTGTGTACCTTGGAAGATGTGCAACACGGCATATGGGATTGTTACCTCCGCAATAGGCTTGTGCGGTAGCACGACTCTTGACGCAACTGACAGAGGTTGTGCTAGCGCCTGCTGTGAGACGCCCGAGATGATCCCGGACCTGTACATGCACAAGCTCTCTTTCTGCTTCCGCTTGCATCGGTGCCGCGGCCGGAGCTGCCATGCATGCCAGCGCCAGCCATGGCCCCGCATGCCGGCCGCATGTACACTCGTGCACTCTGCTGCGCTTGCGTCGCTCATGCAGCGCACACGCGTGCAGGCGCATCGGGCGGCTGGATGCTGGGCGGTACTTCGGGGAGGTGTCGTGCTGGACTGGCGCGCGGCGCACCGCCTCCGTTGTCGCAATCACCTCTGCCGAGCTCTTCAGCCTGCAGCGGGTGGCCCTCCTCGCCATCGCTGCCACCTGGCCTGAGGTCGCGACCGAGCTGCGCTTCCAGGACAAGGACGCGCCGGAACAACGTGCGGCTCTCTCACCCGCTCATGCCCACAGCTGATATTCGCTGTGAATTACATGGCCTCTGCGAATCTGAAAAGCGTGCAGCACTGTGTGTGCCGAGCATGGCAGAAGTATGCTGGTACGACTGGTGTCTCTGGAGGCCAAAGATCAGACAGATGGAAATTTAGCGCATCGCGCAGCGCACGCTGGTTCAATATGCATAGCCACAATCTGTATGATGCATCACTGCCTCTGCTGTTTGGTGCGAGATAGACAGATACAGACGTCAGTGTGGTGCACTGCAGTGAACGAGCTGAAGGCTAAATCGCTGGCGGGTGAGATCCCCGCACAGAGTGCGCTTGAACCCCAGGTAAGATCTTCCCTGGAAAGCAGGGCTCAGCCGATCGTGCCGCCTGCGAGGCCATCTGTGGAACCCCGAGGGACGCGACGAGTCAGCAGTGAAGCGGCGACGGACGCCCTGCCAACAGATGCACCTCCCGCGCCGCCTGCCAGTGGAGAGCCTTTCGAGATTCCGGTGGCTCAATCTGGGGATTCCAGGGTGGCAGTGGAACCAGCCGCAGCGGCGGGTCGAGCCGGTGCTGAGCGGCCGCGGCCAATGCGGCACGTTTCGTTCCGGACCGCGTCGAGGCGGGAAGAGTGGGGCATTGACATCGACCAGGTGGAGCCGGAGGAAGTGCTCGCAGAGCTGTAGCGGGACGGCGCGGTGCCGGGAGGTCTGGACCTCGGCGTGCATCGTGTGCCATCCACACGCATGGACAGCATGTGAGGAGCCTCGGCGGCTCCTACGTGCACCACGGGCACTGCTTGTGGGGCCGGCGAGTTACACATGATACACCCAAGGAGTGCGGCGACAACGGCCTGATGCATGCCGTGTTGACGGCTGCGGCGGCGGCAAGCCGTGTTGACGGCCTGCGTTCCCGTGACGGCTGTATGGTCGCCTCTGATCTCGTGGAATGGTAGGACGCCGTGGCTACAAAGAGCGGATATGCGGAGCATGGACAGTTACATCCGCCATGGATGATGAGAGTACTAACACCGTTGGTTTCTGCTGGACTGTTGGAGTTGGAGGGCGGACCCGCACAGGCCTCACGGAACATGCCCGTGTGTAGATACATGCCACTCATGTCAAAGGGGGATGTGCTGCAAACGCAGTTTGCTGGCGGGGCTCTAGGTGAGGCTCACACCTTGAAGAGTTGTATGTGCAGTGGCATGGTCTACTCTGGCAACGATGTGAAGCATGTACATCCTTGGCACCGTGACGGGGCCGAGCACAGTCACTTGGCGCTGGAGCTGCAGCGACCCTGTGACAGATGTAAATCCTGAATGCTTGTAACATGCTGGCCAAGCGATTTGGATGGGCGCATGCTGGAGCTGCATGACTCAGCCAGCCAGCAAGGCTGCATGCTTGGTGCAGCCTGGCCATATCTGCTGCAGGGCACAGGCCAGCCCATAGGCGATACGGGGCATTCCTCTGTTCTTGCAGCCAGGACTGCCGTGAAAGCACACGCTGGTGGGCGCTTGCACGTGTTGGTGAGATGTGTGCCAAACACATGGTGAGATAAGTGCCAGATGCGCTACAGTCTGTGTCGGTGCCGGGCAGCCAGTCTCCATCATATGTCGAGTCTGTGGAAGGCAGTGTGGTTGATGTGTTGGTGCACCCATGGGGTGTGTGTGGCCTGCCACCAAGTTATGCATTGCCAGGATGAGCTGTAAACAGCCGACTCTGTTGCACACAGAACCAGTGAGCCACTGAGATTCTTTGCACGCATGGGTACATGCGGTACATGCTCCTGACGTGGGCCTGAAGATCTGCTGAGAGACAACGTGTACATGATATCCAAATTCAGACGCTTGTAGACTGTCAAGTAGAGATTTACAGTTCCTCTTTGTATCGTTGAACGGCAGGCGTGCTAACAGCTGGCAAGAGGCGTATTACCAGCACCCACTGGCTGTGTCCGGTGCACACTGCCTATATGTTGTGACGGTCTCACCAACTTACACGACTTGTCTGTAGGTGCTAGCAGACACATCGTTTCATCTTCTTCGGTCACGTGCACATGTCCAGATCACTGCAGCTGACACATCCATCACAATCAGCTCAGTAAACACAAACTGAATCCGACACGTCAGGAGATGGGCATGCAACCATGCAAAATCTGGGTACGAATCGGTCTGAGCTGCCAGGCATTGGCAGTGCAATGCTCGCAGATCGCAACAATGCTTCGCTACGGTACTTGCAATTGTTCAGAGCAAGCTGGCCACACTGGCGCCAACAGTGTGCACCAGTATGGTGTACAATTTCATCTGAATGCTGCAGTTACAAATTGCTACAGATGTAGCTGCCAGCTCAGCTGGCTGTGTCAGACATGGCACTCATGGCAACCCGGAATCAATCTGAAAAGCTATTGACCATGTCCTCATCCGCACTGACCACGACACAATCTGACACAGTTGCATCGATCACACCAACAGATCCTACAAACAACCACACCGCCATGTACCGCATGGCTTCACGTCCATGCATGCAACACCGCCGCGCCACCACTGAAGGCAACCACCGGTGTTCCACTCCCAGCACGCAGCACGCGCAGCGGCCGGCTGGCATGACCGCCCCTGACGTGCTTGGTTCTGCTACGCCTTATCTGAACCCACACAGTCTGAACACACTGAAGCTACATATTGTGAGACAGCCGTGAAGTGTACAGCTGCGCGCTTGCGCGCGGCCCCGTCATTGCTGTGTGCGCTCTTATGCATGGCCGCACCCGGGCATTCAACACCAGGGGTACCCCCTAGCCCCCCACTCCCACCCGCCCGGATGCTCGCCCCAAAGTCACTCCCAACTCTCTCAAAAATGCCTCCCGGTTGCCCGGCATGCCTGCCGTTCAAAGCGCCCCGGCTCTCCGATACCACCACAGCTGCAGACACACGAGCTGCTTTGCTGTGCTGTGTTTCAAAGAGACTGGCATGCCGACGGTCCCACGGCGCGCCCCACCACACCCCTTCACCAACCCAAACCGCTCCGAGCGGCAGCCGCGGGCGACACGCAGACACCGCAGAGCGCCCGCTTCCCAGCCTGCACACGCCCACGGCGCATGCATGCTGTTCACGCATCAGCGCGGCCGCCCCGCGGCCACGACCCCCGCATGCACTGCCGCACGGCCACGGTGTGTGCAGCCACGCATGTGTGCCGCCGCCAGCACGTATTTACGACGTGCGTTTGCGCAGCACGCACAGCGCGCCTAGCTGACGGTGGTGCCGGTCTCCACGATGGCGGAGGTGCGGCGGCGCGAGTCACGGGGCTTGAAGCCGATGCAGTCCTCGATGTCGAGTTCGCGGCTGCGCAGGCCGGCGACGAGCAGCGACAGCGGCGCGTTGTGCAGCACGCCCACGCCGTTGTACTCACTGCACGCACAGCACGCCGTCACTGCATATCCTGCTGTGTGAAAGGCAGGCTGTTGCAATGAGATATCTCGCATGTACCCTATACTTGTAAGTTAGTTGTCTGCCTTGTCGGACGATTGCTCTCAAAAGTAACCATCAAGTCTGCTGTACTTGGGAAGCACGACCACATGTTCACAGAGATGAGGGTTTCAATATGTGGCAGGAGTATTGGTTCTCATGTAGATGATGGCCTCACGACTCAGCAGCGCGCAGGGAGGCACGATTGCATGCAAACGCGCTCAACATGTCCATGGATGCCGTCATGGGCGACTGGTGGCTCACTACGACACAGCTCAGCTGTGTATCAACAGACGCGGAGAGACAATGAAATGAATGTGGAGACAAGGGACTGGGTCATCGGCCGCAAACGCACGGGAGTGCCACAAGGGGCCCCGAGGTGTCATGAGGAGCCGCAAAGCGCACACAATGCACACCAGACAGAGTTCATTGAGTGAACACGTGTTGGCGACAAGTGCATGGACAGCATGCATGAATTTGCATACAGCAGCAGAGCAGGAGGGGGCCGCACGGACGCTGCCGGGAGTCCTGGTAGTTGCCGCTGAGGTCCGGGCCGTTGACGAGCGCTCCGCGCAGCGTCTCAGGGTTGCGGCCGCCGGCGTTGAAGTCAGATGGCCCCGCAGCGGGGCGCACGATTGGCTGGCGCGGGAAGGAAGCGCCATCAAAGTCCGAGCCGACGATGTATGAGAACTGGTCGTCGTTGAGGCCGAGGATGTTCCTGCAAGCGTGGCGACATGCATGAGCGACATGCGTGTAGCAGACGTAAGGACCGCTGCAGTCCGGGGGCATGCCAGCAGCTAATGGTTTGCCACAGGATCAGTCGGATGACAGATGGGAATAGGCAGAACAGGCAGTACAGTGAGCCCTAACTGCGGTGCGAGGCTGATGCCTACATCACTTTCTGTCAGCATGCACCAACAATGCATGTTGCGAGTATGCCTGCAGCATGATTGCCAAGCTCACGACGCCCGATGCGATGCGAGCGAATGCAGGCTGGCGGTTGTCCCCACAGACACTGCTGGATCGACTGCCGTGTCACGCTGCACATGCATGCAGGCCGGGGGGTGCTGATACATAATAGGTGACCCAATGACCCAATGATGCCATGCATGCAGGGGGTGCTGATACCTAGCAGCATGCATCACCGGTGCGAGCTCTGCTGCGAGGCGCACAGGCGGAACATGCAGCGCAGGCACACACACACGCCCGCCGCGCTGCGACGCAATGGCTACGGGGCTCTGTCACAAGCTACGGGAGTCTGTCACAAGAAGCAGAAGCGTGTGAGTGTGTCCCACGGCCAGCGTGAGTGTCCCACGGCCAGCGTGAGTGTCCCACGGCCAGCGTGAGTGTCCCACGGCGCACCGCAGCTGGCCCTTGGCAAAGCACGAGGCTGCGCGGTCGTCGTCCGACTCCTCGAGCTGCGTGGCGGCGTACACCATGACGTAACTCATCGCGCGCACGGTCATCGGCAGCGGCCCCGGCGTGAGGTAGCCCGGGTCTTGGCCGGTGGCCCAAGTTGGCGGTTGGCTGAGCATGAGGCTGCCGCGGTCACGGATGAGGTTGGAGTCGATGCCTTGGTGGTACTCAAACTCCCCCCGCCACGCGTCCACGAACCTCTGCACACATACACACGCTGATTCTTGTTTGTTTTAGCTGCGGGTGACCGTGTTTTGTGGACCTCTTCACGCTTGTCCAGCTCAGAATGCCGCCTTGCATCTAATTGCTCGTGAAATCCTGCTCTATGACATGGCTCAGACATGGCATGCAGTTTTTGACATGGGCGCCGGTCACGCACGACAACCAAAGTTTCACGCACTCAAGCTCATGAGTTTGAACCCCCCGCGAGGTCGGCGGGCAAACGAGCAAACGCTGCATCTGCATGGGCCGAAGACAGACGTGCACGACAGCACGCTCAAAGAGTAGTCTTTGGCACGCGATGAATGCACGAAATGCTGGGGTGGCCCAGCACCTGGAGGTTGAGGCGGTAGCGGGAGTTGAGGGCGTCGGCGTGGAAGAGGAGCACGTTGGCCATCCACCAGTGGTCGTCCACCGCGAGCCGGAAGTCTTCGAGCGCGCCGTACCCTGTGTCGCCCTCACGGTTTCGCCGCGCCCGCGCCTGCTGTGCGCGCGTGTAGTACCCGTTCACCGCGTTCCTGCACCGGGCGGCACCGTCTCGCGCTAAACCACGGCCGATTACCACACACACACACACACACACACACACACACACACACACACAGGGCAGGACACGCAGCACGGACGACGCAGCATGGCCGACGCAGCATGCACTGCGTCGTGCATTCACAGATAACACGCACGCACACAAACGCACTCACGCAGATCGCACGCTGCTGGTCACAGTCTCAGGTTCTGCGCGACATGGACGCCCATTTCGGTACCGTGGAAGGCAGTATGTGGAAGCCTACCCGTACTTGCACAGTACTGAACCGCCTTATCTGATGAGTGCTCTCAAAAGCGTCCATCAAAGAAGCTATATTTTGGAATGCTCAGAACCAAAAAAATGAGGCGAGGGGGTCAATATTTGGCGGGAGTGTGGCAGCATGTCCCACGCGGCAGGTATGGCAGCAGTGTGCGATGCAGGTGCGGTGCAGGTGGCGCACTTGTAGCGGGGCTCCTTGCCGTCAGAGTAGAGCATGAGGGCGGATGCGAGCAGCATGTCATCGAAGAGCTCGTCGCCCCCGGCCGACGGCCAGAAGCCTGCGACGCCGAGGTTGCTCAGCGTCTCCTCGTACGACGTCACCGGCGCGGTCTCCATCAGCGTGAATGTCTGGTTGGCGCGCGTGCGCAGCTCCTCGACGTACTCCTGCTCGCCGTACACGTTGAGCGACACCGTCAGCGCGGCGAAGGCTGCGGTGATCGCCGCAAACGTCTCCGTGCCGGGGCTCGCGATGTTGAGCTCCTGGACGAGGGCGTCCGTGCGCTGCAGCAGCGCGGCGGGTCAGCGTGGCAGCTAGCAGGGGGGTCAGGGCGACAGCTGGCAGGGGGGTTTGCATTGCGTGACAGCCCAACGCGCCACGGTGGACGCTGTGGTGGACACCTATACAAGACGGCTTGCAGGTGTGGAGACCGCTGGCTAGACCATCGGCCATCAGAGAAACTGCAGGTGGCATTCCGCACGGAACGAAAACGATCCTCACGCTGCCGGTTGACAGAGAACTCCCCACAGCGTCCACACAGCAGAGAGAAGGGCGGGTGTGTCCGCAGGGGCAATGCGGCACGGTTCTGCGACAGACGGTCGCCCAAGGGGGCAACGGGCCATGGTTGCCCCCAATGCATGGTTAGGTCGAAAACACCAGGGAGGCAGATGGCTCATGGGTTCACAAGCAAGATGGCGTGGGCAGACGCACCTGCTCAGGGGCGATCCACTCCGCGTTCGTGTTGGCGTCGAGGCCATTTTGGTCCGCGACGAGCGCAACGACAGAGTTGGCAACGGGGTCATGGCAGGCGAGGAGGTAGTCGGCGCCGTGGAGGAGCGCGGCCCGGAGGTCATCAGCGGCGGAAGTGCCGGAGAGCATGCCGGGCATCGCGCGCAGCTCCTCATGGTGCGCGATGGCCGCAAACGAGAGGTCCACCAGCATGATCGCCTGCACGATGGGTACGATATCGCACCGCATCCCCCAGATGCAAACGTCTCACCGCCCCTCGACAAGTGGTTTTACAATTTTCAACTAAACCAAAACTTGGCTACAAAAAAAAAAAAGCAACAGCTGTGACACCAGGATTATAAACGCGACTACATCGATTCAAGACATGGAAGCTGACTCATTTGTGGCACGAATGGTCGCCTGTGGACACCGCACATCGTGATCAGCAGCGTTGGTAAGGGCAGGCGGCATGCACACACAGCGCAGGCAGTGCGAAACTGCTCCGCTTGTGAGGAGTGCTGCATGCAGCAGTTGCTCACCAGCTGAGCCACCCAGCTGAGGGTGTTCGGGCCACATGCAGCCGATAATTATGGCTCATGTCCCCGCAGCAGCGAGCGTGTACCCGGAAAAGTGCATCATGTGGCATACCCCACGCTGACAAAGCTGAGATGGGCGGGTTGCACAGGGGGCGTGGAGGTGCATCACATGGCACGCCGGATATCGGCAGAGCTGAGAGGGTCGGGGTGCAGAGGAGGTGTGGAGGGGTACCTGGGGGTAGGTGAACTTAGACAGGCCGGGGCCGGTGTACCAGCCGCCTGCGAGGGAGCGGTTACCCGACGCGACGTTGACGTCCGACGCGCCGCGCCACGGCACGGCGCCGCCGTCGTAGCGCGGGCCTGCAGCCATTGCGGAGATGAAGGCCATGTGGTCGCGGTGCACTGCGTCCAGGTCGTACGCGGCGTTCCGCGTGTCGAGGATGGTGGTGGACAGGAAGGGCAGGGCGCCGATGGCGGCGACGACTAGGAAGGAGAGCAGCAGCAGCACCGAGGCGACGGCGCGGTTCGCGAGGAGCGCGGCGAAGCGGCCGATGTAGCTGACGTAGAGCAGCGCGGCGATCATGATGTACAGCCCGAGCAGCCCTGAGCTCAGCGTCCTGCGCACGCGGGCGGGGTCAGGGCCAGTGGATGACTTGAGCAGAGCAGAGTAGGCGTGCACAGGTGGGTGTGGGGTCTGCGCGAGGAGGCTGTGTGCCGAGCTGACCACAACGCGAGCGGTGTGACATGATGCTGTTGGTAGTGCCATTAGCACATCATGTGTGGCTGTGCCAAGTGTCCTGGTGGGGCCAGGATGGTGGGCCAGGCAAAATGAGGCAGCAAAGTGGAAGAATTGCTGTCCTTTGCCATCTGTGAGGATGAGTGGATGTGGGAAGGCTGGCTGGCAGGTACTGATGGGAGCAGGTGCTGTGCTACAGCATGCTGCTGCAAAGGCTGAAGCTGTATTATTGGCATGCACAGTAGAAGAGCAGCCAGGGGGCAGGCATGAGGGAGTAGATGGAGGATGCATGAGTTTTCAAAAAAAAAAACACTGTTGGCGTTGCAACAGACCAGGCAACAAGCATACAGACAGACCGGCCACCGTGAGCACCAAGGCCACTCTCCGAGCAAAAAAATAGAACACCGTTCTGCAAAAATAAGGGTGTTGCAGGACTACTTTTTGTCACCTGTTCCACCGTGTCTGCACATGCACACAGCCATCCTGTGGGCTTCTATGCATGGGCAGAGGGCATGACAGGTGACATGACAGGTGCAGGCCACATCCATGCATGACCTGTGCATGACCACATTGTGGAGCATACATCTGTGACATATCTCACATGCATGACCTATGCATGACCAAGAGTAGGACACTGAGGGCTGACCCACTGCGTGGGCATCTGACAGACTGCCCACACTGGTACAACTGCCCTCGCTGCTGCTCATCTCCCGTGTAACACTGGTACAACTGTCTGACTGTGGGCCACCATTCAGACAAACACACGACTGGACGGCTCTTTGTCTGTGGCCACTGGTGTGGCCACTGGTGAATGTTGAATGGAACGCACTGCTCTCAGTGCGTGACAGACCAAGATAGATCCGCCTCCACTGTGCAACTGGTGGAACAGGCTGGATGGCATCCAGTGGAGGAGAAAGCCCAGCAGTGATGAAACTGACAAAACTGGCAGACAGCATCCAGTGGAGGCAAAACTGGCAGACCAGTGGATTTCATCAGCAGGTGCTGACAGCATGAGCCATTGTCACGTCATGATGCACCAGACTGCCACTCAGGAGCCCCCACAAGCCACTCATATTGATGCAACCAACATTTTGCAGATTATGGCAATGACTGCATTGTAGTTACTCCAGCTGATCTCTTATGGCCAATATGCCACGGAATATCATTTGACCAGGTTTGGCACTACAAGCAGGCACACAATCAGCTACCAAACGCTACATCACAACGAATTCAGTCTGCTAGCCTTTCGTGTCAGCTGCACAGCCACCAGGTCGGAACAACTGCATTGGCAGCTAGCAGCCCGGAGCATCACGCATGTACTAGCAGCTGGCTGGTCTCATGATCTCACTGACACTGCTGTGGGCATGCTGCTGGGAAGTGCTGCCAGAACATGCGCAACGATCAGCGAGGGTGGCGAGAGTGTGAGCAGTCTCACACGGGAGAGGGGGCAGCATCAAGAGGCGGGGGCACACCAGGAGCGGGCACAGATGATTTCAAGCAGAGAGTAGTTGTCAGGCGCCTGCGAGCCGAAGATTTTGTCAAAGGAGATCCAGATGCCGAGGCCAGAGGCGAGGATGAGCAGCACGGCGATCGGAATGGACGCTGCCTTCACGAAGCGGTGTGGCCGGTGTCGTTCGCCGTGGCCCGTGCGCTTCGAGGACTTGGCTGACGGCACGGTGAACTTGGGCACCTCCATCTGCACACCAGCATGCTGTCGTACTCGTGACGATGACACAGGCACGAGGCGGCAGTGATGGGCGTCACGGGCACATCAAAGTGCGACATGAAGCCGCAATGTTCCGTTGCAATCACCGTCTGCGGTGGCCGGGCTGCCGCTGGACGGCGTGCCAGACATCCAGCAACCGGACCAAGCGAGCAATTGTGGAACACTCGAGCAACTGCATTTGACAGGCTCCATGATGCAAGTCACTTGCAAGGCTGCATCCGGGCAGTTGGGCAGCGCAGCAGCTGCAGGGCTGGCGGGTGGTCGCAGGGCCAGGCAGGGTTGGCAGAACCAACACCACAGCGTGCACAGCAGGCAGTCGCTGCAGTCAGCGCACCTTCTCCGGCTTGGTCTGCGGTAGCAGGTTCCGCTTGTCGCGCTTGATCTTGTCCTTTGTCTTGTCTTTTCCCTTGGGTTTGTCCTGCTCGCCGCTGGGCGAGCGGCTCGTGTTGCCCGAGCCGTTGCCACCGCCAGATGCAAAGCTGGCGGCGTCGACCTCTGCTGGCGGCGTGTCCGAAAGCGGCGCAGCATCACCATTTTTCTTCGAGAAGAAGCCCTCTGCGACCGGGCCTGCCGCTGGCTCCGGTTCGACGGTCTCGGGCACAGAAACCTCACTGTACACATGAGCAGCGTGTCAGCTGGTTGAGCAGATGGTGGCCAGAAGTGACAGCAGGCCCTGACTGTGCGTAGAAGGACACACTCTTCGGATACAGTGCTTAATGGAGGGGTACGGAAGGGAGTACAAGGAGTTGGAGGTTGCCACAGGTAGGCGGCGCAGCGAGACCGCTGGCAAAGGGGCAGTTCTGCACGCCTCTGGTCTGTAACGGCATGAATGCAGCCAGATCGCCACGCACAGAGGGAGGCGCTACTGCCAGGCAATGTGTACTCTACAATCATACATACTGCACGAGCGCAGTGCTCGAGTGCTCCTGTGCCAGGTTTAAGCTAGCCGCAACATTGCATGTGCCAGGCAGCCGTGCAGCCCAAACCAAAACGAAAACCCAGAGGCACAATGACACAATGACAGCAGCGGGGGGCGGCGGCGCACATCTCCTCGTGCGAGCCGTGGGCCTCCATCATGGCCATGCCCGGTCCGCGGCGCGCGCGCCGCAGTTTCTCGCGCTCCTTCGCCTGCTTCTCTGCAGCCTTCTTCATGGCCTTGGTCTCCGCGGCCTCCGCCTTTTTGCGCTCGAGCTCGCGCTTCTTCAGCACCGACTCCTGCTGCTGCTTCGTCCTCTTCTCGGCGGCCTCCGTTGCGGCCTTCTCCTTTGCCTCGCTCATCTTGAGCTTCTGCACACTCCCACAGCCACGTTCGAAGCAGGCACCATGACGTCACAGCAGCAATGGCACCACACGGACCTCTCACACCCCAGCACAGCTGCGGTGTCGTTTCAATGCATGCACGAGAAAGCAGCATGCATGCATGCACCACAGCTGCACCACGACCGCTGCTATTTGTTCATACGCACAGATACGGAAACACCGACAACGCATGTGCCTGGCAGGACATGTGTGGCTGGCGACTGAGACACGCCTTTGATGCATGTCCACGATCAGACACGATCGGACTGGGTTTCCCCTTGAGCGTTTCCGCTTGAGCGAGAGGGGAGCTCCCTGTGTGTGTGTGTGTGAGCGGGGAGGGCGCACCTGCTTCTGCTCGACCTCCTCCTTGGCCTCGCGCTGCTTCTGCTTGTATGTAACCAGGTCGGCCGTCGTCGTTTCTCCGACAGCGCGGAAGTGACCGCGGCGGTCAACGCCGAAGCGCGAGAGGTTGAGGAAGTAGAGCCACGCGTGCGCGGGCGCAAGCACACGGTTACGCATCACGTTAGCGAGCAGTCCGGGGGCGATGGCGGAGTAGGGCGTCACGAGGTGGAAGAACATCATGCCGAGATAGTGCACGAGGAAGGCTCCGGCGACGAGGCGGCTGTGAGTCGACCACGGCGCAACGTTGCCGACGGTCGTGATGAGCAGCACGCACAGCACGGTCGCCTCGAAGAAGACGGCGATGCGTGCGGCATCGTGCGGTGCGCGCATCGGGTTGTGCAGGTTCCACGACAGAAACGGCCGCTCGCGGTCGAAGATGAGGGCCACGTCGAAGCCCTCTGCTTGCCGGTCCAGGACCTGCACGCCACGCAGCAGGGTCACACGCACGAGTGTAGCAGGACCCTGTGCAGGCACAGCATGCGGCGCGTGCACAGGCGACGGGGTCCGTGTCAAGACATCACGATGCACAGGCGACGGGGTCCGTGTCAAGACATCACGATGCACAGACGATTGCAGTTTGCACGTTGAGTGGGGGGTGACGAAGCATGCGCAGAACGCACAGCATGCATGCCGCCACAGCACCTGGCTCGACGCAGACACACGTCAAGCTAACTCGATCACAGTAGCATGGTGGGACAGCGGAGAGGGGAGTCGATGGCGGCGGGAGGGGAGGGGGGGTACCTGGGAGAGGACTGTGGGGGGGTGGGTGGGCGCAAGGACGGAGGTGATGGGGGCGTGGGTGGTCATGGCTGAGAGCGTCGCCTGCCGGCTCTCGATGTGCATCGCGTACGAGATCCAGCCGAGGTAGGCCGTGTCGACATTCTCCATCTCCATGCGCCGCAGCACGCGCCACAGCGAGTAGCCGCGCGACATGAAGGCGGTCGAGTTAAGGGAGTACTTGCCATCGGCACCGATCGCCGAGAGGTGCACACGCTCGCGCGCGAAGTTCCCGATGTCGAGGAAGTCGGTGGCCGCAGGCTGGTTGCGCGTGTACGTGGGGGTCGACACCGCGGCAAAGCCCGGCTGCTGCAGCTGCGCCACGGAGAAGGGATAGTACTTCTGCACACACATGCACACATGGAAACGCGCGGATCAACCGGGTTTTGAGGAGCGCAGCCGCACAAATCGGCGTAATTTGAAGGGGGGCCGGACGATCGCAAGACCCACTCATTCTAAACCAGAATAGCAGAAGAGTGTGCATGAGGACAACAGGCTGCTCCCATCAGGGGCACAGGCCGGTGGGCGAGGCACCCTTGAGAAATCTCAAGTGCACACAGCACAGCAGCGTTTGCATGCATGTCTGTGTCAACGACATTCCGTGCGGAACTCTCCGCAGGTCGACATGACTGACGCCGCCCCGTGCGGCACACCAGTCGGCAGACGGCATGGGTACGGCAGACATAACCAGCCCGCTCACACCACGATGGTGGCAGGTTTAGCCGCGGCGGCAGGCACGGCAAGCGCTCCTGACTTGCCTGCGGAGAGACAGGTGCAAGGGAAGAGGAAGGAGGAAGGAGGAGGGAGGAGAGAAGTGGCGCACCTCAGCATCGACGACGGAGGAAGCGGGCATGCAGACGATGGCGGCGTTGGAGATGGCATGGCCGTACTGCAGGAAGAGGCGGTCCAGCGTGTAGAAGAGGACCTGTCCGAGATACATGTTCTCCTCGAGCACGACGTTCAGCGCCGCCTGCAGCTCCTCGTCCTGCGCGCGCGCATGTGTCAGTCCAGGCGCGCAGCAGGCGGGTGTCGGTGTCAGTCCGGGTGTGTCTAATGCACAGTGTTAGATCAAAGCCCCAGCAGCGGCAAGGGAACAAGCGGGGATCAGACCAAACCATTCCAGGTGTGCAGTCGGCGCGGACAGCAGATGCATGGACACAGGAACACCGGGTCCACATGTGGGACGCCGCAATTGCAGCCAAGCAGCCGCAACTAGCTCAGTAGGGGTTCTGTCACGCAAGTCCATCAGCCTCGGACTTGCGTGCCAGGCCACTGCTGCAGAGCCCTAATACTGCCGCCGACCATCACGCACACGCGCAGCCAGGCTACTGCGGCAGAGCACGGCTGCAGCAGCTCAGGAGCGGGGGGCGGGGGGGTTGGCTCACTTGCACATTCATGACGTACTCCTGGCGGGCGAGCTCCTCCTTCACGAAGAGCAGCACATTGCCGAACTCCTCCTTCAGCAACGCATGCGCCTCGGCCGCCGCGCCGCCGGGCGCGTCGGCTATAAGGACCACCCGGAACGCGAGGTCCGGCTTGGCGGCGGAGTAGTGGCTGCGCACGCTCTCG
This sequence comes from Ulva mutabilis, assembly GCA_900538255.1. Lineage (NCBI taxonomy): Eukaryota > Viridiplantae > Chlorophyta > Ulvophyceae > Ulvales > Ulvaceae > Ulva > Ulva mutabilis. The sequence goes on along the minus strand of UNSF01000007.1, from coordinate 629,748 downwards.
ATGATCGTGCTGGCGGCCTCGTCGGTGACGACGAGGAGCGTTATGAGGTCATCGGCGACGAACGGCGTGTCGCGCTTGGAGCGGGCCATCGCCTCGAGCCGCTGCCGCCGCGTGCGCGACACGATGGACGAGCAGGAAGACAGCCCGTACGCGACCTCTGCGAGGATGACGATGACGCGGTAGAACGTGCGGCTGCCGTCGTTCTCCTGCACATGCGGCACATGCTCACATGCGGCGCGGAGCGCTGTGCGTTGGAGTGGGCCGGCGGCATGCATGTGAGCCTAGGGGCGGGGCAGATGAAATGTTGCGGTGTGGTGTGGGCGGGCGCATGCATGGCCGCAGATGGGGGCGGAAGAAAGTCCAAAACATGCACAAAGTGCTGTGGCAGGTAATCCTCTGCATGTCAACTGATCTGTTCGCTGAGTCGGCGGGCCCGTGAGAAGGCAGTGAGCCCAAAGCTATTCAGGTCAAATTGCAGGTGCGCAGGTGCTGAAGCAGGAAGTAGGGATCAGGGCGTACCTTCTGGTGGATGTTGACAACCACATCCCACAGGCGCAAGCTGGCGTAAGCGGCCAGTGTGAGGATGGCCATTAGCAGGTAGATCTTGACTGCGAGGCTCTCAGCGACTGGAAGCTGCAGGCCAGCCTCTGCGCTGTCGTCCGGGTCAACTGGCCGCCTGTTGGCCTTCATGCCCGAGGACGGGTCGCTCCCGCTTGTTGACTGTGGCTCTGGCGGAACTGGGGCGCTGCCGTACGCAGTCTCCAGATCTCCTGCCTGGAAAGCTTGCAGACGGCCGAGGAGATGCTCGACCACGGACTCATCCTCTTGGACCGGGGGATCAGCTGCATGGGTGCATGGTGCACTGTGGCCAAGATGTGGGCAAGATGTTCACATCTTCACATGAGTTACATTGTTCAGCGGAATCGCGAGCCGGCGGGAAAGTTACATATATTTGACGGGTCGAGCTCGGAAGAATGGAGTAAAGGGCTGCGATTGCAAGGCCGGATCTGTCATATCCGGCCAACCCGGCACAACGAACAAGGGCTCGGGCTGCGCTGTTTGCGAACCTGTCAGTCATGCGGCGAGCAGGACAAGCTTGAGGGCTCGCTGAACATTCACATGCACCAAGACACATCTTGCTCATCACACTGCATTGTGGCAATGGATTCCAGCGGGCCTGCTCGCAGCTCGTCAAGAGGGGGCATGCGCTAAGCGAACGTAAGGGGCTGGCGAGAACAGGAACAGACCAAAATACATCTTGCTTATCGCATCAGCGACTCCATCCTCTTCGAATTTGGCACCAAGGGATGTGACCCGCTCCTCATCCGCTGTGTCGTTCTTCAGGTAATCTCGAACCTGATGGGCTTCGCGCAAGGCTGTGGTGACATTCTCAGAGCTGAAATTTCTCCCATTCGCCTGTAAATAGAAATCAAGCCAGCATGAGCGGACCGATCGGATGTGGCGCCGTACGACAGGAAATAGGCAACGATGAGATGTTAGGGCGCGCCTTGATCTCACTGCCCAGCTGTTTAAGAGCATCAGGACCCGTATGTGCAACCCGCTGAATAGCGTTCAGCAGCGATGTCGCGGTGGGGTTCATCGCGAACTGGCTCTGGCCAGCTGACGCCATGCTTACTTCTGTATTGCGCGCACATACAACTTTGTCACCGCTCAGCCATATAGGAGATCATCTGCAATGCAATCATGTGTGCAGCAAACGCTCATATTTGCGGAGCCCCAGTGTTACACGAAGATGTACTCAACGAGGTCGGCTACGCGTGTCCTGGTCGGTGTATATTGTGTACGGAACGATCGCGAAGCATCGGACGCGATGGTTATGCATGCAGACAGAAACGATGAAGCCGATCGCAACGTTTCCTTTGCCTGCTGCTACAGATTGGCAGACGCAACGCGCCAGCGTCCGAGTGAACTCATCAAATCTTTCTGTTTGCCTGTTTGCCTGGCGTCGTTGCCTTTCCTCTGAAGGGACACACTTCAGCATGGCAATCCCGAAACACACTTCAAGAGCAGGTGGCACCCTCAGTGCCTTTCGACCTCGACGCGATCAACTTTAACGAGTTGGAGTAATGTGGATCACGAAAGAGGTTTGCAAACCTCAGGCTTCCAAGGGAGCGTGCTTTCGAAGAGCAAAGGATCGGAAGTTTTAGAACGGAGACAAAGCTGCTAAAGGCCCAGCACTTCTGGAAGTCAAGTCAGAAGAAGATGAGCATGGTAATAGTGACACTCGTTGCATGACTCGACACCGCACGCAGGCGCGCCAGTCACAGCAGCGCCTGGAAAGATCTCTCTTTTGTCACACGTGCGAGATGCCAAGAGCTGCGTCGCGTCCTATAGCTCGCATGGATCGTGCGACTCCATTCCTGGTCATGTGCCGTGATAAGAAGGAAGAATCCTCAGAGACATCAGAAACACACGAACCGTAGCGAACCGTACAAGCACTGCCTGACGAATTCGCAGAAGTATTTGATGCGCCAACTGTTGGCGCGCGGCAGGATGATACTCCTAAAGGAATTTGGTTGCAGGCCGATGCTACACCGCCCAACAGGCCAGCGTTCCGCTTATACATGAAAGAACGTAAGGAGGTAGAAAATCAGGTCCAAGAGCTGTTGGATTCTAGACGCATTGTGCCGTCAACCTCAGCATTCGGTGCACCAGTTCTGTTCGTTCCAAAGCCGGACGGTTCGCTGCGCATGTGTATAGATTACCGCGCACTCAACAAGCTGACGCGTAAAAATAAGTACCTACGTCCTCGAATTGACGATCTGCTGGATAATTTGAGCGATGCAAAGTACTTCACCTCCCTCGATTGGACATCGGGATACCACCAGATCGGCCTGCACCCCTCAGATTGGGAGAAAACGGCATTCAACACACATGTGGGGAAATACGAATGGCGAGTGTACCACTCGGGCTTTGTAATGCTCCGGCGCTCTTTCAAGCGAAAATGAACAAACTGTTCGCCGGGCAGCTGAACCGGTTTGTGTGCGTCTACCTCGACGACATACTCATATATTCGCGAACATAACAAGAGCATCTGCAACATCTGCGGATAGTGTTGGAAGTGCTGAAACAGAGCGTGTCCACGGAGGGGATCAAGCCTGATCCAGCGAAGGAACAGGTGGTCAATGACTGGCCGCAGCCGCGGATCGCAGGGCGGTGTATGTGCTGGTTGGGCTGCAACATCTGCGCAGGCTCAAGTGTCAGATGGGCCATGCTACATGCCCTACGCCCACTGCTCCTGAAGACTACTGGCCCATGCATCCCAGGCCAGGCGCCAGTCCGGCGCCACTGCCTGTGATGACTGTCTTCTATGAGCTTTTCATACTGCACTATAGCTACAGTCACTCTTTCAGAACACAGCATCAGCGTGCTGCCCCATGTGGCGCCTTGCTGCTCTACCCACCAAGCTTCCTGCACACTGTGCTGCTGTGCATTCATGCATGTGGTCAGGTCCAGCAAATTCATGCATACTATTTGATACAGTGATGTCTCAGACATGGCTACCAAGCAGTCAATGATTGTCCCTGATTGAATACATGATCAGTAAAATTTGTGTCTTGAACGCCAATGCCATGCAGTTTGCAGGTATGTCACAGCCATGTACTGGGCGATGTCTACCATGGCGACAGTCGGCTACGGTGACATGACACCCATCCAGGTGTGCCACAAATCATCCGCAACCAACTAGGGAACTCCTTTGACTCACAATCTCATACCAAACCTTGGGGAGCATACTCCGGTAACGTTTCTCACAACGTCAACCGAATCACCAGCACCGCAGCTGAGCATGCGTACTCCACCCCCCCATGCCCCACGTGACGCGTTGACACCACAATCAGCACCTGCTTGCCCGGCACCTGCTTGCAAACTTGTGTGCGTCTGCGCCGCCGTGTGCTGTTCTCAGGGCGGCCGTCGCCAGTGGCACGGCTGTGTAAGAGAGCACTCAGGCGGTGCATCACTCTGTGCCCACACCACAGCGGCACGCGGCCTTGGAGATGGCCGTAGCGCGCGGCTGCGTGCCCGTGTAGACCGCTAGTGTCGAGCCGGCGCCCGCCAGTCGACCCGGGGCTGGCGTGCGCTTCGTCGGTGGATGCCAGCGCTGAAATGTGTGCACCGTACCGCTGCGAAAAAGAGCACTATCGTCCGTACTCGTGTGGCCCCTTGCATGCTGTACGGCATGGAGCTATGGCCTGTCTCCGCCTCCGGTGCGGACTTGGATTCCGTTCTCATGGCAGCGGCCAAGGTTGTGACTGATATCCGCCCTTTGACGTCTTGTCCTGCCTGGGTGAGAAATCGCAGCGTCTCAAATGAGGTTCTCCTAACGGACCTGGATGTGCTGGCCTCCGCTGATCACTGCCGTGTCGCACCCGCGCGGCAGCTTGCGCGCGACCGCGTGCATGACGCCGCAACCTCTGCCTTGCGCGCGCATGACCCCCTGTCGGCGGAATTCACTGCCAGTTTGCCTGCCGGGATCTCCCCTGAGTACATGGGCGCGGCGGTGCGCACTTCCATGCATAAGCGAGAGGCATGGCTCCGCCGGGCGGCTGCCGCGTAAGACCTCGCGTTCGCACACATGCCAATCCGCAGCGACATCAATGCGCACGTGGAGGCCGCTGCTGGCGGTGCGGCCGTGGGTGGAACCACCACGATTCGCAACTCCGACGTCCGGTCTGGCATGACCGCTTGCGCGCAGCAGCAGCGCTGCGTTGGCGCTTCCGCCTCTGCTATGGAGCTCGGGCCCCTCGCTGGCCGCCTTCGAAAACGTGCTCGCCCGCCCCCTGTCCTGCGCAATGCGCTCGCTCGGGGACTTTGCCTCCCGGACGCTGGTGTTGCGCCGTACACACGAGCTCCGTCCCGCGTTGTCTACCCCATTATGTCTCTGCGTTCTTCTCACCTCTCTGGCGATTGCGCTGTGCAGTATGGCGATGCGCGCCGGCCCCATGCATGTCTCCTGAGTGAGTGCGACGTGTATGAGCCGCATGCTGGTTTGAGTGTTGCTGACGCGCATGAGCACAGGTAGCGCCACATTGAACGTCTCGTTCTCTTGTGCCCTTGTGTTGACCCTTCCGGGGTTTCTCGTGGCGCGTCCTGTCTCCGTCGTGATCTCATTCGCGCTGTGGCGGGTAGCGTGGCTGCATGTGCTATTGTCGACCGTGCTTTTCCGAATGCGTCCAGGTGTGATGGTGTTTTGACTGCATGCACTGTTCCTTTCCTCCTTGACCCGCGGCTGCCCTGCTTTCGTGTGTCGCCCAGCCCGCTCGTATCCTCTGCTGTCGCCTTGTGACCGCTTTCCTGGCAGGCACGACCTCTCGGATTTCCGCCTTGTGCGCGTCTGCGCCCGTTGTTGTGCCCGCTGTGTGGCTGCCGCGTTGGGCCCGGCTGCATTATGGTCGTCTGAGCTTTGCGCATTGCTTGAGCCCGCACATGCCCCCTCTGCTGCCCTGTCTGCTGTGTTTGAGCGTGTTGACCGTTCTTCTGCCCCTATCCGCAAGGGTGCTGTGGCCGATGCCCGCGTGGGTTTGGCGTGATGCCCGATTTTTTTTTTTGGTTGGGAAAAGTGCCTAACATGGTGAGATACGTGCCAGATGCACTACAGTCTGGATCCGTGCCGGGCAGCCGGTCTCCATCGTCTGTCGAGTCTGTGGAAGGCAGTGTGGTTGATGTGTTGGTGCACCCATTGGGTGTGTGTGGCCTGCCACCAAGTTCTGAATCGCCAGAATGAGCTGTAAACAGCCGACTCTGTTGCACACAGAAACCGTGAGCCACTGAGATTCTTTGCACGCATGGGTACATGCTGTACATGCTCCTGACGTGGGCCTCTGGAATGACTCAGCAACACGTTACACTGCAGGCCGAAACATTATTTGCTTCGCAGTACTTCCATGAGTACTTAGTGTGCTGCCTAAGCCATGGTGTAGCCGCAAGCGGTGGACCGTCACAGGCGCACAGCCTCCGGCCCCCCGCTGCGCATGTAAAGATGACGTTGACTCTGCATCACGTCCACAACTGTGCACCTGCCTGCGCGGCAGCTGCCAGCTGGCTAGCCGGCGCCTCCGTGGACGTGGCCAACAGGGCGCCTTGGTCATTGCTAGCCGCCACATTCTCCAGCCGTTCACTCAGGCAACCACTGGCTACCCTGTACTGGAAGCCGCAAACAGGGCCATATTTTGTCGAACAGCAGTCCACAACTCTCCATTATACCACATCACCCCGCTGGACCCCGCCGCCCGTGCTTTGTACCCCACAGCTGACGGCCATGCCGTGCGGCCGTCCATATCATAGTACAATCCTTGCAGCCTGCAAATGCTGCCATCTGCCGTCTAATACAGGAAACTGAGCCCATGCGTGTCCGGGACGGAACACGCAGCTCGTGGCGCATCGCCTCTGCGGCCAGCGCAACTGCTGTCCACCGCACATGCTTCCGTTATACCCCAGTGTTGCTCTGCTACGGTAGACTTGTGCTGTTGTCAGCGGTTTACGAACATTCAAGCGCACATGGCTTGGCGCATGCATGGCTCATAACGACGCCCCCTTTGACCTGAGGACGTCCTGGAGCATTGGCAGCGCAGCGTGCGCAGTGCGTGGGGTGTCCTTTCCCTCACGCGGCTGCGCGGCTGTGCTCTTCTCACCATGAAGGGCAGCGGTGAGCAGTGCGGCCGCAGCAGGAAGCCGGCATTGTCACTCCTGCCAGTGCCGCAGCTGCGCGCCCCACTCAACTTCAGGCGCAGCCGCAGCCGCCACCTGCGGCATCTGCCCCGCCGACAGTGCCGCCCAGCTCAGCGCGCCGCGCTGCAGCCGCTCGTGCGCTGCGCACGCTGCGAGCAGCACATCCGGCAACCCCTGCCCGCGCGCAAACGCAGCCGCCGTCACCGCAGCCTGGCCGCCCCATGTGCAAACTGCCGCAGCGGCATCCGCGAGCGCCATCGCCGCCGCGTCGTGCGCGATCGCCAGCGCCCCCATCGCCACCTCTGCTGCCTGCTGTGCCTCCACACATCCCCCCAGCGGCCGCCACGCACGCAGCGACACCGATGGCTTCTCACACACAGGGCTGTCGGCACGCATGCAGATCCTGCCTGACGCGTCGAGCCCCGCCGATCCGCTTGGCGCTGACTCAGACCTCCCTGGCTGCTCCATGCTGTGGGCGCTGCCGGGGCGGTGCGGCACCAGCCCCATTGTGCCCGTCGCCAGCACACCCGGAAAGCTCGGCAACGGCACGGCTTCATCTGCGCTGGTCAGAATGGCGAGGTGTTCATCAAGAGCATCCAGTTCGGTGTCTCCGTCATCGGACTCCAGCAGCTCCTCAACGCTGCCCGCACCCCCCCCAGTGTCAGTTATTGACCACATCATGATCGCAAGGCTCACATCGGCCGAGAGGTCGGCGCTGACGGGCAGCTGCTGCAGCGCGCTGCGTGCTGCGTCATGCTGCGCGGCAGCGGAGCGCTGCGCATGCGCCCATGCAGACCACGCCGCCTCGAGGTGTGCCAGGTGCTCCGGCGCGACATCGGCGATCATGCTGTGCGAGGCATGCATGCTGTCACCCTGCATGCATGTAAATGTAAATGTAAATGTAATTACTTGCCGAAGCCGATTAGGCCATTGCCATCTCTGGCGAACCAGGTGTGCTTGTCATGGCTTGCGACTTCGTTGTGGGCGGATCGGAGGGGAAGAAAGCGTGATGCAGCACAGCAGGACTGTGACTTCAAGGCGGGCGACATCTCGAGAGTGCATGGTGGGAGGGAGTGCACGGTGCAGGCTTCATGATACAACATGGAATCCAGAATGAATCGACGCAGCATGAAGGTAAGACGCTCTCTTGTAGTGACAGGACATATGCAGTTGTAAAGAAAGTCGAAGCTTGTGTGGAGTTGAGTGAGCAGGAGCTCCAAAATTGCCGCTGCGGGACGCGAACCCGCAACTGCAGGAAGTATTGCGAGGGTAGGCGAGAGGTCCAGAGAGAGGGGCGCACGTGTAAGGCAGTGGAGGGGTCCTGGGGCATGAGGAAGAGCTTGAGGTGGCATGCATTGCGCGGGCTGTCCGTCATGCACAGCCACTGCCCGACACCCGCATGCATGGTCAGCTGCTGCAGCCGGCTCTGCGGAACGCCATCTTTTGGCGGCACCTGCAGCATGACGCGCCGTGAGCGTTGAGTGCAACCCTGTGCAGGCCCAGCCGGCATGCATGCCATCTGTCAGGCGGCGCAGACCACTGCAGTGCACTAGTGGCCACTGGGCAGGAGCCGGTGTTCATGCATGCCCGTGTGAAATGCAGTATATATGGGGTTGGGACATGCTGCAAGGGCGCTCAGGGTTCTGGGCGGAATGAAAGCGATGGCGCAGGCAGTGGCATGCATGTAGGTGGATCCGCACCCGTGAGTCCGGAGTGGAGTAGGCCGACATGACAGCCTCTGCGATGCACAGCACGGTTGAGCACAGCACGCATGCTGCTGCGCCTGCGGGCAGCGGGTCGCAGCCATGCGTGTCGGTGACGGCGTCCAGAGACATGGCGATGCCGCAGCAGCCCCGAGTGCAGAAGCGTGGTTGAAGGCCGAGCAGGACACGGGCCAGCTCGCAGCACGCGTCGAGCCACACGGCGCGCGGCAGTAGCGTGCGGTACTGCAGCAGAAGGGTCTGAAAGAGGTGGTGCATGCTGGCGCGCAGTGGCGCGGCGTCTCCGGCGCCCGCGCAGCAGGAGGGCGCCGCGTCGATGTGAGCCGCTGCGGCTGTCACGGCTGCAAGGCGCCGCAGCGGCGGCGGCGTCTCGTGGTCTATGGTGTATCTGCCATGGAATCCGTACAGCTCTGCATGATCCCAGCGCGCGTTACAGCGCAGCACAGGTTGGCACAACGCCGCCGACGCGTGGAGCAAAACACAGGCGGGTGCAGGTGGGAGGTTGAAGGCGCAGCACTGTGAAAATTTCAGGAGCGAGTGGGTGCAGCAGCAAGGCTGTGATGAAAGCATGCACAGCGCGCGAGGCAGCTGCGGCCGCGCTGACAGTGGAAAGCACACCGCTGAGCTGGTACGGCACCGCCGATGCGGCGCCGGCCTGCCGCTGCAGCACCTGCCGCAGCAGCGTCATTTCCAGCGACGTCGCGAGGGATGTGGCCAGGAACGAAGCACAGCACGCAGCACTGCGCAGCTTTGAGCTGAACGACAGCGGCGCCCCCCGCGCCACTGAGAACGGTGCGAGCACAAACCACTTGACTGCCTCCACCGGCCGCCCCAACCCCTCTGCAAGCATGCTGCGGTGCTCCTGCACCCGCTGCTGCGCCTGCTGTGCGTGCTGTGTGTGCTGTGGTAGAGACGCCTGGTGCTCGACTGGCGCCGCGTTCTGCAGGATGCTTGAGATGTCGAGGGAGATTGCAGGGTTCAGGGGTTGTGGCGTGGGGGGATTCGGTGGGGGTGAGGTGGGTCGATCTGAGACAGGGGTCGAGGGTGCAGCGAGAGCTGCGGCGGTGCCGCGCATGAGGTGGGCGCGCAGCGGCGGGAGGTCGGTCAGTGACTGCGCTGCTGCAGGCTGCTGCGGCGGCGGCTGCGCGGACGTCAGGGTGGGGCTAGCGGACTTTCCAGGGATCGGCCACGGCTGCGAGGCGGGCTGCGGCAGCGGCGGGGACAGCCCCCGGCTTGGACCGGGGCTGCGGTGTGTCATCCATGCGGGCACCCGGAGACTCTGGCTGCTGGAGGCGTGACTCATGGAGGAGGTAGACGTGCCGCTGCCCTGGCGGCCGTATGTGGGCGCAGCAGGCGCAGCGTGCAAAGCGGTGCGGAGGCTGAGCACGCTGCCGGTGAGGTGTTCACGGCGTGACTCTGCTTCATGGAGCTTGACGCGAGTGTCCAGGATGCGCTCCTTCAGCTCCTGTTGCAGCTTCTGCATGCATTGCAGCGGGAGTGAGGCGGCTGCTACAGCCGCGCGGGGCACGTTATGCGCAGCACGGCAGCGCCGTGTGCTGGCCCACAGCACCAGCGGATGGCTGACAAACCTGAATCCTTCGCCGGTAGGTGCACGAGGGCAGTGTGGCTGGGGACGACAGGCACGGAGAGTTTAATAGTAAAACTACAAGTCGTGGAATCATATGCAAAGAGAAGCATAAGAGACACGTACTTGGTGCATGGTGACGCAAGTTGACAGACGCAAGTTGACAGACTGATTGAGAGGGCGCGTCGCATGCAAAGCTGCGCGGGGAGGGGGCATGCCTTGAGCCGCTGGCGGTAGCGGGCCTGAGCGAGGCGGTTGCTCTCGCGTGCTGTGCGCTTTGGGCTGCCAACGGCAGAGAAGCCCATCTCGGCAGAGCGCCGGCGGGGGGGGAAGGAGCTGGCAATGCATGCGCCTGTGCTGTGTGGCGGGGACGCTGGGAGGAGGTCGTGTGAGTGGTGGCCGGGCGTTGGCGCGCTCGAGAAGGAGGCTCCGTGCGGCGTCTCGGCGGAGTCTGTGTGGCCGGCCGTATGGGGTGACGACGGGGAGGCGCCGGCTGCGAGGAAGTCTAGGTCTAGGCGGGGTCTATGCATGTGGCGCAGGCATGACGGACGGGGCAGGAGAGCGGCCGCAGTGGCGCAGAGGGGTGCGCATGCCCCGCTGGGTGCCGCCTTAGCTATAGGTCCCGTGTTGCGCTCAGGATGGTCACGCCTGCAACGCATGCTGCCGTTGGAGAGGGAGAGTTGAATCGAGTCCCATGGGGTGTTCACATGACAAGTGCGCCTGCTGCGGCCGCTGATGCTGCTGATGCTGCTGATGCTGCTGATGCTGCTGATGCTGCTGATGCTGCTGATGCTGCTGATGCTGCTGATGCTGCTGATGCTGCTGATGCTGCTGATGCTGGTAAAATCTTGGTGGCTGGAGTGTGGGAGCTGGGCTGTTGCATGCCAGGGCCACTGCTGGCACATGGTGGCTGGAGTGCAGACGGGCATTCCTTGCAAGATGCTACATGACTGGCTAGCAGGTACCGGGGTCTGAGCATGCTGTAAGAGTAAATTCGATGAAGGGACCTCTTCAGAGGATCTGACGTGGAATTCGGCGTCACCATGCGTCAGTGAGATACGTTACAGATGTATGCTCCACAAGGTGGTAGAACACAGAGGCACCATGCGTCAGTCGGTGGCTGAGTTACCCGTGCATGCAATGCGTACACACCAATCCGCCTGATCATGACTAGGATCATGGACCTCCAGGCGGCAGATTTGTCATTCATGCGCACAACGCTGGCCAACAGACCAGCAAAAACTCATGCATTCCGTCGTGCAGATGACGGTTGCTTCAGTGCAGCTCAGCGGTATCGATCATCGATCATGATGAGTTTCAAGGGTTCCCACCGCGGAGGTTCTGGCAACATACACAACGGGTGAAATCTTGCGGAGCTTGGAAAGCGGACCTGAATCGCGCGCCTCAGAGCTCACGTGCCCGAGACTGTAGGAGGCGCCTGTTGTGCGTGTGGAGGCCCCGCTGCGGGTGCTGCCTTTCGGCTGCCGGGTGAATGCGCACTCTGCGGGTGAACTGCTGCCGAGCCCCGCGGCTGTGTGCGGATTCTCTCGCGCAGAGCCACCACCACGCCAGCACCTTTATGAGAAGGTGGATTTGGTGTACCGCTGCAGTCTCCTTGCGTCAGGCTACGGGACGAGCTGCTCTCGCTCCGCGTGCTTGCTCGAGCTCCTGGCGTACGTCGAACCAGTCGAGCTCGACGGCTCGATCGCTTCTGATACCTTTGATTGTATGGTTGAATGTATTTGACCGTTGTGGAGTGGTCACTGCGTTTGCTGGCGGGCACGACTATCTAGATCTCTTTGCCTGTAACGAGCTGATAGCGTTGGCCTGGGCAGTGTTCAGGCTGCATGCTATGTACTGTTACATCGAGGGCTGCATGCTATGTATATCCGGCAGACCAGCAGCCCTAGCGTATATGGAATGTAGCGATCGAATTTCCGCTTATGTTTGAATGATAATACAGGCCTGCGGGGGATCTGCTCGCAAGCTCATAAGCACTCGACATATTGAAGCCCCGCGGCCCCCGCTCAAGCTTGACAGCGAGTTCGCATTCAGCAGGGACTTCATCGCGACATCGGAGCACGGCGCGTGACTTGGTTGTACATGTATGTCATCTGAAGGGGTGTTCCTTGCCGCCGAAATACTCATTAAATAGCTTTCTGTAGCCTCGGTAAGCAGATCCCACCTGCAAAGTCTACAGGATCGCGTGTCCGCATCAGCCGCTGCCGGCCATCATGATGCCGTCAGCGCTCTGCCGACTGCCGCGTGCCTTATTCTACATACGCGTGTAGGCAACAAGTTTGACGTTTCAACAGAGCTACACACGCACGGAGGATTCCGAATGCATGTGTACCCAGCCGCCGCTAGCCGGTCCGCATGTGCATGCATACATATGTGTGGCGAGACATATGGCAGACTAGGGTCGCATGCCATGCAGTAACTCAACACGCTGGCAGTGTCGTTGGTTGGGCCGTTCAACAAGAAAGCAAAGGCTCGCTGAATTGAGAACTCCTTGCGGGAGTTCAGTGCGGCGACAGTGAAAGGAAACGGGTTTGTGATCAGAAAGACCATGTCCAGGGTAGCACGGCTCACGGGTGCGCAATTTGTGCCAGGTGATCGCCTGGCCGGCTTGCATCTGCTGGGTAGCATGTGAGTCTAGACTCTAGTTGTACGTTCGCTTGGTGCACTGGATCGGAGCCCCTCGATGTAACAGTGTACATATGTGTGGCCTGATGGATGGCGTGTGCGACATAAATCTGCGGCTGGCACCTATGTAGAGCTGCCTAGGCCAAGCCGTCTCGCTGGCATCGCTACCACAGCTTGAACCCACCATGCTGGAACTGTCGAGGCCTGCTCATGAACTGTTTTTAGGACGACACAACTGCACTGGTGTGCTTACCGCGCGCATGCGCGAGTCGAGCCCGCTTTAGTACTACAAGCTGTCCGTAGAGACGCATACGTGCGAATTTATGCGTGACGTGGATGCGCAACCTTGGCAACTCGACCATGAAGACGTGTGCGCGGATCCGACATTTCCGACTCGGAGGCATAGCACGCATCCCCAGGCCAGCTCTGGAAGAGGTGAGAGAAAACTATGTGTCACAGGATACTCGAACCTCTTGATGATCCAGGTGAATTATGCATATGTGCCGCCGTAGACCTCTGATGTCGTGCCTTGCCCACTGGCATGATGCCGTGCACTACATTTGGCACGGTTCACATCAGGCACCACCGCCGCCGCTGGGCAAGTTTTCGTCATGCGAGTGTATGCCAGCCAATAGCAATACACTTGTGCTGATGGCTCAATTCCTCTGCAGTGCATGTGGCATGCTCAGGCTCGATTCCTGGTGTGATTTTGAACACAACTGCTTATAAATTCAAATCAAATGCAGTGCTACCAGTATCCTGCCAGTGGAAGACCTGTTTGCTTTGGGTTGTGGCGGCTAATGCTTGATCACCATCATGGCACTCCCGAGTTGCAGGTGCTGCCTTGGACTCAGGCTGGAAGCCATGGATGGGAGTGCAGTCGCAGGCTGTACTGCCCCAGATATCTAGATCAAGTGCAATTGCAATTGCTTAAGATCTGTCAGGCCAGGTGCATCGCTGCGTTCCCTGTGCACTCTGTTGTACAACTAGCACTGCCAGGCCAGCTTGGCAATGTTGGCAGCGCAGAGTACCGGTGGAGGGTGGAGCAGAGGGTCACCTGAGCTCATCCTCGAGGGTTACCACGGTGCCAGTGGACTCGGAGGCAAGGGGTAAACAGTGCTGCAGCTGTACTACAGCAGGTAGTACATGTGCAGGGAAGACCTTGCCTGCGAGCCTGCGGCATATATAGTAGAGTATACACAACGGCATGCCAATGTTCCTTGGTCTGTAGGCAGTGCTCCTGCAGATGCTAGCTTGGACAAGTCATAGTGCGCATACATATGTTGGCTGATGACCTTACGTGAACTGAACTGCGCAGTGCACACAGGGCAATATATGTCAGGAGCGGGTTCTGCTGTAGGCCACTGCCTTCCTCGTAGTCATCATGATGCAGTGCTGTCCATTAAAAGATTGCTGCTGGTGCCCCACCTCTGTAGCAGACTTTTTCAGACACATGAGGTACGTCCGATGAGTCACTGGCAGTCACTGGCAGTGCAGATATCAATCGATCAGTGCAGGTGCCCAAAGCACTATACTCCGTGGCCCCCCTGATTCATCTGGGCGTGGGCGCTGTGATTGTACCCACTAGTTTTGTTTTGCATCTGTTCCGGAAAGGTGCCAGAGCGTTGTATATGTATGGCTCTGCATGCACCCTGAGCATGCATGTAGTTCAACCAGAGTCGGTAAAACTACTGTCAGCACACTAACCTGAAATGCACACCTGCCTGACTGGCAGGAGGTGCCACTGCATGCGGGTACCATAAGTATCACGGGCACCACTGGCAGTGCTTCCCGCAACTGCAGCACATGCACTGTGCAGTTGATATGTGTAACTGAATTATCAGCTGAGCAGCTTCCAATTTCAAGTCTGTTTGAGCAGAGTCTCACAGGGAATCGTAAGTGGGTGAAAGTAGTGTTAAACCGTGCACATATCTGCAGTTTTCGAACAGCTTTTGATGAGTTCTAGAATATGTTGTTGATGCCCACACGTGCTTGGGCTTCTGCTTCTGTGCGTGGTCTCATTGGCACTGCAGGTGGCGGACGCCATGTACACATACATACATACTGCTGGTGGATCCCGGAGATTGCCTCTGTAGACGAGGACTGCTTTGCCCCGCCTCCCCAACGACGTCCAATACTGACTGACCCCCAGTCGAGAAGTTTCCTTCAGACACACCATTCACTGTTGCACTACTTTTTATGTCTCTCTGACAATTTGTGCCTGGCTTGGAATGTGATCTGCGCAGGTGTATCTCGTAGCTGTGGGATGGGAAGTTTGATGGTGCCTGGGATGGGCTCGCCTTTGATGTTTCTGAATCACCACCTGACCGTGCTTTGCATAGCGATGCGACGTTATGCTATGCTCTCTGGGTTCTGGAGCCGTGTGTTACCAACAGCTCGTTGTGTGTGTGAGGAAGAAGCTCTGGCTGTGGTTGAGACAGAGCTGCAAGAAAGAGATGCTGCACCAGGATTGATGGCAGATCTCTGCGAGGTGTTCTCGACGTTTGGTGATGGTGTGGTGGTGGCTGTTGGCCGCCTCCTCAGCCATGTGTGTGTGTTGGCTTGAACTCTCCTAGTTGAATGACTTTCGTGATTACTGGAGCCCCTCGATGTAATAGTACATACTGCTGGGTAGCATGTGAGTCTAGACTCTAGTTGTACGTTCGCTTGGTGCACTGGATCGGAGCCCCTCGATGTAACAGTACATACTGCTGGATCGGAGCCCCTCGATGTAAGAGTACATACTGCTGGGTCGACAGTAGGGGGGACATCCTAGCAAATGGTCCAGAAGTAGATGTGTATGAGCTAGATGTCAGCTTCATCCACCCATCTGGGATGGCTGTGGTGGGGAAAGCATCGGGGGCAAAGGGGCACGCGGCCGAAGTTCGCGAAAAGTTCAAACTTAACAAAGAGAGTGTGCAGGGATCGTACAAGGTGGTGCCGGTTGTGCACAAGGCATATGGCAGACTAGGGTCGCATGCCATGCAGTACCTCAACACGCCGGCAGCGTCGTTGGTTGGGCCATTCAACAAGCGAGCAAAGGCTTGCTGGATTGAGAACTCCTTGCGGGAGTGCAGTGCGGCGACAGTGAAAGGAAACGGTTTTGTGATCAGAAAGACCATGTCCAGGGTAGCACGGCTCACGGGTGCGCATTTTGTGCCAGGTGATCGCCTGGCTGGCTTGCATCTGCTGGGTAGCATGTGAGTCTAGAATCTAGTCGTACATTCGCTTGGTGCACTGGCTCGGAGCCCCTCGATGTAACTATACATACTGGGACATTTCCGTATTGGCCTCTGCGCCGCAGCCCTTTCACATCAGAGCCATTCTGGCCGGAGCGCTGAGGACATGCTTGGCCATTGGTGTCTCCTCCCATTGGCCAGGCACGTCAGGGAGCCACGCAAAACAACAGATACGCTAATGACATAGTTGTTTACTGTTCTATTGAGGCAATGTAGTATTCGATGCAGCGCATATAGCCCCTTGACACAGGCTCGCACAAGCTCCGCTCGAGAGCAAACGGCCCACAACCCGATCAGCACATACAATCAGGCATTACAATAAATCAGAACATATTTATGTTAATATTGAACACGTTTTCTAGTCTGTTCCGCTGTGATCCGTCAGCAGGGGACCATCTACCGCATCACTCTTGCAGCCCCACAGAAGTGCCAAACCTGACGTGAACACGTCTGCGCGCACCCAGTCGTCGCGAACTGCAACATGTTTAATTAACGAAATAGTTCGTCGCGTTCAGCGTATGTAATACTGCCAAGTGTCCCCTCTGCAGTGAGCGATGCTCGTGAGACACAAAGCACTAGATCCCTCATTTCATTGCAGAGACGTGGCCGATTTGAGCCAGCTCGGTTCCGCAGCACTCACCATAGCATATAATGTTACAAGGAGCCATTGGAACGTAAAAAAACGATAGTTCCAGTGTTTTCTTGAACCGTGTCAACTTTCTCACCCCACTGGCCCACCCATGGGCCAGTTTGGCGTAGACACTGTGGCGGAGATGGCATGATGCACCTTGGTATATATGCCCGCAATTTGTGTGTGAGTGTGTGCCTTTCAGGAGCTGTTCTTCCGCCCCTGCTGTGGCCGGCCGATGTGACAGATGTGACCGATGCCCTCAGGATCTTGCGCACGGTGCTCAACCTTTTGCCTTTTCCTTCCAACAGTCAATGTGGCCATGGGTGACTCATACATGCACAGAAACTGTCGTCCTGGGTCCTGGGCCCCTGCATATGGCACCACCAGCCACTGCCAGGGGGGGTGCTGTGAGCCGTATCTGCCAGCTAGCAGCTGTTGCACGTCCTGCGACTCACATCTCAAGGTGGCCCATTGTACCCATCATGGGTACTGTGGGTACCTGTCATGATCGCCGGCGCCTCACTCCCTGCCAGTGGGCATGTGCATGACCCCAATTTTGAGCTTCCTCGCCCTTGCAATTGGCCTGGTCTCGCAATTCATCATCATCTTGACTGCAGTTCACACTACAATGCTGGCATGCGCGTGAGCAGTGCATCATGATCACAGAGATCAAGGTGATCATCATGAGCTGTCCCCACCACACACATGCAGGCAGGCAGGCCCGCTGTAGTCTCTGTGCTGCCATGCCAGTGGTTGGCCTGTAGATGCATGATGTGTTACACAGCGATAGATCTAGGACCCAGCAGCGCCGAGGCAACAGATGATGTGCTGTCCAGGCGTACATCATACTATATATGGTGTAGCTAGCTGCTGCAGGCCTTTGGATGTGGCAAGACAAAGACGCCCCCTGTTTTGCTGTCCTCTACTGGTAGGACGCGCCCACGCCTGTGCACACGCCTGTTTCAAAGGTTGTCCCGTGTTGTGTTGCTCAAGCCATGCCAGGTCATGATCACGATGGTGCACAGCTGCAATGGAGTGCACTACCTGGTACATGGGCAGAATGCTCACTGTGGATCGCATATGTACAGTTACATCGAGGGGCTCCGATCCAGTGCACCAAGCGAACGTACAACTAGAGTCTAGACTCACATGCTACCCTGCAGATGCGAATACGTATATACTACTAGCTATAGTAGCACTTGGCAGACAAGCCCCGTCCGGATCATGACGTGTGGCTCCCGCTTTGGACCCGGCTGCGTGTGTGGTCGTCTGAGTTGTCCGCATTGCTTGAGTTTGCATGTGTAGACCATTCTTCCGCCCCTGTCCGCAGGGATGCTGTGGCCGATGCCCGTCTGGGTTTGGCGTGATGCCCGATTGGGTTTTTTATGTCGCATGCGGCTGTTCGAACATGTTCACCGTACGCACCAGCTACATGATATACGCCTCCATGACGCATCATGATGCACTTCGCACGATTCGACGAGAAATCGCCCACCACTTGATACCCGGTCACGCGCTGTGACATGCGAGCGGGGTCGCGCACGCGGCTGTTCCAGGTCACACCGGAGGTCATCGTGTGACTTCCATCTACAGGCAGAGGCCTGCTCAGGTGGTTCGACGTGCATTCGGAGCCATCGCTAAAACGTCACTTGCAACCGGAGTTCCCGCCGTCGCTATTCACACTCTGTTCGGCCACAACACTCCACGCTGACCATGTGCACTGCTTTCTCGCGTGGCTCAACCACTTGCAATTGTCAGTCCGGATCGTCTGTATCTGTAAGCTCTGCATCGGATGTGGTGTCAGTCACACTGTCCACATATCGATATCCCTACTCAAATAGATCGTGTTTGTACTTTATATCCTGCACACCTGTTGGCGTCATGGGCTCACGATGCGGCACAGATGCATGTACCAGTTGCGTGGGCGCTGTTGACGTAGACCTGCAGGTCTGTAGATCGCCTCGCGGCAGTGGCACACGCGGTGAATTCATACATTCATGAATATCATCAGTGCCCAAGAAGATTCCCGGGCATTGGGGACATCAGCGGGGGGTTCGTTCGCGTGCTCACGCGACCTCGCTGGCAGGGCCACGGACATGTAGCGTGAGCTGCGAAAGTAGCTGGGCACATGCCACCACAGTCGCAGAAGAACGAGTTCATGCGTAGTGGCTACATATTCCCAAGTCCTGATATGGTCCTGACACCAAGCCCTTCTGCCTGCGGCTGGATGTACTTGCATTCCCTGTGGCTGTAGTTTGACCCCGATCGTGGGCTCGGATAGTGCCACCCAACACTGCACTCATTATTCAGAAGGGCCGCTGTTACATCACCTCGTGTTCGATCTGTGACGTGCAGCCTGTACACCAGCTATACACTGCAGGGGTCTCACATATCAGAGGTCACAACAGTATCACACGTGTCTGCCCCATGCTCTGCAGGCATGCGCTATTTTGCCGTAGATTTGCCTGCAAGGCCTTGTCACAGTCACCGTGGGGATTGGTCTGTGTGGGCGGTGCACTTGACAACAGGGTAGTCCAGAGTAAGGCCGTGCCAGCTGCAACAGGCAGGCTGCCACAAATTTCAAGTGGCCGGGTCATCTGAGGGGTAGCCCTTCCGACCGCTCATCCCATAGGTCCTGCAGACGTACCTAGTGTAGCACTAGAACTTCCGTGTGCATTGTGGATGCAGCGAGTATTGGTGCCTTCTTTGCAACCTCATGCAGCATGCCATTGCACTGATCTGTACCAGCATAGGAGTAGGCAACACAGACGTGTTGGAGTTGGCTTACCACTCACGCCATTTTTCTCGTTCCCTGGTGTGTCGAGCTTCTTGTCCAGGTCAGTGTACTTGCATGCCATTACAGATTCTGGTGGACCAAGCAACAATGCGAGCTCGAAAGCTCCGGCCCAGACAGATGCAGTACAGTCTCACGGTGCTTCAACACTCGTTGTGTAGGCCATTTTACACCCGGCAGCCCTATGGTTGAGTTGGCATCATGCTGGGCCCAGCTGGGGTGACAAGGCATGCCTGCAGGCAGCTGCAAGACATGGTCAGCAGCGGTAAAACGGGCAAAATATTGTCAATGCGCATTTTGTGACGTTGTAGCGTGAAGAGGCTCTGGTGTTGTCTCGTGCTCCAAGCGCGTTAAAAACTTCGCGTGGCATGCAGAATCGTGACTCGTGGCCTTCCGGACGTCACTTCCGCTGATCAGTATTGGCGCATGCGTTGTAGCTGATCTCGCCTCAGCATGAGCGCGCGTGTCACAGCGCAAATGTCTGGTCAACAACAATTTGCAGGACCGCTATTGTGCGTAGTCATCCGCCCAGCTGATCATTGCAACGCTGTAATACATCGCGCAGCGAACGCACTTGCAGCTGCATCGCGAATTGCTTGCCTCGCCGGTATCGCTGGGTTGCTAAAGCAGCTCATACCCGCTGTTTACAGATGTCGTCTGATGGCTGCCGTGAGGTGGCGTGGAAGGGGCAAGCCTTCCCGTACCTGATGCACCATCCCAGGAGTACAGGTGTTGGCTCTACATGAATCTGCAGACAATCCTTTGCAAAACACCTAAGAATGGCTCATGATTGGTGTGTATGTGTAGAATCTGACTCGTACGCTAAGCAGCGCCAGCGTGAGCAAGCGGAAGCATCCGAACCTGCACAGAGGAAGGTAGGACTTTTGCCATCATCATGTAATTCCGGGCAAGCATAAACGGATCCGTTCTCTTCTTTCTGCGTCATGACGTTTGAACGTGCGTGTCTGCGCCCCTCAGGTCGCTGCAGGGACGTGGAACGGCCCAGCCCCACGAGGCTTCCTGCCTAGCAGCCAACATGGCCAGACTGTCTCTCCACAAGCAGACATCCGTCCTATTCCAAAACAGACACGAGTCGGCAGCCACGCCATGCCGATGGTGATCGTGAACACGGAGAAAGCCAGCGGCGGAGATTTAGACAACGTGTTGAAGGCTGGCTATCGCGCCTTGGACTGCTCGCCGTCATACGGCAACCAAGACGATGTCGGAAAGGCTATCTTGCAGTCGTCAGTGCCTCGGGAAGACCTTTTTGTTATCTCCAAGGTTCGGTACTGAGGCGTCTCCTGCCGCTGATCGTCCAGCCGACCACTGCTGTTCACGTCTGGCTCGGCTCGAAAGCACAAACGCTGCATTTCCTGTGTCAGTCTGGAGACGTGGATCCACTTGAATGAACTCAAATGATCTGCGTGGCAGCATAGTCTCGCAGATGCACAGACAGTCCAGCCGGGACAGGACATCCACGGCATGAACCCATATGTGCAAGCCATGGCAGATATGCAGGTCCCCAGCGATGCCAAGCGCCCAGACGACCTGAAGAAATCTGTCGCAGCCACGCTCACTGCGCTCTCATGCACCTACCTGGACCTCCTCGTCCTCGAGTGGCCCTGCAACTGGGAGCCTGGCACGCAAGACACCGACCCCAGCGCGGACCCTGCAGCCACCTGGACCGCCATGGAAGGGCTGGTCGCAGACGGCAGCGTGCGGCAGCTCGGCGTGGCGCACCACGGCCTCAGCGACGTGGAGGCGCTGCTGGAGAGCGCCAAGTCGGCCAAGCCGGTGGTCAACATGCTCGAGTTGCACCCGCTCTGCTCTCAGCGGAAGCTCGTCGGCCAGCTGCTGCGCAAGGCACGCCTTCCCCCCCCCCCCCCCCCCCCCCCCCGCTCGGCACCTGCCAATGGCGTTTGCCAATGTGACCTGCCGTGCGAGTTTGCTGGCATGCTTTAGCCCCAAGATGCGAGGGCTGTGGCTTGCGTGCTGCCATGTGTGCTGCCATGTGTGCCGAGGCGACGTTAGCAGCGCGCTGCGCTGGCAATGCGCTGCCGTATGCATGTCAGCCAGCGCTACCTGGACACGTGCACATGTCCACAACGGCCGTGGTGTGCCCTCAGCACGCACAGCATGGCATCCACAGTGACAGCGCATACCGGCGCACATGCCCGCCACTCGCGCACTGCCATCGCAGCTGAATGAGAAATGCATGCGCAATGCTGGCCGTGCTGCGCTGTGTCGCACCCTGCGTGCGCACCCTATTGGCCAACAGCAGTGCTGCAATACCGGGCCACGTCACTCACAATGGAAACAGCTCGCAAAAAAGCACCGCAGACATGGGAAAATCAGGTTTGCAGGGTGTGGTACCCGTGGCGTGCGCTGCGGCAGGTGGGGAGGAGCTGAGGAAGCACGCGGATGTGTGCAAGGTTGCGGAAGCGGCCGGCCATGCTGTGCCTGAGGTGCTCCTCAAGTGGAGCGCGCAGCGCGGGACGCCGGCGGTGGTTGACGTGGCCACGGCGGCGGCAGTGGATATCGGCACGTTCTTCACGTGGCGCATGTCCGAGGAACGCGAAAAGGTGTGGCCCTCGGGTCCAATCCCTCCCACTGGCCTGTTGGCACGCGCGCGCGCGCATGCATGCGTTTTGCAGCGCTCATGCTTGCGGCAGGCGTGCGCTCTCACGTCCCGGCGTTAGATGTCGCCATCTCAAGCCTCCGCGGCCGTGCATGCATGTCCATCGCCGGTATGGTCCAGGCTCTCCAGCAGTGGTCTGCACCGCTGTGTTTGAGGCTGCTGTGTTTGCGCGTGCTGAGCCTCTGCCCCCCGCGTGCTGGGCCCCCTGGCATCGCCAGCCGTCCCTGGCACGCACGAAAACTCATCCTGGCAACGTAGCACCACAGCTCTGCACAACACCATAGCGGCCCGGCAGGCGCGCCCCGTTGCGATGCATCGTGATGTCCGCACCGGCCACAGCATGCACAGCATCACGCCGCGCTCGGTGCTCCACAGTGTTCGCAGGCGCCTCGCATCTCACCAGCCTCCACCTGAGCACGCTGGCTCTGCCGTACCTGGCTTCATGACGCGTCACGGAGCCCCGTCACAGCACACAGCACGTTCAGGCTGCATTCTCTGCGGTGCTGCTCGCGCAGCACCGGCACAGCGCCGCCTCGGCATCCCCGCCCCACAGATGTCCACAGCTGCCTCCAATCGCCGCATGCCCAGCACACAGCGCAACGCACTGGCTGCTTCTGTGGAGGCATGCTGTGTGCTGTGCGGGTCCATGCTGGGTGGCACCGTCTATGTGCTGTGTGTTGTGTGGAGGCATGCTGGGTGGCAACGGGAGTCACAGGCGCCCGTCGCTCACGCGGCAACGCGGAAGCGCAGCCCGTGGTTGCATGGTTAATTTTTTTGTTTTGCCTTTTCATGCAGCTCAGGCCGCTGGGACCTGGCTGGGAGTGCCCTGCGCCGCAGAGGCAGAGGCGTGTTGTGCCTCTGCCTCTGCCACTGCGTTTGTGTCCTGTGTGACAGGCCCACTGGCACGCCCACCGGCACGCCCACCCGTCTCTTCAGGAGCAGCACAAACATGGCATGGAATGGCATCTATGGCTTGGAGGCGCCCGCGGTGGTGTGCAGTGCAGTGAGCAGGTCGTGGCTGCGTGCAGGTTGTGCTGGACAAGCTGGACGAAGGCAAGCGCTTCGTCGATCCCGGGTTCATTGACTTCTCAAAGTCAGCAGAAGGCTCTGTCAAGAAGCCATCGGCCGTGCTGCAGTACGGCTCATAGGATGCATTCCACAGCGGACAGCTTGGCACCGCTCTGACTCTGCAAATCTCCGGTAAGGCCTTGTAAGGGCCTCGTTCCAGAACCGTGCTGCAGCCATTTTGATTCACAGCCGTAGTAGAGCAGGTCTTGCAGCCCTGCCTTGAGCAGTGACAGACATGATCGT
This sequence comes from Ulva mutabilis, assembly GCA_900538255.1. NCBI lineage: Eukaryota > Viridiplantae > Chlorophyta > Ulvophyceae > Ulvales > Ulvaceae > Ulva > Ulva mutabilis. The sequence goes on along the minus strand of UNSF01000007.1, from coordinate 606,496 downwards.
GTGTCAGGCTCATCTGTGGTGCCCACCCACGAGCTACGAATGACTGTGTTGGCTGGATGTATGTGACAGGCCACCGGACCCAACCGCTTCTGCTGATGACTCATTCATGACGAGCCTCTCTCATCGTGTAAATAGTGACCATACCGCTGCTCGCGCAGTAAACGCGTGTCACATTGTGCGTCTGAAATCAGTCAAGCTTTGCATGTATCCTGTTGATGCCGCTGCATAATCATGGCGCCTTGAATCATGGAAAACTGGAATACTCTGTGCAACCAAATGACTGAAAACTTAACACGTGAAAGCTGGAAGCGCACAGCGTTCGGATTTGCAACAGTATTGCAGTTCAACACCTTTTTATGACGGATAGACCCTTGTTTCATCTTTTCTGGGCAATTTTTGCTGTATGGGTCAGGTCTGCTTGCATGAATCGTGAGGCAACAGTGTTGCACCACACCACCCTTGGCAACTCCATAACTCCGCACACAGCTATTCGCACATACTATCTGCCGGTGCACGATGAGCAAAATGTGCTGCAGGATCAAGTGCAATAGAATATCCATGTCTGACTGCACTTCGAACGCCCAGTCAAATATAGAAAAGCAGTGGGTCGGCACAGCGGGTGATTTTGTGCTGCTGGAGAGTTCATCACCTGTGGAGGTTGCACTGTACACTTTGCCTTCGAGTCCACACAGAATTGATTGGAGTTAACCATATGCTCGTGAGTATTCTGTCGTGTGAGGAATTCCGGACAGGATACGATAGGCTGCACGAATGCGCAGGCACAGTGTCACAGGCGGATCAAATGCAGAGGCTGTCACACTGTGCAGGTTGCAAATTGGCTGGCTTGCATGTGACGAAGGCCAAGCTCCCAACAACCAGACGGTACACAAATGCACTGCGAAAACAGACGCTCGAAAGCGTGCATGAAAGAGGTAGAGATAAGCGCCTGTGTGAAGGGAGATGTGATAGAGACACAGCGATGTGGTGCTGACATTCATGATTCGTATGCCCCACATCCACAGTAAAATGTGTCAGATATCCAATCGCCTCAGCGCAGGAGCAGACATTGCTGTGCAACAGGACTCACTTTGTGATTGAGTGGACACATGGGTGTGTAGCAGCACGACCATGCTCGATCCGTCCTCCTATGCAAATGTCTCGCACTGGTGACCTAGAAATGATCTCATGCTGTGGCAATTAAGTAAATATACGACTATCTGCGGTTCAGCAAGACTGCCACATGTGTCCTTCAACGTTTGGTAAGGCTGATGAATGCTTTGCCTGCCCCACTCGAGAGTAGTTCGACTCAGAAATGTGTAAAACTACCTCGTTACTTTGAACGCCATGGGGGACGTAGTACGTCCTGATCAACACACCGCGGCATATCGTTGAAGAGAGGATACAACACCACGGCATGTATCGATGACACGTTCTCAGTTCATCACCATACGTCTGCAGCGCCCTGATTCAGCAGCAACCCGGTTGATGCATGGCACCGACCTGACCCAGGAGCGGCCCGGCTAATGCATGGCACCGACCTGACCCAGGAGCGGCCCGGCTAATGCATGGCACCGACCTGACCCAGGAGCGGCCCGGCTAATGCATGGCACCGACCTGACCCAGGAGCGGCCCGGCTAATGCATGGCACCCACCTGACCCAGGAGCGGCCCGGCTAATGCATGGCACCGACCTGACCCAGGAGCGGCCCGGCTAATGCATGGCACCGACCTGACCCAGGAGCGGCCCGGCTAATGCATGGCACCCACCTGACCCAGGAGCGGCCCGGCTAATGCATGGCACCCACCGAAGCCTCCCCCAAGCTGCACTGTAACAAGGCAGCGCGCACTACTGCACCTGCACAACGAACTATCCCAGCCAGTGCCGGCAAGCGCGTCCGTTTGTTGTGCTTCAGCTGCGCACACCATAGCCACTTCAACACCTGTACACGCGCAGGTTATGGTCCGAGGCTCCGACATAGAGCGAGTGGGCGAGCGCCCCAAACCGCACGACATGGACGGCCTTTGATGGCAGGTCCAGCAGCGCCTTCGCCACGTGCGCATCCGTGCCCTTCTTCTTGCCCTTGTAGATGACCTCATACACCTTGACCGCACCAGGCCCTCCGCACGCCTGCAGCACAAGCGCCTCTCAGCAGTGTGACCAGCAGTCCTGCTGTCTGCACGGGGTCCAGCGGTATGTGTGACGGCTTTGCGGCGCCCTGGCTCAACACAGTCGTGCTCGCTGGTAGGCAGTGGGATTGGGGCTGACAGTGCAACCGCCTGTCCGGCCACATTGCAAGCGTCTGGCTCTGGGCAGACAGGTGTATTGTGAGGTGGCACAGCGTGTGCTGGCTGGGCATACTGGTGGCCGCTGAGCCGCACACCTGCTGCATGGTGTTCGCAACCAATCACATGCTGGCACAGACACGGTGTAGCACCGACCGACAGGGCACCGCAGTGCTTTGGACGTGTGCCATGTTCACAGCCACCAGGTTGCGCCCCACGACGTTTGGACATTCGGAAACACAGCCCCGCGGAACAAGCACGACTGCCTGTGTGATTCACAGATGAGACCGTGCCGGCATCTGGCAGCCTGCAGCGCCGCACACACACACACACACACACACACACACACACACACGAAAGTGCCCACTGCCAAGCACAGGGCCAGCAACAGGCAGGGTGGACCCGTAACCGGCAGAAACGAGCAGGTGGTTATCTTCAAGTTGTGCAGGGGCGCTCTCCTCAGCAAACGGTGTAGAGCAAGGACAAGAAAGCACATGGTTGCGCCTTGCCCCGTGACGAGTTGCGCAGCCAGGACATGCCGCTCTGCAACGTTTCCACTGACAAAGACGCAGCTTGATGACAACAAGCCTGGAGTTCAAGTCGGCGATTCACAGGTGGCAGCCCGAGACCCCCAGGCAGCGTGGCGGGGCTTGAAAAAGCCGCGTAGCATCTTGATCATACAGCGATAGTACCGGCAAATGCGCCCACTGAGGCAACGCAGCATAGCTCTGACTCTCCACAAAAAGCTGCCCACCCGGAGGCTGCTGTATGCGGCGCTGCCGTACTCAGACTGAACAGCATGGCCGATGTGCTCACACAAGGCAACTGACTCAAATGTATCGCGATGTACGTGGGGTTCGTGGTAGATTGTCTAACTACCAGAATCTTGATAGCAACACAACAGCCGGCTGTTGGCAGGCAGGCCGCACAGTCTGCTGCCGCCTGCGGTGTGCCAGCCTGATGCATGAGAGCTGCCAGCACTCATAGGCGCACCAGGAATTTGCCGGAAAAGTCCCAGCTGACGGTCGCCGCGGGGGCGTCAAAGGGCTGCAGCGTGGTCGTGATCGACATCTTGCGAAGGTCCCACAGCTGCACAGCAGCCGCTCAGGTCAGGCACGGATGTCAGATCAAACACTGCTCCCTATTCCACGGCATTGCGTCCCGAACTGGCCCTAGATGTGGTCCCGTGCTCCGCAGGCGCCCTGCCCCGTTAAAAATCACACTGTTGAACCCAGCTGCTGCTGGGTTGCAGTCACGGAAGCCTGCAGCACACAGCCAGCAGCCGTGCCAGATAAACTTCTGCTGGGCAGCACCAGGTGCAGCCAGCACAGCACACAGCACTGGGGTCCTATGACTCACAGAGCACACACAACTCGACATGGCAGCCTCTGCAACTCCCGGGATCGCAGCCACTGATGCAGCTGGATCTTGCGTGCGACAAAAGCAGTGCTCCGCGACAGGTCGGAATGTATCTGACACTGCCGCCAGAGCCTCGCGCAGCCCCCGGGGGCACATGCGATGCACCAGAACGTGATGCCAGACGGGTGCTATGCATTCGAGAGTGGCAGGGGGCGCGAGGGCTGGACCGCCTGCACGGCAGCGCACCTGCACACCGGCGTCAGACGCCACGGCCGCCCAGTAGCCGTTTTCGTTGAAGCTGATGCTCCGCACGGCGCCCTGCACGCCCTCCATCTTTGAGAGCGGGGCCACCGCCTGCCGAGTGTCAAACAGCCGCACACCGCCCTCCGTGCCGCACGCCGCGAAGAAGTTGCCGTCGGGGTGCATCGCGCCGCAGGTGTACCCCGGCAGCTCCGCGTCGCGCGCCGCAAACGCGACCCGGCCCGCCTGCACGTCGAGCATCGCCCAGCTCGCGGCACTGCTCAGCGCCACCACAAAGCGCTCAACAGGGTGCACGCACACCTGCAGCCAGCACGCACACACCAGCTCAGATGCCGGTAACCCGGATGTATAAGTCATGAGGTGTCGCTCCAGAGCAGCCTAACAGTCAGCAAACCAAACAGGTCTGTACGCGCGCACAAGGCTAGACACACAGACTTGTATGAGTTATGGACGGAAAGGCTGAGCAGCTGGCACGTGTGGATGCATTTGCAGGCCTGCAGTCATGGTGTTTGCAACGCAATCTGCGACGCTCTGACACAATTCGGCCAGCGTCGCGCAGGTGTGCAGCAGTGATCAAGCTGCGGCTGGGTGCACAAGAACTCTGCTCAGGCGTTCTGCACGACGCCTGATAGAGCGGCAGGCACCGCACGTCACCAGCACAGCACAGCATGCCCTGATTAGACACACTCCCGCCGCTTGCTGTGTGGATCACCCCTGCCACACGCGTGTCACTGCAGAATGCTTGATGCCGCGCAAAGTCAGCCTGTATGGCTTGCCCGTGGCACGCGTGCCACACACGGCGCACACACGCGATCACAGCCGCACAGCATTCCGGAAGCCTCCCCCGGCCGCGTGCTGGCAGCCCGGCATCGCATGAAAGCACAGCAGGCGCACGAATGAAGGCATGCAAAGCCGAACAAGGCGCACATCGACGACGGTGTCCGGCAGCGTGTGCGAGAACTGCTGCGTCCACTTGCTGCTGTCGTCGCCTTGGCCACGGTGCCAGCACCGCACGGCGCCGTCCGCGCTGCCCGACACGAGCACGCTGGGCCCCGCAAAGGCGAGAGCGGTCACCTTCTTCGTGTGGCCGGCCAGGGTGGCCGCGATGACGCTCCCCTCCACGTCCAGAATCTGCACCGTGTGGTCCGCACCCCCTGCACGCGCCACCACCGTTTCCCCGTGTTTCTTAGCGGTTTGTGCATGCATCCAGGCACACTCTACATCAGCTGCGTGGCTATGCATCAGGACTACAGGACGCTGTTGCTGTGAGAGGACTGTGGCTCGGGAGACGCAGCAGTACGCGGCGAGCCGCATGGAAGAGGCCAGCGCCCGCACGGATGTGGTGGTGGTGTCGGTGTAAGAGAAGCCTTGCAGCCGTTGTGGGTAGCGAGCAGATCATGCAGGAGTCTGCGACAAGCGCACGGTGCTCTCTGGCAAGCGACACGGCGTGCCAGAGGGGCCTCGGCACTGCCTCGCAGGCCTGCGGCATCCACGTGGACACGTGCGACGCGCGCTCGAGCCGGACCGGAGGTGGTGGCAACCAGTGGTGTGTGCTACAACATGACACAGCCGCAGGCACTGCTGAGGTTGATGGCAACACCGCGGGTGCGTGTGACGCAGAACCTGCCACGGCGCGCAGGCACGGCCGCACGAAGGCTGACCCAGGGGACCCAGACTCGTGCGCACGCCTCCCAACATGCTCAGACATGCCTGGCCGATGGGTGAGACAGGCAGCCATCCATGCAGTTTGCGGACGTTTGCCATTGCGCAGGTCCAGCGGATAACGCGCGCTTGCATACCCATCTGCAGACGGCCCGACGCAGCAATGAGGGGAGGGCGGCCGCCGACCGCATGGGCGTCCATTTCCCAGTAATGTAAGGCAGGCGTCTCCACCCAGCGGAAACAACCGCGGGGGGGGGGGGGGGGGTGGCGCACCGGTGGCCACGAGCTTGGGCTCCTCTTGGGGACCGCTGGAGGGCTGCAGGGCCACAGCCAGCACGCCGGGCTGAGAGGGGCTGTGCAGCGGCTGCGCGGCGGCCTGCGCGAGGCTGTCGAGGTCCGAGACGGCGGCGAGGCCCGGCAGGTTGGGGTCGCGGTGGCGCCGATCCGCGGAGAGGTGCTGCCTGGCCGCCTCCATGTCCTTGATGTCAGCTTCGGAGAGTCCGCCGCCGTCTTCTGCCGGCCGCGGCTGCACGCGCAGCACACGCTCACACCACACCACTCGCGTTTTCCCACCAACCGTTTCCGGCACTGCTGGAGTCATTTCAGCATCGAATTACGATCGCGCACAAGGCAGCCGCAGCCCAGCACGTTGTTAGCTCGCTGGCTGAGTCCGATTGGTGCAATCGGCCGTTCGGAGGGAGGGAGGAGATTGTGTGGTGCAGAGCACGGGGCAGAGGGCATCATCTGTGTGACGATGTACAGCGCACAGTGCAATGTACAGGACAGGGTGCTATCTATGTGCAACTGTAAATGGACTGTAAATGCTGTGCATGCACGCTGTGAATGCAGCACCGTGCTGCGCGCTGCGAGCTCTCGCTGTGTGCAGCATCGTGCTCTGTGTGGCCGCTGGCGCCGCATCACCAATGGAGTGCTGTTGCCATGGTGAGGAGGCAGCGGCTGCCTGTGGCGCTCGCAGAGCTGCGGTGCCGGCACACGGACGCTTGCCAATGTGGGGCCGCGAGGAGCAGACGGGCTGGCAGCAAGGTGTTCTGGACGGCGAGGAGCCGGCTGGCCGGCAGCGGCTCGAGACCGGCTGCGTGGAACTGTACGGGAAGTGTGGCAGCGACGCGGCCACACGGGGACACAACTGGCGGGTTGAGCTCGATGTGACTGCTGGTGCTGGCGTGCGACAGGAAGGTAGACGTGCAGTGCTGCAGCTGGCCGCCGAGAGAGTCACCACACACGCATGAGAATCTGTCCATACATGGAGGCAATCCCAGGTGCGGCCACTGTGCATCGGGATGCGACGCGTGCCCACTCAGCGGGAGGGCATGCTGTGTGGCACGCAGGCGGCCAGGGCAGGCGTGCCGCTGCCGGCATGGACACAGCTGCAGCGGTGGGTGGCGGGTGTCGGTGGGCACACCCGCTTCGCTTGAGGCCCCTCAGTGGCGCTCTCTGCCGGGCCCACAGACACGCTCGCCGTAGCCTGCTGCCGCATGTGCACCACCTGCGCCTGCAGGTCCTGCAGCGCCTTCTCCGCGGCATCCTTCTCGCTCTGCAGCCGCGCGATCACCCGGCACGCGGCGTCGTGCGAGTACAGGCTCTCTGCCAGCTCCTTCCGGGACTTGCGCAGCGCGTCGCGGAGCTCGTACGCCTCCAGCATCACAGAGTCGTACTCCTGCATGACGCTGCGCTTGTTTTGCAGGCGTGAGTTGCAGGGCTTGTGTGTTGATTTGGGCCGTCACAGGCTGGGCCCGTTATGGGCCGGATGTGCAGCTGCGGAAGCCCAGGCTGTCGAATCCTCTGAAGGGCCAGAGGCTTCTGACCAGTGCCCAGGGCGCCCACGACAGACGTGCTTGAGCAATGTACTCGCACCGTACAGTGAGACAGCGGAGGCCTGTTTAAGCAGCTGGTTCAGGCTGCGGCGATCAGGCTGCAGCCGAGTGCTGGGCACGGGTGATGCAGGCGTGGCAACGCTGATGTTCTGTCGCAGAAGTCTTGCACGGCGGACAGCGTCCTGAACCTCCGTGGCTGTGGATGAGGCCATGTTGCGAAACAGCACTGGCTGCGAGGGGTGTTGGAAGGGTTCCACATTTCGATTGACAAGTGGTGCAGCATGGCAACGGATACCGCTGCCTCACAACGGACAGGCCGAGTTGCTCTGGTCATGAATGAGACAGAAGGAAGTCAAGCAGTCTATTCTGTTCTGCGAGGCGATCCGCACGTTATGCAGCATTCCCAAAATGCCTGGGATGCTCATGGCTGGGGTATGCCGGGGTTTGATAGGCTTGCCCATCTTGAGAGGCATGAGGTCGTCCTTGCTCATCTCTTGCCCAGACATTGGACATTTCCCGGTGTCTTCGAGATACTTCTCGATCAAGCTACGCTCAAACACATGGCCGGTCTTGGTGCAGACGACCGGCTCCGCCGGGACTGCGTTGCTGACTGCAAGCATGCCACCAACTTGCGGTCACCGTGCCGCGATGCTATTCAGCAACGCCTGGCTTTCACCTCGCATCTTTGCCATTCATTTGCAGCTGATCGCTCCGAAACTCGTGTTGGTAGGCTGCGTCTACTCTCGCGGGCGGGAAGCGCACTTGCACACAGCATCGGTCTCAGCAAGTCCTCAGACGAATCTCGAACAAGGTCAGATTGATGAATCAGCGCTACTGCATCAGTACGCAAGTCAAGCGACGTGCGACTCCTGTGTGCTCATCAAGCCGACTCAGGTCATTAGCGAACGACCATGCGACCGTCGCCACTCATTTTCGATTCTGCTGGTTGGACTAGCACGTAGCATACATGTGTTAGTCTAAACAGAGGCTCTTGCCCGCTCAGGGCTCATGCTGCTTCGAACACGCTGCGTGAAGGTCCCAGTAGCCACCACTGTGGGGCACATGCATGCGCGTGCACCGCTTGCAGCGGCCGGCCGCGCAGCTGCGCTCGAGCTCCGTCGCAACGGGTCGAGTGCTCTACAAGCCGTCAGGATACCGATAGTTTTAGGCGAATTTGGAGGAATTCCGGTCGCTCGCGGCAGTGGGCGATCGCCAATCCCAACGCGCCGACGGCGCGCACAGCGCGTCGGGGCGGGCCGACGAAAAACATGGCGCCAAACCGGGATTCCCGATTCTGAGACGCGCGCGAAGTGCGTATCAAATCCATATCGCAAGGGCGAGCGAGCGCAGCGAGTGAGCTAGGACATGGAACGCCAATGAGTTGTCATGAGCAACTGCAGCTACAACTCCCATACCCAGTTCTCAGCTCCAACTGCAGCTACAACTCCCATACTCAGTTCTCGGCTCTAACTCCCACACTCAGGCTGGCAGTGCACAATGTGCAGTGCACATATAGACATGTGCAAGCAGCTGGAGGGTGGCCGTGCTCGCATGAGGTGCTGAACCCACAGCCGCTGTGGGGTCACGCGGCGTGACCCCAAGTGGCAGGCGTTCCTGGTTCAGTCATGCAATGATGTGGGTGACCCGGGTGCCTGAGGATGAGCATGGTGTTGCCGATTTGTCTGCTGAAGCGCACAAGAAAGCTCACTGGGCCGGCCTGCTCACTGGTAGGCTTTAGCTGTGGAGTGAAGGAAATATACTTCCTATAGAGGCTGGAGGTGGTGGCAGCTAGAGAATCAACATGTTGTGTTGTGCAAGTGTTACACAGTGATAGATCTAGGACTCAGCAGCGACGAGGCAACAGACCAGGCAACAAGCAAACAAACAGACAGACCGGCCACCGTAAGCACCAAGGCCACGCGCCGCACGAGCAAATGCCAGAACGAACTAGCGCCGGCTCGAAAGCAGACATGTTGTGCAAGTGTACTAGTAGCCCCTTACGGGACTCTTATGAATACTGTAGCTGATAAGTGCACAGCATCGTGTACCCGCCATCAAGTTGGCACGGGGACAAAGTTGCTTGTGCCAGGCTGCCCGGGATGCCCTCTTTCTCTGCATGATGAGAAAGGGAGAACCCTTTTGCGATTTGGGTTGTGGAATAGGGAATCCATAATAAGTATAGGCAACTGGGCAACCGTAGTGTAGTGCCCTGGTCACGGGCCCCCATCTCGCCAGCTGCAGATCTAGAGCGCTTTCGAGCGGGGCGCGCCGGGCGCTCCCGTCCGTCCGTCCGTCCCGGGCCGTCTGGATTCCGGATTCCAGCCTGCTATCACGTGATACCGAGATCGCGATATGTCCACTTCGGGATCACGCGCGTGACTGACGGCCGGTGCATGGACCTCAAATCTGACGCCAGCTTACGCACGTGCACCTGTCGCAGCATGTCGTCGGGCATGCCCTCGCCGCTGATGGTATGCATGCACTGTTACATCGAGGGGCTCCGATCCAGTGCACCAAGCGAACGTACAACTAGATTCTAGACTCACATGCTACCCAGCAGATGCAAGCCGGCCAGGCGATCACCTGGCACAAACTGCGCACCCGTGAGCCGTGCTACCCTGGACATGGTCTTTCTGATCACAAACCCGTTTCCTTTCACTGTCGCCGCACTGAACTCCCGCAAGGAGATCTCAATCCAGCTGATGGTATGCATGCATATGTGTACCGGTGTATCAAGACGCACAGTGAACCAGCTACGAGTCCGTGACGGCAGCTCAATGAATTCTGATGTGCAGGAGATCTGAAGTGCGTGCTAGAGCGCGTCCTGCCGCCTGCTGCCAACCATGGCTGAAGCTGCGCAGCTGCAGGCCAGCGGCATGCCCGTGCGCCCGCTCTCGATGCCACCGTGACTCGCGATGCCCGTTCTGCGAGCTCATCCAACAACAGCTCAAATGTGGTGACTCCCCTAGAGACATGCTCCATGACCAAGCTGCAAGGCCTGTAAGGGGTGCATGGGCAGACACTGATCATGAGCCACTAAAGCTATGTCGCATCGTGACTCAATTTCAGCTGCTGGCAACCACCCACGGTGGCTGCTGGCGTCCGAGCCATGACAGAACTTGCCTGGAATCCCATGCGATATGCTGCAGCTTATATCTGACTGAGGTAGGGGCACCACCTCATGTGATGCCTCAGAGTGATCAGACCTTTTGCATTGCAATGCTCTGTACAGCAATGAACTGCATGGCACGTGGGCCACAATTGTGACTGCAAGCCATGAGACATCACAGACCTGAATATTCAGTATGGCCATATATGGGGTGTTTGTGGAGTGGCTGTCGGTTGACAATCAAGTGTGTGCCTGTGATGATATCATGCCCGTCACTGTCGCAGGAGCCACATGTATAGTGCCCGATTATAATGTGGGGATGCATCGTCAGAAGTGCCAACGGCCACGCATTGCCAATTGCTGGTACAAGGCACTGGTGCACGCATGGTGTAAAGCAGTTGGATCGCCTGACCAGCTGGGAATTGGCCACACAACCCACACATGTACAACCCATGTTTGTTTGTTGCCTGGTCTGTTGCCTCGGCGCTGCTGAGTCCTAGATCTATCACTGTGTAACACATGTACAACCCATGTACAACCCATCTATGACTGTGTAACACATGTACAACCCAAGAAGGAGCACCAACAACGACAACCACCACACACAACCGCCCACCAACACACGGTATTAGGGAGCAGTCTGGCAACGCGTTGCAGCGGTGCCAACAGCATGGCATCTGCATTTTCAAAAGCCCATGGACCACGCATGCAGGTGGTACAGGCCCAGCGCTAGCCGCCACAGCTGCCAGCATCTTGGCCACTATTTCGCACTGATCAGTTTGCTGAACCTATAATTCAGTTGCGAGTGACAGCCGTGCATCGATGATCACTATCTGCACAAGTGTGTTGCCTAGATGGACCGGGCGCAAGGCCTCGGTCACAAGCCCTGCTCAGGATGATGCCAGCACCGTTGGCATCGTGGCTGGCATGTAGGCATCTGCTCTCTCTAGTAGTGGTCTGGCCGCTGAAGCGTCATAGGGACTGTGGACATTGCCTTTTGGGGGGGATTGCATATTTAGGGGGCATCAGCCCCATCACATGTGTTGACTGCATGTGGCATGCATCTACCTCAGCGGACAGAATCGCTGGCAAGTATGTTGGCAGCCTGCCGCTAAGCTTGCATCAGGCATTGCCAGTCAACTCGTTATGGAGACCTGCCTCACAGTCACCACCCACAATGGAAACAGTTCAGCACGGACTCTACCTGGGCACGCGCCTCAATGGCTGCCACCCGCCCTCGCGGAGGGCTCTGTCCGTTCAGTACGTAGGGTGACAGGGTGACAGGGAACGGGGTTGGTGACAGGGAACGGGGTTGGACCGAAGCAGAAGCAGTTATTCGTGGATCCGTTGACCAAACCCGACGTCAACGCCGCCACCACACCAGCGGGAGCACCGTGGTGCACAGCGACCCCAGGGCAGGGCTTGCACCCTAGGGCATGGTGAGCACCCGGTGAAGCCTGTGGAGCTTCGTGATGCCGTTCTAAGCTCCTGCTGGACAATCCCGTTAAGTCGAAGGTACTATCCCACGGCGTGCCACGCAGTACCGATCATTGGGATCTCTGTGTCATTACAGGCTCTGAGCACCGCCGAGTCACCAGACATCGTACAGTGTCACGGCAGATTTGTTTCCATAATCGTTTCATTCCGGACTTGTATTCGCATGGGGTGTTATTGACAGTTGGCTGGAGTAAAATATGTCACCGCATTGATGCAATGTTTGGCTGGTACGTGCATGCTTTTTTTCATTATGCAGGCAGGGTGGGCGCGTTACATGGAACGGCTGCACATGCACGCGGCCACAGTGGATCACCAACGCATGCTACACAGGATTTGGCACCCACTTTTTGGCACCCACCACTTTTTGAAGACCTTGCATGCGTGCACCCCAATACTCTCACAACCCACGAGGTGTCGAACACCTGATCCCCAACTGGCCAGCCACAAATGGAAAGCATCCACACCAACGGCGTCTGCCCCTGCACATGTTCAATTCATCCTCAGCCTGGGCGCGTCACGTCCGCCCTTGCTGACATACTTCACAGTGCATTGCACCGGCTATGCATTCATGTAAAAGCGCTCCAGCGTGTGAGGGACTGGACATGTTCGCAGCACGCAGCACATGACGCCGTCACGCTGCTGCTGCACATCAGGCTCCCACAGTCTCACAGGCCAACAGGCAGCGGCCAGGCCGCAGGCGCGACGCATATGGCGGCCCGGCCCCACCCGCTCCTCAGCCTCCCCAGCTGCCCGCCCCCACCACCGGCACGGCGGGCCCCTGTTAACAGCGCCAAAGCTGCATTCTGCCCCTGCTATACTGCTGCAGACAGGCAGCCCATTGGAGCGCCAGACACAGCAACCACAGCATGGGCGCGGGTATGCGCGGCCACACCGCAGCGAACATGCATACCTGCGCGCTCAGGCTATTCAGCGGCAAACTCGCATATCCACCATTTAGGCCGCACCGTGCTGTGCTTCGCGCAGCACACATACCCAGCTCAACCCAGTGCAGTCTTCCAGACATGCACGAATAACGGCACACAAGCACACACAAAACCACTCTCTCCCGTCCTCGGCCGTATAACGGCCTTGTTATTGTCTACGCAGGCAGCTCCAGTCCTCTACGGACCGAACCATCCGAGCTTCTGCCGATAGGTGTCTTGCGTCCAATCTCAACGGCGATTTGAGGGGGGAACCGAAATTAACTCGCTCAACCTCACGCTGAAGCAGCTTATCAGCCACCGCACGCAGCACGCAGCACGCGGTCCGTCTACTCACACAGCACGCCCCGGTCGGGGGGTGTGCTGTGCGGTCGTCATGAGAGCGCATGGAACGTGCTGCGCCTCTTCAGGTCCTCATCGGCCATCTCGCACAGCTGCAGCCAGTCCGGGTGCGGCCGCTGCATCTCCACGGACATCTGCATCTGCTGCGTGATTTGCTCCGCGGAGAGGAGGACGCCCGGCATGCATACCGCCTGCAGCACAGCCGCGACGCACGCGCTGTCGTGCTCCTGGAAGGCGCGCAGCCGCCGCAGCGCCAGCGCGCTGTGCGAGTGCACCCGCATGCTCGCACCGTGCAGGCGCTTCGACATCCGCATCGCACACGCGCAGCACTCGCAGCACACGCTGGCTGCGTGCTCCGCCGGGGAGGGCGGAGCGAAAGCTGCGCTGCCGTGGGCCGGGTGTGCTGCGTGTGTTGCGCACGGGGCAGGCGGAGAGCATGCGAGGTGTGAGAGAGGCTCCATTGCCGCCTCGAGGCGGCTGTCGTACGAGCGGCGGCTGCGGCGCCACATCTGCCACATGGCCGCGAGCCTGACCTGCTGCGAGTGAGACAGCTGCAACCGCTCAAAGCACTTCACCATGAATGGGATCTCCTGCATGCAGCGCCGTGCAGTTGCCGCGCAGGCTCGCAGCACAGAGGCGCCGAGGTTCCACTGCAAGTCCCGCGGGGGCAGCGCGACACTCCCGGACGCACGCACAGACGCACAGCGGCCACGTGGGGCACAGAGAAGCACAGCAGAGCACGGTCGCGGCTCTAGCATCGGTGATACGATCCGCAAGCACACTTGCACTTGTCGCATGCATGTCGCCGCTCAGCAACAGCTCCCGGGCTCCTGAGCCGGCGAGATGCTCGGTCAATGGGACGGGGTTGTGTTCAGGGCAAAGCATGCATAGCACGCGCAGCAGGGGATCAGAGCAGCGCATACCGCCGTGAGTGAGGTGCTGCCGTCGAGCATGGAGTAGCACACGACGCGGGAGTCTGCGGGAGCTTCATGCAGGCCCTGCGCATGCATGATGCTCATGCATGCACAGAGCTCATGGCTGCGCGCCTGCACTCCCGCCAGCGGCAGCGGCTGCAGCTTTACGACCTCGGTGTTCTGCACATGCAAGATTCTGCATGGAGCGCGTGCTGTGCTGTGCTGCCGCTGCCTGGAGTTCACCGGTAACAAGCTGGCTGACAAGCTCTCAGGGTTCTCACACAGCTAGAGTGGATGGCATATGGCTGTGGGAGAGGCGCAGTGAGAGGCGCAATGATTCCCGCACACATCGAAGGTTCACAAGCACACAGGGATCACGAGGCCTCTGTGTGGGCCTGTGTGCGGCGTCCTCCAAAACATGGTGACGTCTGGCAATCACCCGACCGGGTGGGCATCGGATGGACGTGGGCGCACCTGAGCCACCTCCGTGACGCACTCGCGCAGTGTGCGCAGCACGGTCGCCAGCACGCAGCATCGCGGGCAGCGGACGCCGTCATGCTCCGCAGCGGATGCGCCTGTGGCCCGGGCGGCGCGCCAGTGGTGGCACGGCTCGGTGGAACCTTCCGGGCGGCCAAGCGCTCGCACGAACTCAACGTACGCCCAGCACGCGCGCGCCCAGGCGCGCTGCGGCAGGTGCCCACGGTATTGCTCGCACAGCTGCCTGACGACGGTTGGAATGAAAGCAGCAACCGGCGCGCGCTCGCGGCCGCCGCAGGTGACGTGTAGGTCAGTTGTGGACACGTCGGACGCGTCGCGGAGGAGCCGCTCAATGGAGTGCGCTGTGGCCGCTGCGGTTGCGGTGCCGCTGCGTGCTGCGGCTGCTGCGTTTGGGCCGGCATCTTCACCAGTGGGAGGCTCTGCATCATATGGACGCATGACATACATGGTGTCGCTGGCGTCGTCGCTGGCGCCCACGGCTATGTGGCTGCAATGTGGCCTGGGGTCCGGGGTTGGTGGCTCCATCACCAGCATGTGCTGCGCCTGTCCAATTCGCGTGCGGGGCAGCAGAGACACTTGTGCAGTGGACGTAGAATGGTTCTGCCAGTGGATCAGTGGAATGCATGCATGCATGCATGCTTGGTGGACAGCATTGTGGGCACTGATGCAATGCACCTGGATTGAGTGGCCAGCACTGAATAGCTGATGTGGACCACAAAAAGCAGAGAAAAATCGGTATCACCCCAAACGCAGGCTGGCATCGGCCACACGGTGCTGTAGACGAGGGAACAACCCGGCACCTGCTGCAGGCGTCCAGTGGTCGGAGCGACTGGAAAAGCTGACCCCTTCCGCGCCGCGGTGTTTTATCGCGTAGCGGGAGGTCGCCGGTTCGATCGTACGTGCGCACCTGGCGGTCGAACACGCGCGCATGTGACCAACTCGCATAGCACAGGAATACGCCCTGTGACTTGCATGCTCGCGTCTGAGGGGGATTTACGGTTGGTTAACCCCTTCGGCTCCTGGGTCCCGGTTCGCCGGAGCTGTCAATGGCCTAATCGGCTACAGCAAATTAATTCAATTGACATTTACATTTACCATGGCAGGGAGTGTGTGGGGTTGAACGCGCACTGCGGGTGTGCAGTGTTTGAGCAGGATACAATCACGGCCTCTAAGATCAATCAGGTCACCTCGATTCTGTCTGGCTCGCAGTTACCACGTTGGATATTCCCAGTGGAATTTCCCACCCATGCACGGCATGCGCAGGTGTGTGGTGTCTTCGTGTTGGGGGTTGCCGCAGATGTGTGTGTGACACGGAGATGAACGCAAGATCCCGGCAGCGAGGGCAACAGCAGGAAAGCTGTGTGTAGTTACAAAGTGTTGTTATGCGCTAGTCATGCCAGTGGCACATCCAACGCACTGCATCACAAGGTGTGTGTGTGCGTGTGTGCGTGTGTGCGTGTGTGCGTGTGTGCGTGTGCGTGTGCGTGTGTGCGTGTGCGCGTGTGCGCGTGTGCGCGTGTGCGCGTGTGCGCGTGTGCGCGTGTGCGCGTGTGCGCGTGTGCGCGTGTGCGCGTGTGCGCGTGTGCGCGTGTGCGCGTGTGCGCGTGTGCGCGTGTGTGCGCGTGTGTGTGTGTGTGTGTGTGTGTGTGTGTGTGTGTGTGTGTGTGTGTGTGTGTGTGTGTGTGTGTGTGTGTGTGTGTGTGTGTGTGTGTGTGTGTGTGTGTGTGTGTGTGTGTGTGTGTGTGTGTGTGTGTGTGTGTGTGTGTGTGTGTGTGTGTGTGTGTGTGTGTGTGTGTGTGTGTGTGGTGTGTGTGTGTGTGTGTGTGTGTGTGTGTGTGTGTGTGTGTGTGTGTGTGTGTGTGTGTGTGTGTGTGTGTGTGTGTGTGTGTGTGTGTGTGTGTGTGTGTGTGTGTGTGTGTGTGTGTGTGTGTGTGTGTGTGTGTGTGTGTGTGTGTGTGTGTGTGTGTGTGTGTGTGTGTGTGTGTGTGTGTGTGTGTGTGTGTGTGTGTGTGTGTGTGTGTGTGTGTGTGTGTGTGTGTGTGTGTGTGTGTGTGTGTGTGTGTGTGTGTGTGTGTGTGTGTGTGTGTGTGTGTGTGTGTGTGTGTGTGTGTGTGTGTGTGTGTGTGTGTGTGTGTGTGTGTGTGTGTGTGTGTGTGTGTGTGTGTGTGTGTGTGTGTGTGTGTGTGTGTGTGTGTGTGTGTGTGTGTGTGTGTGTGTGTGTGTGTGTGTGTGTGTGTGTGTGTGTGTGTGTGTGTGTGTGTGTGTGTGTGTGGTGTGTGTGTGTGTGTGTGTGTGTGTGTGTGTGTGTGTGTGTGGTGTGTGTGTGTGTGTGTGTGTGTGTGTGTGTGTGTGTGTGTGTGTGTGTGTGTGTGTGTGTGTGTGTGTGTGTGTGTGTGTGTGTGTGTGTGTGTGTGTGTGTGTGTGTGTGTGTGTGTGTGTGTGTGTGTGTGTGTGTGTGTGTGTGTGTGTGTGTGTGTGTGTGTGTGTGTGTGTGTGTGTGTGTGTGTGTGTGTGTGGTGTGTGTGTGTGTGTGTGTGTGTGTGTGTGTGTGTGTGTGTGTGTGTGTGTGTGTGTGTGTGTGTGTGTGTGTGTGTGTGTGTGTGTGTGTGTGTGTTGTGTGTGTGTGTGTGTGTGGTGTTGTGTGTGTGTGTGTGTGTGTGTGTGTGTGTGTGTGTGTGTGTGTGTGTGTGTGTGTGTGTGTGTGTTGTGTGTGTGTGTGTGTGTGTGTGTGTGTGTGTGTGTGTGTGTGTGTGTGTGTGTGTGTGTGTGTGTGTGTGTGTGTGTGTGTGTGTGTGTGTGTGTGTGTGTGTGTGTGTGTGTGTGTGTGTGTGTGTGTGTGTGTGTGTGTGTGTGTGTGGTGTGTGTGTGTGTGTGTGTGTGTGTGTGTGTGTGTGTGTGTGTGTGTGTGTGTGTGTGTGTGTGTGTGTGTGTGTGTGTGTGTGTGTGTGTGTGTGTGTGTGTGTGTGTGTGTGTGTGTGTGTGTGTGTGTGTGTGTGTGTGTGTGTGTGTGTGTGTGTGTGTGTGTGTGTGTGTGTGTGTGTTGTGTGTGTGTGTGTGTGTGTGTGTGTGTGTGTGTGTGTGTGTGTGTGTGTGTGTGTGTGTGTGTGTGTGTGTGTGTGTGTGTGTGTGTGTGTGTGTGTGTGTGTGTGTGTGTGTGTGTGTGTGTGTGTGTGTGTGTGTGTGTGTGTGTGTGTGTGTGTGTGTGTGTGTGTGTGTGTGTGTGTGTGACATGGTGGCCACAACCGATGATGCATGTGCGGGCAAAGCACAGCGCAAAGCAGCGATAGCACAGCAGCCTGTTGACGCAGGTTGACGCAGCGGCTGCCAGCACTGCAGGTGTGCACAGATAGGTTTCAGTTCGCGCTCCGCGCGCAACGGTCGTACAGGTGCTCGTTCCGTAATTTCCATTTCAGAGTTCCTGTTACCTCTAGACGGCAGATGCGTTTTCGTGAGCGCAGTTTGCGCTGCGGTGCATGCTGCGCTCGGCAGCGCAAACTTCGTGACTCACATGTGAGAGTGCATGTGGCGGAGCGCACCCATGTCCGCAGAGCACAGCATGGCCGAGGGGTCCGTTGTGGCCGCCAGGAACTCCGCCTCGAGGTGAATGAGCAGCCAAAAAGCGTGCTGCGACGCCCAGCACTCGTCCGAGACGCGCGCCGTGCTAAACGCCAGCCTCTGCCCGTCCGGCATGCTGTACGGTGTCCCCAGTAGCCACCTTATGTCCCCCACAGCCGCGTTGGAGCCCGCCGCAGCTGCCCGCCGCAGCGCCTGCAGCCGCACCGCGATCCGTTGAACGACCTGCTCCGCGTCGTGGACATCGGCTGGACCGACCGCTGCGCCGCCGCTGGGCACTGCGTGCTGTGCGCTGTCCGCGGCGCCGGGCGGGTTCGCCGGCGCGTCGGCCGGCGGGAGGACATCCGTGGGGCGAAGCCTAACAAACACGACTACAACGGCCGACGCTGCGTGGCCGCTGTCCATCTGCTCGGTCGCGCCGTCCGCTGTGCTGCCCGCGACGCGGGTCCCGCCGGTGGCGAGAGGCTCCTCCAAGTCCCCGGCGGTGCTGGTGGGGCCGTCCGGACGCTGCGGCGGCGGCAGCATGCCGGCGTCACATGCAGCGGATGGGTACGCCTGCAGCGACATGGCCATCGCGGGGCCCAGTGCTGCGGAGGCCGGCGGTGGCTCCGAGCGGCTCTTAATGCTGTTCAGCAGTGCGTCAGTTGCGGAGGTCTTCCGGCGGTGAAGGCGCCTGTTTTCGGCCGTGTACTGCGTGCGCCGCTCGCGCGCCTCCCGCAGCGCCTCTCGCCGCTCCTCCAGCACGCCTTGCAGTTCAATCGCCATCGCCTGCAGCAGCACAGGCGGCGTTGCGGCAGCACTCATGCATGCATCGCCGTATCATGACCGCAACCATCAGGACATCACTACGACACAGCAATACAACACGCGACACTGATGCGCAATGCGGCAGAAACGGCTGCAGGCATCCAATCACGTAGGAAAAGCAGCAGATATGGAGCTCCGACATACCCCGAACCACCCCCCCCCGAACCACAGAGGCCAATGTGGACACTGTGGCGGCTGCAGAGGGCCTCGAACGTTGAATCAGCAGTTACAAGCGCAAAGGCAGGAACAAACGGTGCACACATGCACAGCTGCTTCAGCACTGACCAAGCTGGGTGCACCAGAGGCATGCCAACACATGTGGGACATGCATGCGCATGTGCCTCCAGTGCACTGCAGCTGCAGGTGCGTTCCTCCATTCAACCAGACAGGTGCAGGTGGGAGATAGCTACAGAGGTATGCCCCACAAGGTGGTAGAACACACAGGCAAGATTCGTGGCAGGTTCAGGTGGGTGAGAGTTCTGGCACAGGTGCCAGAATGGAAAAAGACTGGACCAGGTGGGTCCCAACCTCACCAACAGCTGGGACCACGCTGTGACAGTGCAAGATGTGACAGTGCATGAAGTCTCCCAGGCCCTGCGCGCGCCGCAGGGTACATGGGTGTTACACTGTGACGCGGCGCGGGGGGTAACGTTGGTGTCAAGTGTTACACGGAGATGAACGCAATAGCCCGGCAGCGAGGGCAAAATCAGGTTTTTGTGTGGGTGCTACACGGAGATGAACGCAATAGCCCGGCAGCGAGGGCAAAATCAGGTTTTTGTGTGGGTGCTACACGGAGATGAACGCAATAGCCCGGCAGCGAGGGCAAAATCAGGTTTTTGTGTGGGTGCTACACGGAGATGAACGCAATAGCCCGGCAGCGAGGGCAAAATCAGGTTTTTGTGTGGGTGCTACACGGAGATGAACGCAATAGCCCGGCAGCGAGGGCAAAATCAGGTTTTTGTGTGGGTGCTACACGGAGATGAACGCAATAGCCCGGCAGCGAGGGCAAAATCAGGTTTTTGTGTGGGTGCTACACGGAGATGAACGCAATAGCCCGGCAGCGAGGGCAAAATCAGGTTTTTGTGTGGGTGCTACACGGAGATGAACGCAATAGCCCGGCAGCGAGGGCAAAATCAGGTTTTTGTGTGGGTGCTACACGGAGATGAACGCAATAGCCCGGCAGCGAGGGCAAAATCAGGTTTTTGTGTGGGTGCTACACGGAGATGAACGCAATAGCCCGGCAGCGAGGGCAAAATCAGGTTTTTGTGTGGGTGCTACACGGAGATGAACGCAATAGCCCGGCAGCGAGGGCAAAATCAGGTTTTTGTGTGGGTGCTACACGGAGATGAACGCAATAGCCCGGCAGCGAGGGCAAAATCAGGTTTTTGTGTGGGTGCTACACGGAGATGAACGCAATAGCCCGGCAGCGAGGGCAAAATCAGGTTTTTGTGTGGGTGCTACACGGAGATGAACGCAATAGCCCGGCAGCGAGGGCAAAATCAGGTCTTTGTGTGGGTGCTACACGGAGATGAACGCAATAGCCCGGCAGCGAGGGCAAAATCAGGTTTTTGTGTGGGTGCTACACGGAGATGAACGCAATAGCCCGGCAGCGAGGGCAAAATCAGGTCTTTGTGTGGGTGCTACACGGAGATGAACGCAATAGCCCGGCAGCGAGGGCAAAATCAGGTTTTTGTGTGGGTGCTACACGGAGATGAACGCAATAGCCCGGCAGCGAGGGCAAAATCAGGTCTTTGTGTGGGTGCTACACGGAGATGAACGCAATAGCCCGGCAGCGAGGGCAAAATCAGGTTTTTGTGTGGGTGCTACACGGAGATGAACGCAATAGCCCGGCAGCGAGGGCAAAATCAGGTTTTTGTGTGGGTGCTACACGGAGATGAACGCAATAGCCCGGCAGCGAGGGCAAAATCAGGTTTTTGTGTGGGTGCTACACGGAGATGAACGCAATAGCCCGGCAGCGAGGGCAAAATCAGGTCTTTGTGTGGGTGCTACACGGAGATGAACGCAATAGCCCGGCAGCGAGGGCAAAATCAGGTTTTTGTGTGGGTGCTACACGGAGATGAACGCAATAGCCCGGCAGCGAGGGCAAAATCAGGTTTTTGTGTGGGTGCTACACGGAGATGAACGCAATAGCCCGGCAGCGAGGGCAAAATCAGGTTTTTGTGTGGGTGCTACACGGAGATGAACGCAATAGCCCGGCAGCGAGGGCAAAATCAGGTTTTTGTGTGGGTGCTACACGGAGATGAACGCAATAGCCCGGCAGCGAGGGCAAAATCAGGTTTTTGTGTGGGTGCTACACGGAGATGAACGCAATAGCCCGGCAGCGAGGGCAAAATCAGGTTTTTGTGTGGGTGCTACACGGAGATGAACGCAATAGCCCGGCAGCGAGGGCAAAATC